>CM077503.1:18739729-19339729 GCA_039654745.1 Houttuynia cordata
AATATAAAAAAAATATTATTTTTATATTATTTTTTCCATATAGTACACTCTATATGAATTTTATGGCAATCAAGTCTGAAGTTGTATTATGTCTCATGTTTTACTAAAACCATTTTCACATATATGGATTCAAACTAAGTAAAACACATATATAATAGTATATCCTTCCAATATTCATAGTTTAGAATGCAGATATGAAACCAAAATCAAGTCCACCAAGCTGGCTCGCAGCTAAAACGACTTGACTCGATTCGGCTCGAGCTCAGCTCAAACTTGAGAATGAAGTTTCAAGCTCAAGCCGAATCATTCTTAAAACTTCGTTCAATTGATTTTTTTTTGTTTTTGTTCCGACTTAAAAAAGCTTAAATTGAGCAAAAATTGTCCCAATTAAATATGTTTATGAGTATTTTTTAGATTCAAGCTTAAAAGAAATAATACTCCTCTGTTCAAACAAATCCTGGAAAGCATTGGAAAGTAAGTTTTTATTGGGTCGACAACATTTCAAGCCTCCACTTAATTCCGCACGTTTACGAAGATATATTTGCTTCTAGTGCAAATCCATTCATTTAACTTTGGATCCATACCTGTTCAAATGCGGATAGTTTTTTTTGGACAGAGGGTGTATTATATGTTAATGTTTGACGGTTTGAGCCTGCACCCAGTGCATTCTCAATATGTGTTTGCTAGGCACCTCGGGACTCTATGATTTCAATCGCACAGTGCCCATCATAGAGGGGGCAGGTGAAAGTTTTATATCCCATCCATCTCTAAAATATCGAGTCGTCAATGGCTTAGAGCACACAATGTACATCAACACATTATCGAAATATACTCGTTTGGGCTTTAGCAGTAAGAGAAAAAGAAGTACTCCCTTTGTCCTATATTATAATCTTATTATTTAATCTTTAGAATGGTTCATTTTTTAATACCCATGTAGGACGATAAATGTCGCACGAATAAAGTATTTTATTGGTATACAAAGAGAAACAAATGTATAATTTATATATTTTTTAGAATGCATATATTATCCTTGTATTTAAGGGCCATCTTTATTGATTCAGTTCATTTTGGTTTTCTAATGAGATAAATATTTTGGGACGGAGGCAGTAATAGAATCTTGTTTAGTAGCTGAAGTTTTAGATGAAGCTATATAAGCTTGGAAGCCATTTTGAGGTTTAAGTATGGTAACAGCCGCCACTTGAAACTTGAGAGGCTTTGCACCGACAAGTGCTTACTAAACCATTTTTTTTTTCAAAAGTAAAATTCCATTATTGAGACCAACACGACCTAAAATAAACAACATAGCCTCAGGAGGCTTATCATACAAAACAGTTGCGGAAATAAATCCTAGGGTGGAATCCCGCCAAGTTCTACCCTCTGAAGCTTGCTGGGCAACACGTGCGAGACACCATTCCCCATCCTCCTGATATGTTGAACTTTATGCTTTGGAATTTTTCCAGCGTTCTCAGCACATCCTCAAATAGCCTTTGATCCAGGCTGGGAAATGAGGTGACTGGAGAGGCTTTAAGGTCTTCGAATTGTCTCTTGAAGCTCTAATGGCTTCGACTTCTTTTACCCTGATATTGACCTTTTCATGAGAGGCAAACAAACACATTCCCCTCTTGGTCCCTGTTGCAGACTCCGACCCCAACAATGAGTGGATCATCCCCACAGATGTATCAAAATTTGCCTTTCAGACTCGATCTGGGGAGGAGACCGTGTAATTTGATCCAATTCCATCGCCACATCCAAGGACTTGCCTCTATATTTCTTGTAAGTTCGAGCATATAGTTGCTCCTGTAGATAACTGCTGCTAGAGATCTCTTCCCTCCCTTACATCTGACTTCATTCCGATTTGTCCACACCCGCCATGCCCTTATAATGAACTCCTCCATGGACACACAAGACTTGCTATGTAGTCGTCCCCCCCCCCCCCCCCCCCCCCCCGAACACATTAATAGCCTCATCTTGCATGCACATAGGTTTTATCCTCTTGCCCATATGCTCTCACTTCGCCTATGTCACCCTCTTCTGTTTTAGAAGCTTCACCTTTGCAGGAACCATCCATGCACAATTTTCACATAAAACCATCCCCCAGACATGGTTTCCACATCTTACCACCCTTTATTTTAGCGAGGACCCCCCCACGACCCTTTCCAATTTTTCCTTCAAAACCCAACCGATATGCTTCCTAACCACAAACTGACCCCTCTTATTCGTCGTCCAAACTAAATAATCCTGAGGAGCTTCGAGTTTATTGGATCTTTAGGATAATGTCAGTCTCTTCTTTAAGAAAAACACACCTGACCAACTCTTCCCGCCAACAACCAAGATAGGGATTTATGAGATCACTCACCCAAGTTAAGCTATTTGTAGGTCTCAAGGAGTACACCTTGTACGTCGAGGCATGTAAGATTCAATTGTCCTCCCAAATGATTACATTTCTCTCCTCCAACAAAACCCCTTCCCAAGAAACTCTCTCATCCACCATATTTTCCATACAAAAGAGTAATTTCTTTTAACTTTGAACTCCAAAAAAGTAGTCCTCCGGAAATTACTTAGCCTTATCGACTCTAGCTAGAAAGGACGAGGGGCAATTGAGAATCCTCCACCCTTGTTTGGCTATCGACTCTAGCTAGAAAGGAGGAGGGGCAATTGAGAATCCTCCACCCTTGTTTGGCTATCGACTCTAGCTAGAAAGGATGAGGGGCAATTGAGAATCCTCCACCCTTGTTTGGCTAGGAGTGCATCATTGAATGTGCTCAAGTCATGAACACTTTGTTGGCTCCCACACAAGCTTTGATGATGACATCCTTGGTCCCATTGCTAACATCTCCAAAAAAAGGGTCATCTTGTTTTTTTTTTAACCCCCAATCTCCTCATAGATCAATAGAACTTTCATGACCTTTGTACATTCGTTGTGGTTGGCTTTGTAAAAGATGATGTTATCGTCCGTAAAGAAGAGGTGAGACATCCTCGGCCCTCCTCTAGCCGCCACCACCCCTGAGATGTCACCGGCCTCCACCGCCTCCTCCCTCAATGCTCAAAGACCCTCTGCACAGAAAAAAAACAAGGTGATAGGGGGTCTCCTTTTCGGACCCCATAGATGGAAAGATCGTAGTGGAAGGCGATCCATTCACCAAAATCGAATAGTCCACCAAAATCATGTACCCCATCATTAAGGGTCTGTTTGGTAGAGGATTTATGAAGTTGAAAATCTGAATTTTAGGGAAGAAATAGTGTAGAAGAATCGTGGTGTTTGGTTAGGAAGAAGTAGCTTTTGGAGATGAATTTAGGGTCTGATGACATATTTTGTAAATAAATATGAAAGGCAGGGGTATATAATAAGAAAAAAATGCATTTTCATGGTTGAAAATGCATGTTTTCTTATTACGTGCCTTTGTCTTTTTCACAAAATTTAAAAAAATATCATTGAAAAAAGTCAATAAAGTAAAAGCTAGATTCTTTTGAAAAATCTGGAGGAGATTTTCATGGAGAAGCTAGATTCTTCTAAAATCTAGGTATGTAGCTGCTGCTAAACAAGCCCTAACTCTATCCACCTCTTATGGAATCCAATCTTTCTCATCACCTCTTTTACATAGCCCAATTCCACCCTCTCATAGGTTTTACTCAAATCTAGCTTTATAGCTACCGACCCCCCTCGCCCCCTTCCCCTCCTCATGGAATATATGGTCTCAAAAGCGACTAGTATGTTATCGATAATAAGGTGCCCTAATACAAAAACACTTTGGGAAGGAGATATAAGATTAAGAAAGGTGGTCTTTAGCCGGTTGATTAGGACTTTAGAAAAGATCGTATATAGGACATTTGAGAGGCTTATTGGTATATAGTCCCCAGGGGATCTTGGGTTCTCTCCTTTAGGTTTGAGAGCGATATAAGAATGGTTGATGTTTTAAGGGATCTCCCTTGTTTCAGTGTGACCACTATGTCCTCCCCCACCACATGCCAATACTTGGTGTAGAATATGACCGGAAACCCATTCGGCCATGGAGACTTAGAATTTCCACAACCATGTCATTCTCTTGCCATACCCTATTGACGACCACCAACCCTCTTATCCAATTTCTTTTTTCCCTATAGATTTCCTCTCGAGTGTAAAGCTCTTGGAGTTCAATTTTAAGAGCTTCCTTTTCTTTGGGTTCTCGCCTTGTTCCAGCTCTTTAAGCCGGTCCTTGAATGTTTGCACAATTTCCCTAAGGGTGTGTTTTACAATGTGGATTTAGACCCTATGATTTTAAGGGTCTGTTTGGTTGCAACTTCTTGGAGTATAAGAAGCATAATCTAGGGTATTCTGCTTCTTAGATTTTGGCTATGAAGTGATGTGTGTTTGGTTGGACATAAGGACAAATCAGATTTCTAGTGAGTAGTCTGTTCGGCAACAGAAGGAGAAAGAAGATTCTAGATTCTCAAGTTACAAAACTACCCCTCATACTAATGATCTCAATCGTCAATGTGATTGGACGACTGAGGATGATCCCGTAAACTACATATAACCCCAACCCTCCCATTCGCCCAACGTCTCTCCTCTCTTCAACAATTCATATCTCCCTTATTTTTAGTCTGTTTTGGATTTTTTTTATTTTTTTTATTTTTAAGAAAGAGCATAAAAAATAAGGAAGAATGAAAAAAGTATCGTGTAATCGATTCCACAATAGCCGAGTTATTGTGTAATCCAACACATGATACACTATCGTGTAATCCAATGCACGATAGCCTAGTTATTGTGTGTTAGTTAGCTATCTTGTAATCGATTACACGATAACTTTTTAATGAGACAAACTTCAACGATGCGTTTCTTACTCATTTCTGATCCGTTTTAGCCTTTTTTGTTTTATTTTTTTTCTCATTTTTAGTGCTCTTTCTTATAATGATGAAAAAAATGTTCGAAAACGGACTAAAATGAGGGAGATATGACAGGGGAGAGAGGGGGGGCTCCCTTGGCTCGACGGTGCAGTGGTGGAGGTATCGGGGTGTAGGCGTCACAGTGGGTTGGATGGAAGAGCCCAACACATCAGTTGCTGCACCTGCAGATCTCCGTCGATGCTATCGTGTCGAAGATGAAACCCGTAACCATAGTTTTCAAAACCGGACCGGACTAGCCAGTCTGACTGCGGAAAACCAAAACTGGCCGAAAAATTGGTTAAGTTCGTTCGGTTCATTAAACTGGCCAGTTTTTCTCGAACCGATGAACCGGACGGGTATATATATATATATATATATATATTTTTGAAAAAAAATTTATGTGAGGGGGGAATCATGCCCTAAGAATAATGTGATTTGTCTAAATCCTGCTTTTGACAACTCCTTTTTGGGTATGATTTGATTCTTCCCTAAAATCTCACCCCAGAATGACGCGATTTTGATTATAACTTGAAAGAGGGTCACCCAAAATGACAGGGTCGACTATATCATTTGCTAAATCATATGAGATTCTTTCAATGACGTGATTCCAAGAATCACACCTCTAAATCTAAATCAAGGTTGCCAAATCGCACCCTAAAATCACACCTCTAAATCTAAATCAAGGTTGCCAAATCGCACCCTAAAATTCCTATAAACTGATTTACTCCAAGAAGAAAGCCTATTAGATGATTTTTTTAATTTCCTCCTTACTGCTTGGACCCCTCCAGCCACTCCAGAGACAGACCACCATTCTTTTACTATATCCTCACAATGAGTATCACAAGTCCACGTGGCTTCGAATTGGAACCCCTCCTCCTACGCACCCAACAGACTTTACCAATCCTTTTCTGCCACTAGCAGGATAGGAATGTGGTTGAAGAATGGTGTATAGAGATGGTAGACTTGAGTCGGCAGCATACATGTTCATCTAATCATTAGCCAAGAACCTATCGAGTATCTCCCAAATTTTTTCCTTCTCTTCTTTGCCATTGCACCTGGTGTATTGGTACCCTTGGAAGCCCAAATCATACGTCCCGCGTATCTCTAATACCTCTCGAAAATCCTTCATTAGACCCTCCGGCTTTGGGAGACCCCCAACTTCTCTTCCGACATAAGAATCTCATTATAGTCACCCCCTGATAATCAATGAAGAGTTTTAGAATTTCCCATCTTTTTCAATTCTTACCATACTTCCCACTCCTCCTATTATTCGAACATCCATAGACACCCATGAATTGCCATTGAATGTTTCTTTTTTTATTTATCCTTCACCACTAAATCAATATAGTTCTTTGAGGATGTTGTGACCTCCCCCTCAAGAAACTCGTTCCAGAAAAGGGTCAGACCTCCTTCGCGGCCTTCACTAGATACGACATATGCCCCCATCATATGCAACCTTTCTCGCAACAAACTCAAAGAACTATATTGATTTAGTGGTGAAGGATAAATAAAAAAAGAAACATTCAATGGCAATTGGCCGGGCCATCCATTGGGCTGGCCCAGGGCCAGGGCCCGGCCCATAGGGAAGGTGGGTCAGGGCATGCCTCAATTTTAGATCCGCGGACCCAGCCCGGCACAGGCTTAGGCCCAGACTACGGCCCGATCCATAGCCCAGATGTGGCCAAACCCCATTTTTTTAAAGAAATCAATGAAAAAAATCATCGTTAGATGATCATCTAACCGCTCATAAAGAAAAGTCATTGGTGGTTGTTGGATGATCATCCAACGGATCTAAAAAAAAGCTGTTGGAAGTCGTTAGCGACTGTTGGATGACCATCCAGCCGCTCAAAACAAAGAGCCGAAAGCTTTTGCTACCATCCAACACAGAGAGCCATTGGATGGTCATCCAACGGGCAAAACTTTGTATAGACCAAATAGGCCTTAAAAACTAGTTATTTTTTACTACTTTGAGAAGTATTTACGTCATTTTAATAAAAAAATAGCGTAAATGGGCCTGGGCCGCGCCTGCCTCTCAGCCAATGGGCCGGGCCGGCCTGACCTGGTGCCTTGCATGGCCTCCAATGGGCCGGCCTTCCTTCTCATCCAGACGTGTGACAACTGACAAATAGGTCAATGTAAAATAATGTTTCTCCACTTTACGGCATTGGGCAGTACAACCAGAAAAGGAAAACGTTAGCAGATTATTCTTTTACTGTGCTTTTCGTTTTCTGTATCTTTTACAACTCACCGACCAGAATAAAAAGGAAAAACAGAACTTTTGAAAGCCATTGAAGCTTCTTTGATCTATCTGTTTTCAGTTCAACTGACATTGCTAGTGAAATGGTAATTGCCATAAACGGCTTGATCAACTAAACACAGAAATTACGCTCAGCTTTCCTGTTTGTGTTAAGTTGCAAAAGCAAGTTGATTAAACTAAGCCAAGCAACTGAAACTAAATGTTAATTGCCATGAACAAGGAAATTTACAATTAAGTGAATGTTTTAAGCTGAGTTCACAAATGCTTCTTTATCTGATTGATGTTATGAACAATATTTGACGCTATTGCAACAGTACATCATATATAAGTTTTACTGCAGAAATATGTTAAAAATATATATTCCGATACCAGAGCAGTATACTACCTTAAGATTTACAAATTGTACATGTCATATATGAATGATCACGTGGATGGAGTATATCAGCACTTCCAGTGGATTTGTGTGTCGTTCACTACAGTCCCTTAAGCTCTTTGTGTCTTGCTTTGAAAGGCATTTTGCTTGTTGCTGAAAAGGCTTGGCAGGACATAGCCCTAATAGGATCTCTAACAAAGAAACTTTACCTTGTGCAAACAACTTAATTTTATCAAGCATCTGATTTTTAGCAACTTACTGAGGTTAAGGTTTGTCATAGCATGTCATACTGGCACTGGACAGAGAAGAGGTTCTTAGTGGGTGGATAAGGTCTGAAGGAGACGTGTTCCTTAATGGTGCCCAGACGTGCCTATTAGCTGGGCCTGGTGTGGAGTGTGTCTTCAAGGAAACTGATTTCTACCTCGCTTGGACAATGGAGTCTCCTTCTCAGACTCTCAAAGAAAATCTGCAAGTTTGTACGGGTCGGCAGGCCATCCCCAGACCGCAAGATATAGTTTGAATGACAATGTACTTGCTGTAGTTAAGAACTCTGCTTATTAGCCAATTTAGCAAGTGGTGCGCTGGTCCGACCCTTGCCTGCCGAGGGAGAGGTTCTAGGGTTGAATCTAGCCTTGTGGCATCCAGTATGTGTGTAGCAGGGTCCACGGCGTAATTTTTTTTCATGAACATATACCATGGATTACTGTATTTGCAGCATGCTTGTCTTTGTCTCCCAAATCTTACGACCATCTTGCGTCACGAAATGAAGATTATGATGGTTGCAGTCGTGGTCCAGTATGAGAGGCCACATATCTTCCTGTAGGTGAAAATAGGGGGCATAGAGTTGATTATAAGAGGCTACATGTCTTCTCCGTGGGAGATAGACTAGAAAAATTGGTGGATGGATGGATGGGAGTTTGCACGACTGTTTCAATGTCAAGAGAGAAAAAACATGGCAAAAAAATCCACTAGGCATTTGGTAAGATAAGACTAAAGGTGGACGCATATTGGTGAGAGTTTTTTCCATATTACAGAGCACCAACTTTGATATTCTCATATTACCTGGTTTTTCCCGTGAAATCTCATATGACCTGGAATATAAACTTGAAATATCCAAAATGGCATTTCTTCTATTTTTTCGTGCTAATACTGTGCGAAGAGGCGTGTTGTAATCTTCTGTTTTTTCGTGCTAATACTGTACGAAAAGGCGTGTTGTTGGAAGCATATTGGTGAGAGTTTTTTCTATATTACTTGGCACCAACTTTGATATTCTCATATTACCTGGTTTTTCCCGTGAAATCCCATATGACCTGGAATATAGACTTGAAGTACCCAAAATGCCCTTTCTTCTGTTTTTTCGTGCTAATACTGTGCGAAGAGGCATGTTGTTGGAAGCATATTGGTGAGAGTTTTTTCCATATTACCTGGCACCAACTTTGATATTCTCATATTACCTGGTTTTTTTCGTGAAATCTCATATGACCTGGAATATAGACTTGAAGTACCCAAAATGCCCTTTTTTCTGTTTTTTCGTGCTAATACTGTGCGAAGAGGCGTGTTGTTGGAAGCATATTGTGAGAGTTTTTTCCATATTACCTGGCACCAACTTTGATATTCTCATATTATCTGGTTTTTCCCATGAAATCTCATATGACCTGGAATATAGACTTGAAGTAACCAAAATGCCCTTTCTTCTGTTTTTTCGTGCTAATACTGTGCGAAGAGGCGTGTTGTTGGAAGCATATTGGTGAGAGTTTTTTCCATATTACTTGGCACCAACTTTGATATTCTCATATTACCTGGTTTTTCTCGTAAAATCTCATATGATCTGGAATATAGACTTGAAGTACCCAAAATGCCCTTTCTTCTATTTTTTCGTGCTAATATTGTGCGAAGAGGCGTGTTGTAATCTTCTGTTTTTTCGTGCTAATACTGTGCGAAGAGGCGTGTTGTTGGAAGCATATTGGTGAGAGTTTTTTCCATATTACCTGGCACCAACTTTGATATTCTCATATTGCCTGGTTTTTCCCGTGAAATCTCATATGACCTAGAATATAGACTTGAAGTACCCAAAATGTCATTTCTTCTATTTTTTCGTGCTAATACTGTGCGAGGAGGCGTGTTGTAATCTTCTATTTTTTCGTGCTAATACTGTGCGAAGAGGCGTGTTGTTGGAAGCATATTGGTGAGAGTTTTTTCCATATTACCTGGCACCAACTTTGATATTCTCATATTGCCTGGTTTTTCCCGTGAAATCTCATATGACCTAGAATATAGACTTGAAGTACCCAAAATGCCCTTTCTTCTATTTTTTCGTGCTAATACTGTGCGAAGAGGCGTGTTGTAATCTTCTATTTTTTCGTGCTAATACTGTGCGAAGAGGCGTGTTGTTGGAAGCATATTGGTGAGAGTTTTTTCCATATTATCTGGCACCAACTTTGATATTCTCATATTACCTGGTTTTTCCCGTGAAATCTCATATGACCTGGAATATAGACTTGAAGTACCCAAAATGCCATTTCTTCTGTTTTTTCGTACTAATACTGTGCGAAGAGGCGTGTTGTACAACACGCCTCTTCGCACAGTATTAGCACTTAAAAATAGAAGAAAGGGCATTTTGGGTACGTACAACACGAAAAAATACAAGGGTTCTCCGGCGATTTCCATTGGCAACTTCACCGGCGACCGGCGAGTTCGAGCGGCGATTCAACCGGCGACCCCTACGGATTTTGACGAGCATATTCGCGTCCCCCATCTCGATTCGGAGCTGCCCCCTGCTGGATTTCGACGACACGACTGAGGGAGAGTGCACAAAGGCGGTGATTTGAAGCGTATACGTCGGTATTTCGGATCTTCAACCTTCTGAGTTCCCCCACAGCTCCCTCCGCCTTCATGCAATCGGCGGTTGACCGATTGAGCTTCGGTTGACGGCGAGGAAGAGTGTGAAAGGCACCTGCAAGGAAATACACACATACACACGACTAAACCGCGGTAAGTTACAACAATCCTTACTGATTTTATTTTCATAAGGTCTGACATTTGGATTTTCAATTTTTACTATGAACTATAAAGTCGTGTTTGTAAAAGACACGACTTGCTATTAAGTCGTGTACGCGACAACACGACTTTTATCTTTTCGTGTTTCACCGACACGATTTTTCTACTGACCACTCTACCTCTCTCCTTGCAGATGGATAAAAAAGAGATGAGTCTATGGAGGAAATACCATCGGAAGAGGAGGAGGATCAGGATTTTGTCTTGGCACCTCGACAGCGAAATCAGAGGGGCAGGAAGAAGAAGGCTCCGATGGACCGACCAATAAAGAGAACATACAATGCGTGACTGGCGCTTCGGACGTTTTGTCAACCGGGATATTGTGTCGTCAGGGCCAGGCCCATGGTATACGTCAGCAACCCATCATGTTGGACGTACAGAAAATTAAATTGAACCGTATCTTATTGTAATAAGACCCGTTTAGGTTAATTGTTAGGTAACGGGCCGATAGGGAATAATTAGTGCCAATTAGTGGCCCATCAGATTGGACAGGTGGCGCATAGGCCTGGGAAGCCACGCCACCTGCTCTCTTTAAAAGGAGGTTGTCCTCCTCATTTAGATTTTTTCATGCAATCAAACAAGTTCTAGTTATCTTTTCCATTTTTCCTTCTTCTTTGTCAATTTGGTACCCTGTGATCCTTACGGGTCACAACATTGGTATCAGAGCGGTCTCGATCCGTGACTGCGATGCCGCCTCGTAAGTAGCCGGCGACGACTAATGAGGCACAGCCAGATTCTGACAGGACCAACGACGCCTCTAGCCCGAGGAAGGCCAGTGAGAATGACATGGTCGAGATCAGGTCTATGCTTGCGTAGCTACTGCAATTGCAGACGACGAAGGAAGCAACCACGGCCAACCAAACAGGGGGGGCGCTGACTCCTCCGCCAGTTTTTTCTGCACCCAATGGTGAAACGTCACAGGCAGGTGGTTCGAGAGGTTATGGTGGATCAGGGACTGGGATTCCTCCACCGAACCACGCCATGCAAGGGGTTCGATTTGGATCCCTCAACCAGGCAACTGATGAAGGCCGTTTGGGTGGAGGGGCATGATGCATACCAGGTGTTCGACAAAATGCCTCTATGACAACGCCTCTTCGAAATATCCAACGGGAGATCGATGGGGATTGGGAGGAGCCGCTGGGCCCTCAAGGGAGCTGGCGTGGAGGGGCCAAGACCCGCTACAATGGAGAAGAAGATCCCACGGAATGGATCTACAAGGCGGAGAAATTCTTTGACTACCAGGGAACTTATTTGGAGGTCAAACGACTACGCATCGCTGCGTTTCATCTGGACGGCGATGCCTCAGTGTGGTTCCGTTATTACGAAAAGGAGGTTCGTTTTCCTACATGGGCGTCCTTTGCGGATGAACTCTGCGTGCAGTTTGGCCCCAATGAATTTCAAGATTTTAATGAGATGTTATCCAGCTTGCACCAGACCACAACAATGCGGGCATATTATACCGAGTTCATGAAGATTGCCAATCGTCTGCCTGATTGGCCAGTGGCTGCTCTTGTGGGTACATTCAAGAGGGGATTGAAGCCAGAGATAGCAGACGAGATGAGACACTACCCTTGCCACACGATGAGGGACGTGGTGAGCCACGCTCGCATCGAGGAGGAAAAACTGGCCAGGCAGCGACGAGGGGGGCGTGGTGGAACGGTACAGAGGACCCCTTTCAGTCCTACGCTGGGACCAACCCCAGTGTCTGGACACTCTGCCGGCCGGCCCATTTCCTTAGGAGCAGGCGCTACTTCAGTCCGTCGACTAACCCACGCTCAGATGGAAGAACGCAAAGCGAAGGGGTTATGTTTCAATTGTGACGAGAAATTTGTCAAGGGTCATCGCTGTTCAGCCCCAGGAAGCTTATTAATCGTGGAAGTTGACGAAGACATGTCAGACCCTATCGAGGAGATGGTCCATGATTATAATGACGTGCAACCAGAGATCTCAGTGCATGCATATTCGGGCACTTTCACCCCATGCACTATGCGAGTACAAGGGCTTCTCAAACGCCAAGACGTAGCAGTGCTGATTGACAGTGGGTCTACCCACAACTTCATTAACGACAAGGTGGCACAGCGGTTGGGCTGCTATGTGACGGATGCCAAGCCATTTGACGTCCTCATTGGAGACGGCAAGCATCTCCGGAGCTCGGGGGTATGTGCCCCAGCCGCCCTTACTATCCAGGGTCACGCCTTTGTTACTGATCTCTTTTTGCTGCCAACCAAGGGAGCCGATGTCGTCTTAGGGGTCCAATGGCTTCAAGACTTAGGGGATGTGGTTTGGAACTTTAAATACTTGATTATGGATTTTGAGGTCCAGGGGCAGCGGGTGCGCCTGCAAGGGGCACAAACTGGTGCGCTACACACTGCACAGGCGGTTGGGTCTTTTTTTAGATTTGCTGCTTAGGGGTTGATGCTGCAACAACGGGCAAGTATGGATGTTGCACAGGTCGATATTCCAGAGGATATGCGACTCCCATTGGATGACCATCAGGACCTCTTCTCTGAGCCAACTGGGCTACTGCCAACCAGAACGCATGATCATTCCATTCCCATTCTTCCTGGTGCCGCCCCGGCTAATGTACGCCCATATTGTTATCCACATGTGCAGAAGACGGAGATTGAACGATTGGTAAAAGACATGCTGCAGTCTGGTATCATTCAACCTAGTACTAGTTCTTTCTCTTCGCCTGTTCTGTTGGTGAGCAAAAAGGACGGGACTTGGCGGTTTTGCGTGGACTATCATGCTTTGAAAGCAATTACTGTGAAAGACAAATATCCTATTTCGGTCATTGAGGAGTTATTGGACGAATTGGCTGGTGCTATGTTCTTTAGCAAACTCGATTTGCATTCTGGGTACCATTAGATTCAGATGCAACCGTCAGATGTGCATAAGACGGCTTTTCGCACCCACGAAGGTCACTTCGAGTTTCTCGTCATGCCTTTTGGTCTGACAAATGCGCCAGCAACATTTCAAAGTCTGATGAATGATCTTTTCTGCCCCTTCCTCCGGCAGTTCGTTCTGGTTTTCTATGATGATATTCTCATCTACAACAAGTCATGGGTGTCCCACCTGGAGCATTTGAGGTTGGTTTTGTCTACTCTACGAGAGCATTCCTTATTTCTTAAACGCTCGAAATGTTCTTTTGCCAGCCAACAGGTGGAGTACTTGGGCCATATTATTGATCGTAATGGGGCAGCCACTGACCCAGCCAAGGTTTCAGCTATGACCTCCTGGTTAGCGCCCACATGTGTGAAGGGCCTTCGTGGCTTTCTGGGCTTAACAGGTTACTACCGCCGGTTCATCAGACAATACGGCGTCCTGGCCAGCCCACTTACGGAATTGCTAAAAAAGGGAGCCTTCTCTTGGACGGCAGAGGCCCAGGCTTCATTTCACCGTTTGAAACAGGCCATGGTCACAACGCCTGTCCTTCTCTTGCCGGATTTCGCTCTTCCGTTTGTGGTGGAAACGGATGCTTCGGATATGGACTTGGGGGCGGTCCTTTTGCAACAAGATTGACCTGTGGCCTTCTTTAGCAAAGCACTCGCTGGACGTTCACTGCAACTGTCAGCCTATGAAAAAGAAATGATGGCCATTGTTCATGCAGTGATGAAATGGCGACCCTATTTGTTGGGGCGCAGGTTCACCATTCGCACTGACCATCAGCCTTTGCGATATTTCCTAGAACAGAGGATATTCACTCCAGCGCAGCAACGATGGGTGAGTAAATTACTTGGGTACGATTATGACATTATCTACAAAAAGGGCTCCGAAACACAGTGGTCGATGCTCTTTCGCGTCGGGACAGCATGGGCGCTTGTTTGGCACTATCCGTTCCGAGTTGCCCCTTCCTCGCAGACCTCCGCCAGGCCTATACGGATGACCCTTACACACAAAGCTTAATCGCGCGCATTCAGGGGCAGCCCGAAGATGAGCCTTCCTATTCTTGGAAGGGCCAGTTATGGGTACCTGACACCGGCGATTTGCGACAGCGTATTATTTCCCATTTCCATGATACATTGATGGCAGGTCATGAAGGTGCATTTCGAACATACAAGGGGGTAAGCCAAAGTTTTCTTTGGCCTGGAATCAGGCGCGCCATCCAGGCCTACGTGGCCGCTTGTGACACCTGTCAGCGTGCTAAGGCGGCAACAACTTCTCCCCAGGGACTGCTTCAGCCTCTTCCTATTCCAGATCGAGTTTGGGAGGATGTTTCCATGGATTTTAACCAAGCGCTACCAATTGTACAAGGGAAATCGGTCATTCTAGTTGTGGTGGACCGGCTATCGAAGTATGCCCATTTATGTGCCTTGAGCCATCCTTCCACTGCTCGGACTGTGGCGGAGGTATATGTGCGTGACATTGCTAAACTTCATGGCATGCCACGGACAATTGTCTCAGATCGCGATAAGGTCTTTCTTTCCAACTTCTGGCGCGAATTTTTTGCACTCCAAGGCACAGCGCTTCGCATGAGCATGACTTATCATCCCCAGACTGATGGCCAAACGGAGGTGGTGAACCGATGCTTGGAACAGTATTTGAGGTGCTTTGTGGGGGATCAGCCTCGCAAGTGGTTACAACTCCTTCCATGGGCCGAATGGTCGTATAATACGGCCTACCACACCCGGACGGGCTTTACTCCTTTTACAGTGGTATATGGTAGACCCCCACCGTCGATTCTCTCCTATGTTCCCCCGCGTTCTTCGGTTGCAGAGGTGGACTATATGCTCCAATCGAGGGATGAGGTACTATGACAGTTAAAGGCTAATTTGACATCAGCGCAGAATCGAATGAAGCAGATATATGATAAAAAGCGCACAGACAATGAGTTCTAGGAGGGTGATCTGGTCTGTGTCAGTCCTTCCTCAGCGCCAGACTTCTTTGTTTCGGACGGACCAGGCCAAGCTGGCGCCCCATTACCATGGCCCCTACGCAGTGGTGGAACGTGTTGGCGTAGTGGCTTAACATCTGGCCTTGCCTCCGGGATCGCTGGTCCATCCTATCTTCCACGTTTCACGCCTACGCCAGTTTGTTGGTGACCCCACATCCATGACTATTGGTGGGCCTCTCCCACTTCAGACCCCAGTAGAATCAAACGCACCTGTTCCGGCGTCAATCATTGACAAACGTCGGATACGGAGGGCTGGGCGTATTACTACAGAGATTTTGGTCGCATGGCGTGGTAAACCATTTGACGATGCTACATGGGAGTTGGAAGACGTGATTTTGGCTCGTTTTCCGAAGTGGTCGCCTTGTGATCGTTTAAAATTAAAACCCTTGCAAGTGCACAAGGCAATTGTACTACGGTGAGTATTGATAAGGGTTGTCGAACCTCAGGGACGGATGAATGATTCACCAAATTCAAGAGAAAATAGCAATGTTGATTCTAGACTAAGAAAGCAATGAACTTTTAACTAAACTAAGTGATAATTAATCAATGTGGAGAAGACTAAGGCTTCGAATCCACCACAATAAACTAGTGTATCGTTTCTCTAATCTCTTTTGAATAAAGATTTCCAATTGGCTAGCATATTCCTCTCGGACATACACTTGTCAACTCAAAATATAGTGCTCTCCTCTCGGATGTAACACATAAAACGGTTAAAATATGGAATTGTGATCTATCTCTCTCGAGTATAAACCAATGAAATTTTATTGATATATAACACCTCAGTCTACTCACGTTCCTCTCGGATACGCAAGTATTCTTCGGATTGAAACTCATAAGAATTCACTCTTGTCTCTCTCGAGTACAAAGAACAAACCTTTATTGAATTAACGGTGATTACACAATAAAATCCATACACCAACTAGAGTAAAAACATAAGATGAGAGAAAAGAAACTACACAACCAGATTATTGGGCTTCATCTACGCCTTGAAAAAGTGTTTAGCCTCGCATCGGAAAAGAAATCACCATCGTGTTCTTCATGTTCTTCATCTTCTTTTCTTCTTTGCTCTAGCCTCCAATAAAGCTCAAAAGTCTCCAAGGGTTGAATATGTGGTGCCCAAAACGTTCTCCCATAAGGCCTATTTATAAGAGTGAAGAGAAACCACGAAGTCCCCTTCCAAATCCAAGTCGAAATAGGTCTTATTTCGGTTTTTCGCATACGGCGATCGATCGCTCCGTATTGACGATCGTTCGCTATCCGATCGATCGCAATTCCTTCGTTATTTTCCTCCGATCGATCACTTTGCCGATCGACGCCGTATGGTACCGATCAATCGTAGTTATTGTCTTGCGTGATTGAAAAATTCCAGTAGATACGATCGATCGTTTTGAGTTCGATCGATCGTTTCCTTCAGTACACTGCTTTTACGGCTCTGGCGATCGATCGCATTGATAGCCGATCGATCGTAGTTACTGTTCATAAACTTCAAATGGCTATAACTTTCTATCCCGAACTCTGAATTGCGCGTGGTTGATGGCATTGGAAAGCTGACTTCTTGAACTTTAACATGAGACTTGAATCAAATCTGATATTTTTACACGAAGTTATGATGATTTAACTATTCGAGTTACTTTTTTCCTCATTTCTGTGTATTACTCTTGTTTCTTACACAAACCAAAACTTATATTAAAGTAGTAGTTATTCTAATCAAACACCAGCATAATCATAAGCTTAGGAGATAATAAAATGCATATTTCATGTGTAGATCACACCCCGAAACCTAGATTTTGCTAGTCCCTAGCAAAACAAAACAAAATAAAATCAAACAAACTAAGGAAACTAATGCATAAAAGTAAACACCACTTTCGTAGGGAACACGATTGCATTGAGCGTATGCAACAAGCCGTTAAACCTCTAGGAGTCCCTAGTAGGACGAGTGTTATCTCGTGAGGGTTTGCAGCCATGCTACCCACAAATATTTATTTATTAATTTAATTAACCTAAGTGAAAAAACAAAGCAAAAATTAAAACATTGCAAAACACACAACCTATTATCCTGACAAATGCAAAATACAATGCTTAAGAGAATTAACCACACGTACTTGGTTCATAATCAACAGGAATATAGAAGCCCTCAAGTAAGTGGTTTTATTCCACACTTTCATCTTGGAAATTTCTGCTCAAATATTATATAGCATGATAACATAAATAGTAGAAAGTGTAGAACATTGTAGCAATACATTCTAAATTTCTGTTTTATACAGATCCAGTGTTACCCATTAACCAAAGAACATCAGAATCTACATAGTCATCGTAATCTTTAGGTTCATGATAGCACAGATCTGCGTGCCTCCTTCGGGTCCAACATTCTAGACTTGAGAGGATAATACACCATAGACATTTTTTTTCCGCTAGGACTGTGTAAGGCCTGACTTCAAGATGCTTAGGTTTAGCAATGACTCAGGCCAATGACTCCCAGCCAATTTGGCTTAGGGCATTAGGTTTTAAGAGACCGCTTCGGGCCCGAGCATCAACCTAAGTTAGTCCTATAAAGTCAAGAAGCCCTTTTCTTTCATTTTTTTTTCACATTTTTATTTTCATCATTCATATTTTTCAGCACATCTTTATTTTGTCCAGGCTGTATTATACTCTCAACCTATTTTCGGTTCCAATCCCTTGCCATAGCCAAGTAAATGGTCTATCATGATCTTTTAAGCTCAATAGATAACTACACATCATCCAATGACTCTGACTAAAGACATCCCACTGTAGATTAGCATTCAACAAATTTCTAGATGGTATTACTTTATGTAACTAGTTTGTGTGAGTGAGTTTTCTTAGTTCAAGCACCTGTTCCAAGAGGATTGTAATAGAAAGATATGCTCAGTTAAGTGTATCTATCCTCCAGTATACTTACTCACACTTCCAATGTTAATTAATCTCCAAAGAATTATGACATGCATTATTACGGGATAAACTATCAAAACCTAAGAAAAAGTACTAACAAACAACCTAAAAACTGATCAAATTTTTATGATTTTTTTTATATAAGTAATATTCCCTCCCCCAAACCTATTATGAACATTGTCCTCAATGTTAACAAAATATAGAATGACAATGAACATATAACAAAGAAAATCAGATAAAGGAGAGAATACACCTGAATACGTGGGTTGCCTCCCACCAAGCGCTAAGTTTAACGTCTTCAGCCAGACGTAGCCACAATCATTCTGTAATTATCAGATCAATTAAATACACCAGCCCGTCATCTAGGTCACCAGCAGCCTCGAGATAGGGTTTTAGACGGTGGCCATTAACTTTGAATGTACTCCCATCTTTTGGATATTTGATCTCAACATCACCATGTGGAAATACTTCTTTCACAATAAAAGGCCCAGACCACCGAGATCAGAGCTTCCCAGGAAATATGTGCAGCATAGAGTTGTAAAGTAGTACCTTCTGATCAGGCTGAAAGGACTTTCTGAATATCATCTTGTCATGTATGGCTTTGGTCCTCATCTTGTAGAGTTTGGCATTCTCATATGCATCAAAGCGCATCTCCTCTAATTCACTCAGTTGAAGTTTTCGCTGCTCACCGGCTTTATCTATATCAAAGTTGTAGGCCTTAATAGCCCAATAAACCCAATGTTCCAACTCAACAGGTAAATGGCAAGCTTTGCCATATACCAATCTATAAGGAGACATACCAATAGGTGTCTTGAATACTGTCCGGTAGGCCCATAATGCATCATTCAGTCTCAAGGACCAATCCTTTCTATCAGGGCGAACCGTCTTCTCCAGAATCTGCTTGATTTGGCGATTGGAGACCTCCACTTGGCCACTCGTCTGAGGATAATATGGTGTGGCAACCTTGTGGGTGACAGAGTATTTCTTGAGAAGAGCCTCAAAAGACCTGTTACAAAAATGAGAACCTCCGTCACTAAAGATAGCACGAGGAGTTCCAAACCGGCTAAAAATGTTAGATTTCAGAAATTCCAGCACAACTTTATGATCATTGGTCCTAGTGGCAACAACTTCAATCCACTTAGACACATAATCCACAGCAACAAGAATATAAGTATGACCAAAAGATGGTGGAAAAGGTCCCATGAAATCGATACCCCATACATCAAACATTTTAACAATCAATATGGGTTGTAGGGGCATCATATTCCTTTTAGACAAAGCTCCTAGTTTTTGACACTTATCGCAAGATTGACAATAAGCATGGGCGTCTTTAAATAGAGTTGGCCAATAAAAACCGCCTTGAAGTACTTTGGCCGCAGTTTTCCTACCACTGAAATGTCCACCACAGGCATGAGAGTGACAAAAAGATAAGATGCTATGAAACTCACTCTCAGGGACACATCGTCTTATGACTTGGTTAGCACATATCTTAAACAGGTCAGGGTCATCCCAATAGTAATGTTTGACTCGAGAGAAAAATAAGTCTTTATCATGTTTAGACTAAAAGGTTGGGATTTGACCCACAGCAAGATAATTCACAATATGTGCAAACCAAGGTGGAGATGTAGTGGAGACAGCAAAGAGCTGCTCATCAGGGAATGAATCTCTTAGAGGGTCATGGCTATGCAGATCAGGAATAGGAATTCTGGATAGATGATCAGCCACGACATTCTCAGAACCCTTTTTATCTTTAATTTCAAAGTCAAATTCCTGCAGGAGTAAAATCCAACGAATCAGCCTTGGCTTGGCATCTTTCTTAGAAAGAAGGTACCGCAAGGCTGCATGATCAGAGAAAATAATGATCTTACTCCCCAAAAGATATGACCTGAACTTATCTAATGCAAACACAACAGCAACCAACTCTTTTTCTGTGGTAGTATAATTCAATTGAGCATCAGTGAGTGTCTTGCTAGCATAGTATATAACATGATGAATTTTGTTGATGTGTTGGCTTAACACTGCCACTACAGTAAAATTAGATGCATCACACATTATTTCGAAGGGCAGTGTATAGTCAGGGGGTTTAATAATGGGGGAGCTAGAGAGGAGGGTTTTGAGCTTTGTAAAAGCATCTTTACACGAATCATCAAAGTCAAATGGCACGTCTTGACCAAGAAGGTGACATAGTGGACGTGATATCTTGCTAAAATCTTTGATGAATCGACGATAAAACCCTGCATGGCCAAGGAAAGACCGTATTTGCTTAACTGATGTAGGTGGTGGTAAACTAGCAATCAGGTCAACCTTGGCCATGTTAACCTCTATACCCCTTTTTGATATAACATGTCCAAGCACAATCCCCTGTTGAACCATGAAGTGGCTCTTTTCCCAACTTAACACTAAGTTTGTTTCCTCACAATGTTTTAAAACCGAAGTAAGATTGTGTAAGTAATCACCAAAACAAGTGCCGAACACCGAAAAATCGTCCATGAAAACTTCCAAAAATTTATCAATCATGTCAGAAAAGATGGACATCATGCATCGCTGAAATGTAGCAGGGGCATTACAAAGGCCAAAAGGCATTCTTCGATACGCAAATGTACCGAAGGGGCATGTAAAAGTCGTCTTTTCCTGATCCCCTGGAAAAACTGGCACTTGGTTATAGCCGGAGTACCCATCTAAGAAGCAATAAAACTCTTGGCCCGCTAATTTTTCTAGGATTTGGTCAATGAATGGAAGAGGGAAATGGTCCTTACAGGTGTTAGAGTTCAGCTTCCTATAGTCAATGCACACCCGCCAGCCTATGGTCTCTCTTATTTGCACAAGTGCACCCTCCGAGTTTGGTTTCACCGTGATGCCCGATTTCTTAGGGACAACTTGGATAGGACTCACCCACTCGCTGTCAGAGATAGGGTATATGATACCTGCGTCTAGGAGTTTCACTATCTCTTTCATCACCACCTCTCTCATGTGAGGGTTCAACCGTCTCTGCCCCTCCTTAGAAGGTTTGGCCTGGTCCTCCAGGTTTATGCGATGCATACACACAGAGGGGTCTATACCCTGGAGGTCAACCACTGTCCATCCTATAGCTCGCCGGTGTGTGGTAAGGATCTCCAACAACTGGGCTTCCTGGTCAATAGATAGGCTAGATGAGATAATTACAGGAAGGGTGTTGTTGGGTCCTAGGAAGACGTATTTGAGGGATCTAGGAAGGGTTTTGAGGTCAAGTGTGGGTGGGGATTCTATGGAGGGTTTAAGTGGTGGGCCGGTCGACACAGGGAGAGGGTCGGGGTGGAGTCGCCATGGGATATGTCCAGGGTATAGGGCAACCACTAAATGGTGATGGACCTCCTCAAGGTCAGGTGTGCCCTCATATTGATCGATCCAGTCATAGAAAAAGGGTGTGCTCGAGGGCATCCTTAAGCACAGCAAAGGGAAGGTACTCTTAGACTAGGTCATCTAGGTCGTCAACCATAAGGCACTCAGATTCACTCGAGGGTTGTTGGGAAGCACTAAAAATGTTTAATTTAACTTTCATGTTCCCAAATGAGACGTTCATGAGCCCTGACCTACAGTTAATGGTGGCATCGGCTGTGGCTAGGAAAGGGCGGCCAAGGATAACAGGAATTTGGGATTTGGAGTTGACAACTGGTTCCATGTCTAAGATGACAAAATCAACAGGAAAGTAGAACCGGTCAACTCCAACGAGAACGTCTTCTATAACACCTCTAGGTCGGCGAATGGATTGGTCTGCTAATTGAAGAGTGATTGAGGTGGGCTGCAACTCTCCGAGGCCAAGTTGTTCATACACTAAGTAAGGGAGGAGGTTGACACTGGCCCCTAAATCTAAGAGAGCTCGACTAAGGGTATGGTCACCTATGACAATAGAGATAACCGGGACACCTGGGTCCTTAAATTTAGGTGGAATATCACTGGTAAGTAAAGAGCTTACTTGGTTGGTCAAGAAGACCTTTTGGGTGACATGGGATTTGGTTTTCCTCTTTTGGGTACACAAGTCTTTCAGAAACTTGGCATAGGTAGGTACTTGTTTGATGGCATCTAAGAGGGGAAGGTTGATCTTAACCTGCTTGAACACCTCTAACATTTCCTCCATTCGTTGGTGGGACTTACTAAACGGGGAGGATTGGTTAAGGCATTGAAAGAAAGGAGCCCTGGGGATATAAGATTTTTCATTGGTGGGTTCAGCTGGGACATCCTTCTGTGGTGGGAGACTAACTGGCTCAGGCATGGTAGGAGTGGGTTGGTTCTGTTTCTCAAGGGAAGTATCCTCACTCGCAATGGTTGGGTCCCTAACCTGATTGTCAACTTGTTTACCATTTCTTAGGGTAGTAACGGCTTGCACCTGCTCATTTGGATAATGGGAACTTTCAACGGTGAACTGGCCTCTAGGGTTCTGCTGTGGTTGGCTGGGCAAGGTTCCTATTTCCTTACGGTTCATAGATTGGGCTAGCTATCCTAATTGGGTTTCTATTTTGACAATAGATTGTGTATGAGAATGAACAAGCTGGGCCTGGGTTCTTAACTCACCTGTCAGCTCTCTGTGTTTGGTTTCTATCTTGGCGTCCACCTTGGCTTCCATCGCATTAAAAGCTGAGAGGAGGGTAGATTGGGTGGCTTAGCATTTGGCTCATCTGATCTTCGAAGGATGGTTTCTTATTGGTTTGTCCAAATGGAGGATTTGTGGCTAGTTGGTAAGACTGAGTTGGGTTTGAGAATTCTTGTCTTGGGGCCTTATTGAAAGTGGGCCCCTGGTTGGGTTGTTTCCAGGCGAAATTGGGATGATTTCGCCACCCCGGGTTATAGGTATTTGAGCAGGGGTTATTGGCTCTAGTATAGGTTTGTGCAAGGTTGACGTGCTCCTGGACAAGATCTGGATACTGGGAGGCTGAGGGGCAGTCAACAATAGTGTGCATAGGGCTGACACAGATGACACAAGCATCTTGAGAGGTTGGGGTATAAGGTGGAGTCTGTGAGAAAAACCTGTCAAACCTCTCAGTAAGGGATGCCACTTGGTGTTCTAGGTTCGTGGTAGCTTTAACATCATACATGCCTCCCCTTGAGGCACTCCTGCCAGGCATATGGCCTTCAGACCTATAGAGGGTGGCACTGTGTAGAGAGTTTTCGCTCAGGTCCTCTAGTAGATCCCAAGCATCATCCGGGGTTTTCTTCATGAATGTGCCTCCACAGGAGGCGTCTATTAGGGTCTTATGCTGATCGCACACACCCTCATGAAATCTCTGTACTAATTGCCACTTAGGCACGTCATGGTGGGGACAGGACCGGAGTAAGGATTTCATCCTCTCCCAGCTTTCATGGAATTGTTCATTAGGTAACTGGGTAAAGGTGATGATTTCATAGCGGATCTTATTGGTCCACCCCACAGGAAAGTATTTCTTGAGGAATTCGGCCTGAAGTTCCTCCCAAGTGGAAATAGAATTATGCTCAAGGGAGTATAGCCATTCCTTAGCCCTATCTTTTAAGGTGAAGGGGAACAACCTAAGGCGCACCTGGTCATCATATAGTGTAAGTTTAAAGGTTGTGTTAACCTCTAGGAAATTTTGTAGGTGCCTATAAGGGTTCTCATTTAATTGGCCATGGTATGTGGGCAGCATCTGGATGATGTTTGGCTTAATTTCAAAATTAGCTACGGTTGCAGGCAGTAGGATACATGAGGAGGAGGTGTAGGCAGTGGGACAGTAGTAGTCTTGCAGGGTACGGGCATGGGGCATTAGTGGATTCTGGTTTAGGTCATTCCCACCCCCAAGGTTCATGTTGTCCGCCATTGGATGAATTTCAGGGATTGGGCTAGGAGTTCTACAGATTCTATATAGGCACTCAAGATCAGGATCAAAGGCAAAGTCGGGGTTCAGGGAGCGACGACCATGCATGCACAATAAAAATCAAACAAAACCTGTGCAATCCTAATAGCGACAACTAGCAAGCATCAGTCCTAGATAGCGACAACTGGCAACCTAATAGCGACAACTAGCATGTCATGCAATCCCATAAAGAAAAGAAAAACACCAAGCACCCAAATTTACTCTAAAATAAGGTTAAGAGAGTGCAAACAGTGGGAAGGGATGGCCTTTCCAACGACGACGAAAATCATCGTTCTCTCTTAATCCTGTAAAAGGAGAAAAACGAAATTAAGCTACTGAAAAGAAATCTAAATTAAACTAAATTACTCTAAAACTAACTATGCTAAGAATTTAGTAAACTATTGTGCCGTCCCCGGCAACGGCGCCAAAAACTTGATCGTTTAAAATTAAAACCCTTGCAAGTGCGTAAGGCAATTGTACTACGGTGAGTATTGATAAGGGTTGTCGAACCTCAGGGACGGATGAATGATTCACCAAATTCAAGAGAAAATAGCAATGTTGACTCTAGACTAAGAAAGCAATGAACTTTTAACTAAACTAAGTGATAATTAATCAATGTGGAGAAGACCAAGGCTTCGAATCCACCACAATAAACTAGTGTATCGTTTCTCTCTCTCTTTTGAATAAAGATTTCCAATTGGCTAGTATATTCCTCTCGGACATACACTTATCAACTCAAAATATAGTGCTCTCCTCTCGGATGTAACACATAAAACGGTTAAAATATGGAATTGTGATCTATCTCTCTCGAGTATAAACCAATGAAATTTTATTGATATATAACACCTCAGTCTACTCACGTTCCTCTCGGATATGCAAGTATTCTTCGGATTAAAAGTCACAAGAATTCACTCTTGTCTCTCTCGAGTACAAAGAACAAACCTTTATTGAATTAACGGTGATTACACAATAAAATCCATACACCAACTAGAGTAAAAACATAAGATGAGAGAAAAGAAACTACACAACCAGATTATTGGGCTTCATCTACGCCTTGGAAAAGTGTTTAGCCTCGCATCGGAAGAGAAATCACCATCGTGTTCTTCATGTTCTTCATCTTCTTTTCTTCTTTGCTCTAGCCTCCAATAAAGCTCAAAAGTCTCCAAGGGTTGAATATGTGGTGCCCAAAACGTTCTCCCACAAGGCCTATTTATAAGAGTGAAGAGAAACCACGAAGTCCCCTTCCAAATCCAAGTCGAAATAGGTCTTATTTCGGTTTTCCGCATACGGCGATCGATCGCTCCGTATTGACGATCGTTCGCTATCCGATCGATCGCAATTCCTTCGTTATTTTCCTCCGATCGATCATTTTACCGATCGACGCCGTATGATACCGATCGATCATAGTTACTGTCTTCTGCGATTGAAAAAATTCAGTAGATATGATCGATCGTTTTGAGTCCGATCGATCGTTTCCTTCAATACACTGCTTTTATGGCTCTGGCGATCGATCGCATTGATAGCCGATCGATCGTAGTTACTGTTCATAAACTTCAAATGGCTATAACTTTCTATCCCGAACTCTGAAAAGCTGACTTCTTGAACTTTAACATGAGACTTGAATCAGTTCAATCCGACATTTGTACACGAAGTTATGATGATTTAACCATTCGAGTTATTTTTCTCCTCATTTCTGTGTATTACTCTTGTTTCCTACAAAAACCAAAAACTATTTTAAAGTATTAGTTATTCTAATCAAACACCAGCATAATCATAAGCTTAGGAGATAATAAAATGCATATTTCATGTGTAGATCACCTTGAAGACAAGGCGAACAGCGGAGCGTGGTGGATTGTTATGTCGTCTGGGCCAGGCCCATGGTATACGTCAGCAACCCATCATGTTGGATGTACAGAAAATTAAATTGAACCGTATCTTATTGTAATCAGACCCGTTTAGGCTAATTGTTAGGTAACAGGCTGATAGGGAATAATTAGTGCCAATTAGTGGCCCATCAGATTAGACATGTGGCGCATAGGCCTGGGAAGCCGCGCCACCTACTCTCTTTAAAAGGAGGTCGTCCTCCTCATTTGGATTTTTTCATGCAATCAAACAAGTTCTAGTTATCTTTTCCATTTTTCCTTCTTCTTTGTCGATTTGGTACCCTGTGATCCTTACGGGTCACAACACAGGAGTGATGAAAAAGTGTGCGGCCCTCCTACAGCGTCACCAAAGATGTGCCCAAGTGAACAAAGATGCTGGTTTCGCTGTCATTTTTGAAGGTGAGGACGTAGTTGTATCTCGGAACCTCCTCGACCATTTGGTCAGGTACTGGGATGAGTCGGTGAAGGTCTTCAATATCAAGGGCAGGATGCTATATTTCACAGAGCAAGAAGTTGCTCTTATCACCGGATTGCCCGCAAAGGGCGAAAGAGTTGAGGTCCTCCCCTCCTTGACACGCCGACCGGAAGGTCAATTCTTCAGAAAGCACTTCGACGCATGGAGAGCGGATATTCCATGGATTGAGGAAATCATAGACAAGCTTAGCGCGGGCGAACTGAAGATGGAAGAGGAGGACATGGCAAGGATGATCATCTGCCTCCTCTTCTGCACGGTGCTGTTTCCACACAGCACTAGAGCGGTTCATCCATGTTTGTACCGTTTCATTGACGACCTCCCAAGATTGAGGTCATACAATTGGACTGGGGCTATTTGGTTTCTGGTATAACACCAGCAAACTAGTGGGTGCGAGATCACAAGGAGGGTGCCTGGGCGGTGGATACCTAAACGGCGTCGCATATGTCCTTCAGGTATGTAGCATTCATTGTCTTTGAAAGACAAACAAGTCTTATGCAATACCACTATATTTATAGTCATGTCTTATGCAACGCGACTATATTTATAGTCGTGTATGATGAAACACAACTATGTATATAGTTGTGTCGTATACGACACGACCATAATTCAATTCGTGTATTATTTATAGTCGACTAAGGCAACCGCGCCTTGTAATAATGTTTTCATCTGTTTACTATGCAGATTTGGTTTTTCGAGCACACGACAATCTTCCATCCTGTCGTGGGCCCTACTAGTCCACGGGCCAAAAGGTGGCCAGGAAGTGGGGCCCTCATTATAGAAGTGAAGAAAGGTGAACAGAAGAAGCACCGTATGGCCGACTATTGGACGGGAGTGTTCCACAATCTCGAAGTATGGGATGAACTCATCGACGTAATCAGCCCCATGGCCGGAGAGGCATCTCTCCTTGCTTCGTCAACCTCACTGGCCCCTCCTCCGCGACGGCAGAGGCCGGAGAGGCCAAAAATGAAGAGGAATCCCAACCAACCTGCACCCCCTTCCTCGAAGACGGCTGTCCAGTCCACTGCAACTGCAATGGGGCGATTGGAGGGTGCGCTTTAGGGCATACAGTCACTAATTGAGATAGCTCTGTCTTCGTATGAGGAGATGGGAAGGAGTGTCGGACCTCTGCGAGAGGTTCTCCACTCTATGAAGGCATCTGCCGCCTTAGTGTCAATGCTGTTAGAGGGTCAGATAGCATCCCAAGTAGGAAAAGACTGAAGAGCTGACGAAGGAGCCAAAGAAGCGGCCCCACATGGAGTCAAAGAAGTCATCGGTGCATCAGATGGAGCCAAAGAAGCGGCCCCATGACAAGGAGCATATGAAGAAAACTTCGATTGGTATGCGGACAAAGGAGCTGACAAGGAAGTCACATCTTGATTCGACGAAATGGGGTAAAGGTAAGTTGTAGACGATTATTTATTTTCTCGTGCCACATGGTACACGACTATTATATTTGTCGTGTTACATGCTACACGACTAAGTAGTTTATCGTGTTTCATAAAACACGACTATGTTCTTTATTGTGCTACTACTGACACGAATAAGTAAAATGTCATTTTAGCTCCCATCAAACGCGCGGATGAGGAAGACAAGATTCAACGGGCTACAAAGAGATCCTCCGCCAAGTTGTTTTTGAAGAAGCTCCAACCATAATTCAATGAAGATATAGAGCGTGCAGAAGTCGAGTCCCGTCGGACGTACGGACGGGACCTATTCCCCCCTGGTCTAGTGGTAAAGAAGAGAATGAGGACTGCCTCCGCGAGGGAATTGCAGAGGATTAGGGAAGATGACCATATACGGAGAATGGCGGAGGAGCAGGAAAGAAGGAAAGCCGACTCCGAAGAAACCATATCAGATCGATAAGTGACCTCTATCATCGATGAGGTCATCTCTTCCTTACAGCAGTCGGATATCCAAACCGTCAAGGAGGAGATGAATGAGGATGTGAAGGACAAGGATGTCGAGGAGGAGGAGGTGAAGGCTTATGTGAAGGAGGAGGAGTCAGAGGAGGCGAAGGAGGATGTTCTGGACAAGGAGGTGAAGGAGGAGGAGGAGGTGAAGGACGACGAAGAGGCGATGGAGGAGGAGAAGGAGGAGGAGGTGAAGGTCGACGAAGAGGCGATGAAGGAAGAGGTGCCGGAGGCCACAGGCTTAACCGCATCCCAGCCTGTTGACGTCGATGTCCTCCGAACTCCTCAAAAGTGCAAGTCTATAATTGCACTCCCCGAAAACTATGCCGATTTGGAGTTATGCTTCGATATGGGGGTATTGTTAGAGCGGGATAGAGTGACAATAGATGGATGGATGGCCAATCCGAGGAAGGCTTATCCAATCCCAACACTATGTGATGACGACTACGTATCCCTCCTACAAACAACAGAAATAAATACCAATGTAAGTAAACCCCCATGCTATGCTCCTCATATGTTTTCCTCTTTTATTTTTTTTCAAATATGCGACTTTACGTTATGTCATGTATTCGAAGACATGACTTTACGCATAGTCGTATCTTTGCAAAACACGACTTTACGCATAGTTGTGTCTCGACGACACGACTATCATGAAAATCGTATATACAATAATCGACTTTTAATTAGAAGTTGTATATTGCCTTACTTCGACTAACTGACTCCTGTTGCTGTTTTTCTATAGGTTATAGATGCGTTTTTAAGTCTATTGAGGCAGCGCAATGACAGAGACCGGATGAAGTATCCGTGGGCATTTTTTGGATGCCACGCATTCAAAGAGATATTCGACAACGTAAGTGTTCCCTGCATAAGGAGTGATAAGTAATTAAGTATGATGTTCTCAGCATCGTTGTCTGACTCTCTTGCGGTTTCGCAGGAGCACAAAGAAGGAGGAAATAATGTGAAATTGATAAAAAAGCTGGGGAGGATGCTCGACGGCTTGAACAGGAACATGTTCTACGCATTTTTCCCAATCCGCACCGGCTCCCACTTCTGCCTTGTCTATCTACACTTCCCGCACTGTGTATGGCGCTTCTACAACCCGCTGTCTGGCAGATCCCAGTTATATCCACATCACAGAAAAGCTGCTGACAAATTCATGCAGTTCATGAACATTGTGATGGCAGGCAAGCTGGGGTGGTTTAGTTTGCTAGACTGGAAGATGACTCAGATCGCCAAAGTGCCCTGGCAACAGAATTCCGAAGACTGTGGCATCTTCATCATGATATACGTCGCACACTTGGCGTCCAATGTCAGCCCACCGGAGTTTGATCAGTTTACAATTCCACGACTTTGGCGACCAGTCATTGCTTCAACCTTGATTTGCAAGGTTATTAACAGCGAATTTGACGACGATTCCGGAAGAGTAAAAAAAGATGCTGTCACAGTTGCGGGTTTTATGCGGCTTCCGGATAAAGACTAAATTCAAATTCATTTTATTCACATTCTTTTATTGTACATAGCTTCTTTGGTGTACATACAGTACTCTTTCAATTAATTCGAATTCATTTTGACACATTGTTGTACAGTACTCTTTCAATTAATTCGAATTTATTTTTGAATACGGCCTTCATGCAACACGACTATGTATATAAACATCTCTCATGTAATATGACTTTATATATAGTCACGTACTACCCGACACGACTTTGTAAATAGTCATGTTTCACAACAAACGACAGTATAGATAGTCGTGTACTATAATATTTGGCTATAATGGAAATACACGTATGATGCATTGAAAGATTATTTTTTCATTTCTGATTTTCTTTTTCTTTACAGGCGTACATTTCGGTATAAGCTAATATGCGTTATACAAGAATTTGACTACATCCAAAGTGAAGAATGGTGGGGGCTTAGGTAAGCCGGACTGGCGTATATGCGATGTCTCGTTCGTAGTCAGTTTGCCTTGTTGCGGAAGACTTCGTTTCCTGTGCTTCCTATTTTCTTTCGGAATCGGGCTGTTGGTGCACCTCTTACGGTTGTGACCAGCTTGACGACAATTCCCATATTTCGAACCTGTCCTTGCAGGTGGCTCGGGCTGTGACTCAATTCTCTTTGTCTTTCTCCTGCCCTTCTTTGGAGCTTCAAGCATAGGCAGTTCCCATTTAAATAAAACCCCGTAATTCCCCCACTGACTTCTGTCTAAAGTAGGAAACACTACTTCTTCGTACGTGGTGCGGTACGTACTTGCGTAGTACCACTTCTCACAATATTCTACCGGTTCCAAACTCCTCTCATCAATACATGCCATGGCGTGCTTGCATGGAAGTCCCATGCTCTGGAAGAAGCCACATGTGCAGGTTCTATTCGTAAGGTCAACAACATCCTGATGCAAAAACATGAAGAACATCAGTGTCTTCCAAGGATACTTGGAAGACATGACTGTATCCTTGGAAGACATGACTGTATGACTAGTCGTGTCTTCGACGATACGACTTTGTGTATAGTCCTCTCTTATAGAAAATGAATTTATGCTTATCACATGGTATAAAGATGTCACTTCAAACTGCAGTAATGATAGCGGTTGAACTCGAACTGTTCTAGCACTCTGATTCCTCATCTGATTGATATGATTCTGTGCATACTTTGTTAATGGAGTCGGTAGACCTTCTACTTCCATTCGGCGTCTTTGAAAATGGACGCTTGTGGTCACCCGCATTTGCTCGATCAACCGAGTTATTGGCCAAAACCTAGCCTTCAGGAGCATATTATTTACACTTTTGGACGCATTTTACGTGAGAGTGCCATACCTTTTACCCGGATATTCTACGTTAGCCCAATGTGTTTTCGGAATATTGTCAACATATTTCCAGGCCGCCTCTTTGTGTTCCTTCATCTTCTCCATGGTTGCATCGAATTCTAGTCTCCTGAAGTATTTTGCAGCTCGGAATAGAAGTTCCTTCAGGTACTTATCTTTCCAAGTATAAAGCATATTTACGGCCATATGCCTTAGGCAAAACCCATGGTGAGCCTCGAGAAAGACATCGGTGACCGCTCTCAAAAGGCCCTTCTGTCTATCAGAGACAATAGTGTCCAGAGAGGCCGGGGGGTCCGTAAAGAGAAAATATTTTAGCAAGGTGAGGAACCACGTCTTGTACAAGTGAGAGACAAAGCATATTAAACACAGAATGCTTCAGGATGTTAGAAGGTCGTGTATAAAAAACACGATTGTATAAGTAGTCATGTTTTCGAAGACACGAATGTATGCTCAGTCGTGTTTTCGAAAACACGACTGTCAGAATAGTCGTGTTTCCTGCGTCTATACTTACCACGTTTTGATATTCTCTTTATCGACAATTGCATATGCAAGACACATTAATTGTTGATTGCCGTTGACTGCTATAACAACCAATAATACTTCAGGGTACTTTCCTCAAGGCATAGGTTTTACCTCAATAATTCTTGCAATCTGCCACTTCTCGCCGAGTAAACAATATGTGCTATTGTGCTATTGTGTTCTCAAGGCATGGGTTTTACCTCAATAATTCTTCTTCATCTACGTGAAAAAATATGTATGAATGGACTTGAGAACACAATAGCACATAGTGAAGTCGTGTCTTATACAACACGAATCCATTTATAGTCGTGTATTATGCAACACGACTATGTATATAGTCGTGTTGCATAAGGCACGACAAAATTTTTAGTCGTGTACTATTATAGTCGACTATAATAACACATGACTTGCCTGTATCTGCACCTTCGAAGTCTCACCTCACATAATCTTCATCTCTTCCTCCTTCAACTGCTGATGCGGGTGTCTTATTGCCTGGGCTGGATGGCCTCTCTGGTGGTGTCTTACTGGCCGGCCTCACTTCTGCCTCTGGTAGCCTCTCCTCCTCCTTATTTGCATTGACATTCATTTCCTTATTAAGAGTCGAAGTCTCCATGTTATTGCCCATAGAAGTTCACTCCACGTATAGGCGGAGTAGTCCATTTATGCCTTGCTTACTCTTGTGAAGTATAAATATTGACTCCAGGTCTTTATCATCTTCAAGGAGGTATGTGGATTCAGAGTCAACACGATATGACAAAGTTAATGTACCAAATGTAGACTTAAGCGGTAATCTTTCTTCCACTTGCTGCAACAGTTCCAGGTACTTTACTCGTGTATCTATAGGCATGAGCTTCCGTTTCCTGCCCATGTACTTATCAGAATTTGTAAAAACTCCATCGTAGTGTAAGTAAATAACTATCTTCTCCATCCATACCTGCCATTAAAATAGCGAAATAAGTTAAAAAACCGTCAGACACGATATATTGAAAACCATATATCAGTGAAAAGCAACGTCTATGAGTCGTGTTTCATCAAACACGACTATTGTTACAGTCGTGTTGTCGAACACACGACTGTAACAATAGTTGAAAACTTGCCAAGTTTTCAACTTTCTTCTTTGGAACCAACTTTCATGATAAAAATCGTTGTATTTGAACTTCACCTACGGGTTTTTTGATGTACGCTGGCTCCGTTGAAGTTGTTTTTCAATACCCGGTCTTTCCCACTCGTTTTTCCGCTTTTTGCCGCGAAAATGATCTTTCCGGAGTTCGACGGCGCCGGCGCCGGCACCGGTGATGATATGAGTGGAGAGGTCGGACAGAATGCCTTCTTCTCTGACTAACGCGAGCTTCTCTGGGTAGCCGCTCTGATTCCGGGTAATATGGAAAAATGGAGAGTGGGTGCTTATACCTAAACCTAAGGGGTTTTTTCGTACTTTCCGGGTCATATGGAAGAAAGTAACTGATTCCGAGTAATATGAGAAACCCGTAGTTGGGGCCTGATTTTATTCACAACTTGGACAACTCCATTTTACTTCGTCAGCTAATCCCTTTGTTTCTACAACTGGTTGTTCATCACAATGACTGTTGTTAAATAGGACTGTAAGTTAAGTTCTCTAAGCTCCTTTACCTACATATATAAAAATGCAGAAGAGATTGATTTGCAAGTCTCTACATCTTTACCCACAACATCCATATATCTTTAAAGCATTTTCTATTCTTCTCCTCTTTTTCGGCTCATACAGACTTCATCTTACTTTCCTGGTATGGATATGCTATTGCCTGATAGTAGGCCCATAATTGACTCCAGCCATTGGCACGAAAGAAATGGCTTAGAAGACTGGTAATCTCGGTGGTTTGTGTGTTCTTTCTCCAAAGTGGAAAGCCTAATCTTCCTTCTGGAAGATGGAGTTTTGGCCTCACTGCCATTTCTACCAGTAGTCGCTTAAACAAAGCAAACTTACGCAATCGAATTCTGCAGATTGGGAGTTTGTTCTTATAAGGTTGACATGGACAGGCTACCGATCCAGCTCCACGGAAGGGCAAACTATTTGCACTACTTGGGAAATGACCCTTGTCATGACTCACTGAGTCAACATCAGCAGACGACTCAGTCCCCCTAAATCTCATCTTCCTGCCGATCCCAATAAGCACGGAAGTTGAGGGGAGACCTCAAGTCCGTCCTCATCTCTTCATTAATATTTAATTACATTCTAATAACTAACTTACAATGCAAGCTCTTTTTTTCTTCGATGGACTACCTATGCAAGCCCGTGAAGCATTTGTTTTGTCCTATATTTTTTATAATCTTGTCGAACCATCTATTAACAAGATGATTAAAGACCACATATTAGATTGTAGGTTTGTTTCTATGCCTTCATTATTTTTTCCCTTTTAGTTAGTACAACTTATGCATCCCTACCATTTGATTCGACTCCACTACCAACTTGATTGGACTCTGGGAATTCTTCCTTGAGGGAGAGAGGTCTAACCAGCACACCACTTGCTCGATTGGTTATCTAACAATAAGTTTATCGTATCAAACCAATGCTACCTATGAACTTTAAACACGAAAAGAATTACTCCCTCAGTAAAAATTACCAAGGCTTTAAACACAATGAACTTTCCAAGATTTCAACGCCATAAATATTACTCCCTCCATCCCATATTACTAGCTACATTTGGAGAATTATCATATTTATTGAGTGGTGAACCCCACACCTAAGCTTGCCCGGGTACTTAAAGAATCATCTCACAAGGGTCTCAGAAATACTTAAAATTAGCAAATCGATCAACTAATATGCCAAGCATTTTTCCAAATTGTAGCAATTAATATGGACAGGGGAACATAAAAAAAGAATTCACAAAACTTATTCGTACCAACTATTCTTTGATTTATTAAAGAGTATAAATGTTCCCATATACAAAAAACTCTACGGTATATTGTATTCGTATACATATCTACATCCGCTGACTTCAGGTACTATCAGACGCGTCTCACCGAATAAAACCCCTATCCCATCCAATCACCACCTGCCACAATTTGCTTCGGGACACGGACTGATCGTACCCTGAATACCTCTCACCGAGACCCGCGTGACCGGACGGATGAAGCTGCAGATCCGGAATCGGACATGGACCCAGCGGGAACCCCGTCCCCGTAGAATAGATCCGACAAGTAGTTCCCGACGTCCTCCGGCGAGAACCGGACCACCACCCCCTCCGCCGCCCGCATCGCCGCCCGATACTTAAGGTAGAACTGCTGATATCGCGGCACGATGCTTCTCGCCACCGAGACCTTGATATCATCCCTGAGCTTGCCGTGCGGCACCACCCAGCCGGAGTGTCTCCGTGTCGCCTCCTCCAACGCCGAGTTGAACCGCTTGAAAGCTGCCTTCGCGGCCTCCGGCGACAACTCCTCAGGCGAATTTTCAGGCAGCGCCGAGGTCACCTTGTTCCATGCGACGCGCTCGTAGTTTGCGGCGTAGAGCCGCACCTTCTCCTCGTGCTTGGACAGCCACTCCTCGCCGAGGAGGTGGCGCAGGTCCGAGCTCCGGACTTTGCTCACTATGTACTGGAGATTGTTGGACAAGAAGAGGTAGGCCAGGCCGACGTCCTTGTACATCTCCGCCTTGGCGTCGAGCTTGCAGAGGAGGATTAGGACCAGCCAGGCGAGCCTTACGGACACCGGAGACATTGAGTTGTCACCGGAGGAAGAGGAGGAAGAGCTGGAGTCGAGGAAGAGCGTCTCCGGCAACGAGGTCCGAGTTGGCGGCGGCAAGTCGTCGAATATGTCGGCCAGGCAGATGCTGTAGTCGGCGAGGAAGCCGAGGTAGTTCATGACGTACCTCGTCAGGGGATGTATCCCGCCGCCGGGGACGGGCTTCTTGGACGAGTCCTTCTGGATTGCCACCTCGAAGTCGCCAAGCATGGCGCGTATTGCGTCGGTGAGACGGGCGATAGAGGTCGCCCCCTTGTCCCGGACGGGGGCCGTGGAGTCGAAGGAGAAAACGGACTCAATATCCGGCCACAGCTCAGCTACGGTGTCATAGATGTCGAGGAAGCGGAACATGCGCTCCGGCGACCTCTTGCACTTAGTAGCCATCAGCTCAGCGAAGGCGAGGAGGTCGACGGCAGCGGTGCGGGTGATATCGGAGAAGCAGGACTCGCGGATGGTGGCGGAGCTGGCGAAGACGTGGTCGCAGAGGATCCTCTCTCCGGGGAAGAGGGTCTTGTTGGCAATCTTGACGGCGTGGAGCCAGATCTTGATCTTGTTCTGCAAGAAGTCCCAGCTCATCTTTTGGAGCTGGTGGCCGGTCAGCTTCTCGAACCCCAGTCTGTACAGCCCCTCGTCGACGATGGATTTGCGCATGGTTTTATAAATGTCGACGCACTCCTTGCCGTAGCCGGAGGAGATCATGCTCTCGGCTATGAGGCGGAGGTCAGCCATGGCGAGTGCGGAGAAGCGCTCGACCTCTCGGATGGAGTCGCCGGCGGGGTCGACGATGTCGTAGTCGGTGGTGACATCGTAGTCATCGCTATCGAGGATGTCAGAGAGGCTGGAGACGGTGGTGTTATTGGAAGAGTGGCCGGAGACGGATTCGGGGTCGAGGCGATCCCGGTTGGCGGCAAGGATGCGGTAGAATTCGCGCTCGAGGCGGCCCATGGCGGCCTGCATGAGGGACTGGGCTCGGACGAGCTTGTGGGAGCTGGAGTCGCGGGCGATGTAGAAGTGCATGGCCTCCTGCAGGCTGCGCACCGCCCGCATGAACTCTTTCGCCTCCCGCCGGTTTTCGGAGAATAGCGGCACGGCCGGAGAAGACTGTGCGTCCCACTTTCCGATAATTTCCCCGGCTGAGGCAACGTTATCATCCATGAGTGACTCCGTGAAGGAGAGGCCGCTAGGGGTGGCGGTGGGGTGGGCCGGAGAAGACGGGACCGAAGAGGCGGAGGAGCGGGGCTTGGAGGAGGAGAAGAAGAGGCTCCTCATTCCTTTGCTCGGCATTTCTTGAGCTGAGTGAGATACTTCAACAAGAAAGATGCTAGGGATTTATGATTGGTCGTACGTCGAGTGCGGCGAGCTATGGCCGGAATTTGCCGGAGGAGAGGTAGAAGAAGAAGAAGTGGAAGAAGAGACGAGAAAGGAAGCCTTTGGGAGGCTGAGGGGGGTTGAGGGGGTATATATAGATAGAGAGGGGTTGGGGGGTGGACAATGGAGTTCGTGCATGAGGTTTTGACTCTGGGCCCTGGCCTTGTTTCTTTGAAACTAATGACGTATATGCTGTGCTCCTTCGCATTGTTCATCTCCGGCCACCTCTTTGAATTTTTTTTTTCTGTTTTCTTGTGATAGAATATCGTTTTCATTCTTAAAATCATGATATATTATTTGAGTTCTTCACTGTTCGGTCTGTTAATTTTGACTCTTATTTTTTATATTAATTTTGTTGTTTATTAGAATATAAAAATAAGTGTTTTTTTGGTCGGCTAGGCTAAGTGGCTTTGCTTTACATACCAGTAGATCCTCATGCATGAATATGCATGTGCAAAGGTGTAGAGGCTTAAACTTACACGCTAATAAATTCAACTCATTTTCAACTGCTTCCAAGACTTTTTGGATTGAGGGAGTAATTATTTAAAAGTACAGCGATAAACACTCCCTCTGGCTGTATTAATTGTTCTGTTTGGTTTTCCAAAATGAACCGAATTCATTTGGGAAGAGAGTAACATTGTGCCATACATTGAAGTGAACTAGTGTGTACACCAAAAGAAAAAGTACACTAGCGTACAAAGTTCTTTATATATTGTACATGTCGAAGTAAATATTCCCAGTAGAAAAGTAAAGACTGCTACTCTTGTTCTTTTAATAAAATTGCTACTCTTTTTTCAAACTTAGATTTTTGTAGACATCAATAGGAGGGCACTACATGCATATTTTGGAGAAGTTTAGTTGAATTGAGAGTTTAATGGTACACACAAACTCGGGGGAGGTGAGGCCTGAAAAGAGGAAGCGTAATTTGACCATATCAAAGTCATTTTCTTTCCCGGTCCCCATCAGTGTGCCGTCTATTTGAACAACTTACCTTCTCCATTCATCATTGAGACTCGGAGAGCTGCCAAAAGTCTAGGAGTCCAATATATGCGGCAAAATAGTGGGCAGTCAGACGCAATTGCGCCAATCGGGAGGAAAAAAATCTAAGAAATGGAAGACAACAGGCAACAGCTGCTGTTTGATGAAATGCCCCAACGATTTGTCCTACCTCTTCCTTGTTTTGCTGCATGCCCTGGGCCGCCAAATGTCTATATACGCGGCAACGCTCACGCCTTGCAACAGCTCAAAGTCCTCAGCCACACGCCCAACTCATCCCTGTATGTTGCGAATGCGAGCTGTGATGGAGTCAATTACAAAGAACAATGGGCCCTCTATCTGTACACTACATAATCCCATGGGGGTGGGTGCATCATCCAATTAGCAACGGTGTGAAACCATGAGTCCTGGCTGTCCTGCCTAGCACGTAACTATGTCCCCATGTTCCAGGCAGGTCAGTCAACTTGTCATTTTTTATTTGTCTGATCTCTATGTAATCCAATTTTACCGCGTATTAGATTTGTTTAAATGCATCGCATGTTTTGCCATTACTTGGATGGGCTAAGTCAAATGTTGAGCCCAGTAATTGGGGTTTACAAATAAATAACACTTATTGGAGTAAACTAGTATAAGGGAGTCAACAAGTTTTATAACTGATACGTGGGTGCTTCCATCACATGATTTGCCTTTTCTGTTGTTATTTACCTGGTGCAAAGCAACAGCCTTGGACTGGCCGCCACCCCTTTTCCTGATCACAGTTTTATTTGTTTGTTTGGTACAACACTACAACGTTTCTCATATCTGACATGTCTCCCTCCCCCAATGCCCTTGACTTCTTAGGATTGTCAGATAAAAGACGGTTAGAATACTACCAAATATTTATAATTAATTAATAAATTATTATATGAAAATACCAAAGAGTAGAAGAGATTAAAACCCGGTTCGAGATACGCTATGTGCTATCCTTGAAACAGATACGCTGCTCTCCGTGCATAGACAATCAATGACGTTTAATTCTCAAGATACAACGAACCACTCTGTCAGTTTAAAATTAAATTAACTGGATCTTGATCAGCGGAGATTGTATTATTCAATGATGGACCAAGAATTTAGAGAGAAGAAAAAAGAGTTTGGATCCCTTCTGTAACCCTACTCTGAGAATTTTCGCCTAGTGAAGATGGAAGAAAAGACGCAACTTTTAAAAGCCAAAACAGCCACGTTCAGGACTGTAACTGTCATGACGATCGATCGCTTCATCATGCAATCGATCGCGGCACACGAAATTTAGAAATCACGAAATCACTGTGGATACGATCGATCATTTTAATCCCAATCGATCGCTTCAATTTTACCGATTAATTGCCTCATTTTATTATTTTTCTTTAATTTCAAGTCAAATTTCAATAGTCTCTAATAAACTCTTTGCTCCTCTTCCCAGTTGTTGCACCAGGTAAAGAGAACCTTGCATGGAAACATCCGGTGAATCATATTGCCGTGGGTCGGAAGCTTATGCATCTGCTTAGACAGTTCAAGTGCATCTAGAGAAGATTATTTGAGGAGACCAGGAAGCGTGTTTATGGACTTGCAGCAGCCATTCTCATGGAGAATTTGTTTTGCTTCCATACCAAGTTTGTTAATTAAGACTTGCGTCCTCTTGCATGTCCAATATACGTCTATACCCCCACCCCACGTGTTATCAACTTATCATGCTCTTATACGACATTCTACATATGCTATATCAGTCTTTGGGCATGCGGGTCGTATATTTGTGTTTTATGATAAGGTAGATGACAGCGTAGACTTACACTACATGAATCAGCGTTCTTGTACATATTACTCCAGATTTGAGTAGCATGTGCCCTGGGACATACATAAATGGGCTATATAACCATGTAATTTGTGCAACATAGGATCTAACCTAGTCTTCCTTTCAAACTATCGAGAGAGTCTTAATCCATTATATTGTAAGGTTTATTCATGTAGTTTTAATTACCACTATACAATTCATGATCGAGGACCTCTATCGTATATAAGCGTAGTTAGCGATAAATCATAAGCTATAATCTGCGTATGAGAGTGACCAACCAATTGTGACAAGCAGGTTCCATATGTTCCCATGTTGCTATGGTCCCTAGTGTAAAAAATGGACCACTTGCGATCACAATTCCATGGCCAGAAGCTTCTATGTTTTGCTTTCCATTCACATTCGTGTATAAATCACGTGTTTCAGTCAAACCGCGAACCTCTCTTTCCCCCAAGAGTTCCCATATATATATGGCTTTCCAGAAGAATGTTTACTTCTTTCCAGAAGCTTCCTCGAAGAAGCACTTATCACTAGAAGCGATTTTGGACGACCAAAAAGCAGCTTTTAATTATTGGTCCGGTCCGCTAATCCGCGTGGGCCAACCCGGTAGCTTACACCATCAAATAAAATAGATTACGATGCATTTGACTTGTGGGCACGAGCACCAATCATGGAATGCAATTGCACCCTTAGATGAAAAAATCACGGCATGAGATGAGCGGTGATGGAGACCATGCACAGGACCGGTGGTGGAGCCGTAGCCCCTGATGCGGACCGGACAATCACCGGCTAGATGGGTGGATGGAGGACATACGTGAGACGCCCATCTTCGTCGTTCAAATTAATGAACCGGACCACATGCATGGAAACTCAAACTTTAGTCCTCGAAAGTCGTCCGGGCCTGTGATTAATGTGAATAGCCACACCACTTCCCTTGTGAACACAAGAATTGTCATTGTTTAGGCCTTGGGGGAACCCTTCTTGCTTGTCTAGTTATCAGCCTTACATTTTTCATTTGTGGGTCCCGGACGGGACACATAAGAAGGTTGTGACGGTGGTCAGGAATAGAGTTGGTAGAGTTGTGGACCACCAACTTTGGACCCATTCCAACATATCTACGCACCACGCTACTTAGGCTGCAACAAATGAAAAGTAACCTTCTTTTCAATTTTAATGTTAAGCCTCATGTACCCATAAAGAAAAACTGGTAAGTACCATGCACCTTCATACTTCATGTGCCAATGGGATTCGATCGTAGGACTATTCCCACAGTCAGGGAAAGATCCAACCAGCTCACCAAAAGGCTCGATCTCATTAGAAAACCAAAACGAACTGATTCATTTTGGTTTTCTAATGAGGACACATATTTTTGGACGGAGACAGTACATTCGCACTGTCCCATATTAATGTATCATTTATATTTTTCAAAATGAAGTAATCAAAAGTGGGGTGGGCTGCATAAAGCAATTAAGGTGTGGCCTACATAATACATATATGTTCCCCATTTCTGAAAAAAAAAACCATTACCATTACATGCTCACCTTTTTTACTACTAAAAAAAAGTCAAAGACAACCAGATCATTACATTGCCACAAATGTGTTTGAAAACAAGGAACCCAAAGATCAACAGCTAGGCATAAGCCCATGACTTCATCGACTGATTAGTCATAATATTCAGGATACATCCCCCCCTCTCTCATTTTTTTATTTCTTAACAAACAAATTCTGTGTTTTATGGTCATTCCCATTCATCCCATAACTAATTTGGCCCAAACCTAATTCATCAAGAAAAAAAGAACAGCTAATGTTCAATATACGTGCTTTCTAGGAAGCAATAATCACTCTTAACACAAAATTTGCACGATTTCACCAATCGATTGTTTACCGTGATAATTTAACAATGTCAAACTAGCTCCAAGTTAGGGGAAGAATTCATGATCGGCCCATTTGGGGCGTGAAAAATCAGAAACATCCATTCCCAAAAATCCACCTAGAGTGGATGTTTGAAATTTTTCACGATCCAAACGGCCCCTAAGTTCCATGGAAAACAAGGCATGAACATCATATTCTTATTCATCCCATGTTATTCAATGGTGCATACGTTTGACCTAGCTTTTAAATTTCCTTAATACGTAAGCCTTGCACGGTAAGTAATGTCCGTCCTTGTCTCGACTCTGATACCTTGAAAATTGCAGATTGTTGCAAAAGAATTACAAAAAGCTGATGCCAAAGGAAACAACAGTCGTGACTTCTATGCTCATCTCTTACATCACCCACATGTTTTCTTAGTAATTAACCCACATGGTTTTTGTTCAAGTACATGAACTTTTGACGGAGGTGATAGTAAGTGTTTGATATGTTTTTCAAAATGAGCTCATTCTTGTTCATTTTGACCAGGTATTTTAACAACTATGAAACTTGAAATTACTTATTTGTGCCATTTTTGTTTGTTCACATAGTATATGTTTAGTTGTGGCTAATTACTTGATTTGAACTAGACTATTAGTTGGATTCTGTTTTTTTAGAATAATGGAATTAGAAACTGATGATGTCGACTTGGCTGGACTACATAGATGGCAAGCAATGCACGTAAGATTCTGCGATTCCAAGGTTGTAGCAACATAAACACGGCCAAAAAAGTCACAAAAGCGTAAATATCACTGGGATTTTGTAATGATGCAGGGGCAGTAAAGTTGGAATTTATCCATTGTATGTGCACGGATGGATTGAAAAAGTGTAACTCCTTTTCTTGCCGCTTCTTCTGTGTTATTGTAAGAACAAATCATGTGTCTAACATGAGAATTTGTCAAAGTTACAGAAGTTTAAGTCCACAAGTCATTTTACATCGTTGCGGGTGGTCATTTTTGAGGTGAAGTCAAAATTTCAATCCTCCTTTCGCTCCATTTTAATAGTCTGGATTCGAAAATCGAAGTGGCCTAAAAAGAAACTTATTTAGTTCGTTTTGATTTTCTAATTAAAACTATTAGAGTTGGACAGAGGAAGTATTTTGTGGTCAAGAGTCAAGACTATAAACGTGGGTCCTACAATGAGTCACATAGGTGTGATTTGTGACTTGAGGCCGTGGTAAATGAAAGAGGATTTGTGAAGATGATTGGTATACCAAATGTTGGACAATTTCCATCTATGCTTGTGAAATCCCAGTTTCGATTCAGCTAAAATCTACAATCTCTGATTTATGGCAGCCACATAGAAATGATCCCACCTCTCATGGACCTTGACCTTCGTGATTTACCACTAATCTACCTTGAGTTCCACCTATCGTCTCTATGAAAGTCATTTCTTAACAATATTGTCGTGAAAATTAGCTGTTAAAATTTAAAGAAGGCCGCTTAATCAATCATGAAAATACTCCATCCCTTCCATATAAATAAGACAAAAACCAGTTCACTTTAAAAAACCAAATAGAACTATTAATGTGGAATGGAGACAGTAGTAGAGTTCTTTCTACATGCTTTCTCGTGAATGTGGATGAAGGCCAGTTCTCCATGGTTACAGATGTTTGAATGCGTCTCTAATAGTTGGTAGGAACTGCCATCTTGGACTCGATGAGACTTTGAATAGAAGCGATGGTTAACTCTACCTATTCAATAAAAGTGGTAAAACTAGAGAAAGGGAAATTCAACCACTCTGCTCATTAATAAGCCAAGACCGAGGTGAAGTAAGGTGAGGTTAATTAGTGTTATTGCCATAATTGATACAAGTTGAGGGTTATGCGTGTTTATTACATTGAATATAATTAATTTAGAGTAGGGTATACTATAGACTTATAGATGTACATTGATGCTTTGAACTAGAAATTGTCTTTGTTTAGGTTAATTAACATGACAGCATCTGATTTTAGTAATGACAACTTTTTTACACCATGACTTTTTTGGATGGTACACAATATTCATCATAATTAGTAGTTTCTTTTCTTTGAATATAGGAGTAGGCAGTAGCTAGAGAAAAGAAGAGGGCAATAGGCTAAAAAACGTACCAAAAAATATAAGGCACTACATAATTAGCAAAACTCCCGTTTGTATGGGACACTGCTCATGTCTGTTTGCCGTGATCCCGTGTCTCAAATAAACTTTTTCCTAATGGGAATTGCAAACTTAATAATTCTTAATACACTTTATTCTTTACTGAGATATCAATATATAATACTTCCTCTGTTCCATTTTTATGGTCTGATTTGTTTTTTAAAAATGAACTAATTTGTTCATTTCGGAAAAACCAAATCAAACTATTAATATGGAAAGGAGGGAGTAAAATTTTCCCGTGTTGGACTTTCTCAAGTGCAAATCATGCCTTGGGTATGAAGCAGTTCAATTAATTGAGCGTATTTCAATACTTCTTTAGACCGGGTAGTGCCTTTATATGGTCATGGGGGAGCTATGAATCAGACATGATGTGGTGGATATGGTTTTTTAATGCAAGCTCGAGTTTGAGCTTCGTGATCTGAGTTCTATCAGAAATTGTTATTGTGCACCTTGGACATTTGCCGACTAATTTTCTTCTTTCAATTGCCCCAAAGTAAAAAATTATTTTGGAAAGAATTTAGATTGTTAACATAGGCCTGAGTTAATCTTTCATCAGATCCTTTTTAAGGCATAAATTAATGCATTTAAATTATGACTGTGGAAGAATTAAGGTGGTTTGTCTTTATCAGGCACAGACCTCTAATCTTTTCTCTACCTTTTGATCAAAGAAGCACTGCAAGTTGCAACAGATTATTAGGAATATTAACCAGAATTGTATATCACTAAAGGAAAAGTGGTACAAAACTCTAATTGGCACCAATAAATGCTATATCTTAAATTTGAATTTTGATCAAATCTCCTATAAACATGCAATTTTCTCCATAAGATTTGAAGGAGAGGGTTATACCTTTTTCCTCCAAACATTTAGGAAGATGGAATCGTCAGCCCGCAGAACAAAAAGTCTTAGCTACATGGTCCTTTTTGATGGCCCGACCACCACATGCTTGACATTTCTCATTAAACAGTCTGAAAAGTAAAGCAAAGAAAGCATGTTGATCAGTACTTTAATACTTGAAGAATTCAAACTACAAATCACATATACATTGAGGATGAGAAGCTAGCTAGCATCATGATCATTGACTAAGTAAATCATGTGCCTCAGCTTAACATAATTAAGAATTAATTTGGTTCTTAATTTATTGTTTTTGAGATAAATGAAGTTTCATTAAGCGCTCAAGAGTAAGAAACACTAAAATGTTGAAACGGGTGCAACACGAGGACTTCCCGGGAGGTATCCCATCATAGCTATTCTTGCCCAAGCATGCTTAAGACTTAGAAGCAGTTAATTTATTGTTGAAGGTAGTACAATTGGCTTGAGGCCTAAGGGCCAGTAGAGGGGCATGAAATTGTTTGGGATTAGGACATAGTGTATATCATCCACACAGGGTAGACAGTCCAAATCTGGAAGTTGTATGTCGTCCACACTCTGAATAAACTCTTGGTGGCTTTAATATCCATTATTCCATTCATTTCAGAAGATAAGCAAGGCCTCATGATTATTGTTCTTGTTTTGGCCTACCTTGTTACTTCTTCCTGACATCTCTTTATTTTTGGCGCTAACAGGATCTTCATTCTGAATATTATGGTTCTATACTGCTATCTCATATCATGGAGAATATTGGCATGAAGATGAGAATATACAACTATCTCCTTTATATATACAAGAGAGTGGAGAATAAGCGGAGTATCTAGGACATTTGGTTTTCCAATCCTCACTATTAGATTAATTTGGGCGGAGTATAAGTCAAGAAAACTTGCATTTATTATAACTGTCTACATATGGCATAAGAACAAACCCATGTGTATCTATTCCTTGTAAGAGCAAGAAAAGTCTAACTTGACTTAGTTGAGATATAAACCGGTTGCTTTGATATGATGTATAATGTATCCAAACATCATACTTTATGTTTTTAAGAAGACAATCATACATTTTTTGACAAAACGAAAAGAGAACCACTTGACTTTGTTGTACGGATAAGGAGAGACAGAGATGAATAAGCTATGAGGTGGGTGATAATGTTATCCAATTCCATCCGGCACGTTTTTTTCAGGCGGTGTCTAAAACTTGTCTTTCTTAATTTATGCTCAAGTTGCCTTATGAATTTACATACCTCTATTAAGTGTGATTTGTCATATTAGTAAGGATAATTCCTTCCACAACTTGACAACTTGTCATCTGGTTGTCTTGCAAGCTTGGTTGCAATTGTCTTTACATGTACATTGCTTATGCTATTAGAGATTACCTATGTTTAGTATACCATGGCTGCTATTAATTACAGTGAATACACATTTATTGATTATGATCATATCTTCCAGCTAAAGCGCACAAAGGGCATGCATTCAGGTAGATACTTCACATTGGTACGGAGAACTAAAGATATGTCCTCCACAATGATACTGAAAGGTTAATCCTTATAATATAAATATGCGTACATGTGGCTTCTCCCTCTGTCCCATATTATGTGTCCTGATTGATTTTTCCAAACGAACTAAATTTTATTCATCTTTTAATACCCAAATAGGATACTAATGTGGGACAGAGGAAGTAACATTATAATGAAGTTGTCTCGTCTTCCATTTTTAGAACAAACCCATGTGTTGGGTACTATTGCGGAAAAAAAATGTGCTGGGTAATGTATGGGTAAGAACTTGTTGGAAAATTATAGTAATCAAGAGTGATTGTACTTTACCCGTCCGTATTGAATTGTACTCAAATAGAACCTGAAATAGCAATTGTAAATCTAATCGTCCGAAGCACAGCGATTATATACTGCTGACTTCGAAATAGATATTGCCACCCTCTCGTGCACGGGCTTTCTCTAGCAATCTATTCCCAAGATACAATGGACCAGTTGACAAGCGGTGCACTTCTACTCGTCAAAGTCGAACTCAAAGAAAAGATATTGTTGCCTGTTTGGAAGAAGAATCACCGATGAAGAAGAAGAGAGAAAATCAAGAACAACTTGTGTTCTGTGTCTTCTATTTGTGTTTTTCCATTCATACTTTATAGAAGGACTCAATTGGGGTCATTCTATAAAGAAAGAATGCAACTTTTCCAAGAAAAATGGTTTATTTTAATATAAGTATCGGTTATTGTGTGGTTTAAGTGTTTTCCGATTTAACTCGGTTATTTTCGAAAATAAATGAGTTTACAAAGGTTTTAATCAAAACTAATTTCACAATCATGAGTTTCAAGTGATTCTGGATCAAACCTATAATTTTGGGATTTTTTTGATTTTTTTCACCAATTTTCCGAAAATTAGTGTTTGACGGGAACGCCTACAGACCCGCCGTCAAAATTAGGTTTTTGTGACCAAAATACCTCAGACATTAAATAAAGTCATTATAAAATTTTTTAGAATTTTCTGAGTTTGATTTTGGGTTTAAATTGCCAAATTTCTTAATTTTAGCCAAAAACCCTATTTCTACCCCACATTTTACTTAGGTCTACTCCAACTTTTTCTATAAAAAGAAAGGGCTGTGCCATTTTCTATTTTAGGAATAGGCTTGGCTAGGATACTTGAAGCTTATTCCTCATTAGGCTTGAAAATGAAAGTATTAGAGGTAATTAGCTTAATCTCTTCTTGTTTCTTTAGGCTTTTCTTAAAAACCTTCTTAATCTTGATTTCCCCATTGTTTCAATCCATTTTGAAACCATAAAAACTACTGTTTTATATCTATTCTTCAAGCCCTAATCTTCAAAATCTTATTTTTATGTTTTCAAAACTTTAGATCTAAGGTTTTCTTTTGATTTTCAAGGCTAAATCGTGATTATTGGTGTATTAACATAAAATCGTATTTTTGGAAGGTGTTGGAGGTTATTGAAGGTTCATTCAAGTCAAGGTAATGGATTCTTCAATCTCACCCTTGTGTGGTAAAAATATCATTTTGAATGATTTTTAGTAAAAGGGGTTTTTGCACGCTTAGTCTCTAATGGTAAGTTTAATATGTGTTAATCTCATGCCTCTATTTCTTAGGGTTATATCTTAGAATGATCCAAATTAGTGTTCTGGAAGGTTTGATGGGTTTTAATGATGTTTGATACCTTAGATGAATGTTTGAAAATGTATTAATAGAGTCTCGGTTTTTGAATATTTGAAAATGGAGGAGATGACCCGCAATCAATCGGCACTATTCACCAATCAATCATTTTCTCGGTTGTGATATGTAGCCCGATTTTCCAATGATCATAACTTTTTATTCCAAACTCCAAATTGCACATGGTCGGTGGTATTGAAAAGATGACTTCTTAATCTTTAATATGAAGTTTGAATCAATTCAATCAGAGATTTTTGCACGAAGTTATGAAGATTCAAACATTGGAGTCTCTTTTTACCTCATTTATGCATCTTACTCTTGTTTTCTTATAAAAACCAAAAACCACATTAAAGTATCACTAATTTTAATCAAACACCAACATAAATATAAGTTAAAGGGCTTATAAAATGCATAATTCATGTGTAGGTTATATGGCTTATGAGTAATTAAGGTGATCATGTTATGGTTTATTTTATGGTAAAAGAGCATGCTTATAGGAGTAAGCTTTCAACTCTACATGGATGGATTTAAGCTTGATGATATAAATTGTTTTGATTTAGGTTTTAGAAGAAGGTATTTAAGCATGCAAATATTGCTCAATGATTTTATGTCGAAACATGAATTATGTGATTAGAATATGCATGAGTATACACACACATGGGAATCTATTATGAGATTTTAGTTGATTATGTTTTGATTATGATGCATGAGGGGATAGATTGGGAGCACGTTCCATGTGTTGGAACCTACGCAGGATTGCTCACGAATGTATCATTATAGCATGCATCATGTATCGGACTTCATGGATGAAGTTTTATCGTTGTTTAAAACGGAATTAATCGATCAGTGGATTAATCGAAACTTGGTTGGTCCGAAAGGACATGTTTTTGATTTCGTTCCTTCGTGGAACAGGTTCACTCCCCGGGTTGAGTTTGATTGAGATATATGGGGGCGAGGGTGTACTCGCCTTACAGAGATTTGAGATGTAAAAAATCAGACACTGAGCACCCGGGTGGTAGGCTCTTGTGCACCAGCTACCACGTGTTCTAGTTTCTCTATGTGAGATTCGGGCTCTCCTCCACCACAGGAGACTACCTAGGGCGAACACACCTGCTCCAGTTTCTCTATGTGAGATTTGGGCATCATTGGCCAGGATTGTCCAGGGCTAGCAGCACGTTGGGATTGACAACCCTCTTTGTTCCTGTGTAGGAACCGGACATCATACGCCTTCGTGGCGTTGATTGTGTTCCGCCTTCGTAGCAATATTGTGTTACTCCTTAATGGAGGCATTCACCATTGTGATGATACATGATTATTGCGATGTTATGCATGATTGTACCATGTGTTGGTTACTTTGGACAAGCAGGGTGAATTTATGAGATATGAATGCATGATTGTACCATGTGTTGATTACTTTGGACATGTAGGGTGAATTTATGAGATATGGATGCATGATTGTACCAGTTGATGGTTATATTGGACATGCAAGGTGAATTTATGAGATATGAATGCCTGATCAAGATGAAAGTATGTGAATGAGATATCATTGTGCAGGATTATGTGTTATGAATGCATGAGATGGAAGCATGTGGATGAGATATTGTTATGCAGGATTATGTGTTATACATGCATTACTAGAAAATGGGATAATCATATTGATTATAGATCTACTGCTATGTTATAATGCCGTATGATTTCTAATTATTATCGATGGTAGTTAAAACCATTGTTGAGTTTTATACTCACCCTCTTTCCTTGTTTTGTTTTAGGGCTGGGTGGTGCGACACGCAGATGGACATGATCCTCTATTTGTGGAGTGATCGTAGAGAGAGCGGGATTAGGCGTGAAAGCCTTGGACTTGGTCTAGTTTATTGATTTGGAGTTGTTTTATTATTGTATAATGAAACTTGTGACTAATACTTGTGGACCCTTTGATTTGAGCCCGGTTTCATGGCTCAAGTTTGTAGTTGTGGGTTTAATGACTTGTCGATTTAATTTGAGTTAAACTCTACCTTTGTTCCTCTTATTTACTCTTGCTCAAAATTGTTAGCGTAACTCTGTTAGTGAGACCGCCTGTATAAGGGGCATAAGTCTTCCGCTATATCTCCTTAACGTTGCCCCCATGTGCCAGTTCAACTCTTGGATCGGATTCGGTTCGGATTGAGCGGTCCTTGGGGCGTGACACTATATTCTTCTAATACATTGGGATAACCTAGATAACATATTCCATAGGACATTGCACCTTTAAAATATCTGAGCACCCTCTCAATGGCTTTCCAATGAAATTCATCTGGGTTTTTAGTGTATCTACTAAGTCTCCCGACAACATATAATATATCTGGTATACTACAATTAGCCAAATACATCAAGCTTCCAATAATTTGGGAGTACTTAAGTTGTGACACACTATCCCTACAATTTTTTCTCAACCTACACGTGGGATTATATGGGGTATTCACAGGTTTTGTAACATCCGAAAAATTAGTAAGTATCTTAAAACCAAAATTTAACCCTCTTAACATTTGAATTGATCGTGTTGTGCCTTATGCAAATTAAAGTTGGTGAGAAGAGCTTTCCAACGCCACCTATTATGTGCGATTTGGAGTTCAGGGTAAAAAGATATGAGAAATTGAATTTGATTAAACGTGACCGCGATCAATCGCCATAAGAGCCGATCGATCGGCAAGCTGAGCCGATCGACGCCTTACCAAACCGATCGATCGTAGTTACTGGAATTTGTAAATTTTGTGTTTCGCGTAAAGCGATCGATCGGCTGTAATAGCGATCGATCGGCAGTGGCGTATAGTGTTAAAACTGTGCATACGACGATCGATCGCCGTATAGACCGATCGATCGCCGGTTGCGGTTTTGCGTTTTCAAGCTTATCTTTGGGTGGATTTGTTTGGGAAAGATACCATATCCCATTGGGACTTGATTTGCACGTCTCCTATAAGATTTTGAAGCCTTCCCATTGGTTAGAAATGTCCATGATTTAGAAGATTGGTTTGAGAATAGATTCTCTCCCAACTCTATATAAACCCTAGAGTATTGGCTTGTTCTAACCCTAGAACGTCCAGAGAGCTTTCCCTTCTCCTTCCCACGTTCACCCATCTCCTTGGAGGCTTGTTCTTGTGGGAGTTTGCGAGAGCTTGGAGCGGGAGCTTTGGAAGAAGCGGAAGAGGCGAGAGGCGCGTATAAAGGCGAAGTCTTTGAAGGATTAAGTAGGATGGTTTTTCCCCTCTTCTCTCTTTTGATTATATCTGTTTTTGATGAGTGTTTTGATTCAACACCATAGTCATTGTTTGGATTCTTGTGAGATGATTGAGTTATGTCCCTATTTCTATGCGTAGTATATCATAAAATCATGTGTGCTTTCATGTTTCACTTTTAGATGGGAATTCGCATATAAAGTTGAATGCTTTATTAATTTTCCAGAGGATTAAAGGTTCTGTTATTGATTAGTTGATGATGTTCCACGTTGAGTTTGTGCTTTTAAGGTGTGTCTTACATTAATTGTCTCGTTTGGGGTTATTAATGCTTATAAACTATGTTATCTTTATAAGAACACAAGAAAGGAGTGAACTTTAGTAATTCCAGATAATTCTAGGTTCTGTAATTGACCTAAGAGGGGAGTATATATTCTGTTATTAATGTATTATCATTTATAATGTGTTATTAAGTAAGATAATCAAGTTTAATTAAGATTCTTAATCTCGGCCAGAACTGTTTCTGTGCTGACAGTCGGTGGTAAATAATTCATAACTAATTCGATTTAAATCGTAAAAATATAAAATCAGTGGGGTTAGAAACTAGACTTACGAGGGTATTACCAGTAAAAATTTCAGAGGTTAAGTCTTACTGTACCGAGCACAGTAGCCGTCGGAAGATGACTATTGTGCAGGAGACAGTGAGCAGAATATGAGAGAAAATACTAAGTATGCAAATATCATCATGTAATATGATATAATGACAATTAATATGTTAATAACAGTAATTGGACTATATACTTAAGCAATATCGCAGTAAGGATTGGGTTAGATATAATTCATTTATGAAGGATAATTCCTTGATTTCTTATCTTTGATATTGGTATTATAACACTCTAATGCGAATGAAGAATTCCTATCTAGGGCTGAGCATGAAAGGTACGTATTGATTATATGTTACACCTTGTGTGAGTTGTCTTGTTGTCCTATGCTACTCCAATGAGTGAGTTATGTGTTGACCAAAGACTTTGATGTTCTATCCATACTCTTTTAGAGAGTCTATTCTGGTAAGTGATACCCTATGTTCTTAAGAGTGTTGAGACCTCTATTCCTTTGAGATATTGCTCATATTGATTACATGTTTGTTTCTTCCACTGGAGACCTTGCGAGACTCTCCCTTTGGTGGTTTCATAGTATGCTCAAATAAGCCATTGCTAGATCTTGCGAGGTCACTTATAATTATGAAATTGCGATTCCATATTGCCCGAAAGGAGGCACTATACGTATGTTAGATTGTGGACATTACGGAAGGTCCTCAGTCTCCGCCCATCGTGTCCGTAAGCACTGGTGGGGCCAGCATCCTAGACGCATGGCAGGGTTCCAAAGAGAGAACCCCTAGGGTGGTTCTGGTATGTTTAGTCACTTGCGAGTGACCAGGTTCAGCGAGCAGAAAGTGTAACTCCTTTCACTTTCGATGTCTGGAGCCTTTGATATGATTATTATTCTCTCCTTACTCATATGTGTAGTAGGAGCCTTATTGATGTTTTCCCTACTTGCGAGTTGGAATTGTTATTGACTAACCTTGCAGGTGTATAGACCTCGGTTCAGTTTAGATGTTGTGAGATGTTCACCATCCCTTATTATTCTTATTCTCTTCATACTGCTTGTTTTTAATTAAGTGGGTTTTTACATCCTACTGAGTGTTTCTATGAAATACTCATGCATCCTCTGATGCAGGCGCAAATGGAAATTGAGATCAGGAAGTGCAGTAGTGGAATGGCGGATTGCAAGCGCCGAGAAGAATTTTAAAACGATTTAGTTATTTGCTTTGCTTTTATTGATGCTTATGACATTGTTGGCAATTGTGAGCCATAGACTTATAGGTTTATTTTATTTGACCTTTTTAAATGGATTATTATCATTAAGTAAATTCATTTCATAATATTCATGGATGTCTATATTTGTATTACACTGATTGCGGGCATAATCGGTTACACGTCCTTTTGAGATGATTGTAATCGGTTGGAAAATCGACTGTTTGGTCTCGCGCCCGGGATCTCTACCTCGAAATGTATTCCATTGACTGGCTTCCGCACTCCGATCGAGGTATGGGATTTCGGGGCGTGACAGGTTTACACTCGAAGTAATCATACTTCCTTAGTATTTTCTCCACATAATGTGACTGACTCAACACTATGCCTCCTGGAGTCCTGTGAATCTTAATGCCCAGAATTATATTTGCATGTCCAAGGTCCTTCATATCAAAATTCTTATTCAAGAAAGTTTTAGTCTCTAGAATCTCATTCACATCATTACCAACAATAAGTATATCATCAATATAAAGATATAAAATAATATAAGCATTATTTGTTTGTTTAAAATAAAGGCATTTATTCATCACACAAACATTAAAACCATTAAATATAATTACATTATCAAACCTCTCATTCCATTGTTTAGGAGCCTGCTTTAGACCATAGAGAGATTTAATCAACTTACATACTTTCTTTTCTTGACTAGGAATTATAAATCCCTCTGGCTGATCCATATATATCTCTTCCTCTAATTCACCATTCAAGAACGCTGTCTTAACATCCATTTGATGAATTTCTAGATGATAATGGGCTGCCAGTACTATAAGAACATGAATCGTGGTAATTCTAATCACAGGAGAATATGTGTCAAAGTAATCTAGACCCTCCTTTTGACTATACCATTTGGCAACTAGTCTCGCTTTATACTTTTCAATGGATCCATCATGATTCAGTTTCTTCTTAAAATTCCACTTGTATCCAATTGGTTTAGACCCTAGAGGTAGATCACTTAAAACCCACGTCCCATGAGCAAGTATGGAATCCATCTCACTTTATATAGCCTCCTTCCAAAAATAAGCATAACTAGAAGCCATAGCATATCGATAAGTCAAAGGATCATCTTCTATTAAGTATGTATAGAAATCACCTCCAAATTTCTTTTCCTCCTTCTAACCTCTTCATTAGTACAAGGCACATTGGTTTTAACAATAGGACAATAGGACTTAATGATGTACTAGGTTGGTCTTGCACAACAGCCTTTGTCTTTTCCTTCTAAGGAAAAATATTCTCATAGAATATAGCATCATCAGATTCTTTAATAGTGTTAGGTACATGATCCGTTCGATCTGACCTTAACACAAAGAATCTATATGTACTACTGTTTTGTGCATATCCAATAAATACACCATAAAAAGTCTTAGAACCAAGTTTATAAACCTTCACATTAAGAATTTTTACCTTAGCAAAATATCCCTACACTTTGATGAAATTTAAATTAGGTTTTCTTCCCTTCATTAGCTCAAAATGACTTTTCTCATTACTTTTATAAGGCACTCCATTTAAGATCACACAAGCAGAAAGTAAAGTTTATCCCCACAAGTTCTTGGGTAAACCAGAACTAGAGAGGATAGAATTAATCATATCAATGAAAATTCTACTTTTCCTTTCTGCCACTCAATTAGATTGAGGTGTATAAGGCGCTGTAGTTTCATTAATAATTCCATGATCTTCGCAAAATTTGCTAAAATCAAAAGAACAATATTCCCCACCACAATCAGATCTCACTCTCTTGATTCGCCTATCAGTTTGATTTTCCACCTCATTCTTATAGATCTTAAATTTCTCAAAAGCCTCATTTTTTGTAGCAAGCAAATAAACATGACAATATTTTGAATAGCCATCTATAAAAGTTATAAAATATCACTTTCCTCCTCATATGACCATTCAGTTCACATATATCACTATGAACAAGTTCTAAAAGAGATGAAGCATGATGACTAGTTTTATATGGTTTCCTAGATTGTTTAGCTTGAACACAAATTTCACATTTATCATGAGTATTCAAATCTGATTTAGGAATTAAAATCATTCTTTTAATACTTTGTAAATTCACATGCCCAAGTCGACAATGCCATAAATCATGAGATTCAACATTCAATAAAACATCATTCACACGATTAAACTTAGAGTTATTACAAGCCAACACATTAAGTTTAAATAAGCCATCACAAATATAACATTTTCAATAAATATACCATGTTTGGAAATTACAACTTTATTACACTCAAACACTAATTTAAAACCCTCTCGACTCAAAAGAACACCACTAACAAGGTTCTTCCTGACATCTGGCACATGTTGCACATTATGAAGAGATAATGCGTTCCCCGAAGTGAAGTGAATATTCACTCTTCCTTCTCCATAAACTTGTGCCACCGAGGAATTGCCCATAGTCATAGTTCTTCCTCTTACTTCCTGATAGAAAGAAAAGGATGAAATATCACTACAAATATAGACAGTAGCCTATGTGTCTACCTACCAATCCGTAGGTTGACATGCCAAATAAATTTTAGGAAGGGTAACAACTAACCTTTCATTGGTCCTAGCAAAGCCAGTTCCCGATGTTACCACGTTAGCCTGAGAAGAGCTTGCACCATTTCTATTCTGCTGCCCTTTCTTGTTATCCTTGTGATATATGCAAAATATACACATTTTTATATGCCTTTCTACCTATATGTTAGTCGTAATTTCAGTTAAAATAAGGATAATTAATGATTATTAGTGTTAAGTGAATAATTAGGAGTTTGGTAATTAAATGCGCTTAATTGAGTTATTTAGATGCATTAATTAGTTTTAATAGATTTATATTTTATTATGCGTCTAATTACGATTTAATTTTATTTATGCAGGCTTTAGAGCTCCAGATTCAGATCGCCAAAAGCAAATGCATGTCAATCAGGTTTTGTGAATAGATTGAAGATCGATGGATGAGGTTGCGTCAACGGGTGCTAGCCAATGAAAAGAAAAAAAAAAGAAAAAGAAAAGGAGAACTGAACCGGTTCAGCAGTTTGGTTCAGCCAGGAAATTGAAATAAAAAAAAATGGCCCGAGCCGATGGCTCGGGCATTACCCAGAACAGAGAGCTCGAGCTCTCTGCTCGAGCACCGATGGAGGAGGAGGCAAACGCCGGCGATTGTGGCCGATGGGTCTCGATTGCGGTGATGCGACGGCGACAGCAAGACCTTGGGCGATGGGTTCACGACGACGACGGCAAGGAATCTGATGACGGTCGTCGATGTCGGCTGGGTTTGAAATCAGACGGCGACGGGGAGAATCGGTCCGAGCGATGAGTCTGATGGCTGGGTCCAAAGGCAGCGATGGCTGAGCTCATGATCGGAGGCAAGGTTGACGGCGAGGCAATGGAAATGGAGGAGAAGATTCCGGCGTGAACAGAACAAGGAAAGAAGCGCCATTTGGAAGGTTTTGATTTGGAAAAAATTACGTGCAACAGAGCCGAATCGAGAAGTTTGAGAAACTTCAATTGCAGCTATGAATTGGAAAGGTAAGAGCCCAAATTCGTTTCAATTGGAGAATAAAAGAGGTCTGATTTGGCTAGAAGGGGAAAGTTGTGATTTGGAAAAAAAAGGATCGACTTGCCGTTCATATAAAAAATAGAGCAGTGCTGCTCGTGAAAGAGGAGAAGGGTTCTGTGGCGGCTGCTCTGTCGAGAGGCAGAGAAGGGTTCTGGGGTGTTCTGTCTGTGGAAGAAGGTGGCGGCTGCTCTATCGGGAGAAAAAAAGGGCTCTCTTTTCTGGGCTATGCCGGAGGGAATTGGGCGTGGCTCTGCTTTTTTGGGTTCCGGCTGTGCAGACGGGAGAGAGAAAGGGAGGCTGGAGTTGTACTGGTATGTGCTGAAGGGAGCCGACTGTTTTGGAGGAGGTTCATTTTTGCTGGGCTCTGTTCGAAAGGGGGCCGCCGGAATTGTGTTTGCAGCTCAACTCTATTCTTGCTCGAGAGAGAAGAACAGAGCTGAGGAGAGGAAAAGGGGGCCGGCTGTTTTGAGATTGGGGGGAACAGAGGAGAGGCTGCTTTGGCTCGAGAGAGTGAAGCAGATTGGTTCTGCTTTCTGGCAGTTCAGTCGAGAGAGAAAGGAAGGACTGTTTTGGGTGGCGGCTGTTGATTGAGGCTGTCTGCTCGAGAGAGAGGCAGACCTGTTACTGAATTTTGCTGGCTGGGCAAACGGGAGAGAGGAACTACTGGGTTCGTAGATTTGAGAAGAATTGATGCTGGAGAGAAAAGACTGATCGGGAAAAAAGGGCTGCTTTGGTTTGGCTGGAATTGGGGACTGTCTGTTCTATTCGAGAGAAAGAGCAGATCGGTTGAGGCGTGCAATAGAGAGATTGTTGTTGGAGGTGGAGGAGAGACTAAAGCAGGACTAATTGCAGACGGACTGAAAGCAGAAATCAGGATTTTTCTTTCTTTTATCTTTTATTTAGTCAATTTCTGTGTTTTAAGTTTAGTTGAACATCTGATTACTTAATTAAAAAAATAAAATAAAAATTAGAACTTTTCATTTTATTGTTGGTTGTCACATGCTCTTAGAATTAGGTTGAATATCTTACTAAGTCTCTAAGGGATCGACCTCGTAGCCATTATTCTGCATTAGATTCGTGCACTTGTGAGTACTATATTAAAATTTACATCACCTTGCGTTCTCGGCATTGCCTTGCATAGTGTCCAACTACACCACACACATAGCAACCCTTTTCCTTTTGGTCTTTTTGGATCTTAACGTTAGGCTTGAGGTGACTGTAGTTGTTGTTTCTGTTGTTGTTGTTGTTGTTATTCTTCATCTTCTTACCAAACTATTTTGGCCGCTGCCCCTCAATAACATTGGCATTTGCATTTGCTTCGTTAGAAGAGACAATACCCTTATGTTTCTCTCTATGTTTCTTTTCAATTTGGATAGCAACAATCAGATCATCTATAGTCATAGCCTCTCGCTTATGCTTTAGGGTAACCTGAAAGTCACTCAATGATGAGGGAAGTTTATCAATCAAGGCTGGAACCTGTAGTCTCTGATCTATGGGAATACCCTTTCCCACAATTTTCGACACAAGGTTCTGTACTTCAACAATTTGGTCTTGGATAGATTTGCCCTCAACCATTTTAAAGTCGAAATATTCTCCAACCATATATTTCTCTTCTCCCACATGCTCTTTTCCAAATTTCTTTTCAAGTGCTTCCCACACTAATTTGGCAGAAGAATTATTATAAGGCAAATCATATAGTTCGTTACTCAAAGCACTTAGAATCTGACCATGACATAAATCATTGTCTTGTTGGAATTTAGAACTAGCAGATCTACTAAGTTTATACTCATCAAGATTCACAACATATTCAGGATCAGTAATAACATAAAATATTTTAAGCATGGTCAACCAGAACCTCATCTTGTTCTGCCAACTTTTAAAATCCTTCCCATCAAATTTATCAGGTTTCAGAAATTTATCAACACCCATGATAAACGTACAAATACCACAACAAAATATCTTTTTGAAACTGTTGGAAAATTATAGTACTCAAGAGGGATTGTACTTTACCCATCCGTGTTGAATTGTACTCAAATAGAACCTGAAATAGCAGTTTTAAATCCAATCGTACGAGGCACAACGATTATACACTGTTGACTTTGAAATAGATATTGCCACCCTCTCGTGCACGGGCTTTCTCCAGCAATCTATTCCAAGATGTAGCAGACTAGTTGACAAATGGTGCACTTCTACTCGTCAAACTCAAACTCAGAGAAAAGATACTATTGTCTTTTTGGAAGAAGAATCACCGATGAAGAAGAAGAGAGAAAATCAAGAACAAATTATGTTCTGTATCTTCTATTTGTGTTTTTTCGTTCATACTTTATAGAAGGACTCAATTGGGGTCATTCTGTAAAGAAAGAACGCAACTTTTCGAAGAAAAACGGTAAAAATCTGCACGTAAACGCATAGGCGATCAATCGCTAACATAGGCGATCGATCACCTCGGGTATATTTAGCATTATGCGAAATCATAGTAGATACGATCGATCGCTTCACAGCCAATCGATCACTTCACAGTAGATACGATCGATCGCTTCAAAGCTGATTGATCGCAATCATCTATGCGATCAATCGGCTCCTAATTTTCACAAAATAATTAGCCGTTTGATCAAAATCAAAGGCTCTAGATATGAAGTGCTAAGTGCGCTACAATGCGCCCATTTGCCCACGCCATGCGCGCGTTTGTATACTATTAGGTACACTAACGAATGTGCACACCATCAATTGAGGACATTCTCCATAACCATAAGATATATAAAGAGAAATATTTCTTCCTCATATATACCCATCACACTCATATGTGCTTTTTACATGGGACTAAAGAAAACTCCTAATTAACTTAGCACAATGTTTACTTAAATTACTACTAATCTTATTTCAATCAATCAATAAATAGATGAAATTCAATTAGTGGGCTCACTCTACTAAATTAATTTGGGCCTGACTACTCAAATCAAAACCCATCTTAGCCATTTAGGCCCGTCATCTGTAACTAAAACCCAACAAAAGTAAGACTAGAAAACAATTTGAAAGATCTAAAGCAGTTCAAAATGTTGACTCTAGTCTTGTACTTTTTAAACACTGTACTCTTTGTACGGTCATAATCGATTGGAGCTATGAATTAGACATGATGTGTTAGATAAGGCTTTCCATTGCAAGCTCGAAACGATTGCCATGCTCCATGTCATATTGTCTACCGGAGATTGGATTCATGCACCATAGTGCTGTCAACTTCCCTTCTTTCAATTCAATAAGCAACATTTTTTGTTATAAAAATTCAATAAACAACATTCATTTGGCCCATATCAGATATAAGTTGACAAATGTAAGTACGCTTGTATTTTTATTTTGCTAGAATGAAGATTGTTTAGGTATGTCAGACAATGACCTGTAATCTTTTCGGAACCTCAAGGCATAATCAAGCACTACTTAATTGCAAGCTGCAACTGGTTATCAGAGGCATTGGAAAATTTGGCCTCTATCAGTGCAAATATAAGTTGACAAAAGGAAGTGCACTTTCATTTTGATTTTGCAAGAATGAAGAATTGTTGATGCTTATTAGACATTGGCCTGTAACCTTTTCTGATCTTTTAGCTTGGATGCTAGTAGCAACTGCCAATTCTGCTAAATATAAACACAATTATAAGACCATGGACATAAAAGGTTAGCAGGCTCGAAGCAGAATAATTTTTTTTTTGCCTACACGAGCATTTCTGACTCTGAGCTTTACCATCACATGGTTGACATATCTGATTAATAGTGAAGAAAAAACAAGTAAAACAAAGAAATCATGTCTACAAGTTCATCAATACTCAAAGAAATGAAGCAACAAACCACGTGAATATGATACATATCTAAGGTGAGAAGCTAGCTAGCATCATGATGATTGACAACTTACAAAATGTGCCTCAACTATCTTGTTTTACTTTTTGTATTTCCGTTTATTAACTGCTAAAGATTCTTAGATAGCTTCTTCTTATATTTCCGTTTATGATGATTCCATGCGATCTTCGTTCCCAATACTGCGAATTGGGATACAACATTGCTTCTTTCAAATAGTGGGGGAATGGTGGAAAGAATGCACTGAGAATATGCTTGCTATGTTTATTTAGAGTTCTATTTCCTTTGTAGATATTGCTTAGAATGTTTCTACACTGCAGGGACGCAATGACCCAGACAAATGTGATGAGGCCACCAATCCAGATGCTGATGATGGTCTCAAGTTCATGCCCCATGCATGTGACCTCTAACTTCCAGCCGTTGACGGCCGAGTACCACTACCACCAGAAGAAGGTCGACCATTTAAATGAGTAGGACAAACAGCCCCATCTGCAGTAGGTGATGAGGATAATGCAGGTGATGAACCCGAAGCGTTCTGATTTGGAGATGATCGACTTCCCCAACTAACAGTGCCCCTAACATATTCACCAACACATCTTAAGTCCAGTTAAGAACAATAATTGACTACCCCACTGTACATAAAGAAAAAAATAAGGCACAACTCAAAATGGACAACATTTTTAAGAAAGGAACAAGAAAGAAGACAATAAACACTTTGGAACAATTTCCACATTGGGGTCCAGACCATGATTTTACAACAAAAAAAAGTAACAAAAAAGTTTTTTTCCATCTGGTCAAACATCAAAATAAAGAAATCATGAATAAGAAGGCAGCAGAGTACTTTTGACTTGGTAAATTAATTGGCTTTGGAACTGCAACTTTGCCCAAAACTGCAATTGGATTTCTTTGCATAAAATTCCACTTGACACAATTCATTTGTATTTCATTGAGGTCTAGCTTGGTAGATGGCCTTATCATGTACCTCATAGCTTATTCATATGGAACATCAATTATTAGGGATCCACATTTCCATAAGGCATGCTGAGAATAACTTTATAAGTGGTCAAGAAAACTAGGTTTCAAATCACATTCCTGGATCACCAGGTTGGCCTACTGTTCACCATTGGAGAGATCATCAGCTTATTTTTCTCCTCTTTTTCTAATTGTTTCTACAATACGGTCAAGTGGTTACAAAAAGTGATGCTTAGCTTGGATTTTAATTAGTACTCCCTCCGTTCCATATCAAAATGGAAGTCCCATTTTGCTGTTTAAAATGAACTAAAAAGGAATGGAGGGAGCATTAAACATATCAAGTAACTCGTGAAACTAAGTCAGTTAAGCCATTTCTACTTTTTGCAAAAAATAGAAACAGACCGATTTGTTCTACCTGATGCAGATGCAATTTTTTTAGGAGATTATATAGAGGATTAAATTTCAGATATTATTTGTCAATTGTCAGTATAGAAATAAACGTTTGATACCCGCTAGTATTTGAACTATCACCTTGGCTAAAAATCCCCCAATAACTATCCAGTTGCAACTTGCAGTCCGAATAAATATCCAATTGCAACATCAATTAAGTGTGTCATTATGCATGCTTTGAAAGGTTCAGAAAACATTAGAATTCTATGTCCATTAAACAAATACATATTTAATTATTACAAAATAAAAATTAAATTGAATATTGTACTTAAATATTGTATGAGGAAAATTTAATATTGTATTGGATATTATACAATTTCTAGTTGAATGAACAGAATTTAGTATTGCATTGAATATTGTACTATTTCACTTGCGTATGAGTATTCATCATGATTTTGTTACAAATTTAACCTTTCATTGAAAGAAAGAGTATTGCTTATACATGACAAATGGATGGTACAGATAAAGTATACTTTTCAAATTTTGATCTTGTGATTATTCTAAAAGAGGAGCGCAAGGATTGATGAAATGCTAAGTTAATTATACTCTGATGTTCTCATCAGCTGGCCTTTTGGGTGGATGATTTTTCTTTTTTCTTTCCCTTACTTGGTAAGAAAAATCTCCTTACAACTTAAGACGGGGCATTACAAAGGAATTATGGACTGCGTGATTATACATATGGAATTAGTGTGGGAGGTCAAAAAGTTCATAAGAAAGCAGAATATTCTTCAATTTTATGTCTTTGAGTTGTGCTGCCCTGCAAAGTATAATCCAAATGGCATATGTGTGAGTTATATATCACGATGTGCAAAGGTTCTCAAGAATAGCAATAAGAACGACCGCTGATTATGAGTTCCAACACATTTAGATGTGTCTTTAATTAGGAGCCCACTATATTGACTTTGTCATGTAAAAAGAAATTAATTTTAATCAAGCTTCCAAGACAACGAGATGACAACTAAGTATGGAACTTCAACCAAGAGGTTTCCAAATTCCCATATGTAAGGCAACTTGAGCATAAATTAAGAGAAAAGATTTAAGGCATTGTCTAGAAACCAGAAAAGCTTGTCGGGCAGCATTGGAGGAGCCTTATCACCCACCTCTTCATCATCTCATCCTTACAATATTGTCCGTACAATAAGGTCAACCAATACTAAAAAATGATATTGCTTGAATACATTATCAAGCATACCAAAAGAAACCGGTGGAAGTAAAGTCAACTGAGACTTTTCTTCTCCCAGCTGTCTCAGTTTGCTGAAACTTTTATTGCGTTGGTTGGGTTTGGAAATATAGAACAGCTGGTAAATTTTTTACTGTAAGCCCCTGCATGCTAATTAGGGGCCTTAGGGATCCAAATGCAATTCTCTCCATATAAGATATGAGGGTACATGACACGTCTATCTACCAAGCTAGTACATCGAATTGTGCACATGACCTTCCAATGAAATACAAATGTTAGCGGCCTTAGAGCTCCGAATGCAATTCTCTCTGTGTAACATAAATGATGAATTTTGGTTGCTATGCAATGTTATACTTTACAAAGATGGCCGTATCATATATTCCATCCATCACATATCAAGTGTTCCTATTTGTTTTTTGATCTTTTTTCAAAATGAAACAAATTGGAACTTAATATAGCATGGAGGAGTCCCCTATCAATAGCTCCCTTAAGAATAACAGAATTTTTATTGAATGGTGGTTCTATTTCAGAGAAACAGATTTTTTTTCTAGAAAAATTTCAGGGTAATAAAAGGGGAGGCTTTCAGGGAGAAGGAGGAGGTGGTATGGAGCTACTAATATGGGACAAGCTGTGTTTTTTCTAATGGAACTATTGAAATAGGACAAAGTGAGTGACAGAGGCTTTAAGCTAATAACCAAGGATTTGCAGTAGGATAGACAATTCTAGATACACCTAGTTCTCATCTAATATACAGTTCATTGTGATCACCTCGGCCTTCAATGTAAAGCTTTTTTGGTAAGTGTGGAGTCATAGACCCATCTCTTGTGTGATTTGAAAGACTTGCTTGACTTCTAGACTTATAGATCTAATTTATTTGACACTGAAACTCTGTAAGGCGCAAGCTTGAAACTGACTACTTAACAATAACCCGCAACTTAATAAAAAAAAGATAAAAAACAATAACGCTCAACATTAATTCGTAGACTGTTTTAGATTTTTTTTGTCTGGAAAACCATCTAGAATAGGTTTGGATATTCATATCATATAAATTCGGTTATATATCCATCACATTCAAAAGCAAGTAATTTAAACAAGTTCCCTGGACCATACTGAAATCAACCTCTTTGTTTATTCCTCTTAAGGGGTACTTCTAAAATTCGTCTTTACATTCCCTTGCACATAATATGCCACTATTTTCGTTATAACTACAATTAGGGCTTGTACTCTGCCAAATAGCCGGTGGACAGGCCTTGTTCAAGTATAAATACATGTATAAATACTGCAAGGCAGACACGGTACATACTACTTGATGTTGAAAATCTTTCCAGTCAAAAACTTTTTCACTAGAGCTTCTTCAACTAATGTTGCGTCGGTAGAAACAAAAACCTTCTTCCACCATAGCTGGACATTGTGAAATGCGTTCATGAGCTCTCTATGTTGCATGCAAATGAATCAATCACGTGTTGGACAACCTTTTTTTTGTGTGCTCTACAATGTATTGGACAATTTGATCCATTATTTCCGGCCACTATTTGCTGGCACACTGATATTCTTGCCACTTGCCATGTTAAAACCTTCGAAACATGTAGTTTCCAAGTTCTGATTGGTCTTTCCGAACTTATGCTGCTGTTTTCAGAAGGGCATTGGCCAGTGGGATGCTTAGAGTTAATAGTTTCAACTATTGACAGTTGTCTTGCATTAGCAAGTTTTCAGCTGAATTCCTGCAAGCCTGTATTTGTTAAGAAGGTTGAATGTAACAGTTTCAACTATGCGCCTAGATCTCCGAAGGAAAATGTGGAGGATTATTTCTCTCAAAGCAGTTCATATTTATTTTGCTACCTCATGTGCCAAATATCTTTTCTGGTTAGATCCAAATCTCGAGTTCTTTAATTTGCAAATTGTTTCCAACATTGCATATAAATATATATAAATTAATACACTACATGCCCAAACGATATTCTTGCTTTGTTTTTTCTCTTGGAAAGGTCCCAGACCACTAGATCCAGATCTTATGTTTTCTTTTTAAGTTATGTACGTACGTACTTTCAATTTGATCCCACGTGGACCCTTGAGAGTAGTATACATGCGTTGTAATATATATATATATAGAGAGAGAGAGAGAGAGCATACGCATCATCGACCTATATATTGCGAAAACCTATATATTACACATTAGGTCACCTGTTCCTATTTGTTTGACCTAAGATATTATGGACCTCCTATATCTATGACAAAGGGATGAGATAAGAGGAGGAAGTTGGATGGTAAGCTATAATTTCAAGCTTACAAAAAATAGAACTTTTTTCCCTCTGTCTAACAACTTTTTTTCTTTTTTTTATTACAACTGCCCATTAGGCCATGAACCCACTCACATACCCCCGCACACCCAATTATAAAGTATAAGGTGCCCCTTTACTAAAGTGATTGGGTCCGGTTTCAAACCCGAGACGTCTCCACCAAATGTGGAGTGTAACACATTTGGGGCATCCGACGATCTATTAATCACAAGAGTCTAAACCCACTCTTGTCTAGGAGAAATTATTGGGTCCAACAAGTTGGCCATGTCACTTTTATGCGATATGGAGCTAAATAGCTCAAGGGCACATGTAAAGAATGTGCGCAGTTGATCCTAGACAGCTCCCTGATGCCTTGGAGTTGTGCCACAGACACCTAATAATTTCATCAACAAGTATTCCCATTGATATAAGATTTAACCTCAAGTCTATAATATGCCTTATATCCTTAAAAACCAACTTGTGGCCCACACTAGTTACAAAGCCTCCATTTCTAAATATTTTTTAAACCCCATAGTTTCACATCCTCACCACAATCAAGTCGCCCGATTCCTATGTAGTGAAGAACTCTCTATGAAAAGTTGTATGGAAAAATGTCCTGAAATTCACAACCCAATTAGTTGTACTTGTTGAATTCAAACAACTTTTACCACAAATTAATATAAACCATAATAAGTTCTTTACCTTTTTCAATAATATTAGCTGCTTGAGCTTTCTTGCGTTACTCATTTGGTAAACCTTCATTTTGTTCATTTAAGAGCTTTCAACACTCCTTATTGAAATGCACAAGTCCACCACAATAAAAATATTCCATCCCTTTCGAGATTTTGACCTCTTGCCATATTTACCATTCTTTGGGCTTCTACTCTTTGACCTTCCTCTTCTTTATGTGGAAACTAATTAAAGCTTGAGATGAAGACCTCAAGGATTTTCTCCTTATTTCTTCATTCAACAAGCTACTTATGATTTGGCTTATAAATATCATTTCATTTGATGCTGAGTTACTAAGAGACACCACAAGAGTCTCCCAACTCTCTAGTAATGAATTAAGCAACAACAAGTCTTGCAACTCAACATCCAAGTTTATCTTTATTGTTGTCAATTGGTTCACAATACTAATAGGGAGGAATTGTGGAGACCAAAAGAAGAAAGGGTATAATGCCCTCTCTTCTTAATGAAATATGAATCCCACTTTTTGGATCCCACTCTCAGCTCATTTCTATGCTTCCAAATGGACCAAGCCAAGTTAATCATGAGAATTATGTCTTCCTTTGGAAAGTGAAACTTAATAAAATGGATAACATCGTGCGACAAGGAGATTTAGTTGAGATTTATGTTCTTGAACCAATCATAGTCCCTCCGTATGACTTTGAGCTTCTCATAACCCCAAAGTGCAAGAATAATATATTTTCTCTTCAAGAAAACACAAAGAGCACATAGGTTCATCAATAATCTTTTCTTCTAACAAGGTTGGACTTTGTGGCAAGCATATCATTTGAAACTCTCCATCCAAAGACTTTATCTTTCTTGGAATGTGGAGATCTCAAGTTTTGGTCCAAAGTTTTGAGGCATGGATAGAGTTGGAGCATGAACTATTTCTATTCCTCATCTCCTCAAAAGCCACATAGTAAGTTTCTTTGACATTAAAATTACCATTTTTATTCATCTCCTAAATGAGAGAGTCTTTTGGAATACTTGGGCTAATAGGCATTTTCAAAATAGATTGAGCATCATAAGGGAGAATAGCCCATAGAACATCCGGTTTCAAAGATGTACTAGCTTCATCAATGAGATGGGAGACGAGGCAATATTCACTTATTCCCAAACTAGAAGAGATCCCTTTGTGCGATGGGCCACAAGGAGTCCATATATCTTGCCAAATGTTAATTTTTTTTTCCATTGCCAACTCTCCACAAGAGGTGCTTTTGAAGAATCTCTCTCCCTTCAAGAATGTCTCTCCAAGCTTGAGAAGGATTGTATCTCAAAGTAACTTGTAGGAAGTCATTGTGAGGAACATATTTTGCTTTGTAGACCTTTGCAAGGGAGAGGGTTAGGGGACTTCAGTATGAGCCACCCTTGTTTTGCAAGAAGAGCATTGTTGAAAGCCACCAGGTCCCTAAAATCCAATCCTCTTTCATTCTTTGGTGAACAAAGTTCTTCCCGATAAGCCCAATGTAGCTTGTTAGCTCCCCACCAAAGTTTTGAAGTCATAGACATCATATCCTTACAAAGAGAAATCGAGAACTTTAAGCAAGACATAGAGTAAGCGGGCATAACTTGAACAATGACCTTTATAAAGATTTCCTTGCCCACTTGGAAAATTTTTTCTTCCAAACATATACCTTCTACCAATACGATCCCGGATGCTCTTGAAATTTTTCATCTTAGACCAACTAATCCAAGGTGAGAGCGCAAAATACTTATCATGATCCTTTATCTCCACAATATCAAATGTGGCTTTTAGACTATCAATTACCTTAATTTTAGTATTTGTACTAAAAAGTACGGAGTCTCACCCCTTCCGCAAAAATGATTGGGGCCAACTTTTAGATCCACACTAGGCTACTGTTTTCCCAATTTTGCAAAGGAGACAATAATTCCTCATTCACTACAAAGTGGGCTTTCTTAAAACTAACAAGCCCAATAACACGTTAAGCTAATATCTCTCTCACTAGTAAATAGGCTTGGTCTTCAAACCAAACAGGCCCAATAACACAAATTGGGCACAACCTACCTTTTTTCTTAATTATTGATAGAGGGGCTCAAGCCGCTCAGCCACTTTCCAACACCTTTTACCCAATTCATCCACAATTTTTGCCTATATTCTTGAAGTCTTATATAGCCGGATTTGAAAGACGGAGATCAGTGAGATCTTTTCTGTGAAGTCAGCCTGAAACATCATCTAACATTGTTCTCATAACGGTAGTTCTTCTAATTTCGGCCGACCATGGGTTACTTCCTCCGGAGGAGGCCACTAACTCATTCTGTGTCAGTTAGCTTCATGTGTTTGCTAATTGCTATTCTGCAGTCCATCTTGAGAGATCTAGATAATAAATCGCAGCTAATTTTTGGAGCTAGCTACTTGGATAATCATTTTTTTATATTAATTAGCTTGCATAATCATTTTGATATTTCGTTCTCAACTTGTTTCTCTTTTCAATGCTATCTGCTTCATGTTATATAGAAAGATGCTTTTACCACCAACTAATGGCTCAATTACTCAAAACTGCATGCATGTTGGACATATAACTAAGGGAGTTACGACCCATTGCCTTGGTTTCTTGAAGGGTAGGACCGCTCCCAGCCTAAGTGACCAAGTACTGGTACGACAATTATATGGCTCAAGTTAGCATGATAAATAACATGTGATATCTCAACATCTTTATAATATTATTATTATAACAAAGATAACTAAAAATAAGAAAAAATAAAAAAGGGCAAAAATGGATAAAAAATAATAGAGATATACATCGTTGAAGCTTGTTCCACTAAAATTCTATCGTGTAAAGTGTGTATTTGATTACACGATAGCACATTTCTTATCCGTTTTCGCCCATTTTTTTCATTCTTCCTTATTTTTAGTGCTATTTTTATAATGATGATATCATAAAGATGTTGAGATACCGCATGCTATTTATCGTGGATTTTGTTATATTTTTTTATATGATTTTAAGATCATTATAATATTATGATGATCAGAAAAAGTATTAAAAATAAATAAAAAAATTAAAAATTAAAAATAAATAAACTAAAAATGAAAGAGATATGATTTATTGAAGTGTAAAACTTAAAACAGAAACATTAGGAGGGCAAAATAGGAAGATCATATGCCGAAACCATGTTAAATGGGATGAGTCTGGAAAAATTAGGTAATATGGTAATCCGGGCTCATTGACTAGGTAATATGGAAAAACCACCCTTTTCATTGGCATGTTGCCAAAAAAGGAAATGTCCTCTTGGTGAAGAAACTGTGGGCCTCGCCTATTGCCTATTTGGGCTGCTTCTGTTTTTCAAACTGTGTGAGGTCCATACATACCAGACATTCAGGCTCCAAATCTAAACCAGCATTCCCGTGGGCCTTGAACCAAATTGGCAAATTTCACACGCAGCCTTGCGGATCTAATGTGTCGTGCATAAATTCTCTCGAATATTTCCTGCTATTTCTTTTTTTTTATACACGGATATTTCTTGTTATTTTATTTTTGATACAAGGATATTTCCTGTTATAGAATCGCATGAAAAATAACATTGGTTTTCTCATGACATCTCAGGACGAGATAATACCCAAAAATGATTTTCTTATTCCAACATGGAAAGAGAATTCTTTTAATGTAAGCACCGACAAGTGTCAATCTCTTTCTTATAGGAATAGAATTATTTCTTATTCCTACAGGATTGGTCAATCTCTGCCACTCAATTTTTGTCACCTGAATTGTGGAATCAACATGCTCATTTCCAAAGTTTCATCAAATTGTGGACAACTTATCTTATAGAATTAGTAACATTATTATCAAATTCTGCAAACTTTGTACTAATTTTTCCAAAGTGTTAGCTAGCTCCGAATTTTGTTTTACACAAGAAACCTAATAAATCATACAAAACAGACGGGATGATCAAGAGGAGCTGCAGTTCCGGTTTAAGGTCCCTCGCCTCTTTAAAGATGAAATACCTTGACTCTCAATGCTAGCTGCATTCACAGCTTGTATTCTTGACAAGACTAGCAAGTCGGATATTAAAGAGAGCATATCAGTTTCCTTTTTTGCAGGTTGGCACATCCTTTTAGTCCCCCTGAGCACTTGTATTTAGCCTTCCCGTCACTTTTAATTGAGATCGTTACATAATTAATTAATTTTATTGAAATTTAGGGTTCATAGCAAAGGCCTAGGTTTTTATGAGCAAGTGAGTTGCAGGCTAGGAAGCACCGATACGGATACGGCGATACGATACGATACGATACGGGTACGGCGATACGGCAATTTTCAAAAAGTCCCGATACGATACGTCGGGGATACGTTTTTGAAAAAATATTTTATATATTTTTAAAACACATTTTAGATTGGTCCTAGTGTCAAAACAAACAATAAACATAATTTTTTGTCTCTAATAAACCTAGTACCCTAATAGCCACCTATAGTAACTTCCATGATTTTGATAGAATTACACTATAATGACAACACAAACAATAATAATTATAAGTTATGAAATTAAACATTATAACTTATAATAGTTCCCCCTTTACGTATAGGAAACTGTTTTTTTTTTTTTTTTTTTTTTTTTAAGACAATACGCCATCGATACGCATGCAGCCGTATCGGTGGCGTATCCGGATACGATACGTATCGGATACGGGTACGGGGGCAAATTTGGCGTATCGGTGCTTCCTAGGTTGCAGGCCTCTTGAACCCGACTCAAACCCTAACCCCAATCGGCCGCCATCACCATCTCAGGCCGCCCGACCAGATAATAATTAGGAAACAGTATCATCTACTTTTGATACACATATTTTTTGCTAATGGTCTTAATTAAAAGTGAGAGTAGTTCATTTGAGAATCAACGGTATCTATTCAAAGTGCGTAAAGTGAGTAACAATTCTGCCAGTATGAGAGTTGAGGTGTACTTACAATTCATGTGGATATTCACCCGAAAAAAATAATCTCTTTTTAGTGTCAAAGTCTATCATTCGAGTCCCATATCATATAGTACTATATATTATATACGGACCCGCTTAGGCAGAACTGGCCCTCGAATCACTCGCCCGCCCCCTCTATTCACGTATGCTACCAGATCTCGATCGGACGACTCGCAATGCCAAGGCGTACGCGCGCGAGCCAGGGCTTACCATTTTAGTGTTTCACTTGGTGGTATGACTATTTTGGGCTTCCATAAATCTAAGTTACAGAACTAAAAAAACAACGAGAAACGCCTGTCGGCTTCCATTGATTGCTTATGAAAAACTCGCGATACGCTCATTTGATCATCGTCTATCTTTAAACAGTGAGAGACCGACAGAGCCAGAGTGGCTCCTCCCTCTGCAAAGGCTGTGGCCAGATCCGCAATACGCTTTAACCAATAGGTTCCCAGCTCCACTTTCCATTTTCTGATCTTGGGGCTTCCCTGTTTCTTGTCCATTTGATCTCTTGCTTCAGTTCGGAGCCTTTTAGATTCGGAATTGTGTATGTTCTTCCTCCCTTTCACTGCATCTCTGGTCGTTAAGTTCGTATTTTTTTTCTCATATTTGTGTGTCTAATTTAGTGGAAATGGTAGAAATGGAAAGCGGAAGTATGTGTTTGGAAACTGGGGTGAGATCTGTTACTCTAGTCGGGACAGTTGGGTGGCATTGTTTATGTTTGTGAATTTTTTTTACTTGAAATGCGATAATGGGGTGTTTTGTAATGTTGCTTTTGTTGTTTGTTAATTGTGTGTACCAGATCTAGAGAATTTAAATTGAGGAAGAGAGGTAGTTAGTGATTTCTTGTTGCTCCATAGAAGTAACTTACCTCTCTTTTTACCTAGTTTGGTTTGGTGGGTGTTTGAAGAGAATCACTGTTTTTGTTGATTTTTTGAAGCTTTGTATTAGCTTGTTACTTTAGCGGCTTTACGTAGTAGATTTACGCGGACAGATCTCTTATCTAGTATGATAATCATTTATATTCTCTCTGTCCAATGAAGCTTGTCTTTCGGGTTTTCTGCTTCCTCATGGAAAAAAACCTGAAAGAGGAACAAAAACACTCTGTTTTTTGTATGGGCGCTAGATTCTAACAAAATTCACTCATTTTGCAATGCAGACAAGCTTCATTGGACGTAGAGAGTAGTTTTTATCAAACCCGATTACATGATCTCAGATGGATTTCTCAGCTTGTTTTTGATATTTTAAATCCCTTGGTTTTCCGACATCCGAAGCTTTATTCGGTTGCTTATTATTGGCTGGGATAAAGCTAATCCTAACATTAGGGATATATCACTTGGAAAGACCCAGTTTCCTAAGATATAATGATACATTGGTGGAGGTTATAACTTAATGCATCACCTATGCTGCTATGCACTATGATGCACTGTGTGCCCTAATCTTTCAAATTAAAGTTTATGGTGCAAGTTGTGTTGCTATTTTGTGCTAAATGTATGTTCATTAAATATTGATGTTCCTTCATTTTAGTTTCAGATTAGCACATGCCATGATTGCTCTTGTTATTCAAACTTAATCTAGCAGATCCGTTGGGATCTACAAACCAGGGAGTTGACAAGGGCTGTGCGACCAGAGGAGTGTACTGTTATAGTCTTCCAGTAGTTGATTTCCTGAATTATCATCAGCAACTATCACGTGGGATATCCTTGTTTGTGTCTCTGAAGAAATTAGGTAGAAGGCTGGTGTAGAGGTTGAGGCTGGAACCATGAGGGGAAGGCCAGATGCAGCGCAAAAGAAGCGTTTGGTGGCTTCCTTATGCTTAGTGGTGGTTTTGCTTTGTTTACTTTTTGTGTACTATGGATCATTTTTTGGTTCAGGACATGGCACATCAGCCATGGAGTACAGTAGAGCATGGAAAAAACTGGGGTCTTCTTATTTGGGTGATGATGACGATGGTGAATTCAGTGGCAAACAGGATGATTCTGTCTTTAAGCTGGATGATGGAGATGATGAAACAAGGCCCAAGAGTTATGCGGTATGTTTGACCGTAACTGTATCTGTTTCTCTATGTGTATTAAACCTTGAAATGTTTTGCTATGTCTCTTAAAGGTCTGCGATGATCGGCATTCGGAATTAATCCCTTGCCTGGATAGGCATCTGATCTATCAAATGAGATTGAAGCTGGATTTGTCCTTGATGGAACACTATGAGAGGCATTGTCCACCTGTTGAAAGGCGCCTCAACTGTTTGATTCCTCCCCCTCCTGGATACAAGGTTGGTCAGCTAGTATATTCTGTTGGTTTCCTAGTTAGAAGCTCCTAAAACAGATGAGAGCTCATGATGATTTTGTTCATTTCTATGACAGGTCCCAATCAAGTGGCCCAAGAGCAGAGATCAAGTGTGGAAAGCAAACATACCTCATACCCATCTTGCGCACGAGAAATCTGACCAGAGATGGATGGTTGAAAAAGGTGATAGAATTGAGTTTCCTGGTGGAGGAACCCATTTTCATTATGGAGCAGATAAATATATTGCATCACTTGCAAATGTAAGATTATATAGCTTCAGTATTTTCCTTGCATATTTTTTTTAAATGGATAGAAAACAGGACAAAGAGAAGCATATCGTGAATTTCTCCTTGGCATTTTCAACGAATACAATATTACTCTTCTCTCTCTCACACATCTCTCTCTCTCTCTCTCACTCACACACACACACACTCACACACTCATGGTCAAGCATCTTTGTTGATATTTTTATATTTTCCTTTTCATTCTTCCTCATATATTCCTTGAAACTTGTTGATTTGATTTGCTCTTACAAGAAAGATGACCTTTTACTGTATATCAATTAACAGATGCTCAACTTCAGTAATAACAATCTAAACAATGAGGGAAGGCTGCGTACAGTTCTTGATGTGGGTTGTGGAGTTGCAAGTTTTGGTGGTTATCTGCTTTCATCTGGTATCATAGCAATGTCGCTAGCACCCAATGACGTGCACCAAAATCAGATTCAATTTGCTTTGGAAAGGGGAATTCCTGCATATCTTGGTGTACTGGGGACAAAGAGATTACCGTACCCTAGCAGGTCATTTGAATTTGCTCATTGTTCACGCTGTAGAATTGACTGGCTTCAGAGGGATGGGATTCTTCTTCTTGAATTGGATAGGTTGCTCAGACCAGGTGGATATTTTGCTTACTCCTCTCCAGAAGCATATGCACAGGATGAAGAAGATCTTCGTATATGGCGAGAGATGAGTGCTCTTGTTGAACGTATGTGTTGGAAAATTGCTGCAAAGAAAAATCAAACTGTTATTTGGGTAAAACCGCTCACAAATGACTGTTACTTGGAGAGAGAGCCTGGTACTCAGCCCCCTCTTTGCAGATCTGATGATGATCCAGATACTGTTTGGGGTGTTCCTATGGAGGCTTGCATCACACCGTACTCTGAACGTAAGCATTCTAATTTTATACTGCAACAATGGTTTTATCTGCGTTGATATATATGTAATTGCAAATTGAATGGCCTTCAATAGCTTTTGGTGGTAGAAAATTAAGTCTTTTGTCTTCATAGCTCCGGCCTTAGAATATCAGGAATATATATCCAGTCTAGTTTTCTTTTAAGGGCAATATCTGTTTTCTGATTGCAGTATCTGTCATTCTGCAACAAGATAATACACCTTTGCAGCTAATTCTTTTAATTGTGTTTTTACTGTATTTTGCGGTATCAATGCTTTCCGGGGTTTAAATATCGCTAGAGAACGGCTTACCTGGCACAACATAGACCAATATCCGGTTTTATTTGTCAGAATATCTATTTTCTAGGTTAAGAAGTTTGTATGGGTTGGGTCTTCACATAGCACATAATAAGCTAGAGAGCTAAATCATTGTTTTGTGACTATACTGTTGATGCCATGTCATGTCACGTTTGCATGGACGAACATATAAACTTTTGTCATAAATAATTTTTTATTAAATTTTGGTGCTTGCTAGGCCATCCCCATCATGATCATCATCCTCAAATGCACGGCTAGTGTCAACTATCTTGTGTTCTGTTTCTGACAATTAAGCATTAAACGCTTCTACTTTAAACTGAAAATTTGGCGTACTACTTTGATCAGAAAACCAGAGAGACCAGGGAAGTGGATTAGTTCCTTGGCCAGCACGATTAACTGCTGCTTCCCCTCGTCTTGCTGATTTTGGCTTTTCAGCTGATATGTTTGAAAAAGATACAGTAAGAAAATCTGATCCCATTCTTGCAAAAGGTTTTTTATGCATTGACAATGGCATGTTCTATGACATTCTGTACGAAATGCATGTAGATAGATGTGATAGCTTTCCACCTGATGCAGGAAATGTGGAGGCAGAGGGTTGATACTTATTGGAATCTGTTGAATCGCAAAATCAAACTGAACACTCTGAGGAACCTGATGGACATGAAGGCAAACATGGGATCATTTGCCGCTGCTCTCAGAAACAAAGATGTTTGGGTGATGAATGTTGTTCCAGAAGATGGCCCAAACACCCTTAAAATAGTTTATGACAGAGGCCTAATTGGCACCGTCCATGACTGGTATGTAGTTTAGCTTTTTTCTTCTGTGAAGTAGTTTTTGTTAAATGACCCCTTTCTTGTGGAATTGAGCGTTTGTTGAAGTAAAGGATAAGAAATATGTGAAATGCTGCGAAGTTTTATGAGGATTCCTAAAAATTGTGCATTTGTATGACAGGTGTGAAGCCTTTTCTACATATCCCAGAACTTACGATCTTCTCCATGCTTGGAATGTTTTCTCTGACATCGAGAAGAAAGGATGCAGTGGGGAGGACCTGCTGCTTGAGATTGATCGTATCCTACGGCCCACTGGTTTTCTAATTGTTCGAGACAAGAAGTCGGTTATTGAGTTCATTACGAAGTATTTGGAAGCATTGCACTGGGAATCAGTGGCATTGGTTGACTCTGAAGATTCTGAGACACAGGAAGACGAGAAGGTGTTTGTTCTCCAAAAGAAAATGTGGTTGTCTGGTCAAAGCAGCTTCAAAGATTCGCTGTGAACAAAATTATAAATGGCATTCTTATGGATCTTCCCACATCATCATCATCGCAGTTGAAGTGAGGCTTGATTCTGTCTTTTGTTTTTGTTTTTTCTTTTTCCGAATTTTTGTTTTGTTATCTAGTGTCACTGACTTTTGCTTTCTAGCTGTAGTCGGTAAGCACTTCACTTAACTTGTGATATTATAATTCATTAAAATGGATGTGTAACAAATAAAAATTGTGGCCTAATTTTCTTCATAGAGAACACTGTCATTGTTGACATTTTTTGCAATTTACCTAGCTAGAATTCTCGTTTTTTTCTATTTTATGTTAGCTAGATGTTTTGTGTAAACGCTTGGGCTAATCACAGTATATATTATTGTTTGCTCTTGAATGAAGAAGGTAGTTAACTAGAAGCGGATGCTAAATTGGTTAATTTTCCTATTCTTGTGCGCCATGCTATCCTCCTATGTAAATGTCGACAGGGTTGTTTGGACTTGCCCGCATTTGAGTGAACTAGTCTTTAATTACTCAAACTATTGTGGTTAAAAATTCAATTTTTGGTCATGTCCATGAGTAACGTTCTGTAGAAGATATTCGATCTCTTAACCTTATGTCTACGATTGTTAAAACAAAACCCAAGTTTATACAACTGGATGCAGAATAAGCATAGTCCAAAGAGTAGTCTCAGTTTCGCCAAGTACAATAATTATTGTAAGGGCAGGCTCCAGTAACAATTTGTTGCAAATTAACTGATGATATGAAAGCATTAACAGTGCTAAAAGAAAAGAAAGCTTTGAACGATCTATCAAGAGTAAAACATACTACTAAACTTATATATAATTTCTCCTTATACTCCATCTGTCCAAATTATTATCACCATAAGGATTTTCAGAATGAACTAAAAATAGTTAGTTCATTTTGGAAAACCTTACGGTGACAATAATTCCGGATGGAGGGAGTATCAGCTAAGTAAAGTAAAGCTCAATTTCTACAAAAGGTGTTCAAATTGGCGTGCTGCAACTCGCATCAGCTTCAGTTGAATCTTAAAATCACTCGGCCAAGGTACAAATCCAGCAGTAGGTACACATGCACCAAAATTTTTACAGGTACCTCAGAGGTACTCCTTTGGCTCATGGTCCAAGTCTCCAAGATGGGCCGAGGTTGGGTATGACTAATAGGCGAGCTCTTTACATATTACCGGGCGCCAACTTCTATTTTCTCATATTACCCGGAATCTTTTCTTTTCTTCCATATGACCTGGAAACTACCCAAAATACCTTTCTTGGAAAATGGGCACCAGGTAATATGGAAAAAACTTCATTCTTCCCTCAAATGTAACATAAGTCTTCCTTCTTCCCAAAATTAGAGATTTACTGGAGCATCTAGTTGGGGAAGAAGACATTCCGGCGAAGGTCTATCAATCATCACGGTTAAAATCACCGCTGGAGCCATCCAACCCGGAAAAAATAAAATTTCATGCCGAAAAATAACAAAATCAGCGACAAATACGAAAAAAAAAGCTATGATGAAGGGATTTTGATGTAAGAGCAGCGGGGAAGCCTGCCCAACTACAAAAATTAAGATCTACATGTAAAGAAACACATATAAAGGTCACTTATTAGTGTTCGACCACTCCTAGACATGAAATAAGAGGATAAAATGGGCAAAAATATGAAATACTCGTCAACGAGCGGCAAGTTTAATTTATATATCTTTCTGTGATCCTAATGAAGTAGAAGAGAAGGAAAACTAAGGAAGAACGCAAAAAAAGGCCAAAAATGGATAAAAAATGGGCTAATTATGACATTTTAAAAATTGCCGTGAAATCGTGTCGTCGACGATTCAAGTCGTGTCAAACAAAACACGACTTCAATAGAGTCGTGTATTAAAATACACGACCTAAAATAAAGTTATGTATTTTAATACATGACTTTATTCAAGTCGTGTATTGTTTGACATGACTTGAATCAAGTCATGTCGTCGACGACACGATTTTACTACAATCTTCAAAATGACATAACTCGCTCATTTTTTATTAATTTTTTTTAGTTCTTTCTTATTTTTCCTCCTCTTTCACCTCATGAAGATATATTAGGATGAAAAAAGAAGAAAGTGGAAGCTTTCCGACGTCCGGAGCTTTGTCAAAAAGCTTCCATTTGTTCCTTCTTCTTATTTTTTTATCCTAATATATCTTCATGAGGTGGAAGAGGAGGCAAAATAAAGAAGAATGCAAAAAAAAGGGTAAAAATGGATAAAAAATGAGCGAGCTATGACATTTTGAAAATTGCAGTAAAATCATGTCGTCGAAGACACGACTTTAATTCAAGTCATGTCTTCAAATACACGACTTGATTTTTTGCGTTTTTCATTATTTTTCCTCATCTTCAATTTCATTAGGATCACAAAAAGATATATAAATTGAATGTGTCACTCACTGACAAGCATTTCACGTTTTTGCCCATTTTTATCCTCTTATTTCATGTCGAGGAGAGGTCGAACACCAATGGGTAAGTTCTTCTTTCTCTTTTTTTTTTGGATACAAGTTCTCTCAACTTTAAGCATTACCATACATGTTATCTTACCATAGAGTTCCTTTTGTTGATTTCTCACTTCTTACCACCCATAAAGAGACAGACTAACTGGGATATTTGAAAGGTTCACCAAGCAATTTATTCCTTCTTTTATGTGTGATCACATGAAGTGGGTCAACAACTGGAGGGGCAGGAACTCCTACTACTCCAGGTTTTTTTTTCTCACCTTGGAAATTTTTAAGTTGAACAGTGAGAACATGTTCTTTCTTTCATGTTTTCACCGAATACATTTTTCTAATCTAGGAGTGGCACCAACTGCTGAAGGATCAGCCGAGACATCTCCACCAGGGAAGAGTGGATCTTCTTGGTGCAAGCTCTCTGCTTTGATCACACTCAGTGCTGCCTTTTAAGCCTTGGTTATTGCCTTCATCTGAGATTTATTGAACATTGATTTAAGTGTCATTATTTGAAGACACGACTTGAATCAAGTCGTGTATCCGAAGACACGACTTGAATTCAAGTCATATCTTCGACAACACGATTTTACTGCAATTTTCAAAATGTCGTAACTCGTTCATTTTTAATCTTTTTTTCCTTTTTTTGCGTTCTTCTTTATTTTTCCTCCTCTTCCAACTCATGAAGATATATTATGATGAAAAAATAAGAAGAAAGAACAAATAGAAGCTTTTCGGCGAAGCTTCGGACGTCAGAAAGCTTCTACTTTCTTCTTTTTTCTTCTTTTTCATCCTAATATATCTTCATGAGGTGGAAGAGAAGGAAAAATAAGAAAGAGCGCAAAATAATGGTGAAAAATGTATAAAAAATGAGCGAGTTATGTCATTTTAAAAAATACTATAAAATCGTGTCGTCGATGATACGACTTGATTCAAGTCGTGTCAAACAATACACGACTTGAATAGAGTACTCTATTCACGACTTGATTCAAGTCGTGTCATTGAATAGAGTAAAATCGTGTACTCTATTCAAGTCATGTATTGTTTGACATGACTTGAATCAAGTCGTATAATCGACGATACGATTTTATGGCAATTTTCAAAATGACATAACTCGCTCATTTTTTATCCGTTTTTACCTTTTTTTTTGTTCTTCCTTATTTTTCCTCATCTTCTACTTCATTAGGATCACAGAAAGATATATAAATTGAACTTGTCGCTCGCCGACAAGTATTTCACATTTTTGCCCATTTTCTCCTCTTATTTTATGTCCAAGAGTGGTCGAACACCAATGAGTGACCTTTATATTTTTTTAACATGTAGATCTTATTTTTTGTAGTTGAGCGGTCTTCGCCGTTGCTCTTACATCAAAATCCCTACATCATAGCTTTTTTTTCGTCTTTACCACTGATTTTGCTATTTTTCAGCATGAAATTTTATTTTTTTGGGGTTGGACGGCGCCGGCGGTGATTTTAACGGCGATGATGGACGGACCTTTGCCGGAATGTCTTCTTCCCTAACTTGATGCTCCCGTAAATCACTAATTTTGGGAAGAATGAACCATTTCATATACAAAAGGCATGAAAAACGTAAAAGAATGGCATTTTCGCTACTCTAGGTGTTGATTCCAGGTCATATGGGATTTCACTGGAAAAACCAGGTAATATGGGAATCTAAAAGTTGGCGTCAGGTAATATAGAAAAAACTCCTAATAGACCGTTTGGGGCGTGATAAAAAATAAAACATCTACAGTGGATGTTTCATTTCACTATTCATTTCATGTTTTTTTCACTTTCAGCTGAAACACCTCAGGACGTGTTTCAGCCTGAAAGTGAAAAAAAACTGAATGCTACAATGGAAGTGAAATATCCACCGTGGATATTCCGGTTTTTTCACGCCCCTTTGGATTGTCAAAAATCCAAAAACATCTACAATGAAAAATCTACTTTCACTATTCATTTCTGGATTTTTCACTGCGGATGTTGAAACACCTCAGGAGGATATTTTTGGATTTTTAACAATCCAAACGGCCCCTAACTGAGCCGTATTTTATGTTGGAAAAAACTAGCCAGCGCTGCAGGGTTGGCGGTCGTTAGATCAGTGGTTCTTACGTGGGCCCTGCATGATCTGACTGCAGCCATGGCAAGGCCGACTCTTTTATGTTTTTTTTATGTTTGCCAAAAGAAAAGAACTGAGCTGTTTTGCTTTTAGGGAGAAAAGGAAACTTTGAAGCGCTCTCCCATGGCCTGTACTAATGCGTCATCAGATCTCAATCCGATGATTCACGATGCACATATCAACATGCGAGTATCGGGCATCGTGCGTTCACGAGTAGCAGAAACTCAATCTGAAAGTATGCTAAGACAAAAGTGAAAACCTTTGGCTCTCAATCTGATGGCTCGTGAGGTGCCCAGCATACACCGACCTGTGTGAGCCCATGCACATATGAACCTCTTCCTTAGTTACTTTATCTTCTTAGTATGTGCCCTGCACGTTTCGACATGCGAGCATGGTGCTTTCACGAGCTGCCGGAGCTCAATTGAAGGTGCGCTAAGACAGAAGTGTACATTTGGATCTCGACCTAACGGCTCATGATCATTCGGCGCATGCTGACATGTGTGAGCCGAGGCATATACTAATTTTCTCCTTACATATGTGCACAGATTCATCGTGTTCGCGAGCCATTAGTTCTTATTACACCTCTCATTCCTCAATCTGCTTCTCATCACCTATCCTGTGTGGAAGTTGTAAACCAACCGTCATCGTCAGTATAACTATTAGGGTTTATGATTCATTGACAAAAGTTTCTTTTTTATGTTGCCTCAAATATATTTTATACCCTCTTGATTTATTATTAGCATGAGGTTTTCCAAAACAAACTAATTTTAGTTCATTTGGAAAAACCTTATGTTAATATTAATTTTGGTCAGAGAGAGTACTATTGTAGGGAGAAAAAAGTATATATAGGGCGATAAATAGATACCTAAATCTAAGTTGAAAATAAGGGAGAAGCAGTTTGCCCTTATTTCTTCTCGCCCTTATTTTCAACTGCTTGATTACATTGAATTGAAGTTCCACCCCTATATGGAATACAGGATGCAGATTACACTAAGAGGCTAGTTTACATGAGATCGTGGGCATGAGAATAGTCATTTAGATCGTTAGATTTCGATCCGATGGTGACATATATAGAGTTGAAAAAGCTCAAAATATTTTTGCACAAGGTTTCATCCATTAAAATATAAGTTTTCAGTAGTTACTAGGTCTCTTTTAATAGTGGTTGTTTTAAATAGCTTATCGTGAATATATAAAAAAAGCTTCTTATGTAAAAGCCAGGTGACAGAGACCATCTCTCACCATTATGTCCGTTACATGGCTACAACTTGAACTGACCTTAGATAAGCCAAATGAGAGTGATCTCATTTAAACTTTTCCCTTGCAATAAATGCTTTTGTACAGGTTTTCGCCTAAACATCATCGCATGCACAATTCTCAAATCTCATCCTCAATTAACATTTATATAGATAGAGCCTATTTCCAGGTCCCCATCAACTGCTTTCATGCTATTCCTGTGGTGTTTGGCAGCCAGCAGCTTATTCGTCCAGGACAGGCTTCTAGACCCATCAATTATAGATAAAATAGAAGCATTCAGAAGCATATTCCGAGGTGGAATATTGATGGGGGATGAATGTGCACTAGAAATCATTGGGTGCAAGAGCCAAACCACGTCAGTTTTATGACAACCATGGACGCGTGATCACTGGTCCACGCTCCCAGACGGAACAGAGGGGGTGACAGCGTGAGGAGCGGAGACGGAAACATCTCTTCACTCCCTTTCCTCTTCCATGTCTCCCTCAGTCGACCAGTTCCCTACTAGCCAGATTTTTTGTCATGATCCTATAGCTCCTCTGTTCGTAGGAAAGTTAAGATATTATTCTCTCTCTCTCTATACGAAATCTGCTTTTTAGTTACAATATGGTTCTCTCTTTGCTTGGGTTGGTTTTTATTATTCATGTTTGGTTGGTGAATAGGCACGTAATTTATTTTCCAAGCAATCTCAATTTTCTTGTATATGTTATCTCCTACGAATACTGAGGTGTTGATATATCTAGGCATTGGCTTCATTTTGGATAAAATTGCGTGGAATGTGACATGAACGGTGTGTTGGGTTTGGTATTTTTAATGTTATATAACTTATTGCTTTCCTTCTATCATTCATGAAGTTTTTGACATTTTTAAGACTGTGGGCTTATTGAGTTTCATTAAAGGCTTTATAGAGAAGCAATGTTGGCCTTCCTTAAATGACTGAAATAAGTTTGGTGCAATTGTCCATTGGCATATGTTAGAAGAAAAATATTTTTGAAACAAATGTTGGAAGAAAATAGTTGACGTAAAGAGCTGGTGAAATAACTATTGTCTTTGCAACCAAGAATATGAAAATGAAGTTTTGAATCTTAAGTGAAGATGCGTTTGGATTAGTATCTTTAGATTAGTGTGATTTTTTACCATGATTAAGCCATAGGAAACAAAGTCCCAAGTGTTGGATGTTGGTTATCTTTGTGAGTAAGGAATTTTTGTCATAGTCTTACCTTTAGTTTAATGGGAGAATCTGAATGAGAAAACCGAAATAAATGAAGTTCTTTTAACTATTCTGCATTTTAAGTGAAGCTTGTTGGTTATTTTGACTATGGTTTTGTTTTCTTATCTTCTCCACATAAAGAAAGCATGCTATGTGCTATACATCTTGTCTATTTCTGTGTTTTAACCATTGTTCTAGTATCTTCTTTCTATATTTGATGACGAATAATGTCTCAAGCTGTAAACTCAGAGGAGAAGCTGGTGAGTTTGAAGGAGAGATCAAGGCATCTTTAAATCAATGATGGGAGTATATATGACTCTTGTCATGCTTAATTAGATACCAGACTGTCCACAATGTAACCAGATGATAAGATATAAGGTCAGTGACTTATCTTTTTAGAAACTATAGAGTCGCCAAGGATTGGACCTCAACTTAATTTCCATTTGAAGTACTCTCTCTGTTCCATATTAGTTGTCTAATTCGGTTCCTAATATGCACTATTTCAGTCCACTTTGGAAAACCAAACCGGACAATTAATATGGAGAAGAGGGAATATAAAATTTGCTTGAGTAGTAACTTTTTTCATTGGTCTAACCAAGGCATTGTTTTTCTAGTTTCACCGGCCAGTTGATAAAAAGGGGTCCAACATGAAGAGTGATGCTATTGTATGGTATTCAACAAAGAGTCCTAAAGAGACACTACTTTGGTGACAAGAGGATAGGCTTTCAAGAGATTTTGGCTCCTCTTATTATGAGCAAAATAATAGTGTAATTGAAGAAAAAAATATTGCCTTTCTCATCATGTATTGAGCTAACTATCGGTGAAATGCAATTTTGTACATAAGTGAGGAGATCGTGGCTGCTGTGTAAGAGATGTCTCTACGAGCAAATGGAGTGGATGTTGGAACGTATATTTGTTCAAGTGAAAATGAATCGTTTGCTCTTCTATTAATTTTTTGTATTCTTTACCAAACATTAGCTCTGTTTGACCTTTTTTTAATCCTGAATGGATTTCACTTTATTGATTATAGTGGTCATATGTTGACATTTAGCAATAAAGTTATTGGATTATGTGCAGATGCAAATTGGTGGTAAATCTTAAGTATTGACTTCCAAGTGGTGTAAATTGTAAAATAGATCTACTTTAATGTTTACACCACTTGGGCTGTGGCAAATGATAAGCCATTTACCCAAAATTGAAATCTCACTTATCCAATCATTCAACCTTAATGTTTCGAACAATTATTGTGTCAGAAACATTTATCAACTAGGGTAGCCCATATTGAACGTGTTAGAAACAATCTTGAGGTCTTTTATCCAACATTGAAATATCCTACTTTCTTTTTTTGTTTGAAGTCTTTCGTATAATCTTTCATATTTGATTATGCAAAGTTTTATTGTTACTCGCATGGGAAAATGACAGAGGTTCTCATCCTTTTGTAGATATTGATGTTTTTGTTTCTAACAATTAACATATGAGAAACACTTGTAAGACCAGGTTTCTCATATTGAACATTCATGAAACAATATCAACCTCTTTTACCCAGCATTGAAATATCCCACTTGTTTTTTTTGTTTTAAGCCTTTAATATACTCTTTCATATTTGATTGTGCAATGTTTCATCTGTTTATTGCTACTTGCATCGGGAAAGTGTAGATATTTCATGCTTTTGTAGATATTGATGGCTTTTTTCTAGCAATTAACATGTAAGAAATATTTCTCAATCAATATTTCTCATATTTAACTTGTCATAAACAATCTTGCTGTCCTTCACCCAACATTGAAGTATCCGACTTTTTTACATATTGAAATCCCTTTAAATTAACTTTACACATTCCAAAAATAAAACTTAGCCTTTTGACTTTGACTGCTCAAACATTAAAAAAATACCTATGCATCATTCTACTTAATTCATGTATTAAAAATTATCTTCGACACCATTGTTATTTTCTTCCACCTTCAAGTATGTTGTCATTAATATCAACAACCTACAAAAGACCATGTACCTGTAGACATATAGTTCTTTATTCATAAAAACCTTTGCTAAGTTTTTTTCATTTCTCAAGATATCCTTTTAGCTATCTTTCGATGCTATCTCTTTGCATTTCTCGAGACACTAGCTCGCCATAGTTTCTCCTTTTAGCTTCATTCATGGTTTCAACACTGGCTTGCCACTAAATTGAAAATACAATAATGCCATCATCAATTGCAGCAAAATGAAAGTCCTCTACCAAGTTATTCACCTTGTGCCTTTTAACTTCAAGTGCAGAGGATGTGAAAATGAATTACCACTTTAGGTTTGTTCATCACCCTCCATTTGAACATCTACAATTAAGATCATTGTAATATCCAAAAAATCAGTATGTTTACTAAAACTGTTATTTTAGGAAACTGGTTCAAAATAGGAAAGGTTTGCTGCCTCTTTAGATTTTTGGTTATGTCAGATAATCTAATATGTTGAATTATTATTTTGATGCATGTGAAGTGTGTAATCGATAGACCGGATTAGGCAGGACACCAAGGCGCGGGGACTAGCCTTGGCGCTGAGGCTGGCCTGACGCTAGGGGCTGGGGGCACTTGACGCCAGGAGTGGGGAAAGGCGCCAGGGTACGAGTACAGAGTGTCTAGACTCGTTTGAGTATCATGATTTATTAAATTGGATCATAGTATCGTGAGATGCCAGTTTAGTAAGTTTATGCACGTGTAACAGAAGCCGGAGAAACACTGGACGTCAGATACACTGGGCGCCAGGGTCACCTAATGTCAGGGTCACCTGGGCACCAGAGCAGGGCTATGTCACAAGTGGATACTCTTGTGATGAGACGAGGCGGTTTAGATGTGTGGTATAGGATTTGTGCAAGACGGAGTGGCGCACCTCGAACGGGGGACATTAAAGTCACTCAATCGCAAGACACGCACCAGACACACGAGTACATGAGGAAATCTTGGTGGAAGATTTGATTTGAACTTCTAATGGTAAACCATGATGAGATCGTGGTCAAATAGGAAACTACCTAAGTTAGTTGTGGTAAACTTAAGAAGGACCAATCTGAATTAAGAGGAAATTATTTCCAAAATTTTTCCCAACCAATCAGAATAAGATGCCAATTTTAAAAATGGCGTCCAAAAGGTGAGAGGGAAATTGGAAATATGCATGAGTAGTTATTGAAATCAATTGGGAGATTTAAGATCCTAATAAGATATGGAATCCTAACTAATTGAGGGGTTATTTGGGGATCACATCCCTATCAATTTGGAAGGGACTTGTAATTGGATGGCTGAGATTAATTCTAGTAAGAGATCTAAAGGAGGGACTTAGCCTAGAAGGAGTAAGTAACTACCTATAAAACACCTCATACAAGGGAGGGCCAGCCCTCTTGTTGGCTGACCATCTCCTTTTGGGTGTGGTTCTCTGATTTTCCTTCTTCCTCTCCTTTATTTTCACCAAACCAGCAATATATCTTCCTTCTTCCTTACCCTAATTTGTATCGGATCGTAGTGACGAAGGAGGCATCGCAAGGAGGAGATCTAGATGTGCGCATGGGAACAAGCAATTCTTACGTACAAGTGGTAGGATGATTTTTTCCTTATTTTTTATTCTATGGACTCTAATTGAGTAAGATAATCAAATTTGAATGATTATGAGACTAATTTCATAGCCTTGTATTGTTGTTGTCATCGAGTTGAGATCGTTCATGAATGAAACATAGATGAATGTGTTATATGCATGTATAATTATATACTTATGATGTGTTCGATCTTCACGTGCTAGTACCTAGAAGTCATCCCCACTTTGTTTGACTATCTAAATACTTTGTTTCATGCTGTTGAAGAATATGCCATGTTCTATCCAGATAAAGTTGTTCTACTGTTTGATAGTTTTACATCAAGTCTTAGGGCATGTATGTCCTATATCGGGTAAGTAACCCTAATTGGAAGTCGAACGTGAACTACTATCTCAAATCATGTGAATCTTTGTGTCAATGCTCTCTGATTTCTCATAATAGAGTCTTGATGATCTGCTAGTTCCCTTTTGGTACGAACAAGTGTCTAGAATTAATTGTCTCGGTTGGATAGTATGTGTATTAATGAGATAGCACTTGTACAAACAATTTGGTATGAGAAATTACATCTTAAGATGGGGAAATTACCTAATTCCAGAACCATTAAGGTTCTATAATTGACTTAGGAAGTAGGTAATTAAAGCAAGAAAAGTGTTTTTAATCAAAGAAGAGAGTAATTACTATTGTTTAATCAAATTGGATTAAGTCTAACGCTCTTGGCCAGAACCGGTTCTGTGCTAATGAGCTGTAATAAAAAATTTATAACTAATTGTAGAAAAATAAAAAAAAACAAGTTGTTAATAGGATTAAAACTAGACTCTCAGGGATACTTACAGTAAAATTTTCAGTTCCTAACTCGTAATTTGCAGACTGTGGTGGTTGACGAAAGTGGACTATTGTGCATATAACAGTACACAGTAATGAGGTTTTTAAAACACTAGTACATCCTAAGACTAGAAGATATGATAAGATATGGTTATAATAACCTTATTATATATTTTAAGACATGATTAGTAAGTATTACAAAAAAATTAATTCAATTAAAAGGGTTGATAGAGTCGAGTTATCCTAAGTGGCGTTGTGTGCCACGAGTCTTGAGCTTTCGTATACAACTTTGAGTCAATGGAGTTTCCATATAGGGTTTGAACTCTCGAGCCCTATTATCTTATTTACATTGTGACATGTGAATCTTGTAGTCAGTTGATCCTGGGGATTTTCCTATCTAGGGCTACTCACGGTGAAAGAATTCAATGTTTCGATAGTATGCTGATACTTCTCTTGTGAGTGATCCGATGATTGAAATATAGAATTTTTCTTGATTACTCCTATGGTGAGTCAGATACTTATTGAGATATTGAAATCTCGTTAGTACTCCTCGGTGAGTCAAATGTTGAAAGATGATCATTTGAGTTATTGAATGATGCAACTTATGTTGTTAAAAATTACTATTTAGCTCCATGTAAACTGCTTCTCCACTAAGAGTTCTTGTAAAGATCTCTCTGAGGTGGAATCATAGTATACTCGAAGAGCCATTGCTAGATCCAGAGTGATTTCCGATTTATATTGAACCTCTGTTGTTCAGCCGATGAAGGCACATACGTACGTTTTTAGTTTACAAGATATTACGGAAGGTCTTGTAGTCTCCGTCCAATGTGCCCGTAAGCACCGATAGGGCCAGCATTCCTAGACGCATGGCCGGGTTCCAAAGAGAGAACCTCTAGGATGTTCTGGTAAGTATCTACATGAGAGTGGAAAGATCTTAGAGCAGAAATTGAAATCTCCTTACACTATGGATGTCTGGCGTCAGATTTGTTGATATTTTCTCCATACACTTTGGATGTTCGGAGTCTTTGTGTAATACCCAAAAAATTGGTATGTTGATTAAAATTTCTATTTTAGGAAACTGGTCCAAAATAGGAAAGATTTGCTTCCTGATTTGATTTTGGTCATGTTGTGTGCTTTGATGTGTTAATTGATTTTTATAATGTGAGATGATTTGCTTAATCATGTGACCAAACCAGTTAGGGCACCAGGGCGCGAGGACTGGTCCTGGCACTGGGTACTACCTGGCGCTGAGGCTAGCCTGGTGCCAGGATCTGAGAAAACCTGATGCCAGGAGTGAAGCCAGACGCTAGGGTGTGTGTCCAATGGGTTAGACTCATATGAGTCCCATAAATGGTAAGTTGATTTTGGTTATAGTGTGTAGTTTGTGGTCTACGCGAGATGGTGTAGCATGTAGTGTGCACGCAGGACATCGGAAGCATGCGCGCGAGGGACTCAAGCCAAGACGCAGGAGACCTGGACGCAGAGCCATGTGGCACTGGCCCAGGGGTGTCATGAGCACGTGGGTGATGTGGCCTCATGTGGTCATTAGTCGGTTAGAGGGAATCATGGTGCAGATTTACTGTTCAACCTACTTGTGGTAAATAAGGAAAGTACTGCGGAGGACCGGAAAGTTACTGTTTTGGTTGAGATAATTATGAAGAATAAAATCTTCATTAAAAGGAGATAATTAAGTCACCTTTTACCAGCCAATAGGAGGGGGCATCTTGAAAGAGAGGGGCGTCCTATTGGTTGGTGCATATTTGGTAACTTCCTAGTTGAGATAGGAGTTGGTCTTGATAAGGTAGTATCTTAAGCAAAAAGATTGCAAATCCTAACTAATGAAGGATCTACTTGCTGGGACATCTTGACCTAATTGGAGGAGAGTTTCTAATTGGTAGGCTGGGATATGGTATTAGGAAAGGATCTTGATTAGGGAGATCTCCTAATTGTAGTAGAAATTGGCTATTTAAGCTATAGAGGAGGGCCGACCCATGCTATTTGCATGCCAAGGATTGTGATGCCCTAGCCTCTTTTCCCTCTTCTTTGCCGTTACTCTAGCAAGCTTTCTCCTCTCTTCTCAACCTCAATTCTCATCGGATCCAAAGAGCAAAGGCTTCGTTGCGAAAGAAAGAGAAGGAGCTACGCGTGGACGTGTGATTTTCGTACAACAAGTGGTAGGATGGTTTTTCGTAACCAATTCGTTTTATACTCTCTTGATTCATTCATATGATGATTATATTATGATCTATATCAACTTATCTTAGTAGTAGAGGTTGTATAAATTATTGCTTTATGAGAGATTCCTTGATGATTATATATGAGTATGCATGTTGATATGCTTCATTTAATATCTCATTCTATTGGTTGCATGCCTGTCTTTGATGAGAATATCATTATGATTACATCTCTTGATCGTTGAAAGTTAGAAAATCCTATTCTTGGTTCTGTAAAGGTTTTGATCTAATTGTCCTATATGATTATGGGTTGTGATTATAGTATTAAGATCTTCATTATAAAGAGGGAAGTGCCTTAAACTGGTTTATGGTTTAAAGGTGTATAAAAGTATGGAATAACTAAATTCCATAACACACAAGGGTCTGGAATAATCCTAGGAGGGGAGTATCTAAGGTTAATAAGATCATAGTATCATGATTAAGGGTTATTAACATGGGATTACTAAGTATGATTAAGTATTGTCTTCTTGGCCAGGACTTTTTTGTGCTGACAGTTTGTACTGTAAAAATCATAACTAAATCAAAAAATCAGAAAAATAAACCGTCAGTGAGGTAAGAAACTAGACACATAGGGCTATCTACTATAAAAATTCAGAGTTAGATTCCTACTGTGCTGACTGTGGGGACAGTCGGAAGTGGGTTGTGATGATCAAAACAGTTCAGTGGAATTAGGGTTTAAACCACTAATATGTATTAGTACTTAACAATATGGTATAATATATTAAAAATATCACAAATACATATTATAAGACGTGATAAGGACTACTACTGTAAGAAGGGTGAGTCCAACAAAAGATTAATGTTGTGGCATAAGTAAGTATCACCAAGAGTTGAGTGGTTATCGGTTTCAATTTATAGCTTGGTGTCGGGTTGAGCATCCAATTGGAGGTCAAACCCTTTCCAAACCATTCTTTCATCTTGAATAATAGAATCCATATTTTAGAGATGTTCCTATCAAAGGTAAGACATGAAACATGTTAATTGATTTATGAGTGAAAGTTATTATTACTCATGTAATGAGTCATCCATTGTTTAATACGTTGGAATCTCTGCCATGTTCTTGTGAGGAACTTTGTGCTATTAAGAGCGATGATCTATTTGTACTCCAAAGAGTGAGTCCTTTCTGGTGAGAGTCATCTTGCAACCTCAGAGTGTTATGACCTCTGTCTCTTGGAAATATTTTCCACCGTTTGATATAAAACTGTTTCTCCACTAAGAGTTCTTGCAAAGATCTCTTTGAGGTAGATTCATAGTATGCTCACAAGCCATTGCTAAATCCATAGTGATATCCGATTATTTATTTATGCCCAAAGGGAGGCAATATACGTACGTTTAGACTTGTTAGCATTACGAAAGGTCTTCAGTCTCCGCCCATTGTGTCCGTAAACACGGATGGGGCCAACATCCCTAGACGCATGGTCGGGTACTAAAGAGAGAACCTCTAGGATGTTCTGGTAAGTAGCCACATGGTTGGCATATTCAGCGAGCAGAAATTTTAACTCATTGCACTATGGATGCTTGGAGCTATTGGTAAATTGATCATTCTCTCCTTACACATGTGATTGTTCGGAGTCTTATTGATACTTTTTCCTATATTTGTGCATTGGGACTATTGTTATTTGACCTTTCTATTCAGGTAAAGTAAACTTTCTGATTGGTCTTTCAGAGAGTGTATATTCATGTTTTATTGAGTAATCTATTCTTCATATCATATCTTGTCTTCCTGGTGGGTTTTTACATCCTACTGGATATTTTTATGAAATATTCATAAATCCTCTGATGCAGGCTTTAAGGAACAGTGATTCAAGACGTGGCTCAGAAAGGTGATGCTGACGCTTTGAAGACATTTAAGAAGAATTTCAATTACTTGTTTTTTATTTTGCTAAAACTTTATGTTTCGTTGGCCGATTGTATGCCATGGTTTGATGCTTTACTGTGTTGACAGTTTAAGTTAATCTCCGGTAATAAGTTTACATTGGCAATGTTTTATTTTGAGATTGGATGAATGAGTTCTCAAGTTTGAGTTCCTGGGGATGTTGATTGTACGTCCTTTTGAAACGATGTAATTGACCCAAGTGATCGAGTATCCGATAACGTTCCAGGGTTCCTACCTCAGCTATGTTGGTTTTATTGAATGCTTCCGCACTCCGATCGAGGTCAGGGATTTTAGGGCGTGATACTTTAATTATTAGCCCTATTTTTCCATATTTCGAGTTAATGTTATCTTGAGTATAGTTATTGTTCAGGTAAGTTAAACTGTGTGTTTCAAGTATGATATTGTGAGTATCCAATTCTATAATATGATCTTTGCTTCTTTGTTATTCCATATATCATCTGTGGGTTTTTGCATCTTACTGGGTATTTCTTCGGAATACTCATGCATCCTATGATGCAGGCATAAAAAGAGAATGAAGCTGAACAGTTCACAGACACAGGAGTTGGCGGGGTGCACAGATTTAAAGATTGAAAGTTATTCGTATTTGTTTTTATTATTATGAATTGTTGGTCGTGTATGTGCCAAGACTATGATTTCTATGTTATTGACTATTGATTTTAATCAGCTGTAATAAAACTAAATAGGATCTTTGATTTTCATTTCATTATATTAGCAATATTTTATTTTGAAACTGAATGACTAGTGTGATGATGTACTGGTCACACTTCTTATTGTGATGGTGCAATTGGCTGTAGAGATCGAGGTTTCTAGCCTCTTGGTTTGGTATTTTGGATGCTTCCGCATTCTGATCGATGCTAGGAATTTTGGGGCGTGACAATCATACATTGAATATCTGATGAACCTTCCTTTCTTGTATGATATCTTCATCAAGATTACATACAATTGCACTAAACCTCTGAGCAATGAACTATATATACCTGAGGTTGGTAAAAAAGGAATAACAGTTAAATTAAATGTTGTTGCCTATATGTAAATCCGCATAATCAAATTGGTCTGTATTTCACACATTTAGCACATGAGAAACAATTCATGATGTAATGTTTCTCACATTAGAAGTATGAGAAATAATTTTTTATATTTGATCTTAGCTAATGACATGTATTCTCTAACAAATAACACCATTGATTGATTGGTTCCTACCTTAGTAAACAATTACTAAATTGTGTTTCTCATATTTCAAGTTTGAGAATTATATATTGTCTCAAATGTTAACAATGTCATAAGTTTTATTAAAATTCCCATAAATTAAGAATCTAATTCCATTAATATGATTTTTCTATCCACCAAAATCTAATTTTTCTTCACTTATACCTCCATCTCTCTATACCTCAAACCATATGCAACATGGAACCTTTTACCAAAAAGAAATGTTATATATTACCTTGCACATTTATAACTTCATTCTTGCATATTGCCAAAACAAACTTTACTATTGCTTCTCAATCAAGGTTTATCTAGAGGAGTTAATAGAGATGTGGAGACAAAATTGTAAGCAAATAGTGTGCCAATGAAGCCAAAAAAAAATGGCGCTATTTTTGAATGGTAGATAAATACTACAAACAAACTAAATTTCTGGGCTTTTTTTTTTGGTAAAAGTTTATGGGGGCGTGGGGCAGAAGAGAGGGGATGGTAGGAGAGAGAAGGCCTTGCATTAAACAAGGAGAGATGGAAAGCCCAGGGAGAGACGTTTCCTGCGGCCGTCACCCTCGTATTCCCGTTTGGGTGCCAGCGGGCACACGTCCATTTTCTACTGGATATCATAAAACCTACGTGGGCTGGCGCTTGCACCCAATAATTTCTCCAATGTGCATAGCCAGCATCACTTGACACAGGTAAGACAAAGTGGGTCCCATCCTCTCTTGTTATTGCTCTGCCTTGGGCCATTGTAGTATAATGACACTAAGAGAGCCATTGTCCTGATCCTTTCCTGATCTCTCGTTGTTGCTCTTCAGGCCATGGAAGATGCTCAACCATCTCATCATTTGAGGATGCTTGTAGACAACCATTTACCACCTTGTCAAGCTAGCAATCAAGAAGAAGAGGAGCTCTCAGAAATAGAATGCGTACATGAGGTGGAAACTTTGACATTGCTCACAATCATTGCCCTTAAAGGATGAGGTAAGGATAATTTGGACTGGGACTCCATGATTTCCCATTCACTTGGTATGTTGTTAATAATAGGACTAAGAAGCCCTCCGTGATCATGTGTTCATCATCTTTTCCTCTTTTTATTAAGAGAGCAATAGGTGTCCAATTGTGTTGGAAAGTCTCTTGTGCCCATCACAAATTCACTCTAATTTACCTTTCTTTTCTTCACAGAATGATGTTGTAATTCCATTGAAGCAGAATGCTAAAACATTTGGCCGCTCATGTTCAGGTCAATGGCAAAAGGTGGCTTTTAGTTTAAGTTGTTTGCAGTTCTTTTTATATTTTCCTTGATGGAGACAAGGCTTGTGACGACAATCTTTACTTAATAAAGGCTAATAAACAACTTTGAAACGCGTTTGAAACATCAAACCTAGGATAATCAGTTTAACAACTATTGTTTTAATGTCGAATCATTTGCTCAGATTTGAAGAAGCAACTGGTCTAATATTATATCAAACAAGATTATTCTCAACGGCATTTTAATCTAATTTATTTTTCTGAGATCACTAATTTTCAATTAAGGATGATGCATCGGTTGATACCATCTAGATTGTACACGCTCCTTTTGGGGCTAAAATTAAGTAAAGAATACGGCCTATATATACCACAGATTCTTTGTGAACAAGTTAATTCATCTAACTTCAATAAGGTCACTGTATGCAACAACAAAAGGTAGATAACTATATAACAGCGAAATTAATGACTCCATCCAATTTTTATTGTTCCCATTTGGTTTTTGAAAATAAACTAAAATGAGTTTATTATGAAACAAATAGAACTTTTAATGTGGCATAGTGGGAGTAGGATCTACCATGATGGGTTTTTTTGGTAAATTGTACTTGACCCTTATGTATTATGACGAAATTGTACTTAACCCCTATGATTTATAAAAATATGCACTTAACCCCATGACTTATACGACGAAACAATTTTACCCCTTCTCTTTACTAATAAATTCACATTCTTCCTCCATTCGCCATCCCCTTTTTTCACCTTGCAAAGCGGTACGCACAGACTGTCAATATATTACTCGACAATGACAATGCACCGGCCTTGCTTTCCCTAATGTAAAAACGTTAGTTACTTGCAATGGTCTCCATGGCTACTACATACCTTAAAATTGAAGTAAAATTAGTAGTAGTCACCGGTAGTAAAATCATCTGATAATTAAGTTACATATGGGTTAAGTGCATATTTTTATAATTCATAAGGGTTAAATGCAATTTCACCCTAATTCATAGGGGTTAAATGTAATTTACTTTTTTTTATATCAACTACCATGTTGAATCAGGATATGAATATAAAGCCAATATGTATGTCACAGGATGAGGCATGGTGAGGATTTCTTGTGGACAAATATTGCACAAGAAAAATCATCTTTTTCCAAAAAAAAATAAGAATTTTTCTTGTAGAGAGAAGGCCTCTGATAGACGTATCCCTAACTTAAAGCTCTTGATTAGGAAGCAACGGCTGTCTTCACGTCATAACCCTATTCATGAACAAACTCATGGCGAATTGGGACAATTTCGTGGCACAAAATCAGCAAATTCATGCCGGAAAATGTGGCACTACGGGCACCAAGTCCCATCGTCTGGCGTTTGATCATTCTGCTATGTTGTTTTGATTCAATCATTACGTTACATAGTGACAAACCCTAGATTGGCATAACGTTGCATGAAGTTTAGTAGAACCAGAACCAGAAAAATAAACTAGTTTCAAGTGTAGAAAGAAAATGGAAATAATTGGTGGAAAGGAAGTATGAAGCCGTGACTCTTCCGGCTATACACTCGTGACACAGCTTCATAATTCAAGGATAAGACAAAAACCCTAAAAAAGCTAACAATCATGCAAGGCAATGATGGGTTCTGCTGATGATCATCCAATGAATTGCTCCAAATTTACACATAGATTGACAAGAACATTAGGTAGTAGCTGGCCAGAATGTATGCGTACTGTGTAGGAAAAAAATTTCCTGCTGGATTTCTGTACTAAAAAATCTTGTCACTTCTATGAGATATACTTAATCTTGCTCCAAAAAATCTGCCCTCGTAGCAGTCAATCTGTAGTTTTAGAAACTGTGAACCTGTGAACACTTTTCTAATGAATCAATAAATCTAGCATTTCTGTCTTCATTGACATTGATGTTCTTATAACATGAAAGAACAAAGTTAAGCTAGTATCAGTTTGACAAGAACTTCATGTTCAACTTGTATCGCAAAAGGGCGAAGCTCATTAGCAGCCCTTAAAGCTCTGTATTGCTTCTATTCATGGATTATACTGTGCTTACGCCAATCAGACCGTATCCATACGGTCCTATGCTTATCACATTGATGCACGACAAGACAAAGTCTTCTATGAGCATTATTTGGGTGGGCTTCTCCCCATGTACGAAATCCATTCTAGGCAAGATCAATTATATCATTCAAATTGTACTCATAATTTGTTTTTTTCCTTGAGTCATATATATTACAATGAGGAAAAGTACTTAAGCTGTTTCAAATTAATGAAAATTGCCAGTAATATTACGAAAGAAATTATTTTTTCAAAGTTTACGAAGTTGGTAGGCTCCACATTAGATACGTTTACACTACAGTCAATCTCTTGCTTAGCGCATTGAATTGGGAAGAGATTGTGATGAGAAGTGTTTCTTGTAACAGTTGACTTGGTTTCTCTTGAACATTTAAAGCATTTCATCAGATTAGCTATATGTAACCAAAGGGTTGTAACCCTGATATCTCGCCTGGTGTTCCGACCTGCTTGATATAAATAACACTGTAAGAAGGTAGCTATCATTGGTGCAACCAGCAGCCAAGTCTCATACTGTCTTTTAATAAATACAGCCAATTTTTCTCAAATTTAAATGACCCACCTTCACACGCCAAAGTTCTTACGGATATATTAGTGCATCTCAGTTGAAATCTTGCAATCACTCGTTACACTCCCTTTTCTGTCTCTGGCCTCATCCATCATCTGTAGATCCAAAGCAAAGAGCTAGTTAGCAAGAAAATTGAATATTCAAATGGGATTGAGAGACATAGAGGCGATACTGCCTCCAGGATTCAGGTTCCATCCAAGCGATGAGGAGCTGGTGTGCCACTATCTGTACAAGAAGATTGCAAATGAGGGATTCTCAACAAGTACCATGATTGACGTCGATCTCCACACATGCGAGCCTTGGCACTTGCCAGGTTTGTCACTCCTTTCATGTGTTCATTTCTTTCTTTCTGGGCCTCATTCCATCTTTCTCATATCAACAAAAATATACAGTGGTGTACTTTTTCGATCTAAATTTCCTTGGGGCATCGAGTTAGAATCATATACTCTTCTTCAATAAACCAATTACATTTAGTATGTAATTCAAGGTGCCTAGACATAGTTAGCACGCCTTCGTATAATTATTGATTCATGTGTAACGATTGCAACATATATGAAAGAAACTAGCCCTGAACTATATCAGCATCGTTGATGACTACGGCTCAAGTCTACAGAATCAATTATCAAATTCAACATAAGTGTGTAGCATACGTTGCCTCCATATCAAGAGCTTGTTTCATTAACTAATCGAGCTGATTGATTTCCACGATTATACTTGCTTGAAGTATTATTGAAGTAGTTTCTAACATTGTTTGTTATCAGTAGAGATGATAATAACCGGTAAAAAGCATTTATATATAGGGAATAACTAGTATATGCCTAAGTTAGGTGCACCTGCTCCAAATCCACATTTGGAAAGAACACAACCAAGTTACTGCATCTAAAGCTTATATCCTGTTTTATGAATTACTCGTGTGTTCCACACAAAATTCCAAAGAACATATTCAATGTAGGCAAATATTCACTAATACCAGAATTTGTAGTTGTTAAATGTCCTATATGGTTTTTCAGAAAGAACTAAAATTCTTTCATTTGAAAAGCCAAATCGGACACGTAACATGGGATGGAGGGGGTTATAACATTAGGTTCTAATGACTAATCTTTTTTTCACAATAGAAATAATTAATCCTTTAAGAAAAGGCCCACCGAGCTCTCTATGGTTTCTTTTCTGGGCCACAATAAATCATTATTTACATTATATATATATATATCCAACCATTAGGCACTAGCCATGAAATACATCACACAAAATAAAGTTAGACTTTGCACAATAAGTTTGGTGCTCAAAGGGGCAGAATTTCGGAGTCTAGGAGACAAGGAACATAGCCAAAAGAGCATGATCATCGACATTGCATTTATTAGTAAGTAATAATAATAACCACCAGGAAATCTTCAAGGGAAAATTTTATATGAGATGATTATCATATAGCTTGCATGAACTCGAGTAAACTTCAGCCGTCAGATCAAGATCTGATGGCGGTGATGATTTACACTTATCTACCCAGTGATTTGACACCCACTGTGAGATCTTGATCTGATTGATGGAGATGGTTTGGCTCATGCAAGCTACGTGAGAAGGATCTCAGGTAAACCGGTCTCATCTTCAAAACTCTTTGCCGTGTACGTGAGCGAACATAGGCCTCCCCAGGAAAGAACTGCATGCTCTAGATACTCCTAATCCTCTCGTTGACACAAAAAACCTAGTCCATAGTTACTTCATGCTACATACTGAAGATGTCTAATGCTGTAAGGTAAAGATCTAGCTGAACATGTTAATCGTTCTCTTCATGAACAATAAATATAAAGCTCAAAAAATCTGTTGTGCCCGTTTTATAATGTAACTGGTGATTTACAGTTATTCTTTAGCTTCTAAAGTTGTCTTTATCGTAAAGAGCAGATGTGGCCAAGCTGGGGGAGAATGAATGGTACTTCTTCAGCTTTCGGGACAGGAAATATGCTACAGGTTCTCGCAAGAATCGAGCAACAACATGCGGGTATTGGAAGGCGACGGGCAAGGATCGACCAGTGTTAGACCCCACAAGCCATGCAATTATTGGGATGAGGAAGACACTAGTGTTCTACCTTGGGAGAGCCCCTCATGGAATCAAGTCCGACTGGATCATGCATGAGTTCAGGCTAGAGGTCCCTCACCTCCCTCCTAAGGTTATCTCATCTCCAAAGCTTTCCTTCTTTGCTGCTTCACATGTACATATATTACAAATCATGACATGTTAAAAAAGGACTAAAGGGACAATGTGGTGGAGCTAGGACCCCAAATTATGGAAACGGATAGTTCATATCATAGCCATTATAATTGTGTATTTATGTGGCTTTTAATGTGTTCACTAAGTAATTTCACCATATGATTCAACTATAATGACGTCCAAGATGTCAAAGACATCCTCTAAAAATGCTTGCTTGTTGTAAATATAGACCATAATTTCCTTTATAATTTCCGGTACTACTGTCCCTTTTAGGTGTTTTTTCAAGTAGTATTTCACTTTGTACAATCGTAAACCTTTTAAGTTAATTCAATTTCACCGTTTCAAAACATAAAATTTGGCACTCAAGTTAGCTGATTGTCTCAATTTATTCCTGTTGATACAGGGTCGTTAAAAAAACAAGTGATGGGTAAGTGTATCTTGAAATAAAAGATAAGAAGGAGAGAAGAGCTACGATTGAATGAATGACCACTAACATATATCGCAGATTTGTTAGGTAGTCATGCATTTAAACCATATATATCTAGCGATATCTAAAACGAATGTCTAAATATAAGTGGTTTTTATTCCATAAAAAATCTGCATTTTGCATCATATCAAGTATGCTCTATAATCTCAAATATAATTTTATGTGAAATTCAATTTGACATTATATAGCATGATTTTTTAAATTTTCAGAAAATCCAAGTTTGCTGTTTGTTATTAATCTGCTTTTATCTATGAACAGGAGGATTGGGTATTGTGTAGAGTCTTCCACAAAAGCACAGGAGAAACTTCCTTGAAATCTGGCATATATCAGCACGAGAACAATATGGGTTGGTTATCTTCAAATCATGCGGACCGATCTCCGATCCACTTGATTCCAACATCTAGCATCACTCACTTGGAGACCCACAATTTCTCCAAATCTCTGCTGAATCCAGGAAAGCTGCATTACAATTGCCTTGATGATGCAGAAACTTCAACCCTTATTGAAATTGATTCTAGACAGGAAGATGTGTTTAGCTTTCTGTTGGATGCATGATCAGGAAGCCCCTAGCTCACATGTCATAAGTAGGTATTTGAACATCATGTTTGAGAAGGCTAGCTAGGATTTCAGCTTGAGGTTTGTAGCATGGGCGTACTTAGGGTTAAAGTGTGATTATTTGCATGGCTTTGGGTTATTCATTATTTTTTTTGGATAAAAGGTAGGAAATTTTATTGCCATATGTTTTCTTTTCGGATCTGGATTTTATTGGTACATTTTCGATTGTATGTGTTGATATCTTAGTTACCTCCAATAAACATAACAGATCATTGTACTTATGAAATTTTAGGTGTGAATTAATTTATTTGGGATTGGTTCTTGGATGTTGCTTTACATTGTGCCATGTTGATGAGTTCCTTCATTCAGCTAAAAATTGCTTCTCATCATATGGAGTATATTGACTACAGATTAAATTTGATAGACTATATGCAACTCTCTGTCTTAGCTGCCATCTCCCGTTACTGGTTACTGGTCACTGGTAAAACTTGTACTAATAGCTATGGAAAAAGATTGTATGAGACACGGGTTACATGCGTCTGCATTAGCCAAGTCATTGGGAGCCGTCGGAATTTGATTCAACGGCCCTAGGAGGGGGGGGGGGGGGGGGGGGGGGGTGATTCAAACTCATCTGCCCGCTAATTTGACGCCTGCCATTGGATTTCGGCTCTAGCCATGCTGCCTACATTCCCAATCAGCTTAAGGAACATATCCTCATGCATATTTTCTTCTCCATACAAATGCCAACATCTACCGAAACAATGTAACATGCCAACGCAGCTACTGACACTTTCGGATCGATATCATTTATCGTAATGAACCTACATCGGTAGACATCAACGTTTCTTAAATATAAATGAATCCCTTTTCTTCTTCTTCTTCTTCTTCTCTCTCATTGGAAAATAGTTCACTAAATAAGCAAAGCATTGTACACAGGGCTTCCCACGAACAAAGAGGCTGCAAGGAGCTGTAAATAAACCACACGTACAACCACTTTGCAGCCAACGTAATGCACCCCCCAGCATGAACCAAATGGGTAGGTTACCTCAGTCGCAAGCACAAAAGATCACCTCCACCCTGAAGGACCTCAAACTCCACCCGCAATGGAAGTCTGCGAAACGGCTAATGCTGCGAGGCAGCACCAATAGATAACCCGGTTCCAACCTTCCAGGTGAGGGTGGCTGGCGCACAAAGGACAATATCCAGAGCAAGCCCAAGCACCAACATAATCCCGAATCCCTTTTCTTCTTGATACAATCACAATCCAAGACTCATTATTTTGCCTTGACATGGAAACACTGGAATACATTTTGAATAAAAAATGTTAAAACCCCTCGAACACTAGCAGCATACTCACACACGATTAATTGGCCCCATGATATAAGCCCATATGGAGGAGTCTTGAAGCCCATAAGATACTTTGGTCAATAAAATATAAAGCTCAAGCCCAAACTAGTCCACCCATTGTCTGGCCTGTCAGGCTGTCACCCATGAAACATATTGCTTCTTGGCTCCTGCAGAGTACAATGCCTCATGGGTGACAGTGGAACTTAATTGGGACAGCGATACTTGTACAAAGTAGGTTTGGATCCCGATGTTTTGCCCTGTCCCAATCCTCTTATGTCTTTTTGAAGGTACCAACCATAGTATGTTACAGGCCTAGATCACCTCAGCTACTATTGCAGAGGCCAGCTCTTTTCTTTTTGGTAACAAAAGCCAGCACATAATGAGCTAGATCTCTCATTTCGTCATGTGTTTTTCAATTTTACCATGGGTGTCAATGGTGTATGGGTCCCACTTTTGTTTTGGACCTGGTCATCGGTGGGCCATGCCTACAGTCCCCACCAAACTGTTACAGGTGGAGGCGAAGCAGTGGCAGAGCCTCTGTCCTTGTACAACATGAAAATGATGTGGTGGAATCTGTTTGTTCTCCCATTCAATGCCCCAATAAAGAATTCATTTAAAACGCCGTGTACGGGGCTGTTTCCACACAGCGAAAGAGGGCTGAATTCACTGTAAATTTAATCCCCTTTCACATAAAATAGGGCAAAATAAGTTTATATGGTAAATTTCAGGTGAATTTTTAAGGTGAATTAAAAAATTTACCTGAAAGAACAAATTCAGGGTAAAAGAACACTTTCAAGTGCATAACCTCACGAGGACTTTCACCTGAAAGTGTTTATTTGCGAAAATATAATTTTGCACTCATCATGATTCATGAACAGTATTCCCTCTGTCTGAAATTTATACCAATATTTAGTTTTCCAAATTGAACTAAAATCAATCTATTTAGGAAAATTATATGGTATTAATAATATTGGACGGAGTGTAGAAAAGAGGTCATGCAGGGGTTAAATGGTCACGTTTTAAAATTTTACTTACTTTATCACATTCACTATCCAAACACATGACCAATTACATTCATTTTAAGAATTTCACTATCCAAACGAATTTCACATTCATCATGAAAGTCAATGAATTTTTTCACCTGAATTTGATTTCACATTCATTACTCTTTCACTATCCAAACAGCCCCTACATGTGCATCGGGTGAGTTAGCTGCATTCATCAATTAAAGCATTTTACTCCCTCTATTCGGAATTATTATCACCATAATAATTATAAAAATGAACTAAAAATCTTTTTAGTTTATTTTAAAAATCTTTATAGTGATAATAATTCCATACAAAAGGAATATATTGTAGTTGATCGAAGCCACGTCTTTGCAGAAGGATCTGAAGTATGTAGCATCTACATCGAGAATTCAAGTATTGTATGCATCATTAGTCTGATCCTTTTGTAAGAACTACCTGTAGTAATAAACTCACAAAACGGATCCGTATATCATAAAGAGATTCGTTGTTTCTTGCCCTCCTCATTCATGTATCTGGTTAGATATACAAGTGATTGAGAGTTTAGGAGGAGAAAGGGACTAATTTTCTTCTAATTTAAAAGAGTAGTATATTGCTATCTATGTTGAAATGTTGACATAGCACAATGTTGCATAAAATATGGATACTCTAGTAGGCAAATCCCAACTACCAATGCCCCTCTCTCCTCCCAAAGGGCCCCCCAGGCTCTAAATCAAACATGGGACATCTCCCTTCACATGGGAGGCCCTGTCCAACGCGCTAGTGGCTGATTGGGTATGTGGGTCGGAGGCATACTGCGGGTCCGTTTGGTTACCACTACATGAAGAGATTCTCGAGAATCTGAAGTGATGTAGACTGAGAAGTTAAAAATCAGAATAAGCTGTTTGGTTGCCATGAATCAGTAATTTTGAAGGAGAAGCATAATTTTTAGTGATGTAGACAAAGAAGTAAAAAATAAGGGAATAACAAGGGAATATTCCACTATTTTCCAGGGAAAGCTATGCTGGTTCCTTTTCACTGATTCCCATGGCATCTCTTTCCCAAGATTTTACTTCTGCTTTTAGCAGAAATGGCAACCAAACAGCCACTGCCTAACATTCACGAGCATGTCATACATGTCACTTTAAATGGCCTAGATAGTATCCGTCCGACGTTGATGAGTGGACCAATATTGATATTGTTGAGCTCCGCGTGGTGAATGGCCATGTTGAGGCCACCACTTCCAATGGGCCTTTGTGGAAGCCCACACCAGTGTAGAGGACAAATACCTTCACCTAGAAGCTCTTTTTTTTTGTCGGAAAAAAAAATGGATGACATAGCTCATGGCAAAAATACAACCCCAGGTGAATCAACCTCTAGATAGAGTTAGGAGCAAGGAATGCCATATCATATATTGTTAAAATATCGATTGACTAAAGAGACAAAATATCAGAGATATTGTGTAAAAAAAATATTGGTGGTCGAAAATTAATTTTTTTCATATATTTTTATAATTTAACTTCTAAAATAAATTATACTAATTTAGACAAAGCATAAATTTGAAAATATGCATAAGAATGCATATTAGGGGTGGAAAACAAACGGGAAAGTTATTTTTCTCTTTTTTTAAAAAAAAATATTCTTTATTTTTATTTAAAAATATTTTTGTTTTTAAAAATGGTAATATATCAGTCCGAAACCAAGATATCGGCAATATTTTAAAAAATTCTAAAAAACGATTTTGATCTATATCGTTGTATTGGGCCCGAACCAACATTCCATGGTTATGAGCAGTAGCCGGGTAATTCATCGTCAAGAAAAACAAATGAAAAATAGTAAAACCGGACCTCCCCAATCCAACAATAAATGGGAAGTTGGAAGAACTGAGAAATTATTGGGTACAACGGCCAGACCATGTCATTTTTATGCGGTTTTTTGTAGAGCCGTCCATCTCCACGATTGAAGAGGGCTCCAAGTATTCGGCACCAAATTGGAGGCTCCCTAGTGCATGGGAGTGATGCTCCCGGGACACCCAATAATTTGGGCTTGCCAGGCCAACTGAGTGGGATTTCCAGGGCCCAAAATTTGCTGTATCAAAAGAAGCATGAGAACGTGCGTGGAGATCTTTGACTGGGATTTCCTGGGCCCTCACGGATCCAAATTTGGTTCATTCACCTGATGAAAACCCTTCTTGTCTAGTCTAGGCTAGGCTAGTCTAGGCTTTTCCATGAAAGTGACCCTTTAAATCCACCTTATGCTCCCCCCTCCCTCCTGGCCCCCCACCCCTGCAAATTCGTATCAATACGTACCCACCGATACAAAAGACATCACTTCATACCATTTTCTTTCCAAAAAGGGCATGTAAACTTGTGAAGTGCATAAAACTATTCGTGTCCATTGATTTGATTATGCCATATATACCAATACGTAAGAACGATACGGGTCCGTGGGCTGTGGGTACAAAAGGGCAGCCAGGACGTCAAATCAGTCAGGACTGGGGAGAAAATGGGGAGTGTAGGGGGTCACTTGCCATTTGCCAAGGGCCCGTGAAGCAACCTTTCAAGTGTACGGGCACCAACCTTGCTTGTCGTCTCCACGAAGGGGGATGGGCAAGTGTCGATACCATTCGGGAGGGAGAGGGGCCTGGGCACTGGCACGGGCACGGACTGACCTGGTACGGAGGAAATGTATTTACTTTTTTTCCGGTCCGATTCTTATCGTAGCCGACACGATCAGAGGGGCCACGTGGGAGCACACGGCTGGCGGGGGTCCACTTCTGACCTGGTCAAAGTACACGGGATTCTCTCTGGCAGCAGGCTTTTATAGCTTATGGGCTGTTTGGATCGTGAAAAATATCAAAAATCCACTGGGATTATCCACTAACCAGCCTCAAATACTTATAGTGGATAATCCCTAAAGTGGATATTTTTTATTTTTCACGCCCTAAACGGCCCGTGCTACACCAAATCCAAATATGCCTTTTTATTCGACAATTTATTAATCTGAAGCCCGGTTTTACTATCAAATGGGGGGCTTCAGATCCTCTGTGAGGACACCACGGCCACGACGGTGAGGGCCAATTAGAGGAAGACGAATCCCAAAGTCAAGCTGCCCATTCCAAGGAGCTGTTTTAAATGCGAATTGCAGTTTTCGGATCTGTCTTCCTCTTAATGGTGCCGCACACCATCGTGGCTGTGAGGTCCTAAATGGGGTATGGTTTTGGATGTTTGGTTTATAGATTTGGTGTATAGATCAGCATCCTTGTTGAATAAATTACAAAAGTATTCTTAAACAAAAAACTAAAAAATAAATCTATCTACTAGAATTGTAATTGGAATATTATTGAGATTTAGGGGCCGTTTTGGGCGTGATTAAAAGTAAAACATCCACTAAAACACCTCAGGTCGTGTTTCAGCTGGATAGAAAAAAAAAACATAGATGCAAATCCACTGTGAATATTTGCTTATAATGACGCCCCAAACGGCCCCTTAATTGCACACTTGAATTTTGTTCGAAGAAGGGTGTCCCAGTCTTTGGACCAGACTAGAAGGGACAGGGTAACCAGCCTCTTAGAACACCGTATCCATCACCAATCCCCTAGGTCAAGGCTCACCCATCGTATGCATCCAGGTGGCAATCGTGTTCCAATTCAGGCTTTCGCTTCAAGAAGGTGTCCTAGCCATCTCAACAACAACCTGTAGGTTTTGCACATGTGGACTAGGGGAAAACGAAACCGAGAGCTAAATACAAGAAGAATGACAAATTTAATTAGGCAAAAATATCCAAAGAGCAAAACTTCTAAAATGCAAAGCAAAGACTGCAAACTTAATAAGCAAAAGGTGCTTTCTCCCAAATAAATTGACATGCAAACCGGAAAATAGAATTAAAAGTTCAGAATTCTCATTTACACTCTTGGTGCACTGTAAGCAAAATGGATCCAAGTGACTTGTATTAATTTATTTGCCGAGAGTATAAATAGTGGAACAAAATACGACATGGGACATCTTTTGAAAAATTGATAATGAAGAAATTGTCTTTCCACGGCTTCAAGGACAATTTACCGCAAGCATAGTAAACGCTGATCTTATGGAAAATGAGTCTTAAAAATTGCTCCCTCGGTCCGAAAAAGCTAATTACAGTTTCCTTTTTTTTCTGAGTAAGCTTAATTGTACCTACTGATACCTAGTTGAAATCAGTTGGTACATACTTTTAACTTTGGAAGCTGGAAGCCACCACTTTTAATTCAATGCAAGTCAAGTTTCCTAGCAAGGAATGTTCCAGAGAAATGTTCCCCACTGCGACAAGGAGAGGGAGAGACAAGAGCCATTGTGAGAGCAGAGGCATAGACGATGACAAATAGCAGTCTAGCGTGTCTCCTTCGCATCCCCTTAAGTACATTTTCATCTAGAACGCTGTATTGGACCCTATGTTTTAACCACTTTCCACAAAATTCAAAGATTTCGACCCTTTCTTGCTTACTTCCCCACTAAACCCAGCAAAATTCTCTTCCACTTCCTCCCTTTGTCCCTTCGCCTTCTCCAACACTGGTCACAACGGCGGCCCGGAGATAACAACAGCAGTGGATGGCACCACCTCAGCCGCCTTCTTTGCTCGCCTGGCCCGGCCTACTCTTCCTCCTCCTTTTTTTGACAACTGGCGGGACGTCTCCTGGCCAAGGCTTGAAATGTTGCGATCGACCTAAAACACATGTGTAGCTTAATACGATACTCAACCAAAAAACAACTTCACTAATCCTGTAAAGTGCGTTATAACCATGAAACATGAATCTAGCTCCCTGGTATTCAATTTATATTGCAGTAACATATACGGAACTTTAACTATTGAAACCAAGATTAATTCACGTTTGGAATGTAGTTTGCTAAAATTCCTATTTGAACTGTGCAAAATTGGCCTTTATCTACCAAAAAGTAGCATCAATATGTGGATTGATTTCTCAGTCTCCTCCAAGCTTAGATGAATAAAAATAAGACAGAATTGACTAGTCTATGCTTCAGTTTCTGCCTCCCATGAAGGAAGAGCTACTGTATTTCTGAACTAGATCCTATGCATCTTTCCCACTGGGATTTCTTCAGTTACCTGACACTCAACAGTCATATAACCTAGATCCTCATCCAAATTTCCTGGTGGTAAAGAAATAGAAAGAGTGAGAGAATGATTATAAAGGAAACCGTAGAGATTTTTGCTTTGGAACATCTATTGAATCAATAATGAAGGTTCACAAGTATATACATGAGTTTGCGCTCGATAAATGAATCTTAGTACCGCAGAAGGTGAAGGAATGGCAGACATATATGGGAACCTCCATCTTCCTACTACCTTTTAACAGTGAAGATATTGTTCTTGATTGTTGTTATTTGGAGTTTTCTTATTTCTTTCGATCCAAAGAGGTGGTTTCTGATGTCCGTAAGTTGTTCTAAAAGATATATCTCAATTTCATTTTGCAAAGAAACAGCAGCAAATGACGATATATATAGTTGAGGAACAAAGATAGAACTACACTATAGGTCAAAGAGTTCTCGCATTTCAAGCTTTCAACATCTGTTGGAACCAAGTATGAGGGTTCACAGCCCATGCAATAACCCTCAGTTTTTCGTAATAGTACAGAAGCAGCGAGGGCCGTTCAGACTTACATTTGCATCGTAATCTTATTATGTCTTACATAAGCTTCTTTAGCCGGGATCATATATGCTTTCCTTTGTAATTTATCTCCCAGAACCAGTTAGTATAAAAATGTAGAAAAAAAACTCATCAGAAGATGTATATACAAACGAGTAGTACTAGGGGGTCCACCTTCATGCTTTTGCATTGATGGGAATTGCGTGGGTGGCTAATTGACATGACTGGAGTATGGGCCCGTACACTATGAATTGAGGGGGAATTTCCAATTTTTCATCACCTTGTTGACTGAAGATGGCCATGGCAGTCACTTCTAACCACAGACAAGATTGGGAGTCTTCTGGGATCCCGCCCTGACTTGAGCGTACTACGAAGAACGCATAATCTCCTTGTGAGTCTAATAAATATCACTTCACAGGAAACAGTAATCTCATTTTAGTTGCACTATGACTCATTTGTCTAAACCCTCCCACAGATTTCATCTGAACATTTCGTGTTGTGTGAATGCTGTCTCATAGATCAAATTGATTTTAATTCGAAAGCAAATGAATTTTGTTTTGATAATTTCGTTCATCGCATTACAAAAACCAACATCCATCACTGGTTTTGCATGAGATATGTACGTGCGGCGATATTAGCCATAGAAGTAAATCCTATTGGGAAAGAGATCATTCCACTTGGAAGTTAAGTTAAAAAATAATTTTACTTATGGTTCTTTTTTTTATAATTGAAAATTTTTATATGCACCTCCCTGCAAACAAAGATACAACAATATAAGAATGGTACTTTCCAAAATACCGACAAAGAAAAGAAAATGAAGGGCAAAGAGGAGATCAAATATCAATAAAAACACTAAAAAGATAAGAACAAAAAGTTATTTATTCTTCTTCTTCTTCTTCTCGGTGGATTAAAGATTTTCTTATACTTTGAAAATGTGAATGGGAGCTCATGGAGGAGGAGTCACTATGATTATCACTATATTCCCATTATTGACATGTGGAAGAAAGCCATGGTCCAACCAGGAGTGAGAGGAGCTTGCTTGGGTCATCGGATTGGGCTAGAAAGGTCACAACCAAATTAATCCCATATGATCCAACAAAACCCTAACTTGGGTCTTCATTTGCTCAAGAAGACGAGCTGGCTGTCGTCGACCTGCTTGGCAGATTGTAGCACATTAAATTTTGACCCTTGGGGGTGAAGCATTGCGAGATGTGTGGCCTGAAATGATAGTTGGGTCAACGACAACTCTAGCATCAACTATTTGGGCACTACATGAGGCATGCTGAACAGAAGAATCCACGATTGTGGTTGGCTCTGATTTTCATTTGCTTGGGTGGGATAAGCTCCATATGGGGTTGGCGTAAGGATTACAACCTGATTTGTTGGAGGAATAAACTTTGGCTGAATATGTCACGGCCCGGTTTTTTTAAAACCATTTTTAAATCAGAGTCGTAGTGGAAAACCAGAGGATTATTCCTCTATGCGATAAATCATGAGCTGAAATTTTTTTGACTAAGCATCTAGGCCGTGATAACTGGGTTTCACAAATATTGATACAAAACCATATATACATACAGTATTACAAGATGCAAAGTCGATTAAGCCAACGCAAGTCCTCTAAGTGCAAGTCTGTTATCCATCTCAAAATAAACTAGAAATAGTTGGCGCTCACGCCTTACAACAGAGTCTAGAGCAAACCTGAAGCAGGATATATGCTCATAATCTGAACGTCCTCACCGCCTAGCTCCCAAGTACATGTGAAGTCAATCCTCCACAGCAGCACCTACATCACATAAGGATGCTGAGTATAAAAATACTCAGTGGGATACTATAACACAGTCATCAACATCTCAATCAATAAGTCAATAGTTGCATTAACATCTTATGCATCCTATTACAGAGTTTCACTAGAATCTTTTATTAATCTTTTAAGTAAGTCTTTTATTGCTTCCCAAATTCCACTTCAATAATTAAGTCTTTGTCCCATATAGACAGACTCACTGAATGTCATACCTACATGACAGACAGCACGAAAACACCGTGACTATCACTCCGGTTAATACCGGTAATCACGGTATGCCCTGAATCCCTCAAAGGTGACTGCCTCGCCCATTCCTTACCTTAAAAGGTATGACCGTCGGAAGGGTCTGGCTCCACATCAGCTCCTAGACTCGATGTGGGTCGGGAAACGCAGCCTTCTAGGATGCTAACGTCTCCAATGTTGTGTACAGTAAACCACCTGGCAACCAAGGCTCAGGATGTGTGCAGAGCTTCCACTTGGGAAGATGCAAAAACTCTCTCTAAAATCCATAGAGAATAAGCACGCTCTCTCTAAAATCCATAGAGAAGAGGTAACAGCTTAAGCCTGGCCAATAGAATATGTAATGTTCTCTCTAAAATCCATAGAAAGATGCAAACATGAGCCAAAATAACATATAATTATTCTCTCTAAAATCCATAGAGAGATATAACAGCTTAAGCCTGGCCAATAGAAGTTGGTCCTTATTAGGTACCATGACACAGAGCTTCCACCAGTCGGAAGATGTGAATGCTCTCTAAAATCCATAGAGAGATACAGACGACAGAGCTTCCACCAGTCGGAAGATGCAACACCACCCAAATCTATACCTTGTGATCCTTAACAGGTATCACGGTATTACTAGTATGAACCAAAACATACCATTCACAGCTGTTGGCTTATTAGCTCAACAGATAGCCTGACCTTTGACTTAATAGTCATTCGGTCGCTTGATCGGAAGTCACTCACACTCACACACTGACTCCCAATCCCAAGGGCATTTTAGTCTTTATCTTGATTAGGTTTTTCCCAACCCTCAAGCTCAGCCCTCAAGTCGTCATTTTATTATCTTTCATAAAATGATTAAGTCTCTAAACCATCTAGGTTTATTAGTCAGGTTTTTTTTATCCTTTGAGTCCTCAGCTATCAGTCAGCATAAAAAGAGGGACAAATTGCCCTTAATAAAATAACATCAAACACATGAATCTAATACGCCAATTAGGGCTTGAAATTATTTATCATATAGCCCAAAACCAATAAAATGAGCCTATGTACCTCACTGGCTCTGTATGTACCATACTGCATTCAATTACACAGACAGTCAGGCTACACTGTCAGTTATGGCGAGTTTTAACTGTCGGTTGAGGTCCACCGGCAGTTCAAAATCTAAATCGGCTTATGAACCGGGTTTATTATTGAACCGGGTTCAGTTTAAAGACCAGACCGGGTTTGGTCTAGGCATGAACCGGGTTCGATTTATATCTGGACCGAATCGGGTTCGGTCTGCCTGAACCGGTCTATTTATTGGACCGGTTCAGTCTACTAATAGACCGGTCCGGTCTGGAGTATATATGAACCAGACCAGTCGTCTTCCTCAGGAAGACGACCAGTCTGGTCATCGGAGTGGCGGCCACCACGACGGCCGCCGCCATGCTGCCAATGCCCGGCCAGTGCCGCCCTCCTCCCCATTTCCTCCTCTTCTCTGCGATTCCAAAAATCCACCACAGTCCGGCGGATCCGAACGAAGCATCGACTGGCAGCAGCAGAAAGCTGCTGCCTTTCTCTGCCTGGCGGCGACGACGGCCCTTGCCGCCGTAGCTCGTCGCCGAAGCTCCGTCTCCGAGCTTACTACCGCCGTCATCACTTCCATCAGCGAAAGGAAAAAGTAAAATTGGATGAGAGGGTATGGGATCCTACCTCGTGTCGCCGAAGTCATCAAGATTGCCGGAAATAGCCGAGAGCCGCCGGCCGCCGGAGGTCGTCAGAGGTTGCTAGGGTCGCCGGAAGTCGTCGAGCTCGCCGGGGATCGTCGGATATCAATAGATGCCAGAGGTTCGCCGGAGGCCACCACTGCCTCTGTTTCTACTGGCCTGGAGTTTTGGGCTGAGGTGAAACAGGAAGGAACTGGCTTGGCATAGGAGTCGGGGTGGCCTCCACTTGGGTTCAGCCAAGCTACATCTGGCAACCCAAGCCACACCTGGCTATACCAACTGCTAGGTATTACAGAATATGAGGAGTTCCCTAAGAGGTGGTCTCAGTAAGGTAAGACGTAGGCAGATGTTTAGCACAAAGAGAATTTGTAGGAGTTGCTTCGGCTACATAAGAAAGGGCTTCTAGCTCAATTTGAACCAACTCAGCCTGAAATTGAGGAGATTCCTTAGAGGGTGGCTCAACAAGGTAAGGCACAGAAAAATTATTTTCTGAAGGAATTATAGGAACTGAATTTCCCAAACTTTAAGGGGGTGTTGGCTCAACCAAAATTTGAAGTGGTGCATGGCTCGATATGATTTGAATTGGACAATGAGATTTGCCCAATATTACCTGCTTGAATGCATGATGGGTCCACTTGGATGAGCGAAGGTGATTGGTTGGTGGGTGCTGACGTCGCCATTTCCCTCATTCCAACCAAATTTCTTTATGACAGCCAGAACTACCAAATCTAATACTTGATGTGGCTGCCATTCTTCGCGTAAACTGCATGAACTAGCCACATGGTCGAAAGATGCATATTTACGCTCTGTTTGGTGGGCTTTAGAATCCAGCTTCTTTTGGTGAGAAGATTTCCCAAAAGAATTCAGAACAGCTTCTTCCGATGGCATTTGATGTAAATTCCAAAAAATGATAAGGATATTTTTTTTAAAAAAAATGCGATTTCAGCTAATGATGATGTTTTTTGTTATCAAATGCCTTTGTCTTCTTTTGGAAATTATAATTTATGCCACCATGGCCTAAATTCATCAAATGAAGTGAATTTTGGCCAACCAAATACCTTATTTCTTAAACTTAGATTCATCTAAAGAATTTTGAATTTCCTACTCCTAAAAGTGCTAACCAAACGTAGCCTTAGAACATATGGGTGGTTTTCATTTGTACTCTACTTTTTGAAGGAAGGACACTTCACAATCAACTATTATAGCATCTGGATATTTGAAATCTAAATATATCTCAATACGAACCCCCGCATAAGCAAGATGGGATTTATTCTTTGTCGGTGAGTCACGGTGCAAAGGAATCCCTAGGTTGCTCGTAAGTAATCAAAGAGATTTCTTTGAAAAAATATTATATTGGAAGATGGGGAAAACACATCTAAATTGGGATTGACTTGATGATTTCTTGAATTGGTTGGAAACCCGAGTGCCACTTGCGCAAAATTAGTGGTCAATCATCGATAGACCATATTATAGAATTGAGAACCTTATTGGAGTCGTCTTCTGTGGTAAACTTGAACAAGAAGAAGCTTGTGTCCAAGGAATGCATCTCAAATGAGACATTCTAGAGCTTCGATAACAAGTTCTTCAAGCGCACAAAACACGGCCTCCTTCCGATGACATAGCCCAAAAGCGAGTTTCTCCAACAGCGTACTTCTTTCTCCAAGAAGGAAGAAAGAACCAAGACCGAAGGCTTCTATAAATATTATGGGAAATGAGGCATCAAGAAGAAAGATGAGGATGGGGAAGAAGCAGAGAAAATGTCCCTCCAAGAGGAGCCAGAAGAGGTTGCCGTCATGGCCTGTGGTGAGCCGCCAGCTGGGAGGGGAGGCCCTCAGGCCTCAAGATGCTCTTGCTCTCTCCTTCTCTCTCTCAACTTATTAATAACAAGTAGCTTTGAGTTGATAATTAGCAAGTCACATTAATGGTAATCAATCACTAATCAGTTTGGATATTCCTGCTTGCTTAGTGTGGGGAATAGATTCTCCATTAGCAAGGTGATGGCTCCCCACCACAGAAAACCATCAGAAAAGAGAAAAAGTCACTAGCATCCATGCTTTGAGTTGCCATATAATTCAGGTACATATAGATAACACCTAAATCCCCTTGGAAGAGTCAAATCCTCTTCAAGCATTGAGAAGGTTGATTTGGTGCTTGAGGCACTTCCAATTCATATATACAATGGAAAGAAAACCGAACATATCCAATCATCAGCTCAAATTCATAAGGCTGTCCACAACCCTATATAAAAATAATTAGGAATTCCCTACATGGGTCTACTATAATAAAAATGTCCACAACCCTAATAAAAATAATGGAGGATACTTAACTACCATGAAAAAACTCCATGGCCATGTCAAATCATGAGCAGTACGCTTCCATCAGGAAAGAGAAAAAAAGTAGTTTTCTTCCGTCTACTTCCTTAATATGGATCGATCTTTGGGGAGGATCTTACTAGATATTGCAGTTCCAAGGAATAGGTCAGGATTGATTTCACTACTTAGGGGCATTTATTAGATTCTAAAATAAAGCCACGTGATTTCGATATGGCATATTTGAGGAAAAGAAGAACAAAAGGTTTGAGGATTTCTCTATAGAGGAAATCATAGTGTCTGCCATTTTATAGGAACAACAGTATCAATCTGCCAGAAGACAAGCATACCAACGGATGGTAAAAAACGAGACAATATTTATAACTTCTAAATCTATATAAGATCCAGAATTCGACCAAGAACACCTGCAGACCGCTGAGGATTTAAACTGGTTATCATCAAGAGTATGTCAACTCATCATCTTTTTTTTTTGGATAGATTATGTCAGTTAATCTTCTTGCATTATTAAATTATGTAGCAAAATCATGTCCAGCCAGATGACTAATAAGCTTATTTCCTTCATCAAGTATGCATTTTATGTATAAAAACCCCCCAGCCATTGACTTGGATTTGTCAACTGAAGCAGGCCACCAATTCTTCATAATTAACATAGAATAACATTGGTAAATTGAGAAATGTAGTCTTCTACTACTATTACTACTGCATACTAAGAGTACTTACTAATTAAGACCAAACAAGCAATATAAGAAGGAAAGATAGAAGAGTAGCCACAAGCTAAAGTTATGTGCCACCAAAGCACACAGGATATAAGCTCCCAATACAAACAACATTACTACAGCTTAAAATCAAAAACACCATCAAATAGCTAGTTGAACACAGAGTAGTGACTCTTACCTATCCATGAGCCATGACCAGAATGGAAGCTCAGATTAAGGAAACTAGAAGCTAGATAGTTTTTATCATAAGATGATGCAGAAACATTCAGCATCGTAATCGTTCAATTCAAATTGCACCAGGCTGCGACGAAGATGACATTCCGGCGGCAGAGCCCTGGGCCACCTGCTGGAGCAGTGGCCGCTTACGCTTCTTCTTCTCATAGCTGATGCCCCGAGCCTTAGCTTGGAGCTCACGGACCTCGCGAAGGTAGAGCCGGACAGCGCGGGCGCCGAAGGGATTGGCCTCTGGCTTGCCACCGTGCTCCTCATATGCAGCACGGAGGCGGCCGATGAGGGCGTCGAGGCTGCCCCAGGCCTGGCGGAGGGGGCAGGGACAGGGGGCCGGCGGGTTGGGGTGGCCGAAGAAGGGGCACATCGGAATGTGGACCTTGGTCTTGCCGAACTGGTCGAGGTAACGGAGGAACTCCAGCACGTGAGCCCCACTGCACCGGCCGAGAGAGAGCGGGGGCCGGTGGTTCTTGAGGTACTGTCCAAAGGTGTTCCAGTCCCGCCGCTTCTGCGACTCATACCTGCTTGGAGTGACCGGCGGGGAGGAGGGGGAGGCCACCGCCACTGGGCTGCTAGTTCCATGGCTCCCGTTGGTGTTGCCGGAGCTGTCCGATGTTTGAATCATATCCATTTTGATATCTATGGTAAGCTAAGCTCGAGCTCACTGATCAGTTTCTTTCTTCCCTTTCTCTGATTTTATGAGCACTTGGGATGATGCTTATATCTGCGAAGTGTGAATAATCAGAACTCTTTATTGTTGATCAAGAGAGCACTTTGGTTTCATCTAGGGTTTGAGATAATCATATAAATATAATCCCATGTACATGGGACAGCTCCGGCAATTGTGAGTGGATTTATTGACACAAACTTGAAAGGAAGAGAGAGATGAAGAGATCAGATTGTTTCTTGTTTTGATACTTAACTATTAGATCTTGACTGGTTATTATATGATGAACTCTTCATTACTTGATCTTTGCTAGTTACTACTTAATATAATAGCTAGTCAAGATCAAGTGATGAAATAGCAGTCAAGATCAGCCTAGCTAAAGAAGTTTGATACTGCTAATGCTTGTTCTTACCTTCCAGCTGTGACTACAGTCCTCACTTCAGCTTCTTCTTTGCTGATGATGTTAGCCAAGGAAAAGACTACTATTCCTTGAAAGCTGACAGATCTTCAGCACTTCTGTTCATAATATATAAGCCATGATGGAGGAATTAATCAAGGAGGGTGACAGTGATTGTACTGTTAAATGGTGGTGCTGATGGAGAAGAAAGAGGACATCTTCAGAGCTTGTGGTGCCTTCTGTTGATGATTCTCTTTGTGGGTGCAATACAAGAGTAGAATAGAATATAATCAAGTGCCAAATTTGGGAAGATAGCAGAGGTGCTGCTCTTTCCACTTATACTAGAGTACTTACCTTTGTAAGGAAAGGCTTGATTGATGGTGCTAGATTATTTGAGAGGCTGTGGAAATTCTTGGAGGCCATACTGTTACTTTTTCTTCTTCTTCTGATAAATGAAGTGGCTGGGAAGAGCCTGTGGATTCTTTGCTTTCCAAATCAGGGAGAGATCATCTAATTTCTGTGAAAGTTGGGTCCAAAAATAGAAGATCTGCAGCTGTGAGAGAGAACGAGAGAGGAAGGGAGGGGGGTGGGCGTCAAGCTTTTAGGGATTTTGCATCTTGCAAGAGTGAGGGGAAGACAGTCTGCAGAGGTGAGGGAGGCAGGCAAAAGCTGTTTGGTAATTAATATCAGGAGAACAGCATGCCTTTTTTTGGTTTTCCCATGGTTGCCCTCACAAGGTTTTAAATGACAAAAATGATAGCCAAGAAGTTTGGATGTCCCTTAAGTCTAATAATAGGCAGGGGGATTAATGCTAGGTCTACTACTACTCTGCCAATATATGCTTTGCTTGTACTTTCTAGCTTGATAAATCAGTAGAGCTCTTTTGGGGAATGATAATATTCATGGCTTGCCCTCTATCTTATTGGTTGGTAATGGATTGTGAAACATTGTTGGGATTAGCATTCCAATGAATTCAAGTACCAACATGGTCAAAGACACAAGCCTTGTATATGAACCAATTAGTACGAATGAGATGCATAGACGAATGAGATGCATAGTTTTTGGTGAAGAGCGCTTCCGACACTAGTGATAAGGAATGCCTATTCTTGGAGACGGGATCAGGATATAGGATTCAAGTCCTTGGTCAGCAATTAAGTTTTTTACTAAAAATAAAAATTCTATTCGCAAAGGATATTGTCAAGATAATTACAAAAAAAGGATATTGTCAGGATTTCTCATGAATATATAGAGAAATTTATGTTTCAATAGTTAGGGTGTACTATTTTTGCATTTGAAATTGTACTGAAACTTATAGATTATATTCCTTCCATACGACTTCAATTGTCCGATTTGGTTTTTAAAAAATGACCTTTATTGAAAATTCACTTGCCCAAAAAAATTGTTCATTTTTTTAAAAACAAATTTGCCTATTAAGTGGGACAGAGGGAATATAACAAACAAAAAGATTTGAAGCCATACATTGAGTAGCATGAACATCATTGTCAGTTATATGCCATTATTTCCTGAGTTTTACCTTATTACTCTTAATCTTACACTTTATCTGCATAAAAGAAACAACAATGGGTCTGACACATCGTTCTCAGTAGCATTGTCGTGATTTGTATGTACAAAAAAAATTGAAGCTGTGATTTTTTCTTAAGAAAAACATTATTAATCAAAACCAACTTTGCATCCTAGTGTATTTTTTTTATTCAAAGAGCATTTCATTCAATAGAAAGGTAAAATATATCAATCTTCTGTTTTCATCAGTATTATAATAAGAGACAATCATGCTCCAAAATCAGTTCAAACAGGAGGATATCTTCTTCCACCAAACGATCACAGAGGTTCCAATTCAGCCTGTTTCAGACCACAATACTGAACAAAAAACCCTTTTTCCAAACATAGGCAATAGAAGCTGACACAAAACATAGAATCTCATAAAATATCTTTTGAATCACCGATCCAATGAGGGGATTAGACTTCTATTAATCCATAGATGATCACCACCTCCATCTTCTCTCCAACGCAATGAATCTGAAGGTCCTCATGAGAAGGGATGAAATTTTATTCTGAAAAAATCTTATTTTTGACGGCACGAAAGTGACTTCCAGCACCACGATCATCTCCCTTTTAGGTGCCAAGAAAGAATGAGTCTTGAAGAAGACACTTCACCACAATCCGTCGAGAGAGTCTTCGCCCCACGACCCAAGAAATCCTTAGAGACTATCACCACGAGAAAGCTCGCATTGTCACGATGAAGAAAAGAAGTTCAGCTGACTAGGGCAAAGTGCTGCCATATAACAGGGAAGAAACCCTAGCCGTCGCCGCCTCTCTCTCTCAAACGGGTGATTTTCAAGTGAACTAATTTTCAGTTTGTTTGAAAATCAATTGTCTCCATCCTAGTGTATTCAATCTCGATGACCTACTCCTTTCTTTAATTAGGGTGAATCATCTCATTTAACTATCCATAAAGTGAATAAAAAAACAAAGAAAATCATAAAGCTTAATCATATATATATATATATATATATATATATATATATATATATATATATATATATATCTTAAAACTCTAGAACATGGCTATTTGAACCCCAATAATTTCATGTGTCCTCCATTACTTCTTCAAGCCAGGTATTAATTTTGAAATTCTCAATTGTACCCTGCTTTCATAATAAATGAGGTGAGTATATTTCAAATCTCGATTGTGGTGTTGAGTGCTCATTGCAACATTGTTTGTTAAATCACATAAACTTAATATGCACTATTCTTAGAGGACACAATGCTTAGTGGGGGTCCAAATAGATTCATTTTAACCTCTACTATGTGCAAAAAAAACATTTGAGCTTCCACTCAACCAATTTGAGTGTGTGCATGACTTAAACTTTGAGTTAGAGCCAAGTTGATCAGAGTAACTTGCCGTTTTCATGTTATACATAACACAAATTCAATCATTGTAATTGCTAAGGAGTCATTGTATAATCTTGTGTTATACATGAAATATTGTGCCATATTAATTGCTCCATTTAGCTCAATTAAAGTGTTTAGGTACTTGAAATATTACCGCCAAAATTGTCCCATATTAATAGTTCCATTTTGCTCAATTTAAGTGGTCAGGTACTTGAAATAATTACTGCAAATTCAAAATGTATCAATTAACAAAGTCACTAATTTTCCAATGGAGCTATTAATATTGGATGGAGGGAGTTTTTGTTTACCAAGGAAAATATTATTTCAAGTGCTGTACTTTTATGATTTTTATACAAGCTTAATCAAGTTTCATACACTAGGATGACCCAAGCTACTATATACTTCTTGCTACAGCAGCATCAGAAAGCATTTCATCTTTGGCACAATTAGATTGTGTCGACCGCTGAAGAGGGATAAGGTAGAAAGGGCCTTTAAACCTATTTTTTTTGTACTTAAAAAGGGGAGCCAAACAGCCCCTCAAGTCGGCTACTTGAGCTCAAAGTGTTACTAGTCAACCAACCAAATTTAGGCAAGGTTGAAAGTACCTCTTGAAGTCGCATTGAAAACCGGAATATCCACAGTGGATATTTTACTTCCACTGTAGCATTCAAGTTTTTTTCAATTTTAGGCTGAAACACGTCCTGAGGTATTTCAGTTGAAAGTGAAAAAAACATGAAATGATTAGTGAAATAAAACATCCACTGTGAATATTTTACTTTTTATCACGCCCCAAACGGCCACCCGTTATTTCATAAAGTTAGAACCTTTGTTTTGGTAAAACATGTCACTCACAAACAGTAATGAAAAGAACTGACCGGCATGATAATCCTTCATCCCAATTAAGCAGGGACACATAAGTTAAATTCAATCTGTCCACTTGTGGTAGGTTTAGCATCTTTGCCATTGATGAACACTCGAAGGTCCCATATCCATGTTCGTTTTCGGTAATGACACAGACAGCTTCATGTGTTAACTTCTCAGCTTTAATAAGGTGGCACGTCTTAGCTTTAAGCATCAAGTGATTTATCTTCCACACCCATGTGAGCCCATTTTCTTCAATTAGTTGATAATTCAAGCTTTAATTTGTTTCCTAATTGTGGAAATAGGAACAGAATCTTAAGAGCAAGGGGATAAAAACCAATATCCTCTTAATATAACCCTATGCACACAAAAAACAGTGTGTGGTTTTCTTTGTAGACAAATCACACATACAAAAAAGTTAAAAGCCTGAAGGTCTATATATCTGCAACATTTTGAGATGTATACAAAACATTGCATCTGGATCGAGATCATGGTTCAGAAAGGTTGGTTGCATCAATAATGGTAGTTACTGTAGACAAACTTGCTTGATGATAAAAAAGTGGAATCCTTTAGTGGACATCTCCTGTTTATAAGTGAATGAACACAAAACCTCCTCTCGGCTATAGTGATATATTGGTCCAAGAAAATATAATTAAGGACATTGATAAAAATTAAACATTTCTTTTAGTTAACGTATGCAAAGATTTCACAAAACTTGGAAATGAAGTAGTTTCATTTTTAAGAGCTATATATCAATTTTTATCAACTTGGATACAACTTCAAACAGGTTAAATATTTGCCAATGTTCCTCTCTCTGTATAAATATTTAAACCTTTCCCATATTATCATTTTAATTAACCGAAAAGAGAGAAAACAATCAAAGATACTGATATAAAGTTGGAATCCCTTTTGTCTTCTACCCATCATTCATTATAGCAAGTGAATGAGTAAAAGGAATCGAAGGGGAAGAGAGAGAGAGAGAAGAGGGGAAGAGGGGAATTTTTATCTCCTCTCTCTCATCTTTTCCCCTTTAGCAACCCCACACCCACCCTCCCCTTTCCCCATCCCTCCCCTTCTGGTCTTCGGTTTGGCTCTAGGCTGGTGGGTAGGGCAAGAGGAGGGTAGAAAACTATTAGTGAGGTGGTGAACTTTGAAGTCTCCCACTCTCCTAGCTTCTCTCACCCCAACCTCCTCTCTCCCCACGGGAGATAGCTTGCAATCCGGCCCTATTGGTGTCTGTACAGATGTCGCGTCCCTGCGATGGCAGAAGATCTTTCTGTCGCTTTTTTATTTTTTGTTGGGCGGGATGATAATGAGAGAGAAGTTATGCCTCCCTTTTATCCCTCCTCTTGCTCTCATGGTTCCCTTCCCCTATTCTTCATGAGGATGAGATATAGAGTCTAGTGGATATACCTATGGATAAATACGATATCTTTGGTGGATATCCTCTTAGGGCGATTGCTCTGGTCGACACTCTTACCACCGGATCTCTCCCCCTTTGGGTACAAATAGTTGGTTTCTACTCTAGGAGTGCCCTAGTCGAGTAGTAGTCAACTGGATAGATGTCGTTGAAGTGAGATTCCAACATTCATTGGGCGTGAGCTCAATTATTTGGTTATGCAATTGTCGCCTAACGGTTGAGCAAGTATCTCCAGAGCTATTACTTGTGAAGTTACTGCCTTGAACTCATAAACTAGTAACCTCATTGTATATTTCTTTGGCTTTGCTATGGAGATATATTTTATTGACAAATCGGCATCATACTGACCCTTCAAAGATAGCTGAGGATGTTTGGGTTCGAGGTTCTTTGTGCTGTGCTTATGTTTATGATATTTCTACATGATGTTTTTCGTTTTTTTATAATGGAAAGTTGTGGATTAATGCTTGTGGTGTGTTTGGAGTCTCTTCCTCTCCTTTTGATGTTGTATACGAGGAAGACTCCTTATTTGTATTTTCTATTTTAGTTGAATAAAGTTTCTTTGTCAATAAAAAAAATTAGTGAGTAAAGGTGTGAGGCATGCATAAAATGTGAAAACTAAGACTAATACCTTTGGCTATTTGGGATATTTGTAGCGAAAATGATGCATATATTAGCATTTTATTCTACACCTGATGCATGTGGTATAAGCGCCACTTTATACCCCTTATCTCTATAGCGTAATTGTATATGTGCACATACCCTTCCAAATATGCTAGATTTGTGAGGATAGAAGGCTTCTTCAGCATGCATATATTCATCGTTCCTAAGCTACATGTCTCTCCTAATTTACATGGTAAATAGGACACACGTTTAATTAAGTGCTGAACTGCTGATACTCAAATGTTAACAGAATAATTTGTAATGTTAGTGTATAATTTAGAGAGAGATTTTATGTCTTGGGTCAATATATATAATAGAAGAATAGTAATTAGTTGGAATAATTGGAGATAGTTGGGGACCATCCTAGGTTATAGGTCTTTATGGACCAAAGCAACACTGGATAAAATGCGGGACTACAATTTCCGAGATGGAATAAATTAAAAAATGGTCGTCCCTTTTTCCTAAAATGGAGAGTCTCTACAGGAATCTTTGTCTAAACTTGCGCCTAATTAAGTATTAGCCAAATATAGTCAATCAGTGCACCATCCAATCATCCATCACATGGGCCGCTATATGACTCCTTTTTATGGAGAAAGGAGTTCAGGAGATAATTAGAACAATGGCTAATCTGGTACTATACTAATCACATGGGCCCTTAGCCATTTGGTCACTGACAGTGTGGGCTGGGCTTATTTTTTGGCAGCAGATGTGGGCTGGGTTCACTGTATTTTCAATGGCCCAACTTAGCAAGTCCACTAGCACGGGGTCTGTCAACAACTTAATTAGAAGGTCGCCATCTTCTTCAGCACCGGGGCTAGTGGACTTGTGAAGACCACTTACGAATGCTGATCACATCAGCATTTACCTGGCCATCTCAATTTTCAATGCTCATCAAATTTTGTAAGGTAATATGCTTCCCTTGCTATATTACATTTGCTTTTTGACCAAATTTTCAATATTTTTTTTTATTTTATGTTGCTTCCGTAAAAATTCCGACTAATTCCACTCAAATATAATTATCCAAAAAAAACCCCACTCAAATATGTTAGAAAAATTCCGACTAATTCCACTCAAATATAATGTTATAATTTTCAATAATTTTTTATTTAATATTACACAACAACAGATAAAATTAGGATGGGAACTCAATCGTCTTCTCAATTTCTCACACTACTCATCCCTCACGCCCTTTGCCAATTCACTCTCATTCCTCAACATCAGCCCGCCTTGGAGGCTCCTCCTCCGACAAAGCCCTTGGAGCTGCATTTTCATTGTCACTCATGGAAAAAACATTTTAAATTTTAGTTTATTTTTTTACCACCCTAATTAAAAATCTTAGATCCTCTAAATACAATAAACTTCTTCCCCACGTCAAGAAAACCAACTCTATCTCTCTCTCTCAAGTACATTGAATGAGTGTAGGCAAATTCCAACCTTCGATTCCCAATTGGGAGGCCAAGGACACGGGCGATGATGTGCTTTTGTTGACATGGATCCTATGCAAGTGTGACTGTACAGGCTGATAGGCTTCACTTTCTGATCGACACCAAGAAAGGAGGAAAAGATGTGATAAGAACGGGGAAGGAGGAGACTATGAACTAGCAAAGTTGCCCTAGCTAGGACTATATATAATATAATTAGGAAAGACCATGAGGATTGGACAAAGTTCGTGTCGTTGTCCAAGTCCAACTGCCCCAGCTGTCCAACATCCAAGCTCATCCCTACGTCTGACTCTCTCCCACTCTCACCATGCAATCGCAGCCGTCCGATCTTCATTGAAAATGACAAAAGAAGATGCTCTACGTAATTGGCCTGGCTACGTGACTGCATGCATGGTCCAATGTCCATGCAAGACGTTCCACGTGACTGCATATCCGACGTGTTCATCCGGACTCCACTTCAGTTTATACGGTCAAAAAGAGGCGGCCCACGGAAGCCTTCATCTAAATCCGTCAAATTCACCCTTGCCCAGATCAGGCCCACGGTGAGAAAATTCCCGGCACCGGGAGCAGCCGGATTCCGGAATCTCCATTTCCTCAACAAGGTCAAGAAGACGAAGCCAACTTCTCTTCTTTCATCTGTATAAATCCCATGGAACTTCCTCCTCCATATCTCTGAGGAATTGTTTTGTTTCATTTCGTGCATGGTTTGTATTGGAGAAGAATCAGAGCTTTTTGTTGCATTTCTTGGCAGAAATATTAGTTTGATATTAGGATATTTGGATTTCTTACGAATTGGATTAGTTTCATTTCAGCGTTGTTGTTGGGTCCCTGTAAGCTTTGATTTGAAGAATCAGAGGATTCTGACTGCAGGTAGCAAAGTTTCCTGATTGTCGATTAAGGCAACATTTTATACAGTACGTAATTTGAGATTCAATTTTTCTATAGTAATTCCTGATTTCTTCATTAACTAATAGACAAAATTTGGGGAATAATTCTTGCTAATTCCTCCAGTTAATTGCATTTTTGTCATTTTTTCAAATTTCTTGATATGAATTCTTGCGACTTAGCACTTGACACATAGTTGGTTTGGCTCAATTTCAGCTATAAGGAAATGGTAACGCAGACGGTGGACCTCCGGTCAGACACGGTGACAAAACCGACCGAGGCGATGCGGGCGGCGATGGCGGCAGCTGATGTCGACGACGACGTGCTAGGGTCGGACCCAACAGCTGTGCAGCTGGAGCAGGAGGTGGCGAGGATGATGGGGAAGGAGGCCGGGCTGTTTGTGCCATCAGGGACCATGGGCAACCTCATAAGTGTGATGGTTCACTGTGAGGTGAGGGGGAGCGAGGTTATCTTAGGTGACAACTCCCACATTCATGTGTATGAGAATGGTGGCATCTCCACCATTGGTGGGGTGCACCCCAAGACTATCAAGAATAACCCTGATGGGACCATGGACCTTGCCTTGATTGAAGCTGCCATAAGACACTCTGCTGGGGAGCTCTACTTCCCCACCACCAGGCTCATCTGCTTGGAGAACACTCAGGCTAAGTAAGTTGTGCTATTACATGATTATGGAAAAATAACTGTCTAGGTTATTTAGATCAATGGCTTATTTGTTTGTTTTTTCATAAATTGTTTTTCTTTGCAAGTCAACTGTTCATAAAACTGGGTAAGTTTATCCAAGTTCTAGTGTTAATGTGTATTAGGGTGTTTGGATATTATTTGTTTTGCTTTTACCTTTGAATCTAGTTTGGAAATTGTTCTTTTATGGATGTGGGTGCCCACCAATGGGAAGTCCTGTTCTGTTTCTCACTTTCTCTGATTGCAAATGTGTGAGAAGAAGCATCATGCAGTGTATCTGATCTATAAATGTTATTGCCCTGTCTTGTTGGCCTCTCCTAATAATGAACTACACTTATCCCAATGTGCAAATGAACCACATGCATCTTGTCTCCTCTTTTGGATGCATTATTTAAGTGAAATAGGTGATCTAGACATTGCAACAGTGGTTTCCGTACAATGGCACCAATAATTTCCCTAGGAAATCATTGAAGTTATGCCCATCTTTCTGGGTTTTCAATTGCATTTAATTTTTAATTGGACTTGCCACCTCATATTACTGTGGATTTCTAAATAATGATCAATACATTACGATAAAAAGGAAAATTTAATGGTCAATTTTTGTAATGCAATAATGTTCCTGAAGTTTGCACATGCTTGAAGCATTGCCAGTCATTTGTGTCTTTCGATTTTTGTTTGTACGAGGGAAAATGGGTTTTTGAAATTTCGATTAGGAAGCAATTATTACAGATGTGATCATGGTTTTCTTACATTTCACGTTTGAAACACTCAGCTGAGATATGCAAGAAAATATTATGTAAATATATAACCTCCTCAATGCTTACTCACACATTTTTGGATAAAGATAACTTGGGTGGGTATAATGGGATAGTTTAATTTGTTATTTGTTTATATTAGTTCAAGTGAGAAATTAAATCAAAATTAATTAACTCACTTTATGTTTCTCTGGATACTACGAGCTAGAATGTACACAATTGGTGCATCTAGACCAATGTATGAGCAAGTTTATCTGATAATGGATCTTCTGCCTTCTAATTATTGATGTTTTTCTTCGTTGCTCTGCAGCTGTGGGGGTAAATGCATATCAGCCGAATATACAGATCAAGTTGGAGAAATAGCTAAGAAACATGGGCTAAAACTTCACATTGATGGAGCACGCATTTTCAATGCAGCAATTGTAGGTTAAAAGAGGGTCTTTTAGTGTTAATGTGATATTAAAATTAACTTTTTGTGGGCTTCCTAGTCTTTGAGATTTTTTTTCGCTTGAATTTGAATGTCTTCTATTCTTTCTAAGTTATCAACTTCTGTTGATTTCTATTCTAGGCTCTGGGGGTCCCTGTTGACAGGCTTGTCAAAACTGCAGATTCAGTTTCGGTATCTTCTAAGTCCTCATATTATCTATACAAAGCAATTGAAATTACTTGGTCATCAAATGATTGAAGTTAATGTTCAACAGTATATTATCATTATATTTTTCTGTTCTTCTGCATTAGAGATCAAGCCATCCCCTGCAGTTACCTAATTCAATTGTGTGATTTATTTCTTTCCTTACGAGAAAATCAGGTTTGCTTGTCAAAAGGAATAGGAGCTCCAGTTGGGTCTGTCATTGTTGGTTCAAATAGCTTTATTACCAAGGTATTGATGGATGGAATATAACGAGTGACAATTGCCATTACTCTTGACGGTTCTCTTGAACAACGTATTATATTTGTAAAACAGGCAAAGAGGCTCAGGAAAACTTTAGGCGGAGGAATGAGGCAGATTGGTGTCTTATGTGCTGCTGCACATGTTGCATTGCGTGACAATGTATGCAAACTCAAAGATGATCACAGGAGAGCAAAAATTTTAGCAGGTATTGTTTCATTGCTTCCACGTCTAATGTTTGGTTTAAATTTAATGGAACAGTTTTTTTATACTTTTCCATTTCTTTACAAAGGAAGAAGCTAACCGAGCTATTCGATGTATTGAAGTAATTATTTCTTGATGCTTCTGACTAGGAAAACAGTCCTTTAACACTCTTATGACATACGTTCGTGTTGCGTAATGATCTACCATGCATTTTTTGCAGAAGGATTAAATCAAGTCAAAGAATTAAGAGTAAATACAGCTGGAGTAGAGACAAACATGGTGAGTGACTTCGAGTCATATAAGTTTAGTGTGCTGCAACTATTTAATGTGATAAAATCCTATTACCTTCTAAAGCATTTATATATGGAAGACAATTTTCAAAACAGACTTCTCCAAAGCCTCTTCCTTACTTTATGGGCAGGTCTTCTTTGATGTCATAGAAAGTTCAAATGTGAAGGTGGAGAAGCTCTGCAAGATACTAGAACAACATGGTGTACTTGTGATGCAAACAGGGCCATACAGGTATGATATTAAAAACTTGTCATTGGTGGCTACTGATGATTTGTTTTTTTATGCATCCTGGACTTAGCTACCATCTAAACACTCCATCTTCTTGCAGCATTAGAATTGTTCTTCACCACCAAATCTCAGATAGTGATGTCAACTACACACTGCACTGCATCCAGGTAGTAAAGCTAAAGAATGCTTTTTTCAAAATTCAGCCAATTGTTATCTGGGTCTAATTATGTAAACCAATTAAATTTTGCAGCAAGCTGTTCTTGAGCTCCAAGCTGAAGCTGATGGCAAGCAAAGTTTATGCATGGACCAAACCATGGCAATTCTTTCAATATAGAAACATCTTCTATTCGTGAATGCAGGAATCCTGTGAACACTTTCTATCTAGTTTTACATGAATGTATCAACTAACTGTGATATCCAGATCAAATGCAATTTACATTTAAGTTAACCATTAACTTCCTTGTAGTCGTGGAAATTGGAAAGGTTTTCTTTTTTATCTCGCGGAACATGAAAGTTCATTTTCTTACAAAATTAAGCAATTTTCTGATTGGCGTTGATAACTACCATGGATCCTTAACTTCTCCAATCAGAAACAGAATGGGAAAATGACACAGGATAAGACATTAGTCTGAGGTCTGAAAATAAACGATTTCCCGGGTCCAACGAAAATATATGGCCAATTGTGTGTGGTTTTCGGATTCTGGAGCGGGGGATTCAGTAAAAAAAATTATATAAAAACATCAGAAACTAAACTAGCAAGGTAATCATTATGCCATAAGGTGATCGAAAATCCTATGCAGATAAAAATGCAGGAAGCAAGCAAAATGAACAAGTCAAAAACTCTGCCCAAAGCCTGTGTCGAAAACTCTGCCAGAAGCTATTTAGGGATGCAGAATCAAAGACATGAGATCTCAAATTCATGACGGTGGCGCATGACTGTTTTAAGATGCAGATAGATGCGAGTTGAATATACTAATACAAACACATAGACACATACGTACTACTCTAACATAACCAATATTAACTGATTAAGTTCATTTAATAGATTGGTCTCTGGATCACTTATCTTCTGTCTCGGATGCAGTGACCACAACTGAAAAATGCATCATCTACTACACTAATGGCACACCTATCAATTGAGTCAAGAACAGATCCAAGGTTTTAAAAATCGGACCGGTCATCGAGTTGGAATTCTTGCATAGTAGGTCCAACTGTCGTTGCTGATGTCATTAATATAAAAAAATAAAAAAACCCTTCTCAAAACTTTATATGATATAAAAACTTTGCATAATCTAATGTCCCCCCGTGTAGCAATTTAATAAACAAAATAACTACATTACAAAAAGTAAAATTTTTAAATAAAAAAATAAATATTATCTTTAGATATAAAAAGAAAAAAAATGTGGTATGAGATTCTACCAAGATATCGAAAAAAAATAAAAAGACATTACAAAGAAAAAGAAAAGGAAGAAGTGTTGAAAAGAGCTTAAACCAGACCCAAATCTATGGGTCATGGTTTTAAAAAATGGATCGGCCCGGCTGGTTCAATTGGGCGGGTTAAACCGGGTCGATTGGGTCATGGCCGACCCGGCTCAAAAAACCAACTAGCTCATGTCAAGCCGGTCCGGTTTTTAAAACACTGATCCAAACAGATCAACTATGATTTAGATTTTTTTTTTGTGAAATTATCAACACAACTTTATTAGCTGAAACATCCGTGCTCTTTAATAGTCATACAATGTTTAGATGATGGAGGACTAATAATCAAACGCTCTTTAAACATCAACTAATACCTGCCAAATAAAAAAACGTAGGCAACAAAAAGAACAAAAGAATAAGATTTTGCATTCAGAGGTAATCTTTTGTTTTTACTCAAATGATTATTCATTTCTTGCGGACTTGTAATTTAACTAATTTGCTACTATCTTTTAGTGATTGGCAACATAATGGGCAAAACGTAAAAATATATAAAAAGAGGGCAAATATACTAAAATCCGAATCACAAAGAGGGGAATAAAAATCCATTTACCAACAAGCCGAAAACCCTAGTCGAATGTCCCATATTAGCAACTGCATTAGCATCAAACATATTAGGATGGGCCTTCACATCTGCAGTTACTTACACACATTTTCTAAAGGCATATAGGGGTAAAAAAAGCACCAATCAGCATCATATATGATAAAAAGTTGTTCAATAGCAATAAGAGACAGATCGATCTAATATCGCTATCAATTTCATACTCTGTTCTGAGAACCGTTCATTACAACAAGATATACAATTTCAAATGCACTTCGGCAGCCCACACCCAACTTCCATTCTATGTCATAGGGCCTCAAACAAGGGTGGCACAGTTTCCTTATTTTTTTGGATGAGTAGGCTGGCATACTTTCCAAGTGCGCTTGAGCAGCAGCATCTACCTTCCATTTCCACGTCATAGAGCCAAATTAGGGTGTGCCAAAGGCAACTCGTCTCCAGGACCATTCTGAAAAGCAAATAATGCAACGGGTCTAAAAGACCATTCTGACAAGCAAATAATTCAACCTAAGTAGGCTGCTCTCTGTAAGTCAGCAAGAAAATATCCTCGCTAAGTGAGCTAAAAAAACATATCCTCACTTCAAGTCACTTCCCTCTACACATCTGCTGTCACTCTCCCATCAATTTCAGAAGAAATATTTTCAACTACTTCCACCGCAGTTCCATTTGCAACCCCATCACTATCCTTATCGGTTATAATCGCGCCTTGGCCTTCCAAATCTGAGCAGCTATCAATTTTGTTTTCTTGTTGGGCCCCATCTCCTGCACCTTCCAGTGCTTCCGTTCCCAAACCTTCATCAATCTCATTGGCAGCATCAGGCACCACCTTCTCCTCCACAATGGTAACAACAGAGACAGCAGATCCACCTTCCTCAATGGTCTCAGCTTGACCAAGGGCACTGGAATCATTCAAATTTTTCCCATCCTCTGCAGAGACTTTGCCACCATCTAGGACAGTCTCTACAGCAGTATCACCGTCTAACAACACTCCCTTTCCCTCATCATGAGTGCGCATATCACTAGCTGGCTTCTCATCAACATCCATACCCTCTGGAGCTGCTTCATCCGGTTGAGCAACTTGATCATTGGCAGCTTCTCCCAGTACTGAGGATTCAAGATCCCGGGCCTTCAGCCTAAGTTCTTCCTGCCTTGCCATCTCTAATTTATACTCTTCAAGAAGCCTCTCAATTCTTTCTTGCTCTGTGAGGAGAGTCCCATAGCGGTGTTGCAGAGTTTTCTCCAGCTCTTTTTGCTTATTTACTTCATCAAGCAAGCCCTTGATTCGGAATGTAACAGCCAACTGCTCCTGCTTCTGAAGTGCCCGGAAGCACTCAAGTTCCGTTCCAGCTGTGTCCATCTGTTTATAGGTGTCCTCAATTTGTGACCACAGCTTCCCAAAACGCATCTGCATTTTGGAAATGATATGCCAAAATGGTTAGAATTTAAACATCCAGAAACTGTACGAGACCATTCAACAAATTTTCCTGTATCATACCTGATATCCATGAGTGAGGACAGTGATCTTCTGTTCAAGTTTAAAAGCCTTCTTTGTCTCGTCATCCATTCTCCTCTTGACATTCTCAAACTCGCTTTGTAAAGCTAGGAGCTTATCACCAGTGCTAGCAACGCTGGCAAGACCATATGATTCACGGTTAGGAAAAAACAGAAGATCTTCTTGGCAGGCATCACGTGCTTTAACATATTCATCAAATGGTTCATTTTCATGTCCCATTGCCACCCGAAGATATTGTGCCTCTTCCAGAATGAGAGAATGGGCCTGCAAAGGATGTAGCAATTAAAACGTCAATGAAGGTCTATGCGAGTTAAATGCTTTATTGATACTATGGACCTTTATTTCCCATTGAAAAAAGGCCCTTCTTAATTGCATCATATTCTTTTTTAAATAAAGCATATCATGACTAGGTGAAAGGTTTTAAAAAGATGAAGGGGGAAAATGCAACCATGTAAAACTAAAGGAATCCAAAAATTAGAACTTACTAATAGGAAAAGACCTAATGACTAAACCGTTCTCACTATTCTTATCTGTTCTACACATCTGCAGGCACATTCGGGTAAAGAAGCGGCTTCTTCTAAAGCCGCTTTCCCTTTCATTAAATCCCCCATCATGCTGAAAGAGAAGCACTTTTCCAAAACCTCCTCAAGAGAAGATTATCCAGAAAAGTGGCTTCAAAAGAAGCGCATTTACATTCTCAAATGCGCCGTAGATGTCAGCCCCAGGTATCCCACAAGGTTTAACCATAGGAGATTAACGTAAGAATCACATCTGCAAGGTCCTCTCCATCTAACCATTCTCAGTTTTCAACTCATGAAAATCAACAGAAAAACACTTGAAGATCAAGCATCTACCAAGTCTCTCCATCTAAGATCCTAAGTTAACGTTGACAACAATGTATTATCAGACCCCCAATCTATATGCTCTTTTCTTCATCCCCCCTTCCCTTGTCTTAGAACTATTTGGAGTTTTGGACTCCTAGTGGGCGGTCACAACTAGCAGCAAAAAAGAATGGACGAGGTTATTGTGGAGAAAAAAATCCTCGCAATAGAGATGGATGGTTAACTGCAGTGTTCTATATGGACCCAAAACACCAGTGACATAAAGATATGATTTATTTCTAATAACACCCAAGCATTGATGCAACACCAGATGTAAAGAACAGTCAAGATATGTTGACCTTACAGAAAATGAAAATATGCTACAACACCAGGAACCTAAGTGGCTTCCAGAAGTCACTAAAAGTTCCAGAGTTTCAAGTTATACATTCTATTATCAGTGGCTTCCAAACAAAATTAGATGCAGTGCAAGCTATAGAGTGCCACACTCTTTCATAAAGATGTTCTATTACTGAAACACAGAAGATGAAAACGCAACTTAAAGAATAGATAGGAGTCATGCAAGTAGGAAGATACCCGGGTATAATATCACAAAAAACAGGAACATACCTCTTTTAGCATATCTTCTTCAAAATTCTCTATCTCAAGTATGGAAACAGAAGATTTCCCATTGATAGATCGCTTGCTTGATTTCTTTTTCTCTTCAATTTTTTCTTCAAGTGGATATTTAGCATTGTCATGCTCTAATAATGACAAAAGCTCCTTTCTAATCAGTTCATCAGCCTGTTCAATGAAAGTTGGTGGAACAAAAGAACTTTTATCTTCATTCCTTCTTATCAAAGTTTTTCTGATAAGCTCCACAGTATAAACAGGAGGCCTTGGAAGATCCCTCTGCAGCACTTTTGATCTTTTCCTTAATAATGCTTGCTGTCTAGCCTCTTCCTCCGCTCTCGCCCTAGCCAATCTATCTGACATGTCTTCTTCAATCTTTTCTTCAACTTCTTCATTTTCTTCTGGAATTGGCTGAACAACTATCTGATATTCATTTTTAGGTTGCGGAAGATAGGTCAAACTTGATCGAAGATTCTTTCTCAACTCGGCCTGCCTGTGAAGCTCAAGCTTGGCACTATCACGTGATTCAAATTCTTCATTGATGTGAAGTTCATCCCTAAGAGGGGTTCCTTTCGGGGTCATACCGTAAGAATATCCATCCCTTGACGGTGTCATACCAATTCTGGGAGTAAGACCTGCAGGTCCTGGGCTAGCCAGAGGAGTGGCGATAGGATTTGGTGTCTGGATCTCCCTCTTCCGAGGGGTAACCCCTGAAAAATCTGATGGGTGCAACTCTGGATTCTCCCCACCAAGTAGAGGTGTTTGAGACTCTCGAAGCCTAGCAAGGTTTTCAGCTTCCATCATAATAGCATCACCTTTTCCTCCAGGAGTCCTTTGAGGAGTACGCATAGGTGTCATTCCCTGTTTTGGTGTTTGAGCATAGTTTGCAAGAAGTTCACGTGTGGCACCACTTCCTTCAGCAAGCTCCTCACCACCCACAAGATCGCTCACATAGCCTATTTTAGCAATTTCCTCCAATTCCTGGTCTGAGATTTGTGGTGCAGGTAACATCAGTTTGGATCTTTTCCTAACTGCTTGAGGATCATTCAGCTTGTTTACTTGCACTATTGATGATGGTGCATCCTGCCTCTGAGCTATTTTATTCTTAGCAATATCCTGTTTCCTAAGTTGAGCTTCAACGTCAACCCTCCTCTTCCCTTCCAGTTCCTCAATGGTGGTGGGAAATTTAGGCTGGTCAACTGCTCTCTCTTCATCTGCAACATCATAAAACCCTGGTGGAGGTCTTTTCTCAAAGGGGATCTCAGCATTATAATCAATCCCCTTCCTTTTTCTCCTCCTATGCCTATTATCAATGCCAGCTGCTTTTAATTCTCTCTTCTTCTGCAAAGAAGCAAGCCTTCTTGCCTCGTCCAGCTGCTTCTCCCGTGCTTTTCTCTTTGCTTTCTTCCCCCTCGTGTTTGCCAAACGAGCCCGAGCTTCTGAAAGCATCTCCTTCTCATCTTCGTCCATGTCAACAGGATCCGGACGTGCAGGCTTAGACTCGGGGTTTGGGTCAATCTCTCCAGGACGTAATTTTCGGGGATCATCATTGGGTTCATAGTTCTCATCTTTGACACATGCTGCATCAAGCAATTTTTCGTAGCGCTCAAGGCACTGGGATGGTGTCCTACCAACAATAGGGGCAATCGTCCTCCACTGTGTAGGCATCAGCTTGGCAAGATGGAGGAGCTTTTCATCTTCTTCTCTTGTCCACTCAGTCTGCAGAGGAGGTAGCCACCATCATGTAAAAAGCAAAAGACAACAATAAATATTTGAGAAATGGAAAGTTTAAACCATCTTCACGAATATGGAATAGATTAACAAAGCAAAGAACAAAGTTTAGTTCATTACAATAATGACTAATTATCATTGCGCTTACATCTAGAATAAAAATAAATAAATAACATAATGCTGTCAGCCCGCGACTCAACTTGTTGGGAAAAGGCACTTCATGACATGACACTGTCAAGTAAGACGCGTTTCAACAGAAGCTAGAATAAATCTTGAGAAAAATTAAGTCTCCAAATACAACAGAACACTCGTGAAGTCAGATGGAGAAAACATCATCAATCTTATTGCCATTCAAACTCCCTCCGACACAAATGGATCAGATCCTAACTAAAAACACAGCCACTTTGACTAATAACAATTTGAAAAATATAGCAATAAAAATGCAGCATCAAATTATCTACTCCCTCCCTCAAATGAAGCTCGTCCGCATTACAAAATGAGTTTCTCTCACTCTCCCTGTGTTTTCGGTTTTGAGAGAGCAAACCCAGACATGTAATGTTGGACCCATCTTTTTCAAACCCAGACGAGCTTCGTTGCACGGAGGGAGTATAACAAACCAGCTTAATACAAAGAAATGGAGGCACCAATGAGAATTACAGGAAAAATAAACAAATCAAAGCAAACAAAATTGACATTCCAAAACTCCAATCATTACCAAAATGCCCCAATTCTATAAAGACAAATCAAGTTAAATGTACTTAAATAACAAATACAGCAACCAAATTAATAAAATGTTGAGTAATCAAACTACAAACAAGACCTTGTTTAATCACCCTCGCATAAGATATATGTTAAAGCGAAGACGACGATGCAGAATGCCGATTGCACCAGCCATAAGAAAAATAACAGCAGATGATTTCCACACCACTCAACCACATTAAAAGTATAAAAAGATTCAATTATACCCATTAACAAAAAATCAAAATACTAGAAAGCAAGTAAGAAGAGAAAAACACCTTTTTGATGGAGGGGTCGAGCCACTCGTACCAGCGGGCCTTGCACTGCTTGGCGGACTTGCGGACGAGGAGGGAGGAGATGCGAGCCCACTGGTTCTTCCCATACTTCATCACCGCCGCCTTCAGTATCTCGTCCTCCGTGTTCTTCCATACTCCTCCCTTTATCATTATCCTCATCTTGCCCCGATTTTGCCTCTCCTCCCTCTACACAGGTTTAAAGAAAAACGCCCCAAAATCTGCAGCCAATATAGAGCTGCAGGCGATCCAGTACACCAAATCGGCCTTCCAAAACCCTAGCTCAGGCAATCGGAGAAGCAGACGCCGGCTGCCGGGATTTAGGGTTTTGCAGGGCTCCGGTGGGGGACGGCCTCCGTCTCCTTTCGTCTCTCGCTTCCCATTTCTGTAAGAAGTGTCGGGAGTACTGAGTAGAGATCATAGAGCAAATGTACCCGAAGAGTTTAACAGATTTACGGAAGTGCCACTATGGCGATTGATAATTGATTAATTAGGGGTTCGATTGGACGGATTGCTTCGAATTGTCCGAGTGTCCGATGTACATGAACATAAACACCTTGTCGTGGGAATATAATAGTTTTATCAGTATGCGCTTGCGCTCACGAGTGTTGGAGTGCGCTAACGCATCACAGCCGTTAGAGATTAATCCAACATCTTGCAATGCCTCAAGTTCCGCTCTTGAGAGTGAGCCACGCACATGTTCGTTTTTTTTTTCTTTAGTCCCTTTTATATTGCTCTGATTATAGCCATGGAATGTCGTATCGGATATCGGTAAAATATCGGTCGGCCTAAGAGACGAAATATCGGAGATATATATAAGGGAAAAGTTTAAATGAGATCGCTCTCATATTGCTTATATGAGGCCACTTTGAATCTTAGCCGTTGGATCTTGATCTAACGGCTATAAATATCCATAATGATTTCACCCACTCTTTGATGTGACACACTCACCAACCCACTGATTTGATATCCACCCTCCGATCAGAATCTAATGGCAATAAAGATTGGCCTCATGCTCCTTATATGAGAACGATCTCATGTAAACTCATCTCATCGAAGATATTGCGTAAAAAAATATCGGTAGTCAAAAACTAGTTTTTACCGTATATTTTCACAATCTAACTTCTAAAATAAGTTATACTAATTTAAACAAGGGAAATGTTTAAATGAGATCGCTCTCATATAGCTTATATGAGGCCACTTTAAATCATAGCCATTGGATCTTGATCTAACGACTACAAATAGTCATAATGATCTCACCCACTCCCTGATGTGACACACTCACCTACCCACTGATTTAATATCCATCCTCCGATCGGAATCCAACGGCTATAAAGATTGGCCTCATGCTCCTTATATGAGAACGATCTCATGTAAACCCTTCCCTTTAAACAAAGAATAAATTTCAAAATATGTATATTAGGATAGAAAACAAACATGAAAGGTTTTTTTTTTTCAAAAAATATTTTTTTAATTAAAAAAACACCGATATATCGGTCCGAAACCGATATTTCTGAGATATTTAGAAATTTTTGAAAAAACGATACTCATTGGTATCGATGTATCGGTTTAGGGCCGATACCGATATATCGACGATATATCGCCGAGACGATTTTCCATTATTATAGCCACTTTATTGGAGGAATATATAACTTTTACTAGGCAAAAGAAAAGCTATACTATGGTGCATAATGTAATCATGTACTCATACAGTTCTGACTCATACAGTTTTGACTGCTGATTTTTAAAATCAATAATCTCAAGAGAATTGCCCCGGCTTGCCACCTCCTTGCTCTATGCACCAGCACAAACACAGCTACAAAACTAATGCTTCTAGAGCATGGAGTCTAGTTTGCAATTCTTGTTCTCCCCTCTCTTCTCCCTCTTCCCCTTCGTCCTCCTGGGTTGTGTTCATGGATTGCAAAGAGGCCCACAATGCAGAGTAATCTTCCAAGAATTGGTGAACTGGCAAGTCCTGATGAAACATGTCAAAAAAATTAGCTAATGCATTAATAATGAGGATAAGTCGAAATAGAAAGTTGATCTAAGAATACCCTCAAGTTCGACAGAAGAACTGTGATGCCCCGGTTTCCATAACACGATTTAAAGCACGATTGGAGTAAATTATGTGGAAAAAATTTCGACAAAATGATAATGACGAGAACTGTCTACTCAAGAAAACCTCTGCATTTCAACAAATCAAAATAAATAATGATAACACATGATTTAGGGCATCAAGTCCAAGATTTTTTAACATAATCCATACTTGAAATCCATAATAATTTATTAAATATTTAATCCACGAATAAAAGAACACTGGCTCGATGCCGTGCACATCTAAATAGTAATCTAAAACCTCCTCGTCTGACCCTATAGAGGGAACAACTGAGTATTCACTACCCACTATGAAGGTGAACTAACACCACAACATCAAACAATGGATACCAATAATTAAGCATAGCAATTCATTACATCGATCAAAGACAATAAACAAATTTAAGAAGAATTAACCTTGCAATTCCCACTATCCTAACCGCTTTTCTAACCCCACATGTTCACCAGGGTTGGTTCTCAATCTCATCATCATCGATGACTTACTCACTCGGAGGTCCTATGTTTCGGCACCGCCGGCCACTCCCGGCATATAAGCCCACGAAGGGAAGTTCATAGTTCCCACTACCAGCTTCATCGTGCCATGATTACTTGAAGTTGTTATCTACATGCACAAGGTCACGTGTGGACCAGACAACTAGAAGTACACTAACTAGTCACGATGCTTCATAGTCAGCTTGGGGCAAGGGCAACATGGATACCGAAGTATTCCGTATGGAGACCCTATCATCTCGGGTCGTGTCAAGTTTGTACGTTTTTGGTTCTTGCCTTGAACATGGATGAATCTCATCCTAGAAACTCACCTATTTATCTTTTATAATCTCTGTATTTGCCTAACACATAGTTGTCCCCACTAGATTTCATTATTTCGCATAACCCCAAGTCTCACCTTCATCTTTCAAGCCATTTAACATGTTAAATTACATCAAATACCCATTTAATCATAAAATAGACTTAATAACTTAATTTTAAAATAAACTCATCAATATATCACACTAAGCATGTGGTCTATCTTAATACATGTAAACTATCATAAAACATATAACTTTCCATCATGCAGCAAATGCACTTGATACCCTTAATAAGGGGCTACCGACTATATATCAGGTAGTTTTAGCTTTCTTACTTTAGAAGCAATTTGAAGCTTAATCCTCCTTTTTCTTTCATCCTCTCTGAAAACCTAACCTCCTTTGAATAATCTGAGTTTAGTGCGGTTATAAAGTGACTTTTGCAGCTGAAAAGTAACCTCCCGAATACACCCCTAAAAATAAGCACAGGATCTACAGCCAGTGTAGGGAATAGAACAGCCCTCATAAGGCCAATCCCTCACAGCGAAAGAATGAATCGTAGGAATGCCAACAAGAAAGCAAATAACACAAGAGAATTTAACGTGGTTCGGCCTTGCTGCCTACATCCATGGGATCACACAATTCCACTAGATAGAGAATCAAATACAAGGGAGAATTACAATGATTTCTCTTAGCATCTCTCACACAACTTACAGACAAACTAGAAGCCCTTCTTCTTCCCCAAAGAAGGCTGAATTCCTCTTGGTGTGTGACAGCCTCAACTCTGAGCGTAACGGCCCTCTGGTGCGTGGCAGCTCTCTCCCAAATTCTTCTTTTCACATTGTGGCCTTCTAACAACTTATATATTAGGTTTTATGAGCAAATGACTAAACAGCCCCTCACTTAGGGCTCACCGTCAACAATCTCCCACTTGAGACCTAATTGATTGAAATCTTCATCAACAACTCTCACACTTAAACTGATCCCTGTCGATTCAATTTTATCAAATAGAGTCAATTGCAAGCAAGACAATTACTCCACTCTTACCTAATACAATTGTGTGATCACTGCCATCCTTCTAGTGTAGAAGGCAGATGGCTGTTGAGCAAATTCTCAATTTCTCCATCGTCACCACTTTAGTAAACATATCCGCTGGATTCTCCTTAGTATGTATCTTCTCCAAGAAGACCTTTTTCTCTTCAACAAGTTCTCTTACAAAATGATATTTGATCTCAATATGTTTTGTTCTAGCATGAAACACATTATTCTTTGCCATATCAATTGCACTCTTATTATCACAATAGAGCACACACCTCTCTTGAGGTTTGCCATATCAATTGCCTTTAGCCATAACATCATTTTGTAAGCCTCAGTAGCTGCAATGTACTCTGCCTCAGCGAATGAATTTGTCACAGATTTTTGCAATTGTGACTGCCAAGCAACTGCACCATTGCCCAATGTGAAGACAAAACCTGAAGTACTTTTTCTATTATTTAGATTACCTCCATAATCTGAATCAACAAAGCCAACTAAGTTAATCTTGGAACTCCTACCAAAGTGCAAAGACATACTTGAGGAACCCTTCAGATATTTGAGAATCCACTTCATTGCATTCCAATGCTCTTCACCTGGGTTTGCCATAAACCTTGCTACCTGACTCACAGGATGAGAAATGTCTGGTCTAGTGCATGTGGCTACATACATCAATGAACCTACAACAGATGCATAAAGAACTCTATTCATGTGAGTTATTTCCTCTTGTGTGCTAGGAGATTGCTCATTAGAAAGCCTGAAGTGAACCCCCGGAGGAGTACCAACTGGTTTGGCACCCAACATGTTGAACTTCATCAAGACCTTCTCAACATATTCCTCTTGGGACAATTTTAACACTCTCTGCTCTCTATCTCTTGTAATTCACATACCAAGGATCTGCTTGGCTGGCCCAAGATCCTTCATTGCGAAATTAGAAGACAACTGTTTCTTGAGCTTCTCAATCTCACTAATATCAGCTCCTGCAATCAACATGTCATCCACATACAACAATAAGAGCAAATAAGAGGTTCTCAACCTTTTATAATAACAGCAATGATCAGAGTAGCAATGATAAAATCTAGCAGACTGCATAAACCCATCAAATTTTTGATACCATTGCCTTGGAGCTTGCTTGAGACCATACAAGCTCTTAAACAACCTGCAAACCATATTCTCCTTTCCTCTTACCACATAACCTTGGGGTTGATGCATATAGATCTCCTCTTCCAAGTCACCATGTAGGAAAGCTGTTTTAACATCCACTGCTCTAAATGGAGATCCTCAACTACAATAATGGACAACATCATTCTGATAGTAGCAATTCTGACAACAAGAGCAAATATTTCTATATAATCCACTCCATACTTCTGTTGAAAGCCTTTGACAACAAGTCTAGCTTTATACCTCTTGCTTCCATCAGCTTCCTATTTTATCCTGTAAATCCACTTGTTATGTAACGCCTTTTTACCTGAAGGTAGAGGAACTAACTCCCAAGTCTGATTAGAGGTCAATGAATCCATCTCATCCTCCATAGCACGCTCCCACTGAGCTGAAGTGTTTATCCTGCAAGCTTCCTCAAAGCTTTCTGGTTCACCACTGTCAGTCAAGAGCAAATAATTTAGACTAGGATCAAATATAGAGTGCATACCAGATGTGCTCTCAGGGTTGGAGGGATCAAATATCCGTTTCTTCTTAATCTGCCTAGAGTTGGTCCAACTAAGTAGTGTCTGCAAAGGAACAGCTGGAGCCTCTGGAACTGTTTGTGAAGAAGAATCAATCACCTGTTCATGACTAGATGTACCAGCCTCCATGTGACCGGCGTATGAGCTCTATCATCATCTGAAGAATTTTCAGCCTCAAGTTCTACAAACTCATATTCAACCTGTTTCATCTTCCTCTTTTATAGATCTTGACGGTGCTTATAAAGCTCTACCTCATGAAACACAACATCTATGCTCCGGATAACCTTCTTATGAATCGGATCCTACAATCGATAACCATAAGCATCTCCACAATAACCAACAAAGTAGCATTTGTTGGACTTTGAATCCAACTTGTCTCTATGTTCAGCATCAACATGCACATAAGTTGCACAACCGAAAACTCTTAAGTGATCAATCTTTACCTCTTTCTTTGACCGTGCCTCTTCAGGAATGCCTCCATCTATGGGGTAGCATGGAGACCTATTGATCAAATATACTGCAGCATCAACGGCATAACTCCAAAATAAATACAGAAGGCCACAGTGTAGCAGCATACTGCGTTCCTTCTCCATGATGGTCCTGTTCATCTGCTTAGTAACACCATTCTGTCTGGGCTGTCTAGGAGTAGTTAGCAATTTGCGAATGCCATGCTTATCACATTAGGATTAGAATTCCCTACTACAATACTCGCCTCCATTGTCTGACTTCAAACATTCAATTTTAACTCTGTCTCATTCTCAACAAGTGTTTTCTATTGCACAAAGATAGAAAATACATCAGATTTATTCTTAGCAAAAAAAAACCCACAACTTGTGAGAAGCATCATCAATAAAAGTAATGAAGTAAGACACACCTCCAAGGGATGAAACCTGGGCTGGTCCCCAAACATCTGTGTGTGCAAGCTTAAGCCGCTCAATCCTGCGCTCTGGGATAGCTCTGGAAAATGAAACTTTGTGCTGCCTGCCCATGACGCAATGCTCACAAAAATCCAGATCAGTACACTGCAAACTGGACAACTTCCCCTTAGCCTATAACATCTTCATCCCCTTTTTTGACGTATGCTCAAGACAACAGTGCCACAAATTCACATCAACAGCATTAGATGTCACTCCAATAGAGTGCTTATGACAATTGGATGTCATATATAATGTCCCAATTTTCTTCTCCTTACCCACTACCATAACTCCTTTACTCATTTTCCAACTGTCACTCATAAAGTGAGTAGTAACACTATGCCAATTGACCAACAGAAATAATATTCTTTGTCAAACGAGGCACAAGGCAAACATCTTTCAACACAAGAACAACATTATCATCAAGCAACAAACATATGTCACCCTTGCTTATGATTTCACAAGCTTGGTCATTACCCAAATAGACATTGCATCACATTTACTTTCTATAGACAATAACATGCAATCAGATTCTGCAACATTAACTATATTTTTGTCATGATTTTATGCTCCATCATGAGGAGGGTTTGGTCAATCTCTTTTCATATGGCCTTTCTGCCCACACTGCCAACAAGCTCCATCACCCTTACGGTTCTTGGACTTAGACCGTCCCCTCTTAGATTTACCTCTCCATCCAAGTTTACCCCTATGAGGTCGCCGCCCCCTCTCCCCCATAGTTAGGGCTGAACCGGATGAAGAAGAACCACCTTTACAGCGTATTTCTTCAGCCAATATCATTCCACAAACATCATTCAACTTAAATTTATCTGTATTATGAGAACTATGAACAGCAACTTTAAATGATTCTCAATCAGACGGCAAAGATTTAAGCAAAGCAATAGACTGTATATCTTCTGTAAAATTAACATCTACTGCTTCAAGTTGATTCACCAAAGTATGGAATGAATTCAAATGATTGGCCACGGTCTCATTATCAGACATTTTCAAATCAAAGAAGCTAGTCACAAGATGTACCTTATTTGTGGAAGAAGGACTCACATACAACCGCTTAAGCAGATCAAAGCATTCCTTCGTGGTCTTGGCATTCGTGATGTTCGATGCCACCGAAGAAGAAATAGACAACCTGACCGCTCCTAGAGCCTTGCAATAAAGCAACTCCCACCTTGCGATCTCTTCCACCTTGTCTTCACCAACGGCCTTGGTTGTAATCAAAGGTTGATAAAGATCTTTCTGGTATAAATAGTCTTCAATTTGCATGCGCCAAAATCTGTAATTTTGGCCATTAAAATTTTCTATCTTGAATTTGCCATTGTCGGCCATCTCCTCCTGAAGCTCCGATACCAATTGTAGGGAATAGAACAGCCCTCATAAGGCCAATCCCTCACAGCGGAAGAATGAATTGTAGGAATGCCAACAAGAAAGTAAACAATACAAGAGAATTTAACGTGGACCTTCTGCTCTTCAAGTGGCAAAGCTAGGGGTAGGCTGAGGCCCCACACTCCACCCTGAAGAAATTTGTCCGATATACACGAGGTAAAATCATGGCTTTAAAAACTGGACCGAACCGGCCGGTCCGACCGGAGCCGAACCTCTTTTTGGTTCGAGTCGACCGGGTCGATTGACTCGTCCGGGTCATTACAACCCGGCCGGTCGAACCGGTAACCCGGCCGACCGGTCCGGTCCGGGTTTTACCCCCCCACAGCGACCCCTCTCCTCGCCTCCCCGGCCGGAGGGGGGGCTCTGTTGGAGCTTCGAGGCGGGGCTGCCCCGCCGCCGCTCCCCCTCCAGCCGCCCCAAGGAGCCGCCCCTCCCCCCTCTTTTATTTTTTTTATTTTTTTTTGTGATGATGTCATCACTGGGTCAACCCGGGTTGACCCCCGGTTGGACCTGCCCGGCAAAAATTTCGGGTTGGTCACCGGTCCGGTTTTTAAAACCTTGGGTAAAATGGAGTGATAGTTCTTGTACAAAAAAAAATGAAGCGCTCAGTAAAAAAAAGGAGTGAGAGAGCAGCAAAAAGAGTATGATCTTCATCCTTTGTACAATATATATAGTGGGTACAAGAAGCAAAAAACTCTACACACAATATGCACATTTCCAGCTTCAAATTATTGACCAAATCAGTCCTCACTCACAACTTCAGATGCCACAACAAATGATTCTCCAAACAAATAAAAAATAAGCATTGTTAGACCGGTGGACTGCAAAGGAGGAAGCATTATTAGATCAGTGGACTGCAACGGAGGCACTGCCAGCGACAATAAGGACGGCCTGCTGCACTGACATTGCCTCATTTGAAGCACTGTAAAGGTTGTAGAGATGTTTCCACATGCAATTTGTTCTCGACAATTTCAAGCATATATCAGGATTTTCCCTTCCCAACATTGCCTCCACGCTGGCTTCTGAAATGACTAAGAAGCTGTTGAGCCTACAATTTCAAAGCACGACTTCAATCATTTGACAATCTATTCAGAAAGAAGAATAAAAATATTATTGCTATCGGTCACTTGTGTGGAAGAGCACTGCATATTATACAAGTCCATTTCAGTTCAGCAAGCCTTTTGAAAGACTAGGGGAGGACACATAATAAAACTGTAGCAAAACTGGACCCAAATATCAGATAGTGGTTGCAATTTATCCCAAAAGAAATAAAAATCAAAGAACTGCAATGCAGTCAAGAGTACCACATATTATAGTGTGTATTAATTTGAATTTTTGCATTTGACCTCTTAAGAGCAGCTATCTATGAGTCAGTTTTCACCTCATCAAGCAGGATTTGCATATAAGAGTGTCTCACAACTTCAACCAACATAAGGTTAACATTAAGTTTTTTACATGTGTGTGTGTCTTTCATTGTAGTAAAAAGACGTACATATCAATCTGTGCATGTGTGTCTTCTTATAAATCCAAAATATTTTTATGCTGACTACATGGAATCACATTTTGTTAACAGCCTAATTCCCGTTTTCGCTTTACAAATTTGTTTGGTGGTCATAACTTCCAAACTAAAAATAGATTTTGCCATAGGCAAGCACAACGGTGAAGCCAGACACTTTACCTTTTCTTTAGCTCTTGGAGTTCCTGATTGCGACAAAGCAACCAAAGGTGGCACAGCTCCTTCCTGTAGAACTAAAGTACAAAACTTTTGGCTATTAAGACATAGCTGCAACAGGGCAGAGGCAGCATTTTCTTTTCCCCTCTGAGACCCAGACTCAACAACCTCAACAAGAAATGGTATCCCTCCTTCCCTGGTAATAGCTGTACGCCCGTCTGGAACTGTAGCTAAGTTGGCCAACAGGGCGACTGACTTGTCAACCATCTCTGGGGTATGGGCCATCAGCTCAACAAGATGCTTTACAGCACCTCCTTGGACTATGCGGGCCTTATTCTCATGGAAGATAGATAGATTAAATAAGGCAGTTGCCGCATCTTTCTTTCCTCTGAGAGTTCCACTGCCTAGTAGATCAACCAAAGCCTTGACAGCAGCAGATCGACCAATTTTAATCTTGTACTGTCCAAGTACAGAAAGACTGAACAAAGTTGCCGCAGAGTTTTCCCTGGCCTCTGAAGTTCCAGTCTTCAGAATATGGATAAGTGGTTCTATTGCTCCTGCTTCAGCAATTGCACTCTTGTTGTTGTCATTGATTGACAGATTCAAAAGGGCTGCAACAGCATTCTCTTGGGTTGCATTTACCTCCGAATACAACAAAGGAATCAAAAGCATAATGGCCCCACCTTTTGCAACTAACAAACGGTTCTCCATGTTGTGCTTTGTCAAGAGCCGTATCTCTGCAGCAGCTGCTGTTTGAACTTCGTTTGATTGGCTGGTTAGGTCCTCTATAAGTTTCTGGACATGCAAATAAGTCATCAAATCACCATATGTCGAATCTGAAACTGAAGAACAACTTCTGTAATGGGTCCCATTCGGATTTTCTGACACTTCTTTTTTATTTGATCCGAGAAACTGGGCCCCAGGAACCGTTAAAGAGAAAGGCAAATCTTTGTTTGAAGGAGAAGCCTGACACTCTGGCAAGACGAATTCTGGAACCTCGTGTATGTGGTCACATCTACTTGATTCCCTTGAGACTACATCATCCAGGCTTGAAATAACACTACCAACAGACTCACTTCGGCTGTAACCGTAAGACTTCTCATTTAGCGGTTCCCACTTTGAACTAATATAATTGACCACTTTTTGATTTGATGTATGGCAAAAAGTTCTCATTTCTGCCGGATTGGTATCTTCTTCACCCACTGATGAAATTGTAACTCTTTCAAAATCTAACTTATCACTAGCATCAATAGATGATGGTGAAACGAGTCCACTATACAAAGAATCATGGTAACTATCAACTCGACTCAACTCATCTCTTGGTCTTTGAGATTTGGAGCCGGATAATACATTATGTGCACCAACAACATTCAAACATTTTATGTTGTTGTCTACACACCAACTTGCGATCAAAGCCTTTACTGTATGGTTAGGAATCATGTTGGTATGTGAGAGGATTCGACGACTTTTTGGACATATCCTTAGCCCCTGATCTATCCATTTCTGAATGTAAGACCTTTCATAAGTTTGTCCTGAAGCAACAATGACAGGGTCCACCATCAGTTCCAGTGAGAGTGGGCAGCGGAAATGGGAAGGAATTGGTATTCCACATATTCCTTTATATTGCTCCAATGTAAGCATAAAATCACGAATATGGAAAAGGAGATCAATTATTTGATCAATGTGCATCATCTCTCCTCTACTTTTTAGAAGTTCTGCTTTAAGCCTTTCCAAAGCCATGCTTTCTGACAGAAGTTCTTGATTTGACGTTAAACAAAGAGATTCAACAATTTTTAGTAAATGGTCAGTTTTGTGCAGTAGCCAGTGCCCTTGACACCGAAGGGCTTTATCTACAAGTTCTGAGGTTCTCTCCTCATGATCTACGCACTTGAGCTCCTGAATGCAGTGCTGAAATTTTTGACTCTGTCAGTTTTACACTGAGTTGCAGACATGGTACATGATGAACAAATTATAGATACTTTGGCTTTGAGTTTGAATGGCAAAAAAACTGAGGTGCAAAGGACATAATCTGATAAATCCAATAATTAATTCCAAGAATAAATTTGGTCCATGTCAATTTTGCTAATTATGCATGTTTTAGAAATTCGTAGTTTGCGCTTGTATATTAGATGCACTTTTTCACATAGAAGACCAGTTAACAGAAAAAAAAATCAGTAGCTTCTCGTTTTACATTACAAAATACTCAAAAACCGTAACAACAAATCAAATGATATTAGCCCAATCACGACAAATAGGAAGAAAATACTCCCTCTGTCCTGCAATACCTGCCACATCCTAAAAAGATGGGATGTGGCAGGTATTTCAGAATGGAGGGAGTAGTAAATTGATCTTACCATCTGATTAACTTTGTACTACATTCTTGTGTTTTTCTAGGTTCAGAATTTCTTTTGTACCTGAACACACATTGACTCTGTTGGGAAAGAAGAAAACTGCTGCAATTTACTCAAAGCGTAACAGATCTCCAGTGAAGAACTACGGAATTTCACCAACAGCTGGCCACTATACAGTACCTGACAATAAATGTAAACTCAAAATTAGAAGGAAGCATTAGCTAAATTGATGACAAAATTTTAACATACTCATTAGCCTCACGACAACCCCCATCCCACACTCACATACTCTCTCCCTCTCTTCCCCAAAACCAAAAATAAGAGAAAAGAATAACAGAACAATATATAAAACAAAGAAAAAACACAAATATCCAAATATACTGTTATTATAATTTGCAACTAAGCATACAATATAAACATACTCACCGTGTATATCTTACTCATACTAGAACTCCACTTTTCCAGAAGATCTTTAGCCTCATTAACAGCAATGTCCAACCCCTCAAACTCTCTTAGCAGAGATGGGTCAAAAGATATTTTGGCATCAGTAACTTCATCAAGCACAGGCTTCAAAGCCCTTAATACTGAAACCATATCTCTGTAGTCCTTCTGAATTGGGCTGCATTTTATGGTTCGGCAAGAAGCTAAATGGGAAAAACGAGCTATGCTGTTCACCAGATCTCTAACAGCTTTTGTGCCTATACAACCGGTTTCAGAAAAACAAAGAACTTTGTTTTATAATCGAAACAGCTTGCTTTTAGACATAAGACAATTTAGGTCTTGTATATTTAACACCAAATCATTGTCATCATACGCCTTATCCCAACTGTATATGGGGTCGGTGGCATGGACTATATACCGTGTTTGACTCTTATCGGAATCAAAATGGTACAATAAAAAACACAATCCAGACAATTCCTCCTGATCTAAGAAATGAGTTAAGGAAGATGTCATTTCAATGATCTTTTCCACTTGAATTGCTTCTTGTTCAAAGGAATTACTCATGTTTCACTATAAACCATAAGATAAGGATCACCAACTTTCTGACTTAAGATTGGTATTCCTATTTAACAAGCATTTAGCCATGATAATTTCAGCATAGAACTAAAAGGACCAAAGAAAAAGATTTCACGTATAACAAAAACCATCCACTCCCCACCAATACGGTAACATGGTCAAGTAGATTTTCTCTGCTTCCTCCTTGCAAATAGTAGACATCTACCAAGTTCTCAAATTTTGTAGCAGTAACATGCATAGAACTATACTATGGTTAACAACTACAGAACTAAAGTGAGATATTATCACCGCAAATGACCCAATATACAAAATACCTCCAATCTATCAAAAAATCGCGCCAAAAGCGAAAACCATACCTCGGCTCTTACTCCAAGTGGTGGAAGAAACCACGGATTGCTGCTGGTGAGACCCAAAAACAGTATACTTATGATCCATGATCAACAGCTTGAATCCTCTGCCTCTGCATGAACCCTGCTGAAAGCCAATTGGCCTGCGCGTTTATCAGATGCCCATGTGTGAGAGAGGCCCCAAAACAGGGCAAAACAAGGAGCAGAGGGGTGAGCAGTGGGCTCCCATCCTTGTCCTTTTTTTGCAGGATATATGCTGGAACTTGAAGGTGAATTGCCCCCAGTCACCAGGCCTCATATTATGAACTGGCTTTTTTTCATTAATTTTTGTTTTTATAGTTTTTTTAATGCATATTTTTCAATTTAACTGTTTATTGAACTGGGTAAATTATTCCCAAAGTTCTAGTTCAATTGGTACAAAGACTTGGTAAAAATCCATCATAAAAAAATATAAGAAAAAGTTAATTAGAGTCATACACTACCTGTACACAGACGGTGGTCACCCACCGAACGTCTGAACTACTCATCCAAAAGTTAATATGTGCCATGCTACACATATTAACATCTTGGCTATGATGTGGCGTGAAATCCAACCGAACTAATTAAAGGTGGCATGTCATCAACAAAGAAAAAAATTCCAGGAGGTTTACTTACAGATTGGCATTGCATAACTAGGCGTTTGTTGTATCGAAATTTGTTGTGCACTATTGGAGCAATAAATAATGAAGGCCCAATAATTATGGTTGCCCTTATCTACAATGATTAGCAAAATAATTATGTCAATGTAGAAGTTCTTTCTTCTTTAAATATGTGGAGCAACTAAACTGTTCTTTTATCCAAGTCTGTTTTGAATGTGAGCTAGAATTCACTTACCAACTCATGTGTCTATCTAATATTTCCCTCTTTTAAGTTTTAATAACCGATAATGTGGCAAGTATTTGGTATTATATATTCAGATAAATAGAGGTCACTCTTTGTCGCGCTAGAGATTTTGATTTTAATTATCTTTTCCTTCACCTATTCCCTTTCTAACAACGATTTTCGACTTGGCCCATGTACAACTGGCTTCTTGCATATAGATGCTGACATTTTTTTTTGTTATAGATAGATGCTGACATGTTGGCACAGGGCTAATAAGTTAATATGTGAGTTTATATTATTCTATGCTTGGTATAAATTATGAATCGATATAATTTATGAATCATGCTAAATTGATGTGCTGTTTTATTCGGGATGTTGCTACGGGTTCAGGCAGTGCCATTGATATGTAAAGCCCACATTTTCAGGGCATGGTGGAGATCACATAAGGAAGCTAATAAACTATAAGCCAGTGTTTTTATTTTTTTGGATAAGTACACCCGTGTTTTTATTGGACAGTAAAAGTGCCCACCAGACCCAATACACAAAGCCCACTCAGAACACTGGTATACGGTTTTTGATGTACCGATTTGAACAACAATTCGTTCATCCTGAACAACCAAATCGGACTATTAATGTAAGATAGAGGGAGTACAAGGCATTTATTACCAACACTTGTTGGTATTCAACTCAAGTTTCAAGTTGATCTTTTGTCAAGGGAGAAGTTGGTGGTTGTTCAATATTGTTTGACAGAGTTGGCTCTTCTTCTTCAACTGTCCTACCATGTTCCATACCCAAATGTAGTGAGCTTGGAGTCCAGCTGATCATCCAGGATGGTCGAAGTCCTTTTTTTTCTATATGCTTAACTGCCAGGACACCTCTGAATCAGAGGTCCTAAAGTTCGACTCCGTGCTCCATATAGTGGGTGGGCCTTGTACATGTCCGTGGGAATTGACGACAGGATACGGTGCTCTAAGAGGCCGGTGGCCCTACCCCTTCTAATGAGAACGGGTAATTTTGGACTGAGGGAGTATTGATATACATTATGATTTCCTTTGGAATACACAGTATGCTTGAAGGTTGGTCGTAAGTTACAACCAACAGGTTGTCGACATGCACGACAAAGATGAATATTCTATCCTAGCGAAGTTTGGCACCCTACACCCTGAACTTTGGCACTTTCATCTTCAATATTGTGAGAGCTGGAACCGACCTGGACCATATCTATTCAAAGCTTGTTGCGACAACTTTTGGTCATTTGGGATTGGCTGATGAACTGATTTTAGGTCTTCTACATGATAAAGTCCGTCTCTTGTGTTTACTTCATGGAATAATGAGAATAGAGTGTACATGTATGGGTATGGAAGGCCATATTTGTACCTATACACCATCGATAATGTGGGTAAGTAATGAGACGGATAATGTCTTCCCTCCTTGCCCAACTCCTCTCATCCCAATCAATGTTTCCCCGTGAATCATGTTGCCAGCCAAATGACACGACGATCCCCTAAAGCTACCTTCAAAAAATTTTCATACTAAAAAGAACTTTCTTATGTCAAAACTTAACTCTTCAGAGTTAAAAATAGGAGAATCCATTTGCTTGAATTTCAAAACCCCATGGCAGGAAAAGGAAAATTAAAATGCCTCAACTAGTAAACATGCATATCCAAAGTAAGCTGAATATTACTAGAAAAAAATGTTTGCTTAATGCACACAAAAACTAGATAAATCCCTTGGTCACCTTAAAAGTTGTTTTAATGTCAAGTTATATATCAAGTTTTTGTGTGCATTACGCAAACTTGGTGCTTTGGTAAAACAATTCCACAAGGAGGCACACATATCTTGACAATCATGATATATTACAGCAAACTCTTACTACGGGTACTATACCCGAGTTGCTATATTATTTTGTTCTATTATCTATTACTTTGCTTTTCCTAATTGGATTCATTTTTCCTCTATGGTCTTCTAGGTATGCAAAGGAAAGAATTGAAGATTGTTGGTTGCGCATTAGGCCAAACCATAGTTGGACTCTCCCCACTAATCCCACTCCCTTCCTACTTAGGCCAACCACCTCTCCTCCTCTTTGAGAATCCATCTTAATTAGGGAGGTTACCTAGATTAGGGGAGACTATAGTTGGAGTTTTCCCCACTAATCCCATCTCCCTTCCTATTTGGTCAATCACCTCCTTCCTGTCTCTCCTCCAATTTGTGCACATGCAAAGTTGTTAAAGAGGCAAAAATAATAAACTTGTATGAGTGCATCACGCTTCTAGGGCCCACATCAAGGGATGCATCATAGAATTTGTTGCGAGCTTTGATTTTAGCGGTGATGCCATTGATATGCGGTCCCTAAAAATCAAACTCATTGGCTGCTCACAACTCTATGTACTATAGAGTTCGATTTTTGCAGCGATGTATAACAACGCTGAAAATAGAATGAACGGTAAATTGCACATAGCCTCGGGTATTATGATGAAAAAGCACTTAACTCCAATGCATTATGAAAACCCCCACATATCCCTAATGTATTATGAAAACCACCAGAATTCTTTCCGCTTATAGATATGTCTCTATAAGTGTCTTTTTTTTAATACACTGGCTTCACCGTGGCTGGGACAACAAAGCAACATCTTACTGGATAGAAATATCCGAAAAGGAAGGAAAGTCTCTTTCACCATTTACAACCAAATTGAATCGCATGGCGAGCTAGGCTATGAACCGCTCCGTTTACTTGAAGTAGAACATGGCTGAACTCGGCAATGGCAAAGCAATGCAGTCTGGCAAGGAGCACTTTCGGGATGACATTATCTGTATGATTTCTGAGCTGATCATCAGTCAATTGTTGGATAACTGAGAAGTTATCACCTTCAAAGATGACATGGCCTATTCCCAATTGCTCTGCCCAGTTGATACCAGAAGTATTTAACGACCTCCGCTGAGTCCTTAGAACCAACACCTACCCCCGTTGACCCGTCTGATTGCAACAAAAGGCCCCATCAAAGTTGAATTATATAAAACCTTGGGGAGGTTTTTGGAATTGCCCCGCCATTACCTTGCGACAACCAATCGTCCACCCAAAAGAGTAGCTCTTGTGGTGTCTTACCCTTCTCTCCATGCACCAACATATTGCGATTTCTCCAAAGCAGCGACAGCGTGAGTTTGTGGCTGTAACCACACATTGTGCATAGAATGTGTGATTTGTTTGGCTTCAAAGCAAATTCTTGAGTGCTTAAAGGGAGTACCAAACAGTCCCAGAGAATGCATCCTTCCAAATTGTCAGACCACAAAGCTTATAGCAGCAAAGGAATCTCCAATAAGGGAGAAGTAAAACCCATTCAATAAAAAGCCACTCATGCTTACATAGGAATAAGGAAATTCTCAAACGATCATAGGCAACATTTATTCACATCAAATATGTATGTATTCTGAAAAATTAAACAGTAAAGCATGTATATGCACAATATGTGGTTACATATAAAATTGTATACCTTGTCACTATAAAAAATATATGCAACTGTATGCACCCATCTATTAAAGATGTGCACAATGAACATGGTCCTTTCAAATTGTGACTTCAGGGAGAAACTGCATAATTTCTTAGAAGAACTCTTACAGGATCAAAGCCAGATATGACCAATCATAAATGAGTCTCCGGCCCCTAAAGCTACACCACACGGAAGACACATATCAGTACCAGCTGATGTTTTCATAATCACACAACTATTACTGCGTCCTTCTCTTCGAAATCTCAGACAGTATACAGCTTTATAACCTGACTAATCTTTGTTCGGCAAACAGGGCAGCCCCAGTTTTTAGATTTGATGTCACTCAGACAAGGCATGCACCCAACCACATGGCCACACGGGACACATGCTCCTTCTTTTGGAGCATCCAAACAAATCGCACACAAGGAGGCAGAGTCATCACCATCTTCTTTCGGTGGTTCAACTTGTAATGGCTTGATTTCCTCTTCTGTAAGAGTCATATCAACAGGGCTCAAGTCTATTGTAGGATACTGAACTGGACCATCATATGGCATGTCATCTGGCACTGGTGGCGCAGAAGGGATTAAAGCTGCAGGAGGAATGCTTTGGACGGATGTGGTGCTGTTCTGAGTCTGTTGGTGGTCAGTTGGATGAGCGCTTGACCCCACTTCCAGGACACCCGATCCACCATAGTCATTCCTATTGGCAGCAGGGTCATCAATCCACCCACTAGTGCTAGCCAATTTAGATGATGGCAGAGAGCCTAGCTGATCCCCCCAACCATTGTAATCCCCAGATTCCCGGCCATTTGTGCTGCTTGGTTCAGAACTTAAGTGAATAAAATTTGGTTGCTTCTCCTCCATAGCTGACTGAATAGAAGCACTAAGAGCCATTGCCAACTCCACATCATCTGCTGAAGATACTGGTGTAGTTGCAGAGATTGCTGCAACAGCAGGGTCTTCAATAGGGCCAATTAGCTGCAAGAGGGATGCCAAATTCCTTATTTTTGATTTTTCCCCACACATGAGCACAAATGAGCCATGTAAAGCTACTTTCTTAAAGGAAAAAAATTAATGCTCTTCCGTCCAATGAACCTTGTCTGCAATGGAACTGGGCTAAATTTATCGGGCTTTAGGGCCCGTACAAAAAGAACAGAGCCCTCCCTCTCCTATGGTTTTGGTCTTGAGGGAGAAGAATCAGCCATGTAATGGACGACCCCTTTTTCCAAATGCAGATGAGCTTCATTGGATGAAGGGAGCAAGAAACACATTGGGACTTCCAAGCATTCACAAGCCACCTCCCCATCGAAAGGATTGATGGGAACCTTTCTCTTGGACCAACACGTGTATGTAAATAACCGAGAAAAGAAAAAATACTTCTATGTAAATAACTGAAAGAACGTTTATGTAAAGAGCTCATCAAATCACAAGAGATGGACTCCTAAAAACCAGCATCTAGCAAACTGACTAAACAAATTTATAGGAGCACATAACAAATCCATATATTACCTGGCGCATACCAATGCAAGCATTATACAACCACTGCACTTGTTGCTTGTCGCCCTCATTTGCTGATAAGAATTTGTATTTACTTTCTGCAGAATGAATCAAATCTATCATATTGCATACACAATAGGGAAGGGCAAACCCCACCTCCAATGAAATGACTACTGTTCTACTGAAAATTTTCGAAGTCTAGCAAATTCCTAAAACTAAAAAAAAATTGATACGACCTAGAAAAGTTAACAATGGACAACTTACAACATATGAATAATGACAAAAAGTTAACACTGGTCAACTTATAATGCATTTAATAGTGACATTTCATCCTATCCACCACATGTACAGGGAAGTTAGTTCCAATGCCCCTGAAATACCTTACTGTAAATTCCTTAGGGCAGCATCCATAACATAAAACTCAGTAGCTAGTTTGCCAAAATATCACCATTCTGCATCAAGCTGACTGCAGTTATAAAGTGGAACTTACTGGATTGTTTGTCAAAGATCACCACTACTGGATCAGGTTGATTGTACTTTGGCTCCTCAATTTTCGCTTTCCAAAGGTGGATAACAATACGAGGCTGAGCAATCTGTTCATCACCATAGTACTTTATTAGGAACTAGACAATATTAGTGCAGGCGAATCAGACAAATGCCGCTGACAAAAGATTAAACCCACCTCCACTCCTGGATATACAGCAAGTTCAAATTTGGGAGGCAACTTCAAATTTCGAGATTCACATGGTAAGACAACAGCCCAACTGAAAATAACACCTTGTAGTCAGAAGAAAAGGCTACCAGTCACTCAACAGGAAAAAATACAAAAGTAAAAGGAAACTCATATAATGTCAGCCGAGTTTTATTTGACGCACATTTTTCGTGATACCCATTGAGGAGCAAAAGCTTCTAAGAAACCTGGTCCATATAGCTCCCGCAGCCAACCAGAAAAAAGGCAGATATGGCTCTAAGTTCAAATGTAAAAAGGGCCTCAGCTTCAACAATGGAAATAATCATACACCAAGAGAACAATACATTCAACCCAGTAAACAAACAAAATTTTAGAGTACCTCGATTGCTCGAACAACTTTGGTATGCCCTTTAGCTCTAGCTAAATCAAGGGGAGTCTGACAATCATCATTCATAACAGTAGCATGTGCTGAGATGTTTGATGTTAATCATTATTACTACATCTGTAAACCAATGCATTAAAAACATATAGCATTGCTAGATGTCATTTAACACCAAACTATCCGCTCTTATAATTTCGGAAAACATGGTTTGCGTATTTTATAAGGATAGAATAGAAAAATTTCGACCAAAAGCTTGTCAACAGTTGAAGGCGAAAAAACAAGGCATTTCCATTGTTTTGTTCCTCTGATCGTAAACCCAACAAGAGGACTGAAGATTAAACTGTCTCATCAACATACATACATTTATTTACTACCTAAGAAACCTAACATTGGAGAAAGATTTTTAAACTAATAAATAAAACCAAGGACATAATTGTCCATGCCATCTTTGGAAACAACATCCTACAAACATATTGTTTCCACAGTATTAATCCTCAGAAGGACAATGGAAAGAGTTCATCTTTCTAAAACAAAAATATTTAATAGCCTCCGAAAATAACTTCCAAAAAATTCAACATTGACCAGAAATGGATGCTACTGAAACTAAATTTAAGTAGCCAAGCCAGCCTAATTGTGTTGGTTGGACACTTTCTGACCATCAGAGAGGTTCAAGGGTGGGAGTCTCTGAGTGGTAACTAGCAAAAAAAGACACAAATTTAAGCCAATGAGAACAGTCGATAGCTTCTGTGGTAAAATTTAACCTCCATAAGAAAGAAGCAACTTTACGGCTTCTTCAAGTCCTCTTTTCGCAGCATGATGTAGAGGAGTTCCTGCATGAGACCCTAAAAAAACAGAAATTATAATATAAGAAACTCCAATGCAGTCATGAAATGCATGCTAATAAATTAAATGGGGAAGAACTAATTAAACAATAAATACTGTGTTAAATAAGAAATCTATTCAAATAATTGGGAAGGAAGAAAAATAACCAAAGAGTTTGCCAAATTGTGCAAGTGGAGTTGAACAAATTAAAAAATATATATTTTCTTTAAATCAACAAAAACATAACATTATGATAGGCTAGCATTCATTCAATAAATCCAAGTCATACTTTATTATGGCAGTTGATGGAGTAGTTTAGGCAAAAGAAAGAGAATCCTTAAATCGTTTTTAGATATTCGAAAAGAGAAGGTGTGAAGAGCTATCATTTCGGAGGTGCTAGAGAGGAAAAATAACTAGGATGTGTGGATATTGCTACAGACGTGCTCCATCCGTCCAAAAAAAGATAGGTGCAGTGTGGAGAATTGAATTTTTTAAGCCACAGTGAACCCACAAGTGGAAAAGTTCTCTGTGGCTGAGAAATATGCTTAATGCACCTTTTTTTTTGGAAAAAGTAAAAAGGGAATTGTACCTATCTTTTTCGGATGGAGGGAGTATATGAATAGGTTATAACCAGAGCAAGGACTACTGGTGGAAAGGCACAAAAAGTTTCACTAATCACAGGTTCGATCCAAAGATTCACGTTGAGTGCATATCTCCTTGCATTATAGGAACACAAACAATTCACCATTGCTTTGCATTAAGGAAGCCCATGGTGCATGTTCTGCGGACAATATGGTGGATAAATGTCAAGGGGCAAATAGTTATTTGGAATTGTTAAGGGTGACATTTACAATGAAACTAATAACTTTTCAATATATATCCTGCAAATAAATTAGATCGTACATCTCATTCATCCCTCCCAAGGGATTGTTAGGAAGCAATTTGTTCCACTTTCACCATAGTTTGGCATTAGTGGATCTGCATTCTAAAACAATGATTGTGGTGAAGCACGACCAATGCTCAGTATATCTCTTCGTATTTAGTGATGGTTATGTTGCCCATATGAACAAAAAATGAACAACCGGAATAAAACAATGCTGGCATTGCCATCACAACAGACGAATCCCAGGTTTAAATCACAGTCTTAATTCAACTTCTGATTTGAGTACTAGAAGGCTCTCAAACATCATACTGGTAAGATGTATTGGTAAGATGGACTTAGCCACTTCTCAAGAGATGTTAAGGTTGATAAGAAAGATCACCGACTAGTGTTGAAGTAAATATAACTGCATCTGAGAGAACTTAAGGGGAGCCAAATACGAGAGGAAACTTGTTTAATGAGCATGAATAAACACACCCAAAAGAAGATTGCTGATCTCATCAATCAACCCAATGAGAAGCCCAAAGCTTCGCTAGAAAATGGACATTTCCTCAATGATTGTTACTGAATCTATGTTTCTAATATTCAAGTACTTAAACCATTAAAACGAGCATATTAGTAGGTTACTTTATGGATAGTTCTCCAACGCTATGAAGAATAATGTTGTCCGATTCTGCAATAAATTTATGGGGAAAGTTAACATGCCTAGAGTGGCATATTAAAAAATATGAGTTCAGCGCATCTTGAATGGTTAAATCATGTGTAGGGGCAGTCAAACCCGCCTGCGCGCTGCATTAATGCCTGCCACCCGATCAAAATCGGGCAGATCAAAAGTGCTCAGTGCATGCCTTTCATATTTAATAATCCACAGGCAATAAATTTTCCCCAACAATAAAATCATAATCGTATATAACAAGGATGCCCAATGTCCCAAAAATATAGGTTCAGCAACATGATCTTGCAAATCCACCCGAGATTGTTTCGTGTCATGATCTTGCTAATCCACTCGATTGTTTTGTGTCAACTCTTCTGAAAGAGATCGGATCACGGTATCCTTTCTTATTACCTGTCTCCTTCCCTAGTTTAGCCTCTTCAACTTGCAAAACCCTTCAAACTTCTTACTGGGGCATCCCTTCGCTTCTTGGACCTCTTAGTATATGCCCATACCTATGCAACTGACACACTCTAAATTTAATCCCTAAAGGTGCTATCCTAACTTGTCTCCAATATTTTCAATTTTAATCCAATCTCCCCCACACATCCACCTTTTTTAAAAAATTTGATCCACCTTAGCATACTCATTTCAGCTACACTCAGTTTATCTATATGACCCTTCTTTGGTACTCAAAACGCCACTCCTTAGAGTATTGTGTCCGATGATTTCTTTTTTAAAAAACCAATGTGAGAAGCCTATCACACAACACTCCTAAGTGGCTCTCCACTTTGGTCACTCTGTATTTATCCTGTATAGACATCACTATCTATCATCCCTTGTGGATAATGGTGCCAGAATTGGTTACATCTTTGCACTTCCTGCCCATCTATCGCAACTAAGTGTCCACCCAGAGTTCCATTTTCCTGGAGTTTAATTTCTTAAATTTCGTTCAAGCACTACTTATTGTAAAACCTTCAGATTGGAAGGCCTCTCCCACACTTCTAGCTTTGTAATTAACACTATTACAGTCCTGTCAAACATAACTACAATATCCACAATAAAATGCACCATGTGACCCAATCTTACATATGTACGATCAGCTCAACCATTTCTAATGCAAAAAGATAAGGGCTAAAGATACAACCATTTCACATGCACCATGTGACCAAATAGGATACTTAAAATGGAACGGAGGAAGTAGATGTCAGAGGAAAAATTGACATGAAAAGTATAACAGTGGTACAAAGCAAGCACCTGGTCGGTAAGCATTGATGTTTGCACCTAGCTCAATTAAAGTTTTTGCAACATGTAGGGAATCAGGTCTCAAGCATGCTGCAATTAAAGGTGTCTTTCCTTCCTTGTCGATCCACTGCGTACAATCATCATGTCACAATTAACATAACCATGTCTACACAAAACTTAATCACAACTACAAAAATTAGTTAGAATGTGACAACTTTCATGGTCTAAGACATGTCTCAACTCATAGTACCATGTCTACATAAATATTCATGAATACAGTAACTGTTTCAGAAAAATCACCAACTTATTACAACTTCCATTGCAGAGAAAAATAAACTCACACCTCAACTCCAATTGTGTGTTTGAGACAAAACAAAAACACAACAATATATTCTAAATGCACCGATTGGATGTTTATTGTAATGACCCTAACATCATTCTGTTAACAATTAAAAAGCCAAAAGGAAATGTATCAATACCTCAAGGCCTGCGCCTTCCCGACGAAGAGTTTTGATCCCTTCGACGTTTCCGTAATTGACCTGATGATAAACCAGCTCGTCTTTCGACTGCTGCTGGCCCATTAATTCCCTCTAAAAATATCAAAATCAAGACCACAAATCCAACACCAACAACCAAACTTCTGACACTCAAGTGATTGCCTACAGTTTCAACCTCCAAGGAGAAACTCCTCAACAAAAGAATTCACAAGTTCTATGATAAATTTCGAGTTCAAAAACAGAATCATAGAATTTGAATTCAACCCAGAAGCTGCTGCAACAACACGGACAAAACTCGATTGTAAACACACGATGTTTAGATATCCAAGGTCTCACAAAGTCCACCAATCTTTCCACAGAATTCAGAAACGCAGAAGCTACGCGGAATTTTTGTGAAAAAATTCAAACCCCAAATGGGAACCAGTGATTATCTAAAATGAATCTAGAAGCCGAGAAAAGAACAGAAGATTTTTTTCTGGTAGAAAATGATCGAAATAAATCAATAATGATTTATTCGAATCTAACTGCTGCCAAATTCGAATCCAACTGTTGCCAAAAAAAAAATTCCTTCTCTAAGAAGGAAGGGTACAAAAGTATTTCTCTGGGTGAGTAGTTCACCACCCCAGGGTTTAGCCAGCCCACCCCATTACACGGTAGGTGGATATTAATTATTGGGGAATTTATATAAAAAATCATGAAAAATTTTTTTTTTACCAAAATATGGCACTGTAGCAAATATTTACCGAAATGGTGTTCTGACAAGCCACGCAGGCGCCAGCGCGGCCGCTGGCGCCTGCGTGGCCTTTTTTTTTTAACCGGCCCGAAAGGCGTCGGTTGAACCGACGCCTTTTCGACACTTAATTCAAAATTAAGTTTTTTTGAAAGGCGTCGGTTCACTTTGTGTTGTAAAGAATGGCGTCGGTTCAACCGACGCCTTTTCGACACTTAATTCAAATCACTTTATCCTTTGGACGAAATCTACAATTTTTCACAACCTAATAATACACACACATCACAACCTGACAATACAACATCACAACATGATAACAAGATAATTTTTTTCTGATAATACAACAGACATGACACAAAATATATACAAAATATATTACACCACATCAAACTATTACAAATGTATTTATAAAATTACAAGAAGTGTTTATTCAATTCTCCTCAACCTATTCCTACCCCGTCCTCGTTCTCGAACTAGAATATCCTCAGGCTCAACGTCAGGTAAAGCATCTGAAGACGAAGCTGCCTGACGTTGAGCACGAAGTGCACGCTGTCGCCGAGTATATACTTTCGAAGAAAGAGGCCTCTCAACTTGCTCCAGCGGGGCATCTGGAACAACAGGTGATGGGGTAAAACTTCTCGTGTCAGCTGATGATGTCAGAATGTCGGGTTCTGGAACAACCTCTAATCCTGGAATCTCAGTAACAACTGGTCGAAGCAATGGCAAACTCGCAAGAACATGTCCAGAGCGATCGTGTAGCGTCTGACAGGCCGCTAGCAAGCTCTCATATGATCGGTCCACCAAAGCTCCCTCCGTCTGATCAAATGTCTGTCGTGCAAGAGTAAGCTAGAAAGAAAAACATAGGTATGTTATCTACTCATTACAAAACACTAGTGAATAAAATCAAATATGAAGTTAATGATACTCACCAACGCCCGCTCAGTGTCGCCTCTTGGTTGATATAACATCTCCAGCTCATGCATGGGTGGCATTATAAGTCTCCTAGTGATGCTCAAATACCATCTCATGTATGCATCTCGCTCAGTCATAGCAGGCTCCCCTTGAACGAGAGTGATCGTCCGGTCGTCCCATCTAGTAATGTAGGCCGCATGATGCGACCTCCAATCAAAACTACCTCGGCCTCGGCGCGATACTCGTACAATGAACTCAACCAGAAGAGGGGGGAAAACTTGTTCTAATCCAAATTGTAACATGACCCGATCCGGAACATGCATCTCGACGATGTCCACACATATAAGCGGCGTCCTAGATAGCCACACATGCGCTCCATCCGTACAAATTTCAGGTAATTGTGCTAACACATCATCATGATATGGTTACCATATTACCTACACAACATATGAATATGATACTTTACTTTTTGGTGAAATGTACATTTGTCATATTCATAACGCATGCAATATAAAGGAGTAATACCTGGCCGGATCGTTGATAGTCCAATTCCGATCTATACAACGCCAAGACACTGTGAGGATTCACAGTCTTTGTCTTCTTCGCATTCCACCTAACATAACGAGGATGAGGAATAAATTATCTAAAATATAACATCATCAAATACCTTTAATAAATAACACATACCGAACTCCTAACGGTGATAAACCATCTAGTGGAGTGCTCCTAATGTTTGGATGACCGACATGCAATCTCTCCCACGACCATAACTGTTTGCCACATACACACCCAACATGAATCAAATGTTATACTTATGAAAAATATACTAGTCAAAGATAATTGATGGTTTACCTGGACAAGGGTGACGCACCTGGCAATCCCTGATGTGCTTGATTGACAAGCTTTTCCCAACTCTCTGTACAGGTAAGCGAGGGTGGCACTGCCCCATGCATACTGTCCCACACTGTACAAATCCTCTAACAAGAGGAGATACATGGGGTGTACATGACTGCTGCTGCTATCGGCAAATATAGTGCTACCAAGTAAATAGAGTAAATACGCCCTTGCATGTTGCTCGACCTCAATTTCGGTGGCATCCTCCGGTAGTGGACTGAACTGCTCTCTCAACCACAATAAACTGACCCTAGTTCGTCCTTTCAATGATTCGCGTGGAGGTACCCGTCCAAGAAGGTGCAAGTACACTTCATTCCAATCAATTCCCACAGTCGAGCAACACACAGCAATGCCATCAACTCGGAGTCCGAGAAGTACTGCAACATCCTGTAATGTGATCGTCATCTCCCCCAAATGCAAGTGAAATGTCTGTGTCTCCCTCCGCCATCTCTCAACTAGGGCGGTGATGAGAGCCCTATCAATCCTGATGTACTGTAATCGTATGAAGTGCTCAAATCCAGCCATCTCAATGTACAGCAAAATGCGCGCATCAACTAGCCAATGACACATATTTTGCCAGTGCTCGGTGCATTCAATGCACCCGGGATCCTATACAATTTACATGGATGGAAAATTGTTAAATATATGTAATATCTAAAACTAAGGAGATAATGATTATGCACATACCTCTCCCCTCCAGATGCCATCAGATCTGTGCGTGCTCTGCTCTGTAAGGACGGCGGGATCAATCGGTCCTGGATCCATAATATCTACAAAGAAACGAACAATTAATCATAACTTCAAAGAATGTGTAAAATAAGTTAAGTTACATATTAAGATCATTGTATGCAAGTACCAATCAGCAGAAGGTGTGTTTTGGCAATGACGCCTGTTATGACCAACTTGGTTGCAATTTCCACAATGGTAGTGAGCTCGACCATCTGCTCTCATGCCCGCACTATCCATCGCATTATGTATTCTCCTACTGCGTGGACGACCGGGTTTTCGTGTTACCCTTGGGGGCTTCACCACATACTCAGGTGACTTTTCCTCCCAAGATCGTCGATCTGGAGGCGGATAGAATTCGGCTGCATATACCTTTCTATATGCATCAGATGTATACCAATATCCAACTAAATCGCCGGTGGGTCTTCTTCGCCTCGATTGGACAACAATTAGATGACGACATGGGTGTTTGTACACTTGAGGGTAATTGCAAGAACATGTATGATCGCTTACATCCACCGCATATTTTATACCACGCATTGTTTTCACTTCATACAAGTGAGAATTGATTTGGTCAGCCCACATGCTGCCAATCAGGCGCGTTTGTTCTTTAATCTTCAATTCAATAGTAGGGGTGTATGGGGTTGTCATAGCCAACCCGGCCGAATGTCGCTTCACAAAGAATTTGACAATCCTGTAGAATGTGGCCGACACTAAGGCTTGCACAGGTAATGATCGAGCCCCCTTCAACACGCTATTTAGACTTTTAGCCATATTTGTTGTGGTCATTCTAAATCTTCTAAAACCATCATGAGCAAGCGACCACAATTGAGGTGATAATCCACCTTCCTCACTGAGTAGCCATTTTGCCTCTTGATTTTCTGCACCGATAAGTTTCATCTTTTCATCAAACTCGTCTACAGTAAGCACATATGCAGCTTCCCCTATCAACCTCGTCATTAGTGATACATATCCTATCAAGGATAACATGCTCCTTCAACATACGTAAAAACCATCTCCAGTTAGGATAATCCTCACCTGAAACAAGGGCAAATGCAAGAGGGAACAAACCCTTGTGCCCGTCGTTTGCAGTCGCCGCCAAAAGAGCTCCTCCATACTTACCTGATAGGAAAGTAGCATCAACACTTATGACGGGGAGACAATGTTTAAAACCCTCGATACATGGCCCAAATGCCCAAAACGCCTTCTCAAACCGTCGATATGTAGCATCTTCCATTTCGGTCGTCACCAACCTACACACGGTTCTCGGATTGGCATTAACTATTGCCTCCATGTACATTGGCAACAATCGATAGAACTCAACCCAATCACCATACATTGCTTTAATGGCCATATTCCTTGCCGCCCATGCTTTTTTGTATGAAATATCAACATGAAAAATCTCCTTAATCCTCTCTTGAATAAGCACTGGTGGGATATCTACTTCTGCTCTAATAGAGGGTAATATATGCCGACAGACAAACGCCGCAGTACATTGTCTATGACCTGTGTCTAGCTCGGCATTTCTACAAGTGTGTTCGCCAGCATATGTCTTCACTTTAAAATCATGACTCCCCTTCCTCAATGATGCATGTACTCTCCATGGGCAGTCAGGGTATTGACATCTTGCTGTGTACTGCGTCGGATTTGTACGCAACACTTTATAGCGAACATTATGCGCTATTGAAAACTCCCTCAATGCGTGTACAAATTCATCTTTATTGTGGAATATTTGCCCCACATATATTGCTTCCTCATGATATGTCTCCTCATGCAAACCCCGATTTATTGCCCCATCTATTTCTTCATCAGTTAGTCGCGCCCACGTGGGCTCCTCCTCGTAAGGCAATTCCTCCTCAAAATCATCCAAGTTATCCGTAGCAATTGCGATATCCACCAAATCATCTCCCTCATTTTGAACCATCTCTTGCACACTATCCTCTCCTCGTACATCTTCAACATTAACCTCAGGTGAATTAGGCACCCACTCATCATTTTCCCCATCCTCTTCCTCATTAATATTTCCCTCTTGCCAACCACTTGAACCAGGGTAAGTATAGGGGTTACGAAATGATGTTTGTGTGTCAAACCATTCACCACCTCGTGCCATGCCAAGATTCATCGCTTCATGAGCTTGAGATGTGTGCCTAAATTATTCAAAACAAAACTTATATCATAAATAAACAATTCACTTAATCGTAAGTTGAATGGTCAAACTACATTTTGTAAATAAACTTACCTCCAACTCGGCGAAAGTTGAGGTTCGTTGCACGCTAGTGATATAGACAAATCATCTTCTTCATTATCTTCCACACGCCTTCCTCTAGAATTTTCACTCGACCTATTTCTGTGAGCACTCCTACTTCTGCCTTCGCCGTCATTTGCAAACCTAGGCATGCGCGCCTCTTTTTTTATAAATAGCTCAAAGCTAAACACACGAGGCGCAAAATGGAGCATGACATGCATAAAATTATCATCATCAATTGGTATTACGGTAGTCCTTGTTCCCAAAACAGGCATCTTGTACTTCATACGAATTTTCCACAATCTTTGATCCCATCCCAATTTATTGACCACTTGCATCTCTAGTTCATCGTAAGTACTTGGCTTATTAATCAATAATCCTACGCTTTCATCGCCTTCGTATTCACCTCTATCAATTCTACCACCATACATTAACACAAACGGAACCATTTCTCCCGCCATCTTTTCTCACAAAACAATTAACAAACACTAGCTAATTATTTTCAAACCATACAAAAGCTAAATCAATACAATCATATGTATTTTAAACGGATATTAAACGTATATTACCGGTGAGACGGAGCGACGAGACAGTGGCGAGGTGGGGTGACGACTGGCCGAGGCGTCGGTGGATAGAACGGCGGCGACGGCGGCGGCGGCGTCGGTGGGGCGAGAACGGCGGCGACGGTGAGAGAGGGGAGGAGAACGACGGAGGCCGAGGCGAGCGAGGGGAGGAGAACGACGCGGCGGCGTCGGCGTCGGTGGGGCAAGAACGACGGCGGCGGCGACGTCGGTGGGGCAAGAACGGCGGCGGCGGCGAGAGAGGGGAGGAGAACGACGGAGGCCGAGGCGAGCGAGGGGAGGAGAACGACGGCGACGGCGACGGCGACCAATGGCGGTGGCGGCGGCGGAGAGCAAGGGGAGGCAACAACGGCGGCGGCGTTAGGGATCGGTGGGGAGGAGACCGAGCCCGCGCGGGCATACGAAATGAAAGGCGTCGGTTCAACCGACGCCTTTCCGTTATAAAGGAAGGCGTCGGTTCAACCGACGCCTTTCCGTCCTTCATAAAGGAAGGCATCGGTTCAACCGACGCCTTTATGTTATAAGAGAAAGGCGCCGGTTCAACCGACGCCTTTCTGTTATAAAGAATTTGTTTCGTTAAGGTAGTACAAGGCGTCGGTTGAACAGACGCCTCTCAGGAGGCGTTCTTCTCAACCCAAAAGGCGTCGGTTGAACCGACACCTTTTGGGTTAATTTTTAAAAAAAAAGCCACGCAAGCGCTAGCGGGCGCGCTGGCGCCTGCGTGACTTGTCAGAACACCATTTCGGTAAATATTTGCTACAATGCCACATTTTGGTAAAAAAAAAATTTTCATGATTTTTTATATAAATTCCCCTTAATTATTTATGTATTTTCTGACGGTGGATATTTATGTGCGTACATTGGGTGTGGGGTGTGAAACCCTAGGGTGGTGAGCTCTCATCCATTTCTTTGTGGCTTATGTGGGTTCCCTAAAATTAAACTTATAATTATAGGACAAAGTTGTTCCTTCGTTGAGGCACGCTGGAGCCCTGAGCCATTGGATTTTGATGCGATGGTGAAACGGCCATTTGGTTCGTGATTAATCCAAAACACCCACGGTGAAAAATCTACGTTTGCTATTTATTTCTGAATTTTTTAATGTGGATGTTTGAAACACGTCCTGAGGTAAAGTGAAAAAAATAGAAAATAAATAGTGAAAGTGAAATATCCACTGTAGATATTTTATTTTTTATCACGCCCCAAACGGCTCAGGTGGCAAGCATGTTTGAATCATCAAAATAGCTTGCAGCTTCTTGCATGGACGCGCATAAGCTGTGTCTATATTAAAGAAAATTACGCCTATTTGTTTGCCAAAAGCATACAATTGTGTATACATCTTGAACTGTATTTTCATGTTGTAAGATGATTAATTTAATAGACTGAAGCTTGATTCTTTCGAATATTCAATGAGTATTTATTCCTAGAAAGAGTGCAAAATCCATTGAGGGAGAATGAGAAGATCAACTTCATAAGGATGCTTCTTTTTGTTGGATTCTGCTTAGGTTTATTTTTCACTTTGCTGTTAATTTTTACATTTAAAAAAAAATGACCAGTCTCCCAACCCATGTTGTAGCCACCCCATTCCCTTTTACACATGGTAGATATCCACCATTTGTGTTAGTGGGGTGGCTGGCTAAAACAGGGTGTGGTGAACTACTCTCCCATGAGATCATTCTCCCTCCATCCCATATTGTATCCCATATATAGTCTAAAACACAGTCTATAAAGTTTATCACAGCCCCAAGTTTTTGAAACAGATATTTATCATGGAGAATTGAATGGATGGAATTCTGTATAGAATCTGATATAGCCATGTGTATATGGATTTATGTCTCACAGGAAAAGTACAACTTGCTTTTTTCCAAGGATGGATTAAGCAGTGGGGTTTTATGAAGATTTGAACTGCTGCAAGATGCAGAGCTTCAAACAGTGCTCATTTGTTCATGTGTAGTGAATATATCAAAGAAAAGGTTCAGGCTCATAGAGATGGTAAATAGGCTCATAGAGATGGTAAATAGGGCCGCGCGCGGCACTAGTGAAGTAAATCAAAGGTTATCGGATATTGAATGTCTTGAATTGCTTAGACTGGCTTTGTTGTACGACGCAATTCACAATTGATGTTAATTTAGGATCTCTTTTCACACAAAAAACGATTAAGAGTGGATTAGGTCAAGGTCCTCTACTCACGCGGGCCCGATCGCCGTCGCGATTGCCGTCGCCATGAAGTTGCGAAGGCGGTGGCGTCTGTTGTGGCATCGCCGCCCGTAGCGGTGGAGGGCTTGAAGGAGGAATATGGCGGCGGCGGTGACGCCCATGGCCGCTGAAGGAGGAAGGTGGCGGCGGCGTTGGAAGCCATGGCGTCCGCTGCCCTGGTCTGTTGAAGACGACCCGCTGAAGCGGGTCGCGGCTGGCCCTGCGCTACGCGCGGGTCTGTTTTGATCCACGGGTCAGCTGATGACCCGGCCCAAACCGGGTCTCCAGACCCGGTTTTTGGTCCATTCGGGGCAAAAAAAAGAAAAGAATTTTTTTTTTACAGTTATGATTGCATGTATGTTATGGATGCATTTTAATTATCATGATTAAGGCTTTATTAATTATATGGGCCGGCCAGGGGATTATATTGCAATCGTATGTTTTATCATTTTTTTTTAAAAATTGTTGAGCAAACCACTTATGTAATTTTGAGAGAAAGTGTACATTATATATATTGTAAGCGACACCAGACTTCAAGGACCACGTCTGGAGGCGGATGCAATCATGAAGAATTAATGTATATTTTTCTATTACAGGGGCTTATACAAATAGAGGAACCTGCCTTCAAGCCAACTTGCTGGTTCGATCTCATGTGCCAGTAAATCCCATTTCCACAATTTTAATGTTGAAATGGTTTTCCATTTCCTGTTGGACTAATTGATCAGCCTCTGTTGTTCGGTTCTTGAAGGAAAAAGCAATGTGTAAACCATAGCAATTATATGCTGTAAAATGGCAGGCAATCCCTACAGAATAACAGAAGAAACAAACCATGATAATCGTCTCGGATAGCAAAAACACGGAAAAAGGAGTACTGTGATAACTTATGCTCCCTTTTTCCAATGAAGCTCGTCTTGATGTGGACGAATACAGGTCCAACATTACATGGTTGTGTTTACTCCCTCAAGGCAGAAAACACGACAAAGAAACAAAAAAACTCTGTTTTGTGTAAGGGCTGTAGAGTCTAATAAAATTCACTTTTTTGCTATGTAGAGGAGCTTCATTGGACGAAGGGAGTTAGGATTATTCCAAGAGGTATATAAAAGACTTACAGGTTTTAAAAAGCGTAAACAATGGTTTATATCTGAAAAGGTCGGTAAATTAAAAAGTGGAGTGCAAACGATTTTGAAAATGTAATCTTGAACCACAATTGGCATGGCAACTGAAAGAGCAAATTTGAGGGCAATTTTAACAAAACAGAAAACAATATATTGGAGAGGAATACAGGATGAACAAATATATTCACCCTGCAATTGAGGGAACCATAGTAAAAAATTGGAGTGCCTCTCATATGATGTATACAATGACTGAACAACCTGTCCATGGTGGCAAGACACTGGAGCTCATTTGAAGATAGCTTTGACGTAGAGGATAGTGAATCAACACCAACCAACAGTATCCAACCTCGACAAAGAAAAATATGAGTACAAATATATAATGCACACACAAAATCCACAAAGCCAGGTTTAACCACATTTGCTTTGAAACTGAAATTTTCTGGCTAGAGTTCCAGATTCACATTGATGGACATGATTCAATAGCATTTGTTTACGGCGGAGACTGTCCACCAAGTCATCCAGAAGAAAAAACTCATCATAATCATAATCATAATCATAATCATAATCAAGTAGCGCCTTTTCCCAACTATTTGGGGTCGGCGACATGGATCTTACTCCTCCATTCAGGCTTATTTTGAGCTACCTCTTTTGTAAGAGATAGTAAAGTTAAATCTTTTTTTATTAACTTCATCCAAATTCTCTTAGGTCTCCCTCTCCCTCTTTTAGCACCATTTACATGCATCCATTCTAATCTTCTCACGGGGGCATCTATTGGTCTTCTTTGCATATGCCCATACCAATGCAACCTACATTCCCTCAGCTTCTCCCCTAAAGGAGCTACTCCTAGACTCTCAAAAAAATATTCATTTATAATCCTATCTCTCCTAATTTTCCCACTCATCCACCATCTAGAAAATAAAAAAACTATTGCTATTGCAGACAAGAGCTCCTCTTCACCCTTTTAATTTTCTTCTTCCCTGTTACTAAGATCACCCCTTTCCAGTTTCCTCACGCCCAATCTCTATTCCTGGTTGCCACACTTGCGTCTGTGCCCACAGACATGCAGATGTGAACACACAATTATTGTCGTCCAACCTCCATCACGGCAACTTCCATCCCTGGATGAAACCCAACCTAATCCTAGTTAAGTTAAAGCATGTGCCAACTAAGCATTATCCAAGTAGCCAAATCTGTAACACACGGATGCCATACTTGTCAGGGAGACAGATGGGAGCATCAAATGCTACCTTAAATTAGAAAGAAATGAAGAGTACAAAATCGTAGACATCAATAACCCTTACCAGCCCAGTGAAAATCTACATAACATTCAGTCACCCTTCTTCATTCCACTTGGAATTTACCGCACTATTTGAAGCAAAGATGCATCACAAGAAATAAAAGTCAAATTCTTCAACATAACAGAAACAACAAACCATCTTAAAGCCGCTGCTAATCTGGGATTTTACTCAGTAGCTCAAGAAGCTGAGCCTTTTTTAACCTGGAGTACCCTTTGACTCCCCGAGACTTTGCAATTGCCCTTAGATCTGAAAGTTTTAAAGCACCAAGATCAATAGTACTAGAAGGTAATGATTCTTCACTTCCAGTCCCCTCTTCATCTGCTTCATCAATGTCAGAAATGTTAGAGAGCGTCTCGTCCATTTCATCACTAACATCCATAGAGAAAGGTTCTGTTTCCACCTCGCTTGAACCATTGCTTTTTTCCTTTTCAGGAGACGTGAGATATGAGGTGGGTAATGTGGCATCTTCAGCGGAATATATTGGCTGAAATTTTACTCTAGGAATTGGTGACTTGCGCCTGAAAATCGAAGTAGGTCGAGTAGAGGAGGCAACCTTTTGCACTTTCTCTCTCGTAATTGTGTCAAAGAAATTTGAGTTCTGCACCTCATCAAATGGAATATTTCTTTCAGATTGGTCCAGATTGACATCTTCATCCGCACTTTTTTTCTTCCCTTGCTCAACAGAGTGTTTCCTGAGAAGCTTAAGAAGGGAATCAACAGTACCCCGCTCTCCTTTCCCTTGTGCTGCTTCAATCTTCTTCTCTTCTTTAATTGCAGCCCTTTCACGAAGTTGAACTTGGACCTTTCTAAAAAGTTGAACAATCTCTCTTTCCCGTGGTCCAGGAGTAGCTGTAGCCTGTAACCTTGGGTTTCCAGAGAGTGAAAGCAGAGGCCCATTATTTGACGGCAAAGGCTCTGATTCATCAAGGTTATCAGAGTTTTGTTTTGATAATTCAAGGTTATCAGAGTTATCTTGCCTGTTTTTGCTTCGAGAGAAGCCTTGCCCTTGCTTGCTCTGCCTTGAGAAATCTGGATTTCTCCTACGTCCTGATGAGCCAGCAGCACATGTAAACAATAACTTTCTAGAGCAATCAACTGATACTCCTCTCAACAGAATCTTAACCCCGGCAGAGGGTTTTAAGTTATTGTGACTGGTGTATGATGCAAGAGATGCGCTTCTCAAAACTCCTGAGCAAGGGAGACACCTTCCATCAGACAACCCATGACCTGCACAAAGAGAAACATCCAGCAACTCATACACACAGGATTTATAGTATATACAGTGAGAGCGAATCACCATTTGATGTACATTCAATTCTATGCCACTCATCTCTATATGTTTACAATCTTAGTCTAAAATTAGTGAGCTGCTGCTCATCATAAAGCATGATCATATACCAAATTATCTCCATCACAAATACATGATTACAACTATCGCATAATTTGCTTAAAGGTAAAAAATTATCCGGATACAAGGCTACCGTCAATCGGTGACCTAGAAGTTAAAAACATAATGAGCACAATTAACGATAACAGAGAATCGTACACAAGACTGCCCAGACTCATAACAGCACTTGTTTCAATTTACTAATCAAAGTCAACCAACTCCATCCAAAGCAAGCAGCTTTAAATGCTGACAACAGAGAACAGACTGTGGTAACATCAATCATTTATGATGATCGTTCATAAGACCATTCAAATCCAGATAAAAGAAAAACTCCTTCCGTCCAATGAAGTTCGTCTGGATGTGGAAATATATGGGTCCAACAGTACATGGCTGTGTCAGCTCCCTCCAGGCAAAAAGCATGATAGAGGAACAAATTTTTTTTCTTTGTATGGGCCCTAGAGTCTAATAAAATTCACTCATTGTGCAATGCAGACGAGCTTCATTGGACAATGAGTACATTATAACGCTCTCCAAAAATGCAAAATAGACAGTAAGACAGACATATCCCCTTCACACTTTATGTTACTCTAGACATTGGTTGCATATATACAAGGATAACAACTTCAGTCATTTGACTAACTCACCATATTCACACTTGTTCTTCTCTACTTAGCCAAAGACCCTAAAACCCTTCTAAGTCCTAAACCCTAACCCCTATACCAAACAACACTGAGCTACTGATTTCACATTATTAAAAGACCTCCAACATATACAAGATGAAGTGAATAAGAACTACCACACATACATCAAAGGGAAGAACAATGAAAGAAACAATTAAAAACAGAAAATAACTGACGAAAATCATAATCACAATTAACAAGCCCAACGACACACCATACTGAAACATCCAAAAAAACCCTAATTTCCTATTTAAATGAACCAAACTGGTAAGATATATAAGATGAAGACACTAGTGTGGCGGGACGCCAAGGGAACAACTGCTGGAACTACAAAGAAGAGATTATTGCAAAAGCAGGTAGAGGAAGGATGGGAAATAAGGAGAGCCCACCTGGTATATTGTTGGGAAGGAGATGAAGTCCGGGCGACATGGCTGCCCGACTGCTGGCCTTTGGCTTCTTCAATGGCGGTAAGGCATTTCAAGCTGGGGATGTTGGGTTTTGGTAAGGGTTTACCCTTGGACGGTCAGGATCAGCTATTCAGCTTCTCACGGACATTTTATAATACCAGAAATACCCCTTTGTTCCGGCTGGGGAGAAAGGAGAGAAGAAATAACGTATTCCATTCTATATTAATATGGTATTTACAAAAACCCAAATGCGACTATTAATATGGAAAGAGGGGATATTTACTACCTCCGTCCAACCTTATCTGTCTGGATTAAAATACCAAAATGAACTATTTTAGTTTAGTTTAGTTTTCTAATTCATACAGGTATATTTGGACAGAGGGAGTATTTGGGTAAATTTTATCTATCCCCGTAGCTGAACTGAGACAGCCCCTTATATTTCAAAGTTGGGCCGTTTGGGGAGTGATTATGAGCAAATATGCACACTTGATTTTCCAGATCCACTGTAACATCCATGTTTTTTCTGTATCCAGCGTAAAACATAACTTGAGTTAGACATGGAAAAAACATAGACGCTACAGCGTAAAATATTCACTGCTTTCCCCCTTATCATAAGTCATAACGACCTTCTTTTCCCACCACCTCCTGGCACCTTCCCACCTAACCCTCGCCCTCCATGGCATTGGCGTCTCAACCACACCTCGACACCTCCCCTTGCCTTGACATTCCATTGGGAGTGAAGGAAGCGAAGTTGGGAGGGCGAGGAAGTGAGGATATGAATGAAAAGGATGTTAAGAGTATTTTATTTTGACTTGTGAGCATTATGTTCATGATAAAATTGCACTTATACCCAACATTTCCTTTTAAAATCTTCACATCAACTTGAACCTCAACAACACAACGCAGTACTAATATCGAACGATAGCATATTTAAAATATGTGTCGAGCCCGATGAGATCCAACAATTGACGTGTGGGACAGAAGAAATTATTGGGTGCACTACTTCAGGTCCAGGGTGCCACGGAGCCACCAATCTCCAAGGATTGGTGGTACGTGTGCTCACAGAGATCGACGCCTCCATGGTGGCATGGACTATACCCAATAATTTCTCATGTAACAAAGGGCAAGTGGATGATTCAAAACCTCGTCTGGCCCTATTTTGATGCCTCTTGCATGATTGTAACACATGTAATGGATAATTAATTGAATCATGTTTGGTTCATAATTTGGGTTGAATTTAAAATTTAGCTTGAGAGAGGATTGTCGCCTAATTCATGCTTAATTTGTGAATCTTCTCATGAGGAGATTCACCAAATTGAGACTAAATTATAAATTTTTAATTCAGCAACCAAACGACATTGTTATTTTACATTAATTCAGGCAGAATAAATTCTCTCTTAATTTGCTTCAAATTCATTAAAATTCACTAACCAATCAGCCCTTATATCTAAGTATTATCGATGAGTCTAGTTTTCATGAGACTTGTCTCATGCAACATACATCAGCCAAGTCATCTCCAGTAGTCGAATCATCACCCACCGTTGTAGGTGTCAGATCAAGATCTGACGGCTCGAGATTACTCTAGCTCATGCAAGCTACACGAGACAAGTCTCATTTAAACTTTTCCATTGATATAAAATATTAAGCTTCATCCACACATGCAATCCTGTTGAGTTTGTTTCATTAGATTTAGTAGCTTAAGTACTTATTTTAAATTATGTGGCTTGAATTAATATTAGCCATTAGATTAGATTTGGAATGTGGTTAGATGCTTTTCAGTAAATCAGTTATCTGCTTTGGCCAACTAGAGGGCAGACTATGGGCTTGTTTGGTTGCCACTACAGAGCCAGTTTTTAGGAGAATCAACTATTCTCCAGGGAAATCTCCTCAAAAAGAGATTTTCCAAAAGATTTGACTTTTTCAAGTGGCATATCGTAATTCCATAAATAAGACAAGGGTATATAAAAATAAAAAATACGTTATGCTATTGTGTGTCCCCGACTTTTATATTTATTTACAAAATATGTCATTAAACCCTAAATTCTTCTCTAAAAGCAAATTCTTCCCAACCAAATGCCTATTTACCACCTATATAATTCTTCCTTAGAATCCCGCTTTCCCATGCACTCCAAGATTTTGTTACCAAACTGGCTATATGTAAGGTGCCTTATGGTCCTAAGGGTGGTTATGTCGTTCATCTCTTTTCACCTCCTTCTTCCTTCCCCTATCTGTTCTTGCTGTAAATTTGTGCCCCTATAAAAGGGAGCAGAACATTGGTATCAGAGCGTCTATGATCCACTTTTTTTTTGCCATGGAGAAGACATGTGACTAGGAAAGGCAAGAGACCCCTTCAACCTCGCCGGAGGAGGAGGTGATGCAGCCCCAATAGCAGCAACCGCTATTGATAACTGCCACAACCACGCATCTAGGCTTGCAACTGCCATCGGTAACTACCACGACCACATATCCTACCCTTGCTCTGGGTTCTATTAGAGTTTATAGATGAAATGCACTCATTCCGTCTCACTCAACTGTTAATTCTTGAGAGACTACCAGGATTCACACAGGTTGTTGAAGGCACTATTAAAAGAATCATTCTTCCATGACACTCCAGTTGTCGGTCACGAAGGTTCATTTTCCACCTTCAAAAGAATCAGCCAAAACTTTCTTTGGCGGGGAATCAAGGAAACTGTTCAACAATATGTGGCATAATGTGATATTTGTCAACGTGCCAAAGCCTCGACCTCTACACTTGGTAGTCTCTTGCAACCTCTCCCTTTTTCGGAGCACGTTTGGGAGGACTGATTGATCTATACATAAAATATATATTTTATTATCTCCTAAACTTATATTTATGCTAGTGTTTGATTAAAATTATTACTACTTTAATATAATTTTTATCTTTTGTAGGAAATAAGAGTAATACATAGAAATGAGGTAAAAATAGACTTTAATGGATAAATCATCATAACTTTTTGTAAAAATGTCTGATTGGACTGATTCGAGCTTTATTCAAGAAGTCAGCTTTCCAACGCCACCAACCATGTCCAATTCGGAGTTCAGAGCATAAAATTATAGCCATTTGAAGATTATAAACAGTAACTACGATCGATAGGTCAATCAACACGATCGCCTCAGTCACAAAATAGTGTTATTGAAGGAAACGATCGATTGGCACCTAAAACGATCGATCGTATCTACTGGAGTTTTTGATTTACGCAAGGCAGTAACAGCGATCGATCGGAATTATACGGCATCAATCGGAAGAACGATCGATTGGAATAAAATAACGAAGGGATTATGATCGATCGGTAGACAATCGATCGGCAATACGTACGATCGATCGCCGTATGCGGCAAATTGAAATTAGACATATTTCAACTCGGATTTAGAAGGGGACTTCGTGGTTTCTCTTAAAAAATATAAATAGGCCTTAAAAGAGAATGTTTTGGCTACTAGAGAACATACTTTGGAGGCTAGAGAGGAGCAAGAGAAGGAGTCTTTTACAGCGAAGAAGAAGAAGGATTCATGATGATGGATTTACATAAACAAACTTCTCTTTTCTTTCTTTCTATGTGTAACTAAACTTTCATTCAAGACTAGATGAAGCCCCATATGTGTATTGCTACTCTTGTTAGTTTAATTTTGTAAAGTTGATTATGATTAATGCTTAATGCAATTTTATGAGTATTCTTTTGAGTGCTTGACCATAGACTAGATTGATTATGAATGGAATTAGATATTGTGATTAATTTTATGCCCAACTAAGGATAGAATTGATTACACCATAGTGGATGAACTTTCGTGTCTGACCAAGAACATAAGTGAATTCATTGTGATTTGTGTGTCTGACCATGAACACAAGTTACTATATCATGTCAATCTGCATGTAATAATAATCAATAGTAGTAATTGTATGTCTAGTGGTGGATTCATTGCCTTGATACTTCTCCATATTTATTAAATCTCAGTTAGATTAGCTAAAGTTCATTGCTTTATTTAGAATTAATTAAACTACATCTTTTCTTCTCTTGAGTTTGGTAAAATATTTAAACATCCCTGAGGTTCGACAACCATTTCTATACTCGCCGTAGTACAATTGCCTTGTGCACTTATAAGGGGTTTATATTTAAACGATCAAGGACATTGCTATGGACTTCGTAGAGTCACTTTTAGTGCTTCTTGGCAAATCGATCATTCTTATCATGATGGACCGCCTTTCCAAATACACGCACTTTTTCATTTTGTCCCCCTTATTCAACCAAGATTCTCGCAAAAATCTATGTCCATAAGGTGGCCAAACTCCATGGCATACCTAGCACGATTGTATCATATCGTGATCGGGTATTTTCATCTAAGTTTTGGCATGAGCTCTTATTTTTACAGGGCACCAGCCTTCACATGAGCACCCCCTACCATCCACAATTTGATGGTCGTTTCGTGGGTGACGAACCTCGTCACTGGTTACAACCATGGTTTTAAAAACAGGACCGAACCGGCTGGTCCGACTGGAGCCGTACATTTTTCAGTCCGGGTCGGTCGGGTAAGTTGACCCAGCCGAGTCAGTGCAACCTGGCCGACCGGTCTGGTTCGGGTTAACACCCCCCTCTTCTCCCCCCGTTTCGCCGAGCCCCCCTCGGCGAAACCGGGGGCCCCGTTTGGCTGACACCGATCCGCCCCCTCCTGTCCCCCCGGTGCCTCCCTCCCCCGAGGGCCTCTGGTTCAATGCGGTGGCGCCGTGTCGAGCCAGAGTCTCCCCCCCCAAGCAGTTATGGCTTTTACAGTGATCATCAACTCTTCAAAAGGGAAAGACTTCCAGATCTACAGTGAATCGCAGGGGATGGAGAAAGTAGGCAAAATCTACGTAATGGCAAGATCATCCCCTCTGGACAAGTTTCTAATGGTTAAATGCTTAAAGAAGCAAAGAGAAGTTGTATGTATCATGTTCCACTTACAACAATACAATTGTTGTGGGTGAATATCAATAATTGATACTTTGGGGGATGTGGCCCTTACCACATAAGGCCGGTGGAAGAGTTGATGAAGAAGCATCTGACTGGAGAGCTGAACCACTCATAACCAAAATTTATCTTTTTTTTTCTTTTATTATGACGTTATCACCGGGTCAACTCGGGTTGACCTCCGATTGGACCTACTCGGCAAGAATTCGAGGTCAGTCACCGGTCTGATTTTTAAAACTTTGGTTATAAGTACTTCCTTAGAAATAATGGTCGTATAGCACAACTTATCAAAGGTCAACAGGCTACTAAGGGTGTTTACGTCAACAAACAGAATCCACCGATTTTGGCATGATAAATCTATACAGAAAAAGGCAATTCAATAAAAGGAGAGCTTATAGATCCCGGAAACTACCTCCAATTCGACGAATCGAGCACCTCGCCAAACCCCCCTCCCCCCTGCCCAGCCCATGGAAAAACGTCTCGCCGATATATCGGCGATATATCGGTATCGGGCCTAAACCGATACATCGATATCAATTAATATCGATTTTTCAAAAAATTCCAAATATCGCCGATATATCGGTTTCGGACCGATATATCGGTATTTTTTGAATTAAAAAATTATTTTTAAAAAAAAAAACCTTTCATGTTTGTTTTCTATCTTAATAGGCATATTTTGAAATTTATTCTTTGTTTAAATTAGTATAACTTATTTTAGAAGTTAGATTGTGAAAATATACGGTAAAAACTAGTTTTTGACTACCGATATTTTTTTACACAATATCTCCGATATATCTCCGATATTTCGTCTCTTTGGCCGACCGATATTTTACCGATATCCGATATGACTTTCCATGGCCCAGCCTGATCAACAAAACTCCATTCTTTTGAAAAAAAAAATTCGGCATTTTCAATTCACAATTGGACGAAATTGCCTTCTCCAGCGGCCGTTCTCTTGTCCTTACCTTCTTGTCCTCCCACTCATCTACCCCCACGTTTACAGATGGTCCAGACCTTCCTCAAGAACCCCAACATCGCTCTAGAACAAGATTTTAGCTCTTTTGATCAGACAAACTACTACTTCGGTGCGGTAAACATTTGAGTCCTGCAACATCTTACCATCTGATTCTTGTCCAGTCAGTGTAGAGCTGAATGCAGAGGACTATTTCTCTGAACGTGGTACTGATGAGAGGAATCTTGTGATTAACGATTCCAAGCAGCACTCATGGTGCAAGAAGCTTATCTTGTTCAAGCAGTCTTTATTTGGTCTCAAGCTCAAGGCCTTCAGAGCTTATCTCAAGTCACTCTTCACTAAATCTGTCTGATCAGATGGTTCATGTGCAGATCCAGTAAAACATGGTGAAAATATTAGTTTTCTTAAGCTTGAGCAAGTATTTTATGGTGGCAAACAGGAACCCATGATAGCGGACAACGAGTAAAGAAGAAGAAGAAGTAAAGAAGCATGAAAACAGACAGTTAAAACTTTGGAATCCACCGAGGGTTTCCACCATAATCCACCGAAAAGAGGGCAAACGGAATACACCACAGAATTTGTTAGAATCCACCAACAAAGAAAGCTTTGGCTCTAAGAAATTCTCTAAACAACGTCTACCCTTTTTTCATTGATGTTAAAGCCTGTAAATAGGCTTCTTAGAGTTCTACTCATGGTTTTCAAAACCGGATCGGACCGGCCGGTCCGACCGCGGAGAACCGGAACCGGCCGGTTTTCTTTTAAACCGGAGCGGTCCGGACCGGTCGAAATTTTTTTTTTTTTTTTTTTTTTGAAAAAAACTTCTGCTGGAGGGGGGATTCGAACCTCCCCCCTCCCTAAGGGTACCTACGCCTCAACCACCCAGGCTACTGGTGGTTTCATGTTATTATTTTACCAAAAAGTATATTTATTATATAACTTTCATCTTCACCCCTAAACCGATCCGGGTCGATGGCCGGTCCGGTTTTGAAAACCTTGGTTCTACTTCAAGAAGGAAGTATAAAAATAATTTATATTTTTTTACGTAGAAAAAAAGGGGAATAAAATCATATTTTAAATATAATTCTCTAACAAAATAACTCCTATATAAACTCATGACTAAGGGCCCGTTTGTTTACTCTTATTCAGGTCTGAACTGAATAAGTGGCTGAAAAGCCCAGCTTTTTTGGGCTTTTCAGCCCATTTGTTTGGGTCTCTGAATTCTATGCTGAATTCAGCCCATGTATGTAAAAAGGCCCAGAAAGTCAGATTGAAAAACCCATCTGAAAACCCTCTTGAGTGTCTGAATTCTCTGTCTCGTCGTCGCCCCGCTCCTCGTCGCCCTCGCCGACATCTCCTTCCGCCGCCAGCCCTACCCCTCCCGTAGAACTTCGACCTCTGCAGAAGTACGAGATTGATCTCTCAAGCAAACAAAGCAGCGACGTGACTCTCATTTTCAGTAATTCTCAGCAAAGGGGACACAATCCCTTGTATTTCCTGCAAAGAAGTCTGCAGCTTAATCTCCTTCAGCACCAGGCGCCTCAAGTTCATAACGTGCTTCTGCAACTCTGCGGACTCCCTGATATCCTTCGCCCTCAGCTAAAGAACCTTGTGTGCCAATGCCATAAGGAAGCTGGCATATCTGGGCATGGTGGTGTACTTGTGCAGAAAATGCGTAAGCAATACAAGCTCATCATGGTCCAAATTGGAGAGACACCTTATGAGCTTCCTTCTGGCCACTAATTCCTCCATGACAGCCACAATGCTCTGCAGGTTTTTGCAGTTCAGCGCCGAGACCAGGGCCTCCTTGTGCCTGAACTTCCTCAGAAGCTTGTCATGCTCCGCCAGCTTCACCTTCTTTGACCTGCTAATCACAGTGTCCCCATCCGACGGCTTCTCTGTCTGCCCTCGGTAGAAGTACCGAAAATTCGACGGCCGCAGCACCCTCTTCCTTGCCACTCTCTTGTCCCCAATACCACCATCTTCATCATCCTCAGATTGTTTCGATTCCTTCCGCCTCCCAACGTAGAGAATTCCATTATTAGTACCAATCACCCGAGCAGAGCAAGAAGGGGAGTACGCAATTGACATAAGCGGCACAGGGAATCTCATCGAATCCGTGATTTTGAAAGCAGAGTAATCCAATACCTTCATGAACCCGTCCAAGGCGACACTGAGGAGGCGTTGCTGGTCGGTCGGGCCAGGGATTTTGGCCAGGCAGAGGGAGGTGAATCTGAAAATTTCAGATTCAGATTCAGATTGGAAAATTTCAGACATATGGCTTTTCAGACTTTTCAGAGGACTTTTCAGATTCAGATTCAGACTAATCAAACGGACCCTAAATAGGAAATTTCTAAAATTAACAATCTTCCATGATCTTCAATATGATGACTGCATCAACCCATTCGGTCAAATTTGTACTCCTTTCCAAAATTATTATCACCTTAAAGTTTTCCAAATGAACTAATCATTTTGGAAAACCTTATAAGGATAATAATTTCTGACAGAGGGAGTAAGAAACATCAAAGTTGAAGAGAAAGAAGGCCATAGAAGATTTTTTTCAAGTTCAATTAAATGGAATTTAGGAGCTAAGTCTTTGCCTTTGCCGTCCTCATCAAGTATTTCAACTGCTAGCCTGAATCGTGGGTCCCAGCCACTTAAGAGAAGCAATAGTGCACATTCAGAGGTTGAGAACTCTATTGAAGGGGGCTCACTGTGTCTCAACAGACGTTCTATGCCAAAAAGAGTGCAAGTGAACATGGATTGCGCTCCTTGTCAGCTTCAAGAATTGGAGCAGGTGATGATGCATAGAAGCCACCAATCTGTCAGGAATAAAGAGACTCGTACCTTGGATTTGCATTGGCTGCGGAGTTCGGTTTAACAATATTTGCGGAATAATGTAGGCGTAAGATCCATGTCCCCGACCTCAAAGTGTCAAGAAGTGCACTTCTTGATTAGGAGTATGACTTTAATAATTTAATGTTAATTGTTTCATGTTGTAGCATCAATGCAGCTCAAAACCAATGCAGGACTGCTCATAGAAGTAAAATCTTGATGGCTTTTGCCTTGTTTTTCTTTTTATTTTTTATTGTCTAGATTTTATGGCCATTCTCCACCATTCTGATGTGAGCTAATCGAGCACATGATCTTCATCAGGACCATTGCTTTTGAGGGAGGGTTGCGTCGCTTTCATGGTGGCCATATATTCTCCAAAAAATGCTGGGTTGCATGGTGAAATTTAGCAGTTGAAAGGTTAGAATCCAACGTATGTTTATATATGGACAGTTACACCACATGAACCAGATTCCTGTATCTAAAATAAATTTCGGGAAAAGAAGAAAGCTGCTGGACCATATAGCACCCTAGCTATCAGACAATCCTACAACATGAAAGATTGAGTGCTGCACAAAAACTTTTACATGTTTATACAAAGAAAGACTGTTGTGCCTAGAAACTTTTCCAAAAGTTGATGAAACCTGTTTTGATTCTTGGAAACTTTTTATGGTTTGTGGGCCTACAGCTATCCTTTGTCTGATTGAAAGTTGTACTCCCTCGGAGTCACTTTTAATAGATACAGTTGTTTTCAAATTCATTAAAAATTTAGTTAATTTGAAAAAAAAAACTGGAGGGAGTAGTATTAGTGCTCACATCATTGCAATAAACATGATGCTTCCTGTCCCAGTCAAATAACCATTGATTCATTTCAAAATCCATTTTCTTGTACTGGCCACTTCAATGTTTTTTATACATTTTAAAATCTTGCTGGCCTATATAAATGACGAAGGCAATCAAGAGAGATTATGCTGGGACTGCCGTTTCTTGTTTCTCTTACATAAGAGGTTTTTTGGCAGTACAATATAATTGTTTACAAGCCTAAAGCCATATGTGCTACTGCCACAAGCAATGATAATACTCCCTCCGTCCAAAATTACCTCTCTTGATTTAAAAGCCAAAATGAATTAACTAATCTAGACAGCTAATTTTTGACGAAGGGAGTAGCAAAAACAGCTTCACAATAATAAGATAGGTTACTTGGCTCCACTAACTATGCCATTAGGAAAACATAGTAATTCCCTAGTGGACCACCACTGAAAAGGGACGTTGATATCACGCAGATTGGAGCACTCTAGAAAAGCAATACCTTAAATTAAGCGCATTAGTTTCCCAACTAAGAGTATGAAATTCTCTCTCCTTAAATTGGGACCAATAAAAATTCCGTGCCGTGCGATCACTAATAGAAGTGATTGCCATGGAGCATTTGTGAACTGACATAGGGTTGTTTGGTTCATGAATTTGACAGCAAATTCATGCTAATTCAGCATGAATTTGGAGATAACTAACTGAATCATGTTTAGTTCATGAATTTGGTTTGAATTTAAAATTAGGTCTGAAAGAGGATTCTTCCCTAATTCAGGCTTAATTTGTGAATCTTCTCGTGAGGAGATTCACAAATTAAGACTAAATTATAAATTTTCAATTCAGCAACCAAACGACATTTCTATTTTACACCAATTCAGCCTCAATAAATTCTCTCATAATTGAGCTTCAGATTCATTAAATTCACGATTTAAGTACAAGAATCTTGTTCATGTGGTGTAATGTCCATTTAGATATGTTGGTCCTAACCATTCAACAGCTAAATTTCGCCATGCAACCCAGCATTTTTTGGAGAATAAATGGCCAAAATGAAAGCGACACAATCTCCCTCAAAAGCAATGGTCCTGATGAAGAACATGTGCTCCATTGGCTCACATCAAAATGGTGGATAATGGCCATAAAATCTAGACAACAAATAAAAATAAAAAACATGACAAAAGCCATCAAGATTTTACTTAGCAATCCTGCATTAGTTTTGAGCGGCATTGATGCTACAACACGAAACAATGAACATTACTTTGTTAACTAAAAGTTCATAATCATAAGGAAGAAGCGCATTCCTCAACGCTTTGAGGTCGGCAACATGGATCTTATGCCTCCATTCTTCCACAAACATTGCTAAGCCTAACTCCACAGCTGATTCAAATCCAAGGTATGGGCATCTTCATCCGCTACAGATTGGTGACCTCTGTGCATCATCACATGCTCCAATTCTTGAAGCTGACAAGGAGCGAAATCCATGTTCACTTGCACTCTTTTTGGCACAGAACAACTGTTGAGACTGTTTGCAGTGAGCAATGGCCTCTTCAATTGAGTTCTCAATCTCTGAATGTGCACTATTATTTCTCTTCAGCGTCTGGGCCCCACGATTCAAGCTAGCACTTGAAATACTTGACGAGGAAGGCAAATGCAAAGACTTAGCTCCTAAATTCCATTTTATTGCACTTGAGAAGGATCTTCTGTGGCCTTCATTCTCTTCAACAGTACTCATTGGATGTTTCCTATCAATTTGACCAAATGGATTTCTCTTTGCCACCACAAAATACTTGCTCAAGGACTTAACCTTTGGAGGACAAAGACTTTCACTATGTTTTGCTGAATCTGCACATGAACCATCTGAACAGCCAGATTTAGTGAAGAGTGACTTGAGATAAGCTCTGGAGGCCTTGAGCTTGAGACCAAATGAAGACTGCTTGAGCAACTTAAGCTTCTTGCACCATGAATACTGCTTGGAATAGTTGATCACAAGATTCCTATCATCAGGGCCACATTCAGAGAAATAGTCCTCTGCATTCAGCTCTCTACTGACTGGACGAGAATCAGATGGTGAGATGTTGCAGGACTCAAATGGGGTGGTTACAGCACTGAAGTAGTGATTTGTCTGATCCAATGAGCCGAAACCTTGTTCTAAAGAGATGTTGGGGTTCTTGAGCAGGGTCTGGACCATCTGCAAACGTGGGGGTAGAAGGAGTGGGAGCAGTTTTCCCTTGTAGAAGAGTTCATCTGCTGGAGAGGAGGTGGAAGCTCTTTCATGGAGGACTGAGGACTTGTGGAACTCAAAATCTTTAGACTGGGGAGAGCTGTAGAAGCTGGTGGAGCTGGGGTACATGTCAATGTAGTCCTCGTCTGACGGATCACAGGGTTCATGAATGACTCTGGCCATCTTGAGGAGATAACAATTCTAAGGATGGAAGGGAGGAACTATAAAGCTAGCCCAGGAAGAGAGCAGAAAGATGGAATGAAATTTAAGGAATTTTCCGGATGCTGCCAAATGAAAGACATACAAAAACATGGGAGTATTTTCAAAGGCACTACCACATTCTGATATATGTCCTTTTTGTTTTTATATCTTCTGATGTTTCTTTTCAGCCATCTTATTCTGCATCTCTATTTTTTTTACTACAATTCTCCATCTGCAATTGCTCTTTTCTAGTTTCTTCTATTTGAACTTAAATTGTTTATCCCTGAAGAATCTCAGGTGGGATGACTGCACATACAATATTCATATACGTGCATTCTATTGCCTGATATTATTTAAGATAATTGTTCGCTGATAAACGACACGATTGGTCGACATGCAAAAGTATATTAGATATATTTAGTTGTGTTTGGTGTGGAAGTCATATTGCCTTCCTTTTCTTTTCTCGTGGACAAAAAGCTCAGCAACTTCTTTCCTTTCCATTTGGTTTTTTCACTAAATTCACTTTCTAGGAGCGGCCAGATTGAAAAGAGAGTCTGTGATTGAAATATTCCATGGCGACACTGCAAGTTATTGCAACCACAGCATTCTGCACGGATTAGAACCGTTTAAAAACTGTTTACAATGGGAGCTAGCTACAGTCTCATGTCACCAGGAAATTCTAATGGATATTAGCAATAAAAGACGTGAGAGATCTCACTAGCTAGGATTATCGTCACCTGTCATACTTGGATGAAATTTCTCCCGTTCTAATGTCTTCTGTGCAACAGCTTGCCAGTACTAAGAGCTCTGAACTTGAATTCAGTCCGTACCTTAAAATCATAACAACGACAAGAAATAACAGTAACGACTTTGGACGTTCTTAGTAACAGCATTTAGTATTCTTTGGAACACATTGGAATTGTTAGTGACTCTCCAAGAAATAATAGACCGTAGATCCAAGTCGAAGTGACAGTTCAGTGACAAGGACCAAAAAATTATCAGCAAACCTGGCCAACTCCAATAAGGTAAACCAAACAATGTAACGATGTTACTCCCTCGGTCAAATGAGTCATTCATCTCGTCATGAACCATAAACCAACGTGAGCCAATCCACCCTCTGGGGGACTCTGGATATATATGAGGCCATAGTAGAGGTGGCAATGGGCCGGGCCTAAGCCGAACCAGGCCCAATGGCTATGGGCTGGGCGGGCCTAGGCCGGCCCATTGGAGGCCCATGCAGGGCACCGGGCCAGGTCCTAGGATCCAACCCAATAGACCCAAATACTGTGGGTGTTTGTATCTTATAACAACAATAATCGTACTAATAGCACTAAGAGCGAGTACCGAATGCCAGCCATATCAAACTGGAATCCAAGTTAGGGTCCATTTAATTGGTCTGATTAAGTACTGAACTGAATAAGTGACTGATAAGCTGCATTTAGATGGCTTATCAGTGCGTTTGTTTCACGCACTAATTAAATGGCTGATTTCAGAGGATTTACAAAATGGGGCTAAAAAAGTCAGATAGAAAAATGGGTCTGAAAATAACCCCGATCGCCCGACCCTCTTCCTCGCACCTTCGCCGGATCCGCCCAGCCTCTTTCTCCTCGGAACATATTCGATTGCAGGCGCGCGAGAGGGGCCAAGCATTGTCAGTAGTGGTCATGGTGTTCGTCGTGGCGCTTCCAGTTAGCAAAGGAGGCGCAACAGAAGCTGCAAGCTGGTGCATATCTCGCAGCACGGGGATCGAGAGGACGTTACAGAAGGTGCTGGACTACGTGTGCGGGGCAGAGGCCGATTGCGGCCCGATTCAGCCCAACAGTGTCTGCTACCTGCCCAACACAGTCCAATCCCACGCCGCTTACGCCTTCAACAGGGGTCTGCTTCTTGTGACTTCTCTGGTCTGGCCGTCGTCGCAATGTCCGACCCAAGTACGTCTCTTTTCTGTTTTTTGTTTTGAGCAATATGAAGGTGCTTTCCTTTAACTCATCATGATGGAAAGTTTTGGTTTTCTTCCTAGTTTCTTTGCTTGCGGTTGTTTCTGGACTGGTTATGGGCTCAAAGATTGTCTTTTTATACTTTTGCAGGCTATGAATCGTGTGTGTACCCATCATCTGCAAGGTATTTGTTGTTTCCCTATTTCTCTTTGCCTTCTTTAGAGCTTGACCATGTTAATCTTATTTATGGCTTTAGCTGCCTTTATGCTTTCTTTCCCCTTCCTGGCCAGGTGGGGGTTTCCCATTCACTTCCCACCATTTCTCCTTTCTATCTACGAAAATCTTTTGTGTTTTTTCAAAAAAGCATTCATTTTGCCCAATCAATCTATTTCCAACTCCATTGCCGGTTCTCCATTTCTGGTCAAATTCGCCCGCGGTTCATCAGAAACTTTCAGGTCTGTTTCTGCCCCCCACGCCTCTTTCGTTCGTAGATCTCTCGAACCCATTCGGTCTCCAGCTCGATCCGGGCATAATTTGTTTAAGCTGGAATTCAATGGTTTCGGATTTGCAGACATGATTTTTGCGGTCCTTTGTGTGGCTTCTATATGATGGAAATCGGATAAACTGAAGATTGTTCTTATATAGCTGACAAAAAAGTTTTTTTGTGGATTTGGAATCATCCGGTATAGATGGCGATTGTGGTGGTTTATATACCCTCTTTTTTAGTGGTGGATTTGTTTCATCTGAATCTTACTTTTCAGATTCAGATTCAGCCAGATTCAGATTCAGTCCTGAAAATTTTAAGACTTTTCAGAATTCTCAGCGGACTTTTCAGATTCAGATTCAGACCAATCAAATGGACCCTTAGACTTAATTTGACATATATAGGCAATTTGGAATGATTTCCTTTTTTTTTCCGCCTACGTACATCTCCCTGTCCGGCACCGGTCATCTTCTCCGGCATCCGACGTCTTTATTTCCAACTTGTGTCATTTTGCTCTTAGGCATTTTTCTCCTCAATAGCTTTTATCTTTCTTCTTAGTGAGTCTTTTCTCATTGATACACAATCATCTTTGGTTGTAAATGGTTATGAGGTTCTTTCTCATAGGGATTGCTTGCCATTGCCCTTCTTGGGCAAATACAAAGGAGCAATATAAAAAATCATCCATACAGAAAACCCTTTGTCATGTTTTCTCTTTCTTCTCACTAAGTGTTTTCTCCTTGATACATAAAGCAATTATTTCTCTCTCCTGGGGATTGCTCGCCATTGATTACTCATAAGATGACATGCAAAAGTATATATATATATATATATAACAGTTTGTATGAGATCGTTCTCATATAATAAACATGAAGCCAATTTTTGGGTCGTTAGATTCCGATTAGAGGATAGATATCAAATCAGTGGGTAGGTGAGTGTGTCAAATTAGATAGTAGGTAAGTTCTTTGTAGTTGTTTGTAACTCCAATGATTACGAATTGAATTGGCCTCATATAAGCTATATGAGAGCCATCTCATTTAAACTTTTTCCATATATATGTGGTTGGTGTGGAAGTCATATTGCCTTCTTTTTCTTGTCTTGTGGACAAAAAGCTCCACAACTTCTTTCCTTTCCATTTGGTTTTGTCACTAAATTCATTTTATGGGAGCGGCCAGATTGAGGGGCCATTTTGGGGTGTGAAAAATCAACTCTATCCAATTGAAAAAATCCAACTGGTTAAGGATTTTTGGGATAATCCACTAACAAGTGAAACATGAAGCGAGTTGAAATATTTCACAATTTTTTTTCATGTAAGGATCCTGTTACCCATATAAAAAATTGTGAAAAGAATGTGGTTAATTTAAGCCACTTACAAAGTGTTCATCAGAAATTGATCATGGCTTCCATTTTATACGAGCTATCGATCACACATCAAAACCATGGAATGCCGGCTCGCCGATACACTGATACGACCCAATATCGGTTTTTTAAAATTTTCCAAATATCGCCGATGTATCGGTTTCGGACCATATATCACCATTTTAAAAAAGAAAACGTTTTAAAAAAATTTGGAATTTTTTTTGAAAAAAAAGGAAAAAAATCTTTTCTGTTTGTTTCCCATCCTAATATGCATTTTATGCATATTTTAAAATCTATGCTTTGTCTAAATTAGTATAACTCATTTTAAAGTTAGATTGTAAAAATATATGGTAAAAACTAGTCTTTGACCACTAATATTTTTTTACACAATATATCCAATATATCTCCGATATTTTATCTCTTTGGCCGACCGATATTTTACCGATATCCGATATCACATTCGTTGATCAAAACTAAGTTATAGCTAGAGCTCACAGGCTTTGTAACTTCTCGTTGCAAAAGACCCTAATGGGCCAGCAGAAATTTACAAGACAATGCCCACCGGCCCAGTAGGACCAGGGCCAAAAATAGAAAACGAGAGAGCCACCGTCTTCACGGCCTCGCGCGAGCGCAGCCAGAGATTCGCCAATGTGGGCAAGCCTCGCGTGTAGGCGTGCCTACGTTGTCCAAACAAGACCACCACCACCACCACCACCACCAAAGAACCCCCCGACAGAAAACGAACCAGCGAGGGAGCCCGAGCTGCCGCGACGACCTTACCATTCCATTCCTGGAAGGAAGAGGGAAGATCAGACCAAAAGTCTTCCCTTTTCCAAGATTTCAATAAAAAAGCTTATTTCTTAAGCTTTCTTCTTCAATTCCCATCCAAATCCAAACCCTTCCTCTTCAAATCAATCATTGTGGAGTAGTAGCAGCCATCCATCCAAAGGAGGAGTCGTCTTCGCCATGGCTTCTCATATCCTGCGCCGGATCCATCGGATCGCTGCCGCCCGCACCCTATGCACCTCTGCCTCCCCCTCTCACCCGTTTCGCGCCACCCTCTTCCCCGGCGACGGCATCGGTCCTGAAATCGCCGCCGCCGTGAAGCAGGTTCCTTTTTCTTTTCTTTTCCTTCCTCTTTGTCTTTTTTTTTTCTGGTAGCTTTCTGGCGAGAATTCGTTTTTCAATGGCTACGTGAGGCTTGAATTGCGACTAGTTTTTGTATTGACTTGGAGGAGGAAGATGCTTGGGTCAGATGGAGGGTAGCGACCCTTCTTTTTGCTTATAATGGTTTTTTCCATATTATCTGATTAAACAAACTGGGTTGTGAAGAAGTTGTGTTAGTGTTGAGGAGCTGAATTGGAAAGGTTGAAGCTTGACGATGAATTGTATATTTTGTGGACATATTGGCTATTCCCAGCTTCTTAGGTATTAGAATGGGACATCTTTGTTTGGACCATATCAGTGGCTGGAGATTTTATATTTTTCTATGCTAATATTCGTCATGAAGACTTTTTGTTGGTTCTTTGGTAAAATATAAGATGGAGATTAGTGTGTAGTTATGTGTATTTCTGGACTTTTGAAAGCGAGAACAGAAATTACATTGCTTTTACCTTATTTTTTTTTATTTGTTGAGTATTTCATTTGCTCTTGAATGGTGTTTTATTTTATAATAATGTGCTCTTCAGCAGATTTGCACTTGAGGTTTTGTGTTATTGTATTAATTGTTTGTTATTTTTTCATATATTTTCAAACTATGTTCATTGCAATAAGGAATTGGACAAAGACCTATATGCTAGCTGTTGTGCGACACGTGTGCTACTTAGTTTTTTGAGTGAGAAAGTGGGGTTGATAGCTCTATTCTTTCCATGTATGGTCCTATGAGTTGGCGTTTATAAGTTTATGCAGTTCTTTTTGACGTACAATCTCATTTATTAGACATCATCAACTCCTAAGCTTAGATTTCGGAATCCTCGGCTTTTTTGTCTTCTTTTGTGGAATGGTTCAGTGCTTATATAGAGAATAGTGCCACTTTACTGCACGATCTTCTATAGTACTATGGTCTAACTTCATGGTTGTAAGGAGGATGAAATTCATAGTAAGTTACGATTGTCACTAAATTTTGAGTGGAGAAAAGACCTCTTGCTACTTGTATTATCACAACCAATTGTGAGATCTAGCACTTTTAACTCGTGTATTGTACCTGGTGTCTCTTAAATCTTGAATCTGTGTAAATTTTTTCTGCCATACCATCTTCAGCTGCGCTATTTTTGTGCCATTTGCTGATAAGGTAGGACCCAGGATTTATCCGTAAGTTGCAGTTAGGTTTTCCTAAAATTAAATAATGCACAATTGTTTGGTGGGCTCCAGTGGTGCTCGATAATGCACCACCATGTCACTGTGGCCTCTAGGTTAATGTACGTAATTGCTTGATTCCTGGTAACTTGATTCTGTTCCTTCCTTTCGGTGCTGTAATAACTTTGATCAATAGGATTGCTTTGTCATTCTTTTTGTTAGAAGGGGCTTTAGTAAGTATTTTTAACCAGCGAATTCAGCCATAGATGCAGTGTTTTAAAATGAAACTATATTGGGTGGTTAATCCAATTTAACTGGACAATTGCCTTTTGACGCTGGAAAGAGAAGTGGAATTTAATTGGGAGGTTTGGTGCGAATGGGTTAGTAAACATAACCTAGCCAGTGTCATTTTTCTCGTTTGTTGTTCTTTTTGTGTAACTTGATCCTAGTGAGTAATTTATGTAAAAAAATTGAGTGAAAATTTTAATGTGTCATTGATGTATTTGTTATCTTTAGTATTAATAAATGGTTACGTTGTTTTACCCTGGTAATTAATCACGCATTTCAGGTACCAGGCCTCAGGCCAGATAGCACATGTTTGCATTTTCTAGTAGTCTTCCTTTGCCTATTAAGTTTCTTACCTATATAGTACATTGTATCCTTTCTTCCTTGCTCCTATCATACTAAATAGAATTGTGCTCATGGATGTTATTCTTGTTTTTCCAATTTCTGGAGGATGTCCACATTGTCTTTGAATATTATGTGCATGTCTTTCTTTATAAACCATATAACCTACAGATATTTTGTGGATCAATAGTGTACTTGGATTTATTGAATGCTCTTACTAGTATAGCAAAATAATAGGCTGTTTATGTGCTGTATGCAGGTGTTCAATGCAGCTGAAGTACCTATAGAATGGGAAGAACACTTTGTTGGAGACAAGGTGGACCCTAGGACGCAAAGCTTTCTTACATGGGAAAGCTTGGAATCAGTGAGAAGAAATGGAATTGGGTTGAAGGGGCCAATGGCTACCCCAATTGGCAAGGGTCATAGGTCTTTGAATCTTACTCTGAGGAAGGAGCTTGGTTTATATGCCAATGTTAGACCTTGTTACAGCCTTCCTGGGTACAAAACTCGCTATGATGATGTTAATTTGGTGACTATTCGTGAAAATACAGAAGGAGAGTATAGCGGCTTGGAGCATCAGGTAAATAACAGCCTCTAATTGGAACAAATAAATTTTCCCTGCACTTTGTCTGTAGCTTACCTATATATTACATGCCAGGTGGTGAGAGGTGTGGTTGAGAGCTTAAAGGTCATTACTCGCCAAGCAAGCTTGAGGGTGGCTGAGTATGCTTTCCACTATGCTAAAGTCCAGGGTCGCGAAAGAGTATCGGCTATTCATAAAGCTAACATCATGAAGCTTTCAGATGGTCTCTTTCTTAAGGTTTGGTTGCCCAAACTTCCTTGTAAACAAGACGATAAAACCTCATGCATAGTGTTAACAACTTCGCTTTTCCATGTTTATAATGTGCAGTGCTGTCGTGAAGTTGCACAGAAGTATCCTGAGATCACTTATGAGGAAGTAATCATCGACAATTGTTGCATGATGGTAATAAGTTTTTTTCCCATTCCTTTAAAACTCCTTTGAGCCATGGACTTCCCATTGACATCTAACAAAATAATGCAATTCAATGTTGAAAATTAAGAATTTAATCCTACTGTTATGACGGAGCCATGCAGCAGGAGATGGCCTACTGTTAACTGTTTGATTCACGTAAGGGTTCTAGAGTATGAAACTTTTAGTTAGAGTGGTAGTTGGATAATCTGTATTTAGGAAAGTAATACAAACAACTGGCACTATAAGACGAAAAATGGAAAAGAATGTCTTCAGTGAGATGGACATGTGCTGACGCTAGAGAACTTTCACATTTTTTGGTGGGCTGTTTCGGGTTTCAAAAGCAATGAATTGCACCTTTGCCAGGAGATTTAAAATTCTTGATGGGTTTGGGTCTGATAGGTCAACAATTGAAAACGTGAATATGCCATATGTTCATCGTCCAGCTCGTGTTCTCCGCATTTTGAACATTCAGGGGTACTCTTATTATACTTGTTGGTAATTAAGTTATCTCAGAGGCTGCAATACCATGTTAGAAACCAAGTTGCCTCGAAACCTTGAGCTGTTGAGGAACGGCCTATTAAGCCCATAGGAACCCAAATAGAAAGATGCAGACAGTCAGATTATCTAATGAAACTTAACTAGGTGCTGCATTCCTATTGTGCAATCATATGTGGACAATGGACCTCACTTCCTCCCTTCTGGTTTTTCCTTAGGCCAAGGCAAACATTGCACGCCTGTGTATTAAATTCACATTTGGAGTGACCATTAGGATTAGAGAAGTAGGAAGGGTGATTTTTTTATAAACTTTTTATGGCCTCTAAGGAGTCTTAAACTGAAAAGTGGCATGTTCAATTAGAAATTCTTAAGGATGATGGTTGGCTCTTGAAATATCTAATCATGTATGGTATGACGAGTATGTTGATTAGTGAACTGACTACTACATCCCTTCATAAATCTTTTTTCACGACTTTCATCTTCCAGATTTTCTGTGATATTATAAAACCAAGTTGGTCATGTGAATGTGCTATAGATTGCATCGGAGTCCTTTTCAAATCATATAGTGTTGAGTTTCCCAGTGCATGATAATGAAGCAGCAGAACTTTCATTTTTATTGTACTGTCATAGCCGAGTAGTTACTAATATTTTGAGGCAGTTTACTCACGTTTTTGGTATTTTTGGCAGCTTGTGAAGAATCCCAGTCTGTTTGATGTGCTAGTTATGCCTAATCTATATGGTGACATTATCAGTGACCTCTGTGCTGGCTTAATTGGAGGCCTGGGATTGACACCTAGGTATTTACCTTTTTGCCATTTGTCTATTCACAGATACACGATTTTTATCACCTTTATTTGATGGTCATTAACAGTTTTTCACACTTTTTTCCAGCATTAATATTGGTGAGGGTGGTATAGCACTGGCTGAAGCTGTTCATGGTTCGGCCCCTGATATTGCTGGCAAGGTTAGTGCTCTCTTTCTCTCTCACACACACACACACATGCACACACGATTTTCTGGGGATTTAATTATCTAAGCTATGTAATGTCCACCAGAATCTTGCAAACCCTACTGCCCTTCTCTTGAGTGGGGTTGAGATGTTGCGACATGTGAAGCTTAATGACAAAGCAGAGCAGATCCACAGTGCTATACTTAAAACCATTGCAGAGGGGAAGCATAGAACTGTTGACCTTGGCGGCAGTTCATCTACAACGGAGTTTACTGATGCAGTTTGTGAAAACCTTTGAAAGTTGTTGAGAGTTGCAAATTAAAAGGGGAAAGAGGAAACTTGAAAGGTGCTAATAAAAGGCATTGATTTTTATTATTTTTAAGTAAGTTGGTAGAGTCCTGCTCATAATATTTGTTATATTTTGCTTTCATTGCTCTGTAGCTTGATTCTACAATAAAGTTCTGTTGTGTAACGTTAAAAATTGTTTTCACAATCAAATCAATTTTGTTTTCTTCGAGTGCTTCTAACATTCTAAGGGAAGCAGGTCACTTAGATGATTGATTAGTTTTCATGTGGTTCATTTTGATACATATCTCTTATGTGATTTGTTGTTTTAGCATGCGATGACCATTATCGCCAATCAGAAAAAAAAAACCTTCTTTGACCTGTGGAAGCAGAGCAGCAGAGATCCAAGGTTTTAATCCGGGAGACAGAAGGGTCCCCCATCCTATGAACTAGTGCTATTTAGGGGTCATAAGGTGGTCATGTCCTAAAAAAAAAAGGAAAAAAGAATGCCATAGTTATGTTTTTGGGCAATTGTTTTCTCAGGCTTCTTGTTCGATACCATGTACAAGATTGGGCGAGGGGATTATTTGACTTGACATTAATTTCTGCAGAATCCTCCTGCCAGAATTATATAATTTGAGCAGAATTTATCCTGAATCAACACGAATATGGCTTAAGTTTATTTAACCAAAGCCCCAAGTGTATCACCAAGGTTTATCCGACGAAGGGTTTGTTGTATCACCAAGCTTTATCCGACAAAGGATTAGGAACATTATTTTCTCGAGCTTGTAAATTGTAACTCTTTATAAGTTTTTCTGTTAGCAAAAAAAAAAGACAAAGGGTCTGTTGTATTGAAAAAAAACAGAAGGGTTTGCCTAGTGGCAGAGCATATTCTGATGGAGAAGTGGCAGCATATGCCTTTATCTCATCTATTTGGGGTCGGCAGCATAGATTATATACCGCGTTTGACTCTTATAAGAATCAAAATGGTACAAAATCCATACAAAGAAACATAGTAGTAAGTTTTAAGCCGGATGTCTTTTCTGACGCAACCCTCCCAAGAGGGGATGATAATAAGAAGGTTCACAGTTATCTTATTCATCGTACACTTTTTCAAATACGTGGATTGATTTTATGACATAATGAATATGAAATATTAATATAACCATCTTCCATCACAAAGCTGGTAACAATGAAAGTCAGTTTGCTTTTACATGAGAGCATGGCACAATGCTAAAAATATAATTCTTTATGGAAAAATGTTCTCCTCAACAGCTCCATGACCAGATTTTAACCACGGTGAACAGGGGCCCTAACACCACTCGCAGAGGCTGAACCTGATAGCTGTTATACCCTCGAATCTTAAGCAAGTAGGCTATGTGCATAGCTATGTGCATAGCCTACTTAGCATGCACATAGGCCTGTGGGTTGGTGCAAGGCCTTAGTCGGGAAGACCTTTCTTAGTGCCTGTGCTTGGGACCTTAGACCGCTGCACTGTCCCATACGAACTCCATACAGAGGTCCCCAGTAAGTTCTGGCCTACCTTGCATTACCAACAAAGTCATGTTTATCATCATGAATAAATGGTGAGTGGGTTCACAGTCGTGTATTACGCCTCCATTGTCGTTCGGTGGGATCCTTACGAGCTGTATTTTTTTTGAGCTAGAACAGTCTCACAGTCCACACAAGTAACTTAAGCTCCAATTACAATCTCTCTATAAAAAGTGAGAAAATAATTTTTACTTGGTAATTTAGATTCGCTTAATTATTTGGAGATACATATATGAGACAAATGATGATGGATGCCGACAGCTATTAGGGAGAAACTTATGAAAGGAGGTTGTACGTACATGACAAAGTTGACATCGATGACTAGAAACTGGAGCAGCAGGGTCCATGGACTTATTCCTGTGCAGCTTGGTGGACTTCTTATGCTAGGCGAGCCAAGGTCCAAAGCCACGCTTAAACCATTCATTCAAGTGATTGGGCATACTACTCATACAGGATGGAGGGAGTATTTGTGCTAATTAAGGTAAAAATTAATTTGTTGTTCTGAAGGTCAAACTATACTATTATGCAGAAGAAGCTAAGTGAAAATTTTTTCATGCAAGGAAATGCCTATTACGGGGCTGTTTGGGAGGCCATTTGCCACATCATTTAAGGCTATTTCCCACTAAAAAGTGTTTGGGAGGCACATTTTTATTTTCATTTACATTTACATAGTGAATGATCATTTAAGTCATTTAAGGGGTTATTTTCATTCCTGAATCTCTGTTGTAATCAGTCTAGGAAAATGTTGTAATCGGTCTAGGAAGATGAAGAGTCAGTCTAGGAATATGAAAGGTCAGGAATGTTGTAATCAGTCTAGGAAGATGAAGAGTCAGTCTAGGAATATGAAAAGTCACATCTTGTAATCAATCTTGGAAGATGTGCCTCTCCTTCCTTATAAGGAGGACGTCTTCCTTCTTCTGGGTATGCAATATTAAGAACTATTCTTTCCCTCTCAAATCTCTTCTTCTCCTCTTTTGCGGATTCCAGTACTTGTGATCCTTACGGGTCACAACATTGGTATCAGAGCGTTGATCCACGGGAATTCATGCCTCCTCGCAAGCCACCCACAATGACTCAAGAAGCTCCACCGGAGCCGGAGATCGCCAAGGATCCTGCGAGCCCAAAAGCTAATCCCGATCCTACCCAGGCTGCCTTGCTGTCCATCCTAACGGAGATTCAAAAGGAGCTCCGGGAGATTAAGCTTACTCAGGCTCCTTCTCAGCCGCTCAAATCAGTCGCCGTGACTCCACCACCACGAGAGATAGGCAGCTCCAGCCGTCAAGATGGATTCCCTGGCATGGGAGCCTCTCTGCTCGGCAAGGCCAGCGGACAGTCCCTACCTTATGGGATTCAGTTGGGCTCACTCAACTCCAACGCCGACGGAGGGCGCCAGAGCGCCACCACAAGGGATACGCAAGGTGTTCGACGAAATGCTACAATGAACAACTGTGACCGGGCCTTGCATGACGAGTTGGACGATGCTTGGGACGAACCCCAGATGCCTCGCGGAGGCCAACGGAACAGCCCCGAGCCCCGATTGAATAGCTCTATAAAGCTGACAAATTTTTCTCCTACCAAGGCACCTACTCGGATGAGGAACGCTTATGAGTGGCAGCGTTCCACCTGGATGGTGATGCCTCCATATGGTATCAAGCGTTCGAAAAGGAGATCCGCTTTCCCACATGGGTGTCTTTCTCTGACGAACTGTGTATTCAATTCGGACCGAACGAGTTCCAAGACTTCAATTAGATGCTGTCCACCTTGAAACAAACAACTTCGGTAAGAGCATATTACTCGGAATTCATGAAAATTGCTAACAGGTTACCGGACTGGCCGGTGGCGGCATTAGTCGGTACATTCAAGCGCGAATTGAAGCCTGAGATAGCGGATGAAATGCGCCATTTTCCTTGCCACACAATGCGGGATGTGTTGCGGCATGCCCGAATTGAGGAAGAGAAATTGGGTCGTCAGAAGCGCGGAGGGCGAGGGGCCAGGAGCCCACGGCCACTTAGTCAACCCTCATCGTCAACGGCTCCTGTTGTCAGCGCCAGTCCCAACCGGACCCCCTTGTCAGGCTCCATTCCCACTCCTATTCGCCGCTTAACCCAAGCAGATCGGAGGGCCAAGGGCCTATGTTTCAACTGCGATGAAAAGTATGTCCAGGGCCATCAATGTGTGGCTCGGGGCAGCTTACTTATTGAGGAGGTTGAGGAAGAGGAACCTGCTCCGGCTGAGGACTTCACCCCTGTATGTGACCCATTCCAGCCAGAGATCTCGGTGCACGCGTATTCCGGCACTTTTACTCCACGCACCATGCGTGTGCAAGGCATGTTAAAACGACAGCCAGTGGCAATTCTGATTGACAGTGGTTCGACACATAATTTCATTAATGACAGGGTGGCTCATCGACTGGGTTGCTATGTTTCTGACGCCACCTCATTTGATGTCCTTATTGGCGATGGAAAACATCTCCGAAGCTCGGGTGTGTGTGCTCAAGCCTCCCTCACCATTCAAGAGCATACCTTTACCACCGACCTGTTTCTCCTTCCAACCAAAGGAGCGGATATGGTGTTAGGCGTGCAATGGCTCCAAGAATTGGGCGATGTAATGTGGAACTTCCGCGAGCTAACCATGGACTTTGACGTCAAAGGGAAAAGGGTCCGTATACGGGGAACCCAGCTCGGCACCCTTCACTCAGCCCAGGCCGTAGACTCCTTCAGACGGTTCACACCTCAAGGTATGTTTCTACAACAACGATCAATGGGGGATGTGGAGCAAGGGGAACTTCCTCCAGACATGGGTATACTCCTGGAGGAACATGCAGATATCTTCTCTGAGCCCACCGGCCTTCCTCCCCAGCGGGCCCATGACCATCACATTCCTCTGGTTCCAGGGGCTCAGCCGACGAACATCCGGCCATACCGCTACCCCCACATTCAGAAGGCTGAGATCGAGCGGCTGGTGGGAGATATGCTGACCACAGGTATTATTCGTCCCAGCAACAGTTCCTTTTCTTCACCAGTTTTGCTTGTGCGTAAGAAAGACGGCACCTGGCGCTTCTGCGTGGATTATCGCGCCCTGAATGCTATTACCGTCAAAGACAAATACCCCATTCCGGTGATTGAAGAATTGCTTGACGAATTAGCAAGCGCACAGGTCTTTAGCAAGCTTGACTTGCGTTCTGGGTATCACCAAATCAGGATGCAGGTTTCGGATGCGCACAAAACTGCGTTCCGGACCCATGATGGCCACTTCGAATTTTTGGTAATGCCATTTGGGCTGACCAATGCCCCCGCCACTTTCCAGAGTTTGATGAATGACATTTTCCGACCATTTCTCCGACAGTTTGTATTGGTATTCTTCGACGACATTCTTATCTACAGCAGAACTTGGGAGGAGCATTTGGGTCACCTCAGGTCGGTCTTCTCGCTCCTAAGAGCTAATTCTTTATTTCTAAAACGTTCGAAGTGTTCGTTTGGCAGTTCTCAGGTGGAATACCTTGGTCATATCATCTCATGTGACGGAGTCGCCACAGACCCTTCCAAAGTAGCCACCATGTTATCCTGGCCGGCTCCCAAGTGCATCAAGGCGTTGCGCGGCTTCTTAGGGCTGACGGGCTATTATCGCCGTTTTATTAGTCACTATGGAACTATTGCAGCACCACTCACGGCTTTGTTAAAGAAGGGTGCCTTCAACTGGACCAATGAGGCACAAATGGCCTTCAACCGACTCATACAGGTTATGGCCCATGCGCCAGTATTGGGACTTCCTAACTTCAATCTTCCGTTTGTGGTGGAGACTGATGCTTCTGGTACTGGTCTTGGGGCCGTCCTCTTGCAACAGGACCGTCCAATTGCCTTTCTGAGCAAAGCTTTGTCGGGCCGCACTCTTTCCTTATCGGCCTATGAACGGGAGATGTTAGCCATTATTCATGCTGTGACCAAATGGCGCCCATATCTGTTGGGCCGACGGTTTACCATACGGACCGACCATCAACCTCTGAAATATTTCTTAGAGCAAAGGGTATCTACTCCGGCCCAGAAACGATGGGTCTGCAAGCTGTTGGGTTATGATTATGAGATTATTTATAAGAAAGGCGCCGAGAACACTGTTGCAGATGCACTCTCTCGACGGCCCATGCCAGACTCTTGTATGGTCTTATCCGGCCCCACTTGTCCGTTCATTCCGGACCTTCAACAAGCATACGCGGAGGACCCGCCCTCCAAGGAGTTGGTCCGTCGTATCCAAGTTCAACCAGCCGCTGAACCCCCCTATGTGTGGCGGCATAACCTGTTGTTTTGGAAGGATCGCTTGTGGGTGCCCAATTATGCTGAATTGCGTCGATGCATCATTTCACATTTCCATGACACACCCAGTGCAGGCCATGAGGGATCATTTTGCACATATAAGAGGGTGAGCCAGAGTTTTCTGTGGAAAGGGCTACGTCGTGCCGTGCAGGATTATGTATCCACTTGTGATATTTGCCAACGTTCCAAGTCCATGACCACGTCTCCTACCGGCCTTCTTCAGCCATTACCTATTTCGGCTAATATTTGGGAGAATATTTCTATGGATTTCATTGAAGCTTTACCACTCGTTCAGGGCAAATCTGTCATCTTGGTAGTTGTTGACCGGCTATCGAAATATGCTCACTTTTGTGCCTTGAGCCGTCCTTTTACGGCTCGTACGGTTGTGGAGGTCTATGTGCGCGAGGTCGCTAAGCTCCATGGTATGCCCAAGACCATTGTGTCCGACCGCGACCGTGTCTTCTTGTCTAATTTCTGGCGTGAATTCTTTGCTCTCCAAGGTACGGAATTACATATGAGTACAACCTACCATCCACAAACAGATGGGCAAACAGAGGTGGTGAATCGCTGTTTAGAGCAGTATTTGAGGTGTTTCGTGGGCGATCAACCCCGCCGTTGGCTTCAGCTCCTACCGTGGGCTGAGTGGTCCTACAACACAGCCTACCATACTCGTGCGGGCTTTACTCCCTTCGAGGTTGTGTAAGGTCGTCCTCCGCCGACGGTCCTTTCTTATGTTCCCCATCGTTCAGCTATTGCTGAAGTGGATTATATGCTTCAAACTCGTGATGAGGTGTTGCGGCAACTTCGGCGCAACTTACAATCGGCTTAGAATCGTATGAAACAGGTTTATGATCGCCACCATACTGATCGCGTATTTCAGGTGGGCTCACTGGTCTATGTGTCCCTTATGCCCTTGCGCCAAACTTCCTTAGCTTCTATTGACAACAGCAAACTGGCCCATCGTTATCATGGACCTTATGAAGTGATTGAGCGCATTGGGCCGGTGGCGTATCATCTTGCTTTGCCACCGGGCTCCTTGGTACATCCGGTGTTCCATGTGTCTCGTCTCCGTCAGTTTATGGGTGATTCCCTTTCTGTGGCTAATGTTGCACCTGTTCCACTCATTGAACCAGCGGCTTCGGAAGTTCCATCCCCTGCATTTATTATCGATCGCCGCCGTGTTCGTCGTTCAGGCCGCATTGTGACGGAGGTGTTAGTCGCTTGGCAGGGTCAGCCATTAGAAGATGCAACCTGGCTCCTCGAGGATGACTTTCTGGCACGATTTCCATCATGGACGCCTTGAGGACAAGGCTGCAGCGGAGCGTGGTGGAATGTTGTAATCAGTCTAGGAAAATGTTGTAATCGGTCTAGGAAGATAAAGAGTCAGTCTAGGAATATGAAAGGTCAGGAATATTGTAATCAGTCTAGGAAGATGAAGAGTCAGTCTAGGAATATGAAAAGTCACATCTTGTAATCAGTCTTGGAAGATGCGCCTCTCCTTCCTTATAAGGAGGACGTCTTCCTCCTTCTGGGTATGCAATATTAAGAACTATTCCTTCCCTCTCAAATCTCTTCTTCTCCTCTTTTGCGGATTCCGGTACTTGTGATCTTTACGGGTCACAACAATCTCCAAAACCCATGTTTAGTTGAAAATGGTATTTAAGGGCTAAGAAGATATTTTTTATCCTTGAATGGGTTTCCAAATAGACTCCCCAAACAACCTTTTACATCCTAAATGTATGGTATTAATGTGTGTGCAATAAATTTGTTTACTCTCTGAGTCCAGAATTGTTATTAACATTAACATACTGGTTTTCCAAATGAACTCATTTTAGTTCCTTTTGTATAAGCTTAATAATAGTTTCAGATCGGAGGGAGTATCATTCTTGACGACTTAACGAACTCCGTCTGAGTTTATTATTACCATACCTGAAATTTCTGTGTCCCGCAATAACATTAACATATGTTTAGGGGCAGTCCCTTCATATTGCTGCACTGAACATGGGCATTCTTCCCTGCGGATGGGTTTGGGGGAAGACGACTGGGCAGTTGTCTAGAGGGTGAAGGGGGTGTGGTTTGAGGAGACCTGGCCCCTACTTGCTTAAAAAGTTGGATTTTGCGATATGATAATATAATAAATCCCAATGGAGGGAGTATTAGATATCAATTTTTAGCGACTGATGTTTACAAAAAAATTTGCCATGCATGTCCTGAAGGCCGTGGCTCTGAATCACAAGTTGCCGAATTATGTTAAACAAACTAGCCTGCGCTCCAGGCAGCCATCAGATCAGTGGGCTCCACGTGATCTGATGACTGCCTGCCTACAGCACATGCTAGCCCTAATCATTGTATGTTACTTTCGTTTTGGATCTTCTAAAATTGGTATAACATGCATGAAAAGATATAAGATGGGAAAATTGCATCAAGCAAATGAAGCCATATAGGTATCTTCATGAGAGAGACACCTCAAAAGATTCATAAAAATCCACTGAATTATTTGAATTGAAGTCTATATACACAGCACATAATTCATGGGAGTACATCCACGTCAGGTTCAAACCATGGCGTCAATGGAGAGAAGCTTGATCTCAAGCCGGCACAGTGGGCAGGTAGGGTTCTTGAGCAGCCACAATTCTATGCAGTATCGATGGAACCGGTGGTTGAACTGGGGAAGAACCCTGTACAAGTCCTCCTTCCAATTCCTAATGCATATCGCACACATTGCCTCATCCTCGGACCTTGCTGATGCCACCTCCTTGCAGTACACTTGCACCAGCAGAGCTGCCAACGCCCGTGGGTCAATCTCTTGCCGGATGAGGGCTTGTTGGAACAATACTCTCAAAAGAATCAAAAGAAGAAAGAAGAAAGATGAAGATGTAATAGAATTCCTTTGAGGCTTGGGCTGCTAAGCTTTCTATAAGGATTATTGGCCCTCTATTGGCCAATTTTCAATTTACTAAGATGTATCTCAATGTCAATTTCCTCATTGGAACCTCAAGCCTTTTAATAGTAAACTCGTAACAATGGAGAAAACTACATTGATCACTCTTTGTAGCTATGGTCGAAGTTGTCACTCAAAAGAAATACTTGAAAACTTATAAAATACAAGAAATACATCACATACATGAAATTCACCCAAGGTAATATTGGTTCATGTTTGCGGTAAGGCTAAAGCTAGCTCAAGCTACCAATTTTCAGTTAATAGATTTACCAAGTTCGGCGTGATTCAAATGATGTTGTGTATGCATTGGCGAGACATGCTAAAAAATTAGAGAACCCAATGGCTTGGAAAGAAGATTTTCCAATCTTCAATTGACCGGCGGCAGGGAAGGATGTAATCACTAGGCTTTGATGTAATCCTTGTTGTGATTATGTATGCTTACTATGTAATGAATGTTATTCACTAAAAAAATACCAATCTGGCGAGTCAGATCAAAATTTGATGGCTCATGATGCGTCACACGTTTATAAACCGTGTTTCACATAAACTCTTGTCATAAACATTAAATTATCAGTTTCCTTACAACTTAAGCTTTTGGAAACACAGATGATGTAACAAAATATCCACATTAAAATAGAATAAAATGATGCTCGTAAATAGTTTTCGTTGCAATTGCTTGATTGAACATGTCATCTTCGCTTTTCTTCATTGAGAACTTACGACGAGAAGTTCTTTCAGTACAAGAAGCAAGATGAATATAATAAGTACTTATTCAAAAAAATGTACCAAAAAGTTATAAGTACTTACCCAAAGAAGATGAACTAACAAGTAGATATACATAATCTTGACCCATCCCAAAAAGGTAGAGACACATAAAACAGTACAGAAGAGAACTACAGAAACAAGATCAAGTCACACCATGGCCTCAATGTACTTAAGGTTGAGTTTTGCTCGGCAGAGTGGGCAGGTGTTGTTGACACACAGCCACTGGTCTATGCAGTGTCGGTGGAACAAGTGGCTGCACCCAGGCCAAACCCTAAACTCGTCCTTCTCCTCCAAGTTGCTCAAGCATATCACACACTCACCCTCCTCTCTGCCCTCCTTCTCGTAAACATGGACCGGCAGGATCAGGTCGAAAAGCCGGCCACGGCAGCGATTCTGCGCCTTGGCCAGGCTGGCCTGCCAAGAGTCGAGCTCAGACTGGAATGCATTATCTTCTTCTCGGTGGCGAGACTCGGTTATCAGCAAGATGACTATTCCGATGAACAACAAGACGGCAAATCCGATGGTGACGGCAAGCAAAAGCCATTCCGTATCCATTTAGCCTGATTCTGCTCTCTTGCTCAGGGCTACAGAAACAGAGATGAGAACTTCAAGCTGTTTTGGTAGCTAAGAACTGAGCACGGGAATATAAAGGCTGTGGGAAGAGGGCGTCGTAGTTGCACTAGAAGTAGGAATGCGTCAATAAGAGCTTCAGACTTGAAATTAGTAATTACACATGGGTGATGTCCACACACACATATAGAGAGAGAGAAGGGTTTATATGAGATCGTTCTCATATAAGGAGCATGAGGTTAATCTTTATAGCCATTGGATTCCGATCGGAGGATGGATATTAAATCAGTGAGTAGGTGAGTATGTCACATCATAGAGTGGGCGAGATCATTATAACTATTCGTAGCCGTTAGATCAAGATTTAAGGGCTACAATTTAAAGTGGCTTCATATAAGCTATATGAGAGCAATCTCATTTAAACTTTTCCCACATGCTCTTCTTATTTGCCTAGTGACTCGACGGTTTCAGGAATTTCCGATGGATTAAGGTGTCTAGGTTGACGGGGGTCCAGGGCATTACCAAATTTTGATAGGGTTCGTATTAGGAACTAACGCGTCTAGGTTGACCAGGACCAAGCCACCGTGACCATGCAATACATAGGGTAACATAGTAGTAACACAATCAATTTTATGGCGACAACTATGAAAGAACGATAGCAGCTTGAAAACCATGACCATAATTACATGTCAAAGGCTCACACCATGTCCTCAATGTAGCGAAGGTAGAGCTTTGGCAGGCAGAGTGAGGAGGTGGAGTTGGCCCTCAGCCACTGGTCTACACAGTGTCTTTGAACTTGTTTGGTCTCTTCTCTTCTCTGCATAAAACAGAATTTACTGATTAAAGTAATACTTCTTGCGTTCCTGAATATGTTTTTTCCATCAAAATGGAAAAATTAGTTATAGCCACTTATGGAAAAAATGTTATCCCTCCGTCCCATATTACTTGTCTGAATAGCAAAACATGAATGGACTTATTTTAATTCAGTTTGGTTTTCTGATATAAACAATTAATATGGGACGGAGAGAGCATATAGATTAACAATCCTAAATCTGTCATTGTGACAAACACTCTCTCTGACCATAATTACCCACATTGGAGCCACCTTTTTTTACTACACCCTATGTACTTAGTCCCTCATAGCCAATGTAATATCCTTCTCGAGACAAAATAAATTTCAAAAAATCATCTAACGGTAGCAGTGTACATTGCATCATAAGGTGTTGGACGGTTATAGGTTTAACAATACTCTTTTGTTTGATGGATAAAAACTCATAAAAATTGCCGTCCCTCGAAATTTTTGAGTCTAATCATGAGTACGAACATAGTTTGCAATATCTTAAAGAAATTTAGTTCCTTTATTAGTTAATAACCAATATTTTAAATATTGAACGACTTATCTCTTCTCATCTATTCTTCACATATCTTTATAAAATTTGCATAACACTTCGATAAGGGGTCTTTTGTTCGCATAGAGACTGCTTTAAAAGCGTTGAGCATTTACAATTTGGGATCTTCAGAACTTGACCATTTTGGATAGGTTCCAAATTCGAAATCCTAAACACTGAAATTATGACTATTTAATTTACTATTATTTATGTTAGATTTCCTTGTGAAGCATATTGTTCTAGTTTTATGCCAAATGACCCACAAGTTGCTAACTGAAATCATGAGTTAAAAAAGTTTTTATTGTGTCTTGGAGCTAGCCTTGCTGCCATTATGGCCTGCTTCCCCGAGAGAAACTGCTTGAAAGTTGCTAATATACTTTTTTTTATCATTCTTCTTCTCCTTTGAGTCAAAAGATATCTTTTGATTGTACATTGACATTAATTCGCCATCTTACCAGCAAAAAAACACCTTTTGACCACAATTTCTTAGTCAATTTATAAAAAAATGACAAACTTGAGTATTTTTGACCGAATCAGATGAGCAGATTTCTTCATACATGAAGTTCGTATGGTGTTCTACAGATTTTTTTTTTTGCACTAGTTCTCAGAATTATTAATTGCACAAGGTTATGATTACAAACAAAACAAAAAAGAAAGAAAAGCACAATTATGCAGGCTCAAACCATGGCGAACCTTGAGCTCAACCCGGCAAAGTGGGCAGGTGAGGTTCTTGAGAAGCCATTTATCTAAGCAGTGTCGATGGAACCGGTGGTTGCACCGGGGAAGAACCTTGTACAAATCCCCTTCCTTCCAGTTGGCTAAGCATATGGCACACACCCCCTCCCCCTCGGACTCCGCCGACGCTTCCTTCTTATTGTACACTAGGATCGGCAAAGCGACCAATGCCCTGAGGTTAATATCTTGCTCGAACATGGCGTAGATATTCTCTGCAATGACATTAATGCTGGTCCGCCCGTAGTCTTCTCGTGGGTCTTTATCTTCACTTCTTGAGGAGCAGCAGGTTATAAAATAGATATACAAGAGTATGGCTGACACAATGACGACATTGCTCACGGGGCTAAGCATGAACATCGACAACAAGTTCATGTTGTCTAGCTTATGTTTTTCTCTCTAGAACTTCTATGGAGAATTGTTAGAACTTAATACAAAACCCAACAGCACTATCTGCAAGTATATATATATAGTGTTAGACGACTCAGGTGTGTAAATATATATAGATGGCCAAAGGGATACGAGACGTGGTTGGATACGACTGTGGCAGTTGTTGCCCTAGCACAACTAGAACTTGAAATCCCAAATCAATCTTATTGCCTTCCAAATCCAATTATGCTTAGGCCGTCTAGTATAGTACATGAACACAGTACCTACATGTCATGCCCCGTTACAGACCACTTCAATGGTAGACTGGCATCGGGGTATACTAATACTTTGTCCCCTGCTGGCCCACAATTTGGTGGTCTGTTTATGAAGCCATTGACATACGTAGGTCTCATGGGGACAAAGCCACAAAGTTTGAAAGGAAGGTATCTAGAATTCTAGATAGGTGGGACCTTATGTTTGGATCCTTCATGGATTAGTCGAAAGTGACGGTTTTGTACCTTTTGCTCGGCACACAAGGTTGGTTTTTTCACAAGCTTAGATGGAAGCACTACAACAAATAGGTCTATAGCAATTCTTTTTCTGCGACACATAAAAACGTGGCTACTAGTTATCTGTTGCGACAGACCCGAACTGAGTCGCTATTACAATTGACTAGTAGCAACACACGATAGTAGTTGTGACACTACAATCGTCATTAGTAGTATAGTAGTTGTGACACTTCAGTGTAAAGTGTTGCAATTGATTTTCCCTCGCCCGTTTACCTGTTCCTGCCCAAATCCTTTTGCGACGGGGAGTGGGAAAGCGTCCCTAACTACGTCAAGCCATTGTGACGCTTAAGGAGGAGCATTAATTATTAGCTTATGCAATTTGGACATTTCACTAAAAAACATAGTAATGAAGGAGAGTGACGGTCGATATCGAGCGATCCCACTTGGTTAGTGTCGCAATAGAAATACAGTCGCGACGCTTTAGTTCAGTGTATTAGCAGTGATGCTTAGTGTCGCAATTAAAATTAGCAGTGATACTTTAGTTCAGTGTCACAATAGAAGTACAGTTGCGACGCTTGTGATTTGGTCACTAATGAGTAGTTGCTCTCAGCAGCGACGCGCAAAAAAGTGTTGAAATTAGTACGCTTATTGTAATTTATAGCAACACTTTTATGCGTCGCTAATAACGAGATTCTTTGTGGAGAAAGTGCCCGTGGCTTGTATTTAACTTTATCTTTGGGTTCACGTCTCCATATGGTTTTTAAATATTTTGAGAGAAGGGAGAGGGCAATTGCCTGCTACAAATAGGTAGGTAAAGGTTGTCTAAGCCGTGCACAAATTAACGTAGTGTATTTGGTTGAGAAAGGAAAAGAAAAATGAAGAAAATCTGTAAAGTTTTTTTTAGTGTTTGGATAGAAAGAAGAGACTATAGAAGTAAATTTTTTCTTTCGATCCGTAAATCCCAACCAATTATCACAATCATAGCCAATCAATCCACGTCCATTAGCATAATACAATAGTCTAATTGTTCAAAATCGTGACCTAAGTCATTATGCCCTGCTTCCACCATGAGAAACCGCTTGAAAGTTGAAATTAGCCACTTTTCATACTTAACGGCTGTTATAGTGCTCAACTATTTGGACACCTCCATCCACTGACGTTGTAATGCCGATTTTCAACTCATGCTTTGGAAGGGGCCCATGGCTTGGATCCAATTTTAACTTTGGGCCCATATTTCCATACTCCTCTTTCCAACTGCACATGGTCCACACGATTATGACACCTGCCTCCTAAGGATGAAACCACCTCATTTCAGTGTATTATTCCCTGTTCAATGAAGCCTATATGCATTTGAAAAATGAGTTAAATTTATTGGAGCTAAAGCCCTACAAAAGAACAGAGTTTTCCCCATCTCTTGCCTGTTTTTGGTAGCCAGCTGGGAGCATATCCAGCCACCTAATGCTGGATCCATATTTTCAAAGGAAAACATGCTTCATTGGACGGAGGTAATAGGTGATCTTATTCTTTCTTACCAGTATTTGAACAACTAGTTAGCTGCACAAGCCCGACCCCTGATTTCGCGCAACTTCAGACCGAAATTTGATATCTCAGAGTGCCTCGATCACTTTCATGCAGAACATAAAATTTTTCCTATACATGATGAAATTATTAGATCCCAACAACCCAACAACTCTAGCTAATTGGCAAACAACGGTTATCTAACAATATATAGATGTAATTGTTAGGGTTTATCCTACATCGGTTAGTTAGTGGAAAGAGATGCTGGTCAACTTATAAGTGTGAGGAAAACCTTATCATTTAAGTTAACTTTTGGGGTGAGAGAGGCCCAAGACTACCCAATACTAGTATTGGAGCCTTGGTTACCAACAATTTCGGGCTAACAGGCGATGGGAGAAACTGAGTCTACCCCCCAAATAGTTTGGAATTTATCCCATGTCGATTGTGGAAGGGGTTGGTGGTCACTTTATAAGTAAGAGGGAAAATCTCACCCTCCAAGCTAGATAGCTAGATTTTGGGGGTGAGAGAGGCCTAAGACCACCCAATAGTATTAGGGTAGATGATGCTAGTTAGAAAATAGTTTTTTTTTAAATAATTTTAAAAAAATTTCTGCTTGCAATTGCTTGACTGTCTAGACCTGTCATTTTCTTCGCTTTTCTTCATTGACAAATTACAACGAAAAGGAGTTTAACTATACCAAACAAGATGAACTAATTAACACTTACTTTCTCAAAGAAAAATACTTAATTATAAAAAAAGTACGATATTTAAAGTACTCACCCCCCCCCCCCCCAAGAGGACACACAAATTAAAAATGCATAATGAAAACTACAAAGTATATCTGCTTCAAAACCATGATCATTAGTGCAGACGCACATCACACCATGGCCTCTATGCAGTCAATGTACCAAAAAAAAGGTACTTACCAAAAAGGATGAGCTAACAAGCAGAGACACATAATGTTGACCCACCCCAAATACGTCGACACACATAAAACAGTGCATAAGAGAACTACAGACACATGAACAAGTCACACCATGGCCTCAATGTACTTGAGGTTGAGCTCTGCCCGGCAGAGTGGGCAGGTGTTGCTGACCCTCAGCCACTGGTCTATGCAGTGTCGGTGGAACAAGTGGCTACACCTGGGCCAAACCCTATACTCGTCCTTCTCTTCCAAGTTGCTCAAGCATATCACGCACTCTCTCTCCTCCTTGTACTCCTTCTTCTCGTAAAGATGGACCGGCAGGAGCGCAAGGAGCCGGCTGCCGCGGTAGAACTCAATGCGATTCTGCAACTCGTCCAGAATGGCCTGCCTAGAGTCGAGCTCAAACTGGATTCCATCATCTTCTTCTAGGTGGACAGACTCGGGCATTGCGGGGAAGCTGTCGATGTACTTAATGAGCAGGTAGAAGAAGATAAATGTCAAGAGTGCCATTCCGAACAAAAGCCGTTCCGTATCCATTTAGCCCGTGTTCAGTTCTCTTCCTCAGATTTCTGGAACCAGAGATGAGGACTTCAAGTTTTGGTACCTAAGAATTGAGCATGGGAATATAAAAGCTGCGGGCAGAAGGCGTACGTACGTAGTCGTAGTTGCAGTGGAAGTAGGAATGTGTCAATAAGAGCTTCAGACTTGAAATTTGGTAATTACACATGGGTGATGCCCACACATATATGGAGAGCTGCGTGCTCTTCTTATTTGCGCTGTAGCTTACTGTTTCAGGAAATTTCGATGGCTTAAGGAGAAGAAAGCAAGTTGAAGTCAGGATCCAAGTCAGCAGTGTTTGCCGGTTTAGCAGCGTAGATATATATTGGATGGCCGCAGGGATACGAGCCGTGGTTGGATTAGAAAACGGAGATTCCAAATCAATCTTTCAATCTCAATGCGCTTTCCGATTCCAAATCCAAATCCAACTATGCTTTAGGCCGTGCCCATTGAGTACTTGATGAACGCCGGGCTCACGTGTCTTGCCTGTTACATACGATATATTATTAGGAGTCCCTGACAAATTACTCTAGGGCACAAGGGAGCCGTCAATCTCCAGGATAAACGGCGCACACGTTTTGCATGAAAGTGACGTGGTCAGGCCTTTCCACCCAATAATTTCTCATTACATACAGCGTTAGAGTAACCCTTCTGTGGTAGACTGGCCTATTCATGAAGCCCACATCCGTCTCATGGGGAAGGGTCCTTTAATCTGGGTCATTCATGGATTAGCCACTGGGGAACTTTTCATCTATGGTAGGAAAAGATGACGGTTTAAAAGGTTTTTTATTTTTTATTTTTTGCTATATAGAAAAGGTTGGTATACCTGCCCTAACTTTGGGAGTTTTTTCCATATTACCTGGCGCCAACTCTGATATTCCCATATTACCAGGTTTTTCCCGTGAAATCTCATATGACCCGGAATCTGGACTTGAAGTACCCAAAATGCCCTTTCTTCTATTTTTTCGTGCTAATACTGTGCGAAGAGGCGTGCTGTGTACAACACGAAAAAAGGGTGAAGTTCTCCGGCGATATACATCGGCGACGTCACCGGCGACCGGCGAGTTGGAGCGGCGATTCAACCGGCGGAATACACGGACGAGTTCGAGCCTATTCGCGTCCCCCATCTCGATATCGAGCTGCCCCTCTGCTGGATTTCGACGACACGACTGAGGGAGAGTGGACAAAGGCGGCGATTTGAAGCGCATCCGTCGAGATTTCTGATCTTCAACCCTCTGAGCTCCCCCGCGGCTCCCTCCGCCTGCATGCAACAGGCGGATTGACCGGATTGAGCTTCGGTTGACGGCGAGGAAGACTGTGAAAGGCACCTGCGAGGAAATACAGACATACAGACGACTAAACTGCGGTAAGTTACAACTATCCTTACTGATTTTAGTTTCATAAGGTCCGACATTTGAATTTTAAATTTTTACTATGAACTATAAAGTCGTGTTTGTAGTAGACACGACTTTGTATTTAGTCGTGTACGCGACGACCCGACTTTTATATTTTCGTGTTGCACCGAGGAGACTTTTCTACTGACCACTATACCTCACTCCTTACAGATGGATAAAAAAAGAGATGAGTCTATGGAGGAAATACCATCGGAAGAAGAGGAGGATCATGATTTTGTCTTGGCACCTCGGCAGCGAAATCAGAGGGGCAGGAAAAGGAAGGCTCCGAAGGACCGACCAGTGAAGAGAACATATAATGCGCGACCGGAGCTAAAGACGTGTTGTCAACCGAGAGCGATGAAAAAGTGTGCGGCCCTCCTACAGCGTCACCAAAGATGTGCCCAAGTGATCAAAGATGCTGGTTTCGTTGTCATTTTTGAAGGTGAGGACGTAGTTGTATCTCGGAACCTCCTCGACCATTTGGTCAGGTACTGGGATGAGTCGGCGAAGGTCTTCAATATCAAGGGTAGGACGCTACATTTCACAGAGGAAGATGTTGCCCTTATCACCAGATTGCCCGCAAAGGGCGAAAGAGTTGAGGTCCTCCCCTCCTTGACACACCGACCGGAAGGTTAATTCTTCAGAAAGTACTTCGCCGCGAGGAGAGCGGAAATTCCACACCTTGAGGAAATCATAGACAAGCTTAGCGCGGGCGAACTGAAGATGGAAGAGGAGGACATTGCGAGGATGATCATCTGCCTCCTCTTCTGCACGGTGCTGTTTCCACACAGCACTTGAGCGGTTCTTCCCTCTTTGTACCGTTACATTGACGACCTCCCAAGATTGAGGTCATACAATTGGGCTGGGGCTATACATAAGATGTTGGTTTCTGGTATAACCCATACCAGCAGACTAGTGGGTGCGAGATCGCAAGGAGAGTGCCTGGGCGGTGGATGCCTAAATGGCGCCGCATATGTCCTTCAGGTATGTAGCATTCATAGTCCTCGATCGGGAAAAAGTCTTATACAATACCACTATATATATAGTCGTGTATTATAGAACACGACTATATTTATAGTCGTGTATAATGGAACACGACTACCATAGTTCAATTCGTGTTGAACTTATAGTCGACTAAGGCAACCGCGCATTGTTATAATGTATACATCTGTTTACTATGCAGATTTGGTTTTTCGAGCACACGACAATCTTCCATCCTGTCATGGGCCCTACCAGCCCACGGGCGAAAAGATGGCCAGGAAGTGGGGCCCTCATTACAGAGGTGAAGAAAGGTGCACAGAAGAAGCACCGTATGGCCAACTATTGGACGGGAGTGTTCCACAATCTTCAAGTAGGGGAGGAACTCGTCGACGTAATCAGCCCCATGGCCGGAGAGGCATCTCTCCTTGCTTCGTCAACCTCAGGGGCCCCTCTTCCACGACGACAGAGGCCGGAGAGGCCGGAAATCAAGAGGACTCCCAACCAACCTGCCTCCACTTCCTCGAGGACGGCTGCCCAGTCCACTGCAACTGCAATGGGGTGATTGGAGGGTGCGCTTTAGGGCATACAGTCACTAATTGAGATAGCTCTGTCTTCGTATGAGGAGATGGGAAGGAGAGTCGGACCTCTGCGAGAGGTTCTCCACTCTATGAAGGCCTCTGCTGCCTCAGCGTCAATGCTGTTAGAAGGTCAGATCTTTAAGCATCCTAAGGAGGAGATGACTGAAGAGCCGACGAATGAGCCAAAGAAGCGGCCCCAAATGGAGCCAAAGAAGTCATCGGTGCATCAGATGGAGCCGAAGAAGCGGCCCAAAATGGAGCCAGAGAAGTCATCGGTGCATCAGATGGAGCCAAAGAAGCGGCCCCGTGACAAGGAGCATATGAAGAACACTCCGATTGGTATGCGGACAAAGGAGCTGGAAAGGAAGTCACATCTGGATTCGACGAAATGGGGTAAAGGTAAGTTGTAGACGATTATTTATTTTTTCGTGCCCCATGGTACACGACTATTATACTTGTCGTGTTTCATGATACACGACTATGTGGTTTATCGTGTTTCATACAACACGACTATGTTTTTTATCGTGCTGCTACTACTGACACGAATAAGTAAAATGTCATTTTAGCTCCCATCAAATGTGCGGATGAGGAAGAGAAGATTGAACGGGCTACAAAGAGATCCTCTGCCAAGTTGTTTTTGAAGAAGCTCCAACCAGAATTCAACGAAGATATGGAGCGTGCAGAAGTCGAGTCCCGGCCGACGTACAGACGGGACCTATTCCCCCCTGGTGTAGTGGTAAGGAAGCGAATGAGGACTATCTCCGAGAGGGAATTGCAGAGGATTAGGGAAGATGACCATATACAGAGAATGGCGGAGGATCAGGAAAGAAGGAATAGGTCCCCTCAGCCGAAAGCCGACTCCGAACAAACCATATCCGATTGACAAGCGACCTCTAACATCGATGAGGTCATCTCTTCCTTGCAGCAGTCGGATATCGAAACCGTCAAGGAGGAGGTGAAGGAGGATGTGAAGGATAGGGATGGCGAGGAAGAGGAGAAGAAGGCGGATGTTCTGGAGAAGGAGGGGGAGGAGGAGGAGGAGGAGGTGCAGGCCGACGAAGAGGCGATGGAGGAGGAGAAGACGGAGGAGGTGAAGGAAGAGGAGGCTGAGGAGGAGGAGGCGAGGGAGGAAGAGGAGGTGGCGGAGGGCACTGGCTTAACTGCATCCCAGCCGGTTGACGTCGATGTCCTCCTAACCCCTCAAAAGTCTAAGTCTGTAATTGCACTCCCCGACAACTATGCCGATTTGGAGTTATGCTTCGACATGAGGGTATTGTTAGAGCGGGATAGAGTGGCAATAGATGGATGGATCGCCAATCCGAGGAAGGCTTATCCAATCCCCACGCTATGTGATGACGACTATGTATCCCTCCTACAAACAACAGAAATAAACACCAATGTAAGTAAACCTATGCTCCTCATATGTTTTTGTTGACATAAAGTCGGTATTCGAAGACACGACTTTGCGCCTAGTCGTGTCTTTGCAACACACGACTATACGCATAGTCGTATCTATCGACGACACGACTATCATGAAAATCGTATATATAGAATAATCGACTTTTAATTGGAAGTTGTATATTGCCTTACTTCGAGTGTACTGACTCTTGTGGATGTTTTCCATAGGTTATAGATGCGTTTTTAAGTCTGTTGAGCCAGCACAATGAGAGAAACCGGATGAAATATCCGTGGGCATTTTTTGGTTGCCACGCATTCAAAGAGATATTCGACAACGTAAGTATTCCCTTCATAAGGAGTGATAAGTAATTAAGTATGATATTACGAGCATCGTTGTCTAACTCTCTTGCGGTTTCGCAGGAGCACCAGGAAGGAGGAAATAATGCCAAATTGGTTAAAAAGCTCGGGAGGATGCTCGACGGCTTGAACAGGAACATGTTCTACGCATTTTTCCCAATCCGCACAGGCTCCCACTTCTGCCTCGTGTATGTCCATTTCCCGCACTGTGTATGGCGCTTCTACAACCCGCTGTCTGGCAGATCCCAATTATATCCGCATCACAGAAAAGCTGCTGACAAATTCACGCAGTTCATGAACGTTGTGATGGCAGGCAAGCTGGGGTGGTTTGGTTTGCTAGACTTGAAGATGACTCAGATAGCCAAAGCGCTGTGGCAACAGAATTCGAAAGACTGTGGCATCTTCATCATGATGTACGTCGCGCATTTGGCGTCCAATGTCAACCCACCGGAGTTTGATCAGTCCACAATTACACGACTGTGGTGACCAGTCATCGCTTCAACCTTGATTCGGGGGGGTTATTAACAACGAGCTTGACGACGATTCCGGACAAGGCACAAAAGATGTCGTCACAGTTGCGGGTTTTATGCGGCTTCCGGATAAAGAATAAATTGGATTTCATTTTATTCACATTATTTTAATGTACAAAGTGCATTTGCTGTAATTCCAATTCTTTTTTTGACACCTTGTTGTACAGTTCTCTTTCAAATAATTCCAATTCTTTTTTTGACTCATACCAGATGTAGACAAAATATCGCAAGCATGACTTTGAATACGGCCTTCATACAACAGGACTACGTATATAATCGTCTCTGATGCAAAACACTACGTATATAATCATCTCTGATACAACACGACTACGTATATAATCGTCTCTGATGGAACACGACTTTATATATAGTCGTGTTTCACAATGCACGACAGTATAGATAGTCGTGTCGAAAGATGGTCGTGTCGAAAGATTGTTTTTCATTTCTTCCTTTCTTTATCTTTACATGCGTACATTTCGGTAGAAGTTAATATGCGTTATACAAGAATTTGACTACATCCTAAGTGAAGAATGGTGGGGGCTGAGGTAAGCCGGAGCGGCGTACATGCGATGTCTCCTTCGTAGTCAGTTTGCCTTGTTGCGGAAGTGTTCGTTTCCTGCGCGTCCGATTTTCTTTCAGAACCAGGCTCTTGGTGCACTCTGTACGGTTGTGACCAACTTCACGACAATTCCCACATTTCGAACGTGGCCTTGCAGGTGGCTCGGGCTGTGACTCAATTCTCTTTGTCTTTCTCCTGCCCTTCTTTGGAGCTTCAAGCCTGGGCGGTTCGCATTTAAATAAAACCCCGTAATTTCCCCACTGACTTCTGTCTAAAGTAGGGAAGACTACTTCTTCGTACGTGCTGCGGTACGTACTTGCGCAGTACCACTTCTCACAATATTCTACCGCTTCCAGACTCCTCTCATCAATACATGCCATGGCGTGCTTGCATGGAAGTCCCATGCTCTGGAAGAAGCCACATGTGCAGGTTCTATTCGTAAGGTCAACAACATCCTGATGCGAAAACATGAACAACATCAGTGTCTTCCAAGAATACTCGTGTCGTCGAAGACACGATTGTATGAGTAGTCGTGCATGCGACGACACGACTGTATGAGTAGTCGTGTATTGGTCGACACGATTTTGTTATAGTCGTATCTTATAGAAAACGAATTTATGCTTACCACATGGTATAAAGATGTCACTTCAAACTGCCGTAATGATAGCGGTTGAACTCGAACTGTTCCAGCACTCTGATTCCTCATCTGATTGATATGATTCTGTGCATATTTTGTTAACGGAGTTGGTAGCCCGTCTGCTTCTATTCGGCGTCTCTGAAAATGGACGCTTGTGGTCGCCCGCGTTTGCTCGATCAACCAAGTTATTGGCCAAAACCTTGCCTTTAGAAGCATATTATTTACACTTTCTGACGCGTTCGATGTGAGAGTGCCGTACCTTTTACCCAGATATTCTACGTTCGCCCAATGTGTTTTCGGAATATTGTCAACATATTTCCAGGCCGCCTCATTGTGTTCCTTCATCTTCTCCATAGTTGCATCGAATTTTGGTCTCCTGAAGCATTTTGCAGCTCGGAATAGAAGTTCCTTCAGGTACTTATCCTTCCAAGTATTAAGCATATTTGCGGCCATATGCCTTAGGCAAAACCCATGGTGAACCTCGGGAAAGACATCGGCGACCGCTCTCAGAAGGCCCTTCTGTCTATCAGAGACAATAGTGTCCAAGGAGGCGGGGGGGTCCGTAAAGAGAAAACATTTTAGTAAGGTGAGGAACCACGTCCTGTACAAGTGAGAGACAAGCATATTAAACACAAAATGCTTCAGGTTGTTATAAGGTCGTGTAAAAACAAAACACGACTGTATGAGTAGTCGTGTTTTCGAAGACACGAATGTGTGCCCAGTCGTGTCGTCGAAAACACGACTGTTAGAATAGTCGTCTTTCCTGCTTCTATACTTACCACGTTTTGATATTCTCTTTATCAACAATTGCATATGCAAGACACATTAATTGTTGATTGCCGTCGATTGCTGTAGCAACCAATAATACTCCAGGGTACTTTCCTTTTAGGAATGTTCCATCAAGCGTGAGCAACGGTCTCAGTGTTCTTCGGAATGCTCTTGCGACCGGGCCGAACATCCAAAACACACGTCTGAAGTCGTAGCCGGCTAACTCAATTGGGATATCAGGTATATCAGCTGATCTTTCTATGACCACATGTGTACCTGCGTTAGACCGCTCTAATTCCCTTCCGTAATGTGGCAAAATACGATATGCGTCTTCAGGGTTGCCATCGATCAATCGGATCAATTCCTCTTTCGCCCTCCATGCCCTTTTATAGTTGACTGTGACGCCCCAATGCTTCTCAATGTATTGTTGGATATTTGAGATTTTTATGGAGTTTGAATCCTTATGGAGGCCATGACACTTCCTCGCAATCCAGAGGTGAGAAGCCAATGGATGATCTTTCGAACTTAGAGAAGTGTCACATGTATGCCGTTCTTCCCTCCTTGTTACGCTGACTCCATCAAGTCTGTTCGACGCTCGTATGTACCACTTGCACCCCGAAACCTTGCACGTTGCAGCGAATGTGTCCTTGCACTCATCCGCTACTTTGAACATGAACTTCCTCTTGATTGCCAGATCAGTTAGAACCATCTTGAACTGCTTGACGCTTTCGAATCTAGCCCCTAAGGTAAGTTGTGCCTCGTAGTCTTCTGCTTGCAAACTTCCGGTCAACATCGTCTCCTCTTCACAATGTTTTGAAGGACCGGCCTGTGCAGAATAGGTACCCCAATCCCAACCACCATCACCCTCAATATTGAGATAGTCATCGTCCTCCGACGCGACAGATTTCCCTTTATATGTGTCTCCTGCCGTGGGACCTCTAGAAGTCGATGTTCCCGTGTGACCTGGCTGGCTGAAATGTGGTACTGTAAGAGGCTCATCCCACTCATCTGCAGACCACGGTAATTCATCTTCATCTGGACTGGAATCTTCATCTTCATCTTCTTCTTCATCTTCACCTTCTTCTCCATCTCCGAAACTGCGGGAAAAAAGATGTATCAATGGACTTGAGAAAACGATAGCACGTACTAGGAGGTATTGTCTTATGCAACACGAATTGATTTATAGTCGTGTACTATGCAACACGACTAGGTATATAGTCATGTTCAATACGGCACGATAAAATTTTTAGTCGTGTACTATTATAGTCGACTATAATAGCACACGACTTCCCTGTATCCGCGCCTTAGAAGTCTCACCTCGCATAGTCTCCATCTCTTCCTCCTTCGACTGCTGATGCGGGTGTCTTATTGCCCGGGCTGGACGGCCTCTCCGGCGGTGTCTTACTAGCAGGCCTCACTTCTGCCTCTGGTAGCCTCTCCTCCTCCTTATTTGCATTGGCATTTATTTCCTTATTGAGAGTCGAAGTCTCCATGTTATTGCCCGTAGAAGTCCACTCCACGTACAGGCGGAGTAGTCCATTTGTGCCTTGCTTGCTCTTGTTAAGTATAAATATTGACTCCACGTCTTTATCGTCTTCAAGGAGAAATGTGTATTCTTCAGAGTCAACACGATATGACAAAGTTAATGTACCAGATGTAGACTTAAGCGGTAATCTTTCTTCCACTAGCTGCAACAGTTCCAGGTACTTTACTCGTGTATCTATAGGCAGGAGCTTCCGTTTCCCGCCCACGTACTTAGCAGAATTTGTCAAAACTCCATCGTAGTGTAAACAAAGAACTATCTTCTCCATCCGTACCTGCCATTAAAATACCGAAATAAGTTAAAAATCCGTGAGACACGATGTATTGAAAACCGTATATGAGTGAAAAGCAACGTCTATGAGTCGTGTTTCATCAAACACGACTATTGTTACAGTCGTGTTGTCGACGACACGACTGTAACAATAGTTGAAAACTTGCTAAGTTCTCAACTTTCTTCTCTGGAACCAACTTTCATGATAGAAATCGTCGTATTTTTACTTCACCATCACAGTTTTTTCGATGTACCTTGCCTCCGTTGAAGTTGTTTTCTAATACCCGATCTTTCCCGCTCGTTTTCCCGCTTGTTGCCGCGAAGATGACCTTTCCGGAGTTCGACGGCGCCGGCGCCGGCGATGATATGGGCGGAGAGGCCGGATGGAACGCCTTCTTCTCCGACTAACGGCAGCTTCTCCGGGTAGTCGCTCCCTTTCCGGGTAATATGGAAAACCAAAGAGTGGGTGGCTTATACCTAAACCTAAGGACATTTTGGGTACTTTTCGGGTCATATGGAAGAAAGAAAGTGATTCCGGGTAATATGAGAAACCCGTGTTTGGCGCCAGGTCAGACGTAAAAAGCTCTAACTTTGGGCTGGCATCCCTCGTGCCCGGCTTTCCATCTGAAAGGTTCTCAGCGTTTAAAAACTTGGACCGGATGTCAACTGGACTAGGCAGGAAAATGGGTAGGTTCATCCGAACTGCAGGGCCATGCCCGACTAGATGAACTGCCAACCCAGGTCGGTCCGGTAAGAACTTCTACGTGATTGCCATTACAACCCCAATTGTAGAAGCCATTAACCAACTGACCACAACACCAACGCCCATAATCCTCTGTCGCTAATGGTCCGTCGCTGTAGACCAACCTCTCAGTGGTAACATGCGACTCCCTCTTACCCAACCAAGAAATGTACCTACAAAAATGGAAATATGATTGAGCAGGGTCGATACTAATTTAATTCAGATTGCTCCACTGGACCATCAGGCCGGGGCAGTGGCTGGGCCGTTTTTCAATACATTGATCATCATGTTTGTGGGAGCTAAGCTATATGGGCTGCAAAAATGCAGGCAACCAAAGATGAATCTCAAGAATATATATATATATATATATATCGAGAGAGAGAGAGAGAGAGAAAGAGAGAGAGAAATGTGTTGTCAACGCCAGGCCCAGTGTGGGCCCGTCAGCAGCCCAACAGGCCATCACGTCAGCATTAAGTCATTAGGATCTTTGCTTGATTACGTATCTTATTGTAATCAGACCCGTTTAGGCTAATTGTTAGGTAACGGGCTGAGTGAGAATAATTTGGCTAATTAGTGGCCCATCAGCGGCCCATCAGCTTGGCCAGATGGCGCCCCCTAGGCAGGAGCACCATCTCCTTCCTTTATATGTTGGACGCCTTCCTCAGTGGGAGGTTATGCAATAGAAAACCATTTCAGTTATTCTTTTTCTTCTTCTTTCACTTTTGCCGTCGAGATACCTTGTGACCATTGCTGGTCACAACATTGGTATTAGAGCGGTGCCGATCACAGAGCATCCATGCCTCCTCGCAAACAACCCTTGGGTATGCCAGAAATCCGGGAGGAACCTGAGGCGGCGAACGAGGTGACTAGCCCACGTCCGACGACGGAATCCAACTAGGAGGTGCTGATCGCCATGATCAGTGCGCTTGGGGTTCGCCTGCAGAATTTGGAAACGATCCAGGCCCAAAACCAGGCCCAAAATCCGGCCAGTCAGACAGCCACAATCACTCCTCCACCGCCACCACCGGGAGTTTTTGGTGGTCCAGTTCGACAAGGGGGGTCTGGTGTGTTTGGCGGCTCTCCACAGGCCTTGCACGCTGGGTCTTCCATCGCACAAGGAATTCAACTGGGTTCCTTTAACCCAGGCGCTGATGAGGGCAGAACTGGCCTTGAGGGGCGAGGCACTCAAGGTGTTCGAGGAAATGACACAATGAACCCGCACCTGCGAAACGTCTAGCGTGAATTGGACGCGGATTGGGAAGAGTCTCTGGGCTATCGTGGAGGCCAGAGGGGCAGCGCAGAACCCAGGTTGGCGCGGCTCCAATTTCCACGATTCAATGGGGAAGAGGACCCCGTGGAGTGGCTATACAAGGCAGACAAGTTCTTCACTTATCAAGGGACCTTCTCAGATGTCGAGCGACTGCGAGTGGCCGCTTTTCATTTAGATGGGGATGCTTCGGTCTGGTACCAGGCCTTTGAGAAGGAGGTGCGATTCCCTACTTGGGCGTCGTTCTCAGATGAATTGTGCATCCAGTTTGGGCCGAACGAGTTTCAGGATTTCAATGAGATGCTTTCCACCATCCGGCAAACAACAACAGTGAGGGCGTACTATGGGGAGTTTATGAAGATTGCGAACCGTTTGCCAGACTGGCCGGTCGTAGCACTGGTTGGCACTTTCAAGCGCGGCTTGAAACCGGAGATAGCGGACGAAATGCGGCATTTCCCTTGTCACACGATGAGAGATGTGGTGCGCCATGCACGCATCGAAGAGGAGAAATTGACCAGACAAAGAAGAGGGGGACGTGGAAATTTTCCACCAAGGGCCCCTGCCAGCCCAGCGCTGGGGCCACTGCCGTCGCCTGCTCCAAATTCCAGTCAACCTATGATGACTAGCTCTGTTGTTCCTCCTGTTCGGAGACTCACAACCGCGCAGATGGAGGAGCGCCGAGCCAAGGGGCTATGCTACCGGTGCGATGAAAAGTTTGTTCCCGGGCACAGGTGCGCAGTACGGGGAAGTTTACTCATAGAAGAAGTCGATGAGGATGTTTCTTCCCAGCACGAGTAGGGGTGTTCGCGGCCGGCCGCGGCCGCGTGGCCGGCCACGTCCGAGGTGTCCGTGGCCGTGTCTGCACCGAAAAAAATTGTCCGTGCATTTCGGCCACGGACACGGCCAAGGGACCTCGGACAGCCGTCTGTCCGAGGTCCGAGGAGGAGGAGTGGAGGAGGGGCAGCGGTCGGCGGGGTGGAGGAGGAGGGCGGCGGGGTGGGGGAGGAGGGGGGCGATGGATAAAAAAAAAGTTCTGTTTTTTACCTTTCTTCCGGCGAGCTGTGGCTTCCGGCGGGGTCGAGGGGGGCGGTCGCGGCGAGCGGGGTCGAGGGAGGCGGCGGGGGTCGCGGGGAGGAGGGGCGGGGCCGCGGGGGTGGAGAGGAGGGGCGGGGTCGCGGGGAGGAAGGGAGGGCGGCGGGGTCGCGGGGAGGAGGGGCAGGGTGGCGGGGGTGGAGAGGAGGGCGGCGGGGCGGGGGAGGGAGGGGGAGGGGGGGTGGGGTCGCGGGGGTGGAGAGGAGGAGGGAGGGGAGGGGAGGGTTAATAAAAAAAAAAAAAATTGTCCGTGTCCGCCGGACACGCGGACGCGGACATGGACAATATACCCACGGACATTTTTATACGGACACGGACGCGGACAACCTCTGTCCGGTCCGTGTCCGGTCCGGGAACACCCCTAAGCACGAGGAAATGACCCCAGAGTACCCTGACGTGCAACCTGAGATCTCCGTGCACGCTTACTCAGGGACCTTTACCCCACGCACCATGCGGTTATAGGGACTCCTCAAGCGACAGGAGGCGGCGGTATTGATAGACAGTGGATCGACACACAATTTTATCAATGACAAGGTTGCACAACGATTGGGTTGCTATGTGTCCGATGCCAAGCCTTTTGACGTACTTATTGGGGATGGCAAACACCTCAGGAGTTCAGGGGTCTGCGCCCAAGCTGCCCTTACCATCAAAGGGCACACCTTCATCACCGATTTGTTTCTACTGCCCACGAAGGGGGTGGATGTGGTCCTAGGGGTCCAATGGCTGCAGGACCTCGGGGATGTGGTCTGGAACTTTAAGGACCTTATTATGGATTTCGAGGTGCATGGACAGCGGGTTCGCCTCCAAGGAGCCCAACCAGGTACCTTACATGCGGCCCAGGCTGTGGGGTCGTTCTTCAAGTTTGCGCCCCAAGGGCTCTTGTTGCAACAACGGGCAATGGTGGATGTGGAACAGACCGACATACCGGAGGACGTGCGTTCCTTACTAGATGATCATGCCGACATATTCTCAGAGCCAACCGGCCTACCACCTGCCCGATCGCATGACCATGCCATTCCTATTCTACCGGATGCCGCACCGGCCAATGTGCGCCCATACCGCTACCCTCATGTGCAGAAGGCGGAGATTGAGTGCCTGGTGCGCGACATGCTACAGTCCGGAATTATCCAACCCAGCAACAGTTCTTTCTCATCACCGGTTCTATTGGTCTGGAAGAAGGATGGGTCATGGCGATTTTGTGTCGACTACCGTGCCTTGAATGCTATTACCGTCAAGGACAAGTACCCAATTCCAGTTATAGAGGAGTTGTTGGATGAACTGGCTGGCGCCAGGGTGTTTAGCAAACTTGACTTGCGCGCAGGATATCATCAAATCCGCATGCGGCCGTCAGATGTCTACAAAACTGCATTTAGGACACATGATGGTCATTTCGAGTTCTTAGTCATGCCTTTCGGTCTGACGAATGCTCCTGCTACTTTCCAAAGTCTCATGAATGACTTGTTCCGGCCCTTTCTCAGAAAGTTCGTCCTGGTTTTCTTCGATGACATCCTCATATACAGCCAGTCGTGGGATGAACACTTGGAACATTTGCGGTCAGTTTTCTCCATTTTACGGACTCATTCCTTATTTCTTAAACGGTCGAAGTGTTCCTTTGGTAGTAGGCAGGTGGAGTACTTGGGCCATATCATTGCGCACGAGGGAGTTTCCACTGATCCTGCGAAGGTCTCCGCCATGCTGTCGTGGCCGGCTCCCACGTGTGTCAAAAGCCTCCGAGGTTTCCTGGGATTGACGGGATATTACCGAAGATTCATCAGCCAGTATGGGATTATTGCCAGCCCACTGACCGCATTACTTAAAAAGGGGGCCTTTGCATGGACAGGAGACGCGCAAGAGGCTTTTGATCGTCTGAAACAGGCTATGGTTACTGCAACCGTTTTGGTTTTGCCAAATTTCACACTTCCATTTGTGATGGAAACGGATGCATCGGACACAGGCATAGGGGCGGTCCTCTTGCAGAAGGAACGACCGGTGGCTTTCTTAAGTAAATCTCTGACAGGCCGCTCCTTGACACTCTCGGCCTACGAGAGAGAGATGTTGGCAATTGTCCATGCAGTCACCAAGTGGCGACCTTACTTGTTGGGTCGACGTTTCATCATCCGCTCCGACCATCAGCCATTGAAGTACTTTCTTGAACAAAGGGTGTCTACTCCAGCCCAACAGCGCTGGGTGAGCAAATTGCTGGGATATGACTATGAGATCATATACAAGAAGGGGTCCGAGAACACTGTCGCCGACGCCCTGTCAAGACGCTCGTCGGAGGATGCCTGTATGACTATGACTGGCCCGACTTGTCCCTTCCTTCCTGATCTGCATTACGCCTATACGGAGGATCCAGATACTCGTCAGATGATCGAACGTCTCCACAAGCATTAGTTGGATGATCCTTCCTTCACTTGGCACGGTGACACTTTATTTTGGAGAGGGAAGCTATGGATGCCTAACAGTGGGGACTTGCGTCGCCGAGTGCTTTCATATTTTCATGATACGCTGATGGCGGGACATGAGGGTGCCTTCCGAACCTACAAACGAGTAAGCCAAAGTTTTCTGTGGCCGAGATTACGAAAGGACGTCCAAAAGTATGTGGCTGCCTGTGACACGTGCCAGCGCGCTAAGGCTGCCACTACCTCTCCGCAGGGTCTCCTTCAGCCCCTCCCCATTCCAGATCAGATATGGGAGGATATCTCTATGGACTTTATCGAAGCCTTGCCCGTGGTCCAAGGCAAGTCAGTCATTCTTGTGGTGGTGGACCGGCTCTCCAAATATGCTCATTTCTGTGCTTTGAGCCATCCTTTTACAGCCCGGACAGTTGCTGAAACCTTTGTCAAAGAGATCACATGGTTACACGGCATGCCTAAGACTATCGTCTCAGATCGAGACAAGGTTTTCATTTCTACATTTTGGCGCGAGTTCTTTGCTCTCCAGGGAACGAAACTCACCATGAGCACAGCTTACCATCCCCAGACAGATGGCCAGACGGAGGTCGTCAACAGGTGTGTGGAGCAATATTTACGCTGCTTTGTGGGAGACCAGCCCAGTAAATGGTTACAACTTCTTCCCTGGGTTGAGTGGTCTTATAATACGGCTTATCACACACGAACGGGGTTTACGCCATTTGAAGTTGTCTATGGCCGTCCTCCTCCTTCCGTTCTCTCTTATGTGCCCCACAGGTCGTCCGTTGCTGAGGTCGACTATTTGCTTCAAACAAGGGATGAGGTACTCCGCCAGCTGAAAACCAATCTCGCCGCCGCTCAGAACCGTATGAAACAAATTGCTGATAAGAAGAGGACCGATCGGACCTTCCAGGTGGGGGACTTGGTTTACGTGTCCGTCCTACCACAGCGCCAGACCTCTTTGTTCAGAACGGATCAGGCCAAGTTAGCACCTCGTTATCATGGGCCATATTCTGTGCTCAAACGTATCGGGCCCGTTGCATATCGTCTGGCTCTACCTCCGGGGTCATTGGTGCATCCGGTTTTCCATATTTCGGGCCTCCGTCGTTTTGTGGGCGATGCTTCTTCAGTCACTCCAGGCGGGCCCTTATCTTTTATGCCTTCAGTGGATACGGATACTCCAGTGCCAGCGTCTATCATTGACAAACGACGCGTTCGTAAGGCGGGTCGCATTATTACAGAACTATTGGTGGCGTGGAAAGGCCATGCCCTTGAAGATGCTACGTGGGAAGTGAAGGACGACATTTTGGCTCGTTTTCCAGACTGGTCGCCTTGAGGTCAAGGCGAAAAGCGGAGCGTGATGGATTGTTGTGAACGCCAGGCCCAGTGTGGGCCCGTCAGCAGCCCAACAGGCCATCACGTCAGCATTAAGTCATTAGGATCTTTTTGATTACGTATCTTATTGTAATCAGACCCGTTTAGGCTAATTGTTAGGTAACGGGCTGAGTGAGAATAATTTGGCTAATTAGTGGCCCATCAGCGGCCCATCAGCTTGGCCAGATGGCGCCCCCTAGGCAGGAGCGCCATCTCCTTCCTTTATATGTTGGACGCCTTCCTCAGTGGGAGGTTATGCAATAGAAAACCATTTCAGTTATTCTTTTTCTTCTTCTTTCACTTTTGCCGTCGAGATACCTTGTGACCATTGCCGGTCACAACAAAATGCTACAGTGAGCAACCCATTTTTGTGAGCAGCATGAGCAGCTCACTATTTGTCCATTGATAGACGATCTCACGGACTACAGTGAGGAGCTGGGTGAGCCAATCATATTCTTTCTAAAAAGCTTATTTTTATTCCCAACCTACCCTTCCCCTCCCTCACTCGCTCTCTCGACAGCCCCCCCTCCCCCTCTCCCACCCCGGTGAGGCGCTTGCCACCGCCGCGTCCCCCGACTGCTCCCACCTCGGCAAGAAGGCCCCCACCGCCGTGACCCCTGACTGCTCCTGTGTCAATGCCTGCCACCGTCGCCACTCTTGCACAACTGCTCTTTCGCCCACCCCGAGCAAATTTTCGTGCATTTCTGTAAGCAATCGCTCATTCCATCTCTTTTTCTCAAATTACTTTTTTGCCAGCGAATTTCTGTATGTATTTTTAAGATTTTTTTGCTATGTTGGGGGGTGGGTGTTTGGCGAAATTTCCCAACGATGGAAATGGAGGTTCTTTGGATATGTTATATTGCAGTAGTTTTGTTAATCAGTCCATTGTGTTCACTTTATTATGAAGTGATAAAAAGCATGCATGATCTGCATAGATGCCCTTCGTAACTACAGGAACAATTCATTGTTTTTGCTTAAGGGTCTGTGTGACAATAAGATGGCCTTAATATCTATTTTGTTTGAATCCTAATATCTATTTTGATGTTCAATTGTTTAGTTACGATGAAAAATACTTTTTAATAAGCTTGAATGTTTTGCCTCTTAGGATATATCTTCATTGGTTCTTTACAAAAATGGATAATAGCCAACAACCACTTACCACAGAAAAGTCGCCAGTTAAGGGAAAGAGTTTATATGTCTCACCAACTGAAAAAGAATTAAAACCTGGCATTGGTATGTCTTTTAATCTCAGATGCTGCATATAGTGCCTCTCACAAATTGTTATCTATGGCTGGTGTTAAGGTATGAGCCTAGCTATGTCTCTCTGAGCATATGGAGCCCTCCATTCTATAAGAATACAAGTTTGAAGTTGTGTGTGCATTTATGCAACAGGTCAGGAAGCATCAGCCTCAAATGGGACAGATAATAATAAAGTTTGAGATCCTTAGAAGTTCACTTGCAGACATGCATTGCTTTCAAGTGCATTTATCTGGTGGAGTGCACGAATTTAAATTATAATTTTCTGTTTTAGTACTGATATCGCTTGGAGGATATTTAGGCATTCTCATTCAGGTGCAATATGTCGAATTCAGGTTTACTGTCACGAAGTAGTTATGGTGCTCTTACCTCAAACTGTTTGATTATTTGTTATTATTAATTTGATTGATGCTGACTTTAGGAAGCATTTTTGAAAGATCAAAACCGTATGCTAACTTGCATGAATGTCATGTATCCACATTTTGCTTGAGCGAATATTACTCCATCTGATATTATTCAAAGCGAGATTGCAGGGAAGTTCACTTGACTCACAAACTTTGCTTGTCTGGTATGTAAGAATCATCTGGAAGTTATAATAAAATGAGACATGCATGGCCCTTACATGACTATTATTCTGAAATAATTACATGGATTTCACTACTTCGCTATGGACTGGTTTTTTTATATAAATGTTATGGACTGTTGGTCTCCTACGAATATGTTTTTCTTTGTTTTTCTTCTTGCTAAATCAACCAACTGCTTAGATGCTCTGAGGACCCTCAACAAATCTAGGCGATACATTTTGTTTAAGATAGCTAAGCCTTTGATTTACACTAACTCAATACAAGTTGATGTGTTGAAGTTCCAGCTTCGTACATGATCCCTACTTTCAAATCTTGGAAGTGAACAGGAAAGAGCTATTTTATACATTGATGTGTAAGATATTTTAATATCTCACTTAATGTGGACCACGTGCCACGTAAATGGGTCAACATGAAAAAATAACGTTTCTGATATATACGTTGATGGAACGTATAACTAAGAGTATTTATCTTGGACAGTTACAGTCCTGATAATAAACACATATATAACACTATCAGAAACGGTCTTCTCTCTGCCTATAAAAGAATAACAGAGGCTTAATTTCCATCAACTTAAGCATTCTCTGTGAAACAAAAATGGCTAAGAGAGAGAAACTGATTTCCATATCGATAGGCTTGGATTTCTTCTATGTCTCATAATATAATAAAATATTATAAACCTTAGTTATAGAAAACATACCTTGAGCCATAGAAGAAATCCAAGCCTATCGATATGGAAATCAGTTTCTCTCTCTTAGTCTTTTTTGTTTCACAGAGAATGTTTAAGTTGATGGAAATTAAACATCTGTTTTCTTTTATAGGCAGAGAGAGGACCGTTCATGATAGTGTTATATATGTGTTTATTATCAGGACTGTAACTGTCCAAGATAAATACTCTTAGTTATACATTCCATCAACATATATATATATATATATCAGAAACGTTATCTTTTCATGTTGACCCGTTTACGTGGCACATGGCCGCCGCCTTAAGTGAGATATTAAAATATCTTACACATCAATGTACAAACAGCTCTTTCCCGTTCACTTCCAAGATTTGAAAGTAGGGATCGTGTACGAAGCTGGAACTTCATGTTGACGCGTTTACGTGGCACGTGGCCGCCGCCTGCTGCTGTAAACAGAAAGGAGATGACCCTATTTTAATATCTCACTTAATGTGGCCCACGTGCCACGTAAACGGGTCAACATGAAAAGATAACATTTCTGATATATACGTTGATGGAACGTATAATTAAGAGTATTTATCTTGGACAGTTACAGTCCTGATAATAAACACATATATAACACTATCAGGAACGGTCCTCTCTCTGCATATAAAAGAATAACAGAGGTTTAATTTCCATCAACTTAAGCATTCTCTGTGAAACAAAAAAGGCTAAGAGAGAAACTGATTTCCTTATTGAGGCTGGGATTTCTTCTATGGCTCAAGGTATGTTTTCTATAACTAAGGTTTATAATATTTTATTATATTATGAGATTGAAGTTTTGTCATTATGATGATTTATTATGAAGTACAAAATAAATCCTAACATGATGATCTTAGTATTTAGAGTACATGATAGAGAAGCAGACAGATAGTTTGATTTGGCACCAAGCCTCCAACTTCCATCAGCAACGGAAAAAATCTAGCCATAAAATCTCCCACCACCAACCTCAATATCCAGGATCTTCTTCCATAACTCTGTCTACTTGGGGGTGAAAGCCTAGACAAACACAGAATCATTATATGAGGAAAGATGGAATAAATCAAACCAACCGTGTAAGCCACACAATCTATAGGAATACATATAGGTACTTACGGCAAAAATGGTGTTGTGGCCAGGATCTGCAAGGTGAGCAAACAGGTTGTCCATGGGGCCTGTACCGGTGTAGATATTTTGGAACCACGCACCAATCACAGCCAACATAGCCAGTCTCCCGTTCTTGATCTCCTTTATTCTAAATTCCTTGAGCTTCTCTGGTGAGCCGCTGCCCCAGCCGAGCAGATCGAACCACATACCTTCAGGGTAACCCACATCTGTGTCGGTGAGCTTGTTGTTGGGGAAGATGGGGTCAGCACAGGAGCAGTTGGGGGTCACGACGGTGGGGGCCTTCTTGCCGGGGTGGGTGGCCTCGCCGGGATGGGAGAGAGGAAGGGGGAGGGCCGTCGTGGCAAGCGCCTCGCCGGGGTGGGAGAGAGGAAGGGGGAGCGGGAGCGGGAGCGGGAGCGACGAGGGTGGCAGGCGTCAGCGCAGGGGCAGTCGGGGGTCGCGGCAGTGGCAAGCGCCTCGCCGGGGAGGGGGAGCTGTCGAGAGAGCAAGGGAGGGAGGCGGAGGGTAGGTTGTGAATAAAAATAAATTTTTTAGAAAGAACATGATTGGCTCACCCAGCTCCTCACTGTAGTCACTGTAGTATGTGAGATCGTCCATCAATGGACAAATAGTGAGCTGCTCATGCTACTCACAAAAATAGGTTGCTCACTGTAGCATTTCTCTCTCTCTCTTTCTCTCTTTCTCTCTCTCTCTATATATATAGGGAAAAGTTTAAATGAGATCGCTCTCATACTTATGAGGCCACTTTGAATCGTAGCCGTTGGATCTTGATCTGATGGCTATAAATATCCATAATGATTTCACCCACATCTTGATGTGACACACTTACCTACCCACTAATTTGATATCTACCCTCCGATCGGAATCTAACGGTAATAAAGATTGGCCTCATGCTCCTTATATGAGAACGATCTCATGTAAACTCATTTTATATATATATATATATATATATATATATATATATATATATGGGAAAAGTTTAAATGAGATCGCTCTCATATAGCTTATATGAGGCCACTTTAAATCGTAGCCCTTGGATCTTGATCTAACGACTACAAATAGCCATAATGATCTCACTCACTCCTTGATGTGACACACACTCACCTACCCACTGATTAATATCCATCCTCCGATCGGAATCCAACGGCTATAAAGATTGGCCTCATGCTCCTTATATGAGAACGATCTCATGTAAACCCTTCTCTCTCTCTCTCTATATATATATATATATAAGGAAATGCCACAATGAGCAGCCCATTTTGGTGAGCACAACTCACTGTAGGACCGTTGATAGATGATCTCACGTCCTACAATGAGCTGCCCATTTTAGTATTTTTAATTTTTTAAAAAAATTTCTATCCTACCCCTCCCCCTCCCCCTCCCTCTCCCTCTCCCTCTGGCAATCTGGCTCCTTCCCTCCCCGGCGACCCCGCCGGCCACTGGTGACTGCCCTCCTAGATGACCCTGTTGCCCCGCCGCCCCACCGCCCAATGACCGCCCTCCCTCTCCCCCCTCTAGCACGACGGGGCCCACCCTGCCCCCCTCCTTCTGGCTCGACGGCCGTACCTCCCTTCCCTCTCCCCCTCTCTAGCGAAGGAGGTTGACCCACCGCCCACCTTCCCCCTCCCTCCTCTGGTTCGACTACCCCCCTTCTGTCGCCCTCCTTCCCTCTCCCCCCCTCTGGCAGCCAAAGGGGGGAGAGGGAAGGGGGGCACGGCCATCGAGCCAGAAGGAGGGGGGTCGCCCGGGGTGGCAGGCCCCGTCGTGCCAGAGGGGGGAGAGAGAGAGCGATCACCGGTGGGGTCGTCGGGGAGGGAGGGAGCCAGACTGCCAGGGGGAGAGGGAGAAGGAGAGGGAGGGGGAGGGGGAGGGGGAGGGGTAGAATAGAAATTTAAAAAAAAAATTAAAAATACTAAAATGGGCAGCTCATTGTAACATGTGAGATCATCTATCAACAGCCCTACAATGAGCTACTCATTCTGTTCACCAAAATGGGATGGTTATATATATATATATAGGGAAAAGTTTAAATGAGATCGCTCTCATATAGCTTATATGAGGCCACTTTAAATCATAGCCCTTGGATCTTGATCTAATGGCTACAAATAGCCATAATGATCTCACCCACTCCCTGATGTGACACACTCACCTACCCACTGATTTAATATCCATCCTCCGATCGGAATCCAACGGCTATAAAGATTGGCCTCATGCTCCTTATATGAGAACGATCTCATGTAAACCCACACGTTAACTTGCCCACAATTTCACCCAGGGTGCTGATGTGGCAAGCCTAGCGTAGGGGTAGCATTACCCTTCTATCAAAGTAGGAGTGTACCTTGGGGGGACGTTTGGATAGCCATGAGTCCAGAGAAACACATCTGGATAACAAATATGAAAAGAAAAAAAAAATTCACACAAATTCTTGATTCTCCACAAAATTCACGTTTTCAATTCTTTTGATCTGGCCTTCCTGTGAATGGATTTAAGAGGAATATATATGGAATTCCGTATCCAAATGACATTTGCATTCTTCACACATTGAATTAATTCATGAGTTAAATTCCAATTCTTCACACATTATGTATTTAATAGGAAGCTCATTCCTCCAATACAGCATACCTAGCTAATATAACACGATAGTGTTTTCGAGTAATATATTTCTTCCTTGTGTTGGAATCCTAAATGACTAAAATACATTTCGAAGCAGGTTAATCTATTGGTAAACATGCTTATTTCAGTTAGCACCAACGCAATTTAAACTAATGGGAAACAATTGCTCTTGAATTCACAATATTGAAGATTCTGTTAATACCCATATTTTACAGTTAACTATAACATTAATGACGATTAATTTAATTACTAAAGGGTTTTAATTTTCTCACAAATCCGACTCAACTTGGCTGATCGTGTGCTCATTCCAAAAAGAAAAAAAGAAGGGTTTTCCAATTTCTTATACTCTTACTAATGGAAAGTTTAGTTTTTCGTGTAGGGTTACCTATGTAGGACTAGTCATTAAGTGGCGTTTGGATAGACAATTTGATGGGATTGTTGCTGGATTGTTCCCAGATTGTAGAAAATCCAGTTTGATAACACGAATTATTTAACAATGTGAATTGTTTGATTAGCCAAGATTGTTGGGCAGACGGTTGACAATCCTAGATTTTTGACAATCTGTGATGTTTAAGATTGTATAATCCAACAATTTAAAGGTTATTAAAACATTTGTTCAGATTTGTGTTACTAATGTTAATAATTTTTGTCATTATTATAGGAAAAAAGTTTAAATGAGATCACTCTCATATAGTTTATATAAGGCTAGTTTATGTCGTAGTCGTTAGATCTTGATCTGACAACTAAAAGGGTACTATCAGATCAAAATCTAATGACCTAATTAAAAGATTGACCTTATGCTCCTTATATAATGAGAACGATCTCATGACCACCAATCTATAGAATTAGTTTTATGTAGCCAAACAGGGTCTAAATTATTCCACTATCAGATTGTGGGCAATCCAGATTGTGGACAATCTGATAGAATTGTTTATCAAAACACACCCCAAGAATCTACCACCAATTTCCCATAAGGGAAACGATATTTGTACATCAGATTTTCTACACATTTTCAAACACAGCTGATGTGTATGGAAATGTGTAGGAATCTGATGTAGGGTTATTACTGCCCTTCCCATAATGACTCAACCCATTATGGGCTTGTCAATTACTGCATCCACCCAAACTTACCTGATTAGATTAGAAAACCAAAATGAGCTGATTTTTTAGTGCAATTTGGTTTCAGGTAATCTTGGATGGAGGGAGTATTTAGAGAAAAAAACATCATGGGGCCTGTAGACTAACTCTTCTAATTGATTCAAGGTCAGGGAGATGCTAGCTTCAAATCTTGGTTGAGGCTATATGTCTTAGATTTAATTTGTTAGAAAATGAGGGGTTGACATAGTAGTAGCATATAAATTTGTTCCATATTATGTAATCATTCACATAATAGTTGGTAGATGGAGTAAAGTGGTTAATTGATTGGGTTTCTCAAATATCATCCTTTTCAAATGTGAATTATCCCCAAAAAAACTGTCAAATGTGAACAATTATGTATGTTTTTTTTTTTAAATCCAATTATTAGATGTTAGATAAACTGAAAACAGATGTTTACACGTGAAGGTAAGCCAACGTGAGATTGCATTTTGCAAACTGAGTGGTAGGATGATTTAATAACTTACAATGAATTACAAGACACCTGTCTATACTAAAATAGCTGTGATTGAAAGGGCAGCAGTGTTGTAACCATTTTCTTCACAATAAATGCTGAGGTGGGTGCAGGTCATTGTTGACATAATGACATATGAGTAATGTTAATACCCGTGCCCTTATAACCCCGAACCTGTATTCAGGGCATGTCAACCGTCAGATTAAAGCGATCTGAAGGTTGACACCCCTCAGCACGGGTTGGGCATGGGTTTAAAAGCACGGAGTTTGTCTTTTTTCCATGACATATTGACATGCATGACTATAGCAAAATCCCTCTCCAGAAATCAATACTAAAATAGTTGAACCAGAAAAATCAAAATTGGAAATGAGCTTAGGCTCAAACTAAGAGATAATCAATAACCTTTCCAGGGATGATCGAATAAGACTCTCAAGCACGAGGCATGCAGAACCACATAGAAGAAAACCACTAAAGATCAGAATAAGCGAAGAGCCATTATAATGAAGTTCACAGATCATACCATGTTCTCAATATAGCAAAACTTGAGCTCTGCCCTGCAGACTGGGCAAGTTGATTTGGACAAAAGCCACTTGTTTATACACTCCCGGTGAAACCAGTGGTTGCACTCGGGAAGAACAGTATACTCGTCCTTCTCCTCTAAGTTGTTTAAGCATATCACACACTCTCCCAGCTTCGCCTCTGCCGCCGCTGCCTCCTCCTCGCAAACATAAACAGGCAGAAGTGCAAGCACCCTGGGATCGATATTAGACTGAAGCGCAGAAGTGCTCGACTCCGCTACATGATCTTCTCCCGCACTTTCTTCTCTTGGGTGAAAACACTTGATGAGCCGAAGAATGAAGTACATCACGGCGGAACTTAGTAATATTAAGAAGAGAATTAGAAGCGATACAGCCAATACTAATAGCAGGATAGCCGTTGCAGATGCTAAAATCATCCTCGCACCCATGTTATAGTTGCTCTATTGACCTCAAGAACTCTTGAGATCATGAAGCAGTTCTCTCTGTATTCAGGGCAATCTCCGAAGCTTCTATTTAAGTTATGACCGATGGCCACATATATGGCTGTAGACGTATAGCAAGATTCTAATCTTAAGTCATGGCACGTTTAGGAAAATTGATGAATATGGTAAGTACAAAACTTCAAATCATAAAACTGATTCTTTCACTTGGGGCCCGAAAGATTGAAGCACAACAGCGACGAATAATACTTTACATGGGACATGGGACATAGGTATTTTAGCCAAATTTGATCGCCTCCGTTCGAGTACATTCCTCTAATTAATGAAGGTCTAGATATAGTATATTCGTTCATGAATTTATGGATGGAAAGTTGCATGTGTAAGGTAATTTTTTATTTTCAGAACTAAGAAATATCCTTAATTACCATATATATCTTACTCATTTCAATCATGTACCAGTACAATATGTCCAAATCGACACAATGACATGCTTAATTATAATACCCTGATGAAAAGAATATATGGAGAATTCTAAATTGAAGATGAAATTGGGCACAAATTAAATCTGTCTCCTTAACGCCGGTATTCTCACCCTACCCCGTTAGTAAATCATAATCAAAATCATAATCATAATCAAGTAGCGCCTTTTCTCGACTATTTGGGGTCGGCGACAAGGATCTTACTCCTCTATTTCAGCCTGTTTGGGCCTACCTCTTTTGTAAGAGATAGTAAAGTCAAATCCTTTCTTATTAACTCCATCCAAGTTCTCTTAGGTCTCCCTCTCCCTCTTTTAGCATCGTTTACATATAAATAACCCCACTAAAATTTGAGTGAAATAAGACATCAATATTGTGGTAAGCATGACAAATTTACTTAGGGTGGGAATACCGGCATTCTAGTTAATTACATCTTAACATCTTTCCAGTATGAATCTTCTGAAGACTTCTCTGCAGAAGGAATGCAGAACTGACATGGAATGTCGCACAGGAGACAACAAAAGATCAATTTTTCTATGATCCAACAAAAGATCTACACAGATGATAGCAAAGTCCATGCTGCGAAGAAATTCATCAACGTACCAAAGCATGACATCTTTCCTGCAGATTGAGCAGGACACTTGTCTATGCAGTCTTGGTGGAACCCGGGAACAACCCTATAACCTCCTTCTATCCCAAGTTGCAATAGCATATCATACAGTATTCTCCTGGCCCCAGCTCCTCCTCTTTGTCATCCGCTTCCTTCTTCTTCTCATAATCCTGAGAACCTGAACAGGCAAAAACTGAAGAACCAGTTCATCCTCGCATCCATGTAATAGTTGCTCAATTGGCCTCAAGAATTCTTAAGATCATGAAGCAGTTCTCTCTGTATCCAAGGTAATCACTGAAGCTTGAATTTGAGTTATGAACGATTGCAAATATAGTAAGGTTCTTATCTTAAAACATGATCCGTTTTAATTCGATGGATTAAGGAGAATATGGTAAGTTTAAAACTTCAAATCAGAAAACTGATTCGTTCAGCTGGAGCCATAAGGGATGAAACAATCAGCGATGAATTGCACTTCAAACGGGACAGAGTTATTTTAGCCAAATTTTGATTGCCTCTTTTGAGTATATTCCTTTGATTAATGAAGGTCTAGCTATCCATTTTTATTCATGAATTTATGGATGGAAAGTTGCATGTGTAAGGTAATTTTTGGTCTTTTGAACTACTAAATAGCCTTTTGGGGGGGTAATTTAGTAAATAGCCTTAATTAGCATACATATCTTACTCATCCCATTCATCTATATCTATATAAACCTTAAAAAGTTCGAAATCGGCATAATGACATGCTTCGTTATAGTAGTATAAAAAAACATGCTTAGTTATGAATCCCCAATAAGAAAAAATGTTAGATGAGATATAGTGGAGCCCAACATGTATTGGAAAGATTGTGCTGGCACTAATGATCTAGATTCTAGAGTGGACCACAGCTAAGGATGTTCACGAGTCGAGCCAACTCGCGAGTTTTTTTGGCTCGACTCGGTTCGGCTCGATTTTTGGCTCGACTCGAGCTCAGCTCGACTTGAACTCGATTCGAGCTCGAGCTCGAGCCACCACGTAATCGACTCAACTCGACTCGAAAAATTTCGAGCTCGAAGAATCTCGCAGGATATCTCACCGTTTCATGACTGGTCTGCCTCTGCCCCTCCCCCATCTAAGGTCAACACCTCCCTTTCTAGGTGTTAGACCTATGGGATCTGTCAGCCTATCTAATGATGCCAGGGTAGAGGAGAGTCGTTGTCAGATGGGTAGGAATGATTGCGTTAGGACAAAAAGAAGACAGCTTCGTTGGGGGAAGAAGGAAAGGAGAGAGCAGAGTAGCAAGGTTCACATGTGAGCATAGAGCTTTCTTTCTGTATTTCTAATGTTGGGTCTGTAGAGATTCCCTGGTGGGGCTTGCAAAGCTTGTTGATATGTATTTGATTTGATTAGTTTCTTTTGGGTACTGTTGTGAAATATGAGGAAAGGTAGAGTGGAGACTGTGGACAATGGGGGAGAGTGGAGACCACTCAAACTCAGCTCAGGCTGCTAAGCTCAACTAACAATACTCACATGCCTGTTTCTTCTTGAATGAGAAATGGTGGTGACTGGTGAGGAAGGATGAAGGACCGGAGTTTGTCAAGCCTGTCAACCTATCTATATGCTCTCCTTCTCCCTTTTCAGTGTCATTTTCTTTCACAGGAACTGAAGGGACATGCTTACAATGGGTTTCTGTCTATTTCTCCCTCCCCAGCATTGAGCGGCCATATTCCGGAGCTCAACCTCATCGGCTTCTGCAACGAGCTCAACGCCGGGTACGCGGGGGACGGGTATTTGCAAGCTAGAGGTGTGGGCTCCTGTGTCGTCACCTTCACTGTCGGCGGGCTTAGTGTCATCAACGCCATAGCCGGCGGGCTTAGTGTCATCAACCGTCGCCCTCAACAGCTAAGTCTAGAGCTCCGGTGAGCGGCGCCTGTTTTGATGCAGAAAGAGGAGCATAACAAAGTTATATGCTTCGCCCTCCGACGGCCACTGCTTTGACGCACGAAGGGGTGTCGACTATTCCGGCAGGTGTAAAAGAGACTCCGCCGCCCCTCCAGCCTGCCAGGGAGAAAGTTGAAGGAGTGCAAGCTCGGGCTCGAGCCGAGCTCGACTTCGGGCACGAGCTCAGGTTCGCGAGCCCGAGCCGAGCTAGCTCGCGAGCTGTCAAATTCCATAACGAGCCGAGTTCGAGTTTTAAATCTTAAGCTCGATTCGAGCCGAGCTCGAGCCAAATTTCTAAAAATCGAGCTCGAGTCGAGCTGAGTTAAAACTCGACTCGACTCGGCTCGTGAGCAGCCCTAACCACAGCAGCCCGACGAGCCGTAGCAAGACAAGCCGTCAAGACTTTGTGACCATCTCATTTAGTATTGTATCATCTGTCATAAAATATTATTTTTCTCTCCCTTGTTGCTGGGAAAGAAGCATCACATGAGTTGTGGGTCTCTCTCGGATCCTTGTTTGGTGTCCAATCTTTCGCATTGGGCATCTTAAGACGGAGCTTCATACGGATTACCAAAGGCTCTTGCACCGTGGCTGGATATGTTGAGCAGGCAAAGTCTCTGGCTCTTTCTTTGACCAACGCCTCCAAGCTAATTACGGATGATGATTCAATCTCTGGCTGCTTCGTGGTCTCGAACTCGAGTTTGATCCTATAGTGACGGCCATTAATACACAACGGACTATTCTCACTCTCGATGAAGTGATAAGTTTTCTTACCGATGTTGAATTACGATTAACTTCTTCTAATAGCAATGCTCTTCCTCAAAGTGCACTATTCACCCTCAAAGTCCTCCTACTGCCAGACAAGGTTGGCAGTGTGGTTGTGGTCGTGGGTACCCTCGTGGAGGGGGTTTTAATCGTGTCCCTAGTCAGAATCAGAGGCCTTCCGACTCTGGTAGTGCCAATTACCGCGGTGGCTCCAACTCCTCCACTCAGAAGTGTGGTATTACATGCTTTAAGTGTGGTAGTCCCAATCATCGCTCCACTTCGTGTGAAGCACATGATGATATGATTTCAGGGACCTCTCAAGCCCTCAATGCTATGCATATGACCGAACCGACTCGTGATGACTGAATTATGGACACCAGTGCCACGCACCATATGACATCCTCTGAATCTCAAGTGACTGGTATGCATTCTTATTCTGGAAATGACGATATTATGGTTGGCAATGTGACCCGTATGCCAATTACTAAAGTTGGTTCTTTCTCTATATTATCTTCTTCTGGTTCTTTACGATTGCAAAATATTTATATTGTTCTGGCATTAAGGTGCAACCTCCTATCTCTCCCAAATTCACTCAAGATAATGACTGCTTATTTGCTTTATGAGTTTTTGGTCAAGGACATGAAGACTGGGAAGTTATGTAGCATTAATTTGTATAACATCATCATAATAAAATAGGAGCGTACTTGAATCCATTACAAATCGATGAGGAGAGGTTTCTCTCATTTGTCCTAATCTTTCTGACGATTTCCTTTTTTAGATGAAATTTCTATCGTCTGATTAATCGATGGGCAGAAAGAGGACCAACTCCTCTATTTATACTTAAGTAACCACGCCCATGACTCGCCCCGAGTCAAGTCAGCTTATCTGCAATGCGAGTCAAACTCGCCTGTAGACTCGAAACTGCATTACTCGGCGAGTCAATAGAGTCCTCCTCCGAGTCAAAAAATTGCAAGCCGAATACCTTGAGGAAGAACTTACATTGCGAAAATGAAATCATACAAATCTCAGCTTTCAAAGGACTTACATTAATCCTCTAGCAATCAATTATCAATCAGTTAATATTAAATCTATCGGGAACACCATTATCAAGGAAATAAATACCCCCGACTGAAGTTTTTGAAAAAAAAAAAGACAAGCATTTAGAAAGAAAAGTAGAAGAAAAGAGGAACTCACCATTGCATCTGTGGTAGAGCTGAGTGCCATCCTGCAAAACCGCACCAGGGACGACCTTTCCAGGAAGAAGAGCCACGACAATGGCGAAGTACAACAAGAAGCCCACCACCAATCCCACCTTAGACAAACAACAGGAAAACCAAGAAAAAGATGAGATTTTTACAATGAAAAATGGGCCAAAGAACAAGCAGAAAAAAATGGTTGAGAGAACTGATTATAGAGAAGGCAGATGGGATCAGAGCCAGCAGGAGCGAACCCATCTCCCACTCGATGCTCTCTCTCTCTCTCCTTGCAGTTTGCAGAAGCACTAGCGAACTGAACCGAACTACTGAGAACTGGTCAATTCAAGCCTCAAGGTTGACCTTGTGTCGCCCTGTCAGTGGATGTCCACCGTCTGTGTATAGGGGAGTGAGAGGTTGGCTGATAAACTCCTCAATCCTTTTTCATTTCTTTACCTTTGCATGAAAAATGGTTGTTGTTGATTGTCATTTTCCATCAAAGTGGGAAAAGTTTATATGAGCCATGACTCACGTATGTGACACGTCAATGTGAGTCGAGACAATATGAACCGTCAGATTGAGATCAAGGTATGTAGGGCAGGCAGCTACGAAAGTGGGAAAAGTTTATGAGCCGTGGCTCGCACGCGTGACACATCAATGTGAATTGAGACAATATGAGCCGTCAGATTGAGATCAAGGTGCGCAAGGCGGGCAGGGACACTTTGATTAGGATTTATAGAAGTAATTTTCAATAAAAATCTTTTGACAAGATTGATTATAACTTATCGTTTTGTTATTTAAGGACATATTACTTCTTGTTATTTAACTTTGTCATTAAGATCAAACATTCTATGGGATGCATATTCATCTTTGATATTTTGGATCAAATAAATGAACTATTTAAATTATTTTTATCACCAAATTTTGAGTCGAGTCTGAGTCTTGAGTTTTTGACCATTGTTCCATGCCCTTAACCAATTAGAATTAGGAAAACTAGTCTTGTAATTTTATTAATTATCATGTGGGACCACTTAAGGGTAATTAGGGAATTACTTACATTCTCCCACTTTGTCCGAATGATAATTCATCATAATAATAACGAGACAACATAAGATGCACAAAATTATCCATTCAAATTGGTCACATAAGACTATAATTAAACAAAATACTAATATGAGTCATGGCGGTTCTATGTCTTTAGACGACACAGTCCCATCCATATACCACAATATTAAATAATTTGTTCAATATAGTGTTTAAAAGAGGAAATCATAAGAGTCCACATAATGTCTTTACAAATTAAGACTAGTCCTGTCACAAATATATATTCATTCACATTGATGCATATCATAAGTTGCAGCATCAATTCCTATTTCCTTGTATTCACATACTTCCTCTATTCCTATGCTCCATGGCCTTATTTTTTCAGACTCTAAAGAGCAAGTTCAATTCAACCTTGGTGTTTTGGACCTTGATTTAGCTCTTATGAATTGAAAAACCTGTTGCAATGCAAATAGCAGCAATGCAGATAAGACATTATTTAATGCATCAGAAATGTTTAACAAGTTAAGCCTTATGTTTATGCGAATGACAATTGCAAACAATATTAAGACCACACTCCCTCCAACTGAAAATGCCAAAGAATTTTTCAATAAATTTGAAGAATGTTTTAAATCCGCAGATAAATCCCTTGCAGGCACTCTTATGGCTAAGCTAACTACGATGAAGTATGATGGTTCTCGTGGTATGCATGAACATGTTCTTGAGATGACAAATTTGGCAGCTCAGTTTAAATCATTGGGGATGTCACTGGATGAGTTCTTTCTTGCCTAGTTTATTTTAAATTCCTTACCTCCTCAGTATGGGCCATTTCAAATTAATTACAATACCATGAAAGATAAATGGAATGTAAATGAATTGACCAATATACTTGTGCAAGAGGAGTCAAGGCTTAAGGCACTGGAACAAAACTCAATCCACATGGTATCTCAAGAGGTTAAAGGTAAGCAAAGAAAGTTTAAAAACGCTAAAAGGAAGGCCTCTAAAAACAATAATGCTACCCATAAAGACAACCATCATCAGAAGAAAATGGGCATAAAGTGCTACTTCTATAGAAAGTTTGGCCACCTTCAGAAAGATTGTCAAAAAAAGCAAGAATAGTTCCAAAAGAAAGGTATTGATTCAACTTATGTTTTTTAATCTATTTTTTTGTGAATTCTTGCTGGCTAGAAATAATTAACAAAAAATAATTTTAAGTTTGTAGTTGTAATTTTTACAAGGTTTAGGAGGAAAATATGTGGTAATACAATACCAAAAATACATTTAAAATTTATATAAATAATTTTTTATTAGCCGTGTTGTATCCTACTTTTTGGAAAAATGTCATGTCCTCGTATCAGTATCCCCCCCCCCCCCTCCCTTATCCTCACACCCATACCGTGGTCACTCGCACCATGGATGGGACCCGTCGCCCCAAAATTGTCCTCTCTACCAAGTACCTAATCCCCTCTTGCTACCTCTCACACACCTTTTATGAACCACAAAACTTTATCGAGGCTTCCAAACAACCACATTGGGTCGATACTATGATAAAATAGATAAATGCATTATTTAAAAATCAGTCATGGTCCCTTGTCCTTCATATGCCTCATATGAATGCCCTCGTCAACAAGTGGGTTTTTTCGGATCAAGTGCCACTCCAACGACATGATGAGCGTTATAAAGCGTGTTTAGTTGCCAATGATAACCAGTAGGCGGGCATTGATTTCTATGAGGTATTTAGTCCAATTGTAAAACATGGTACCATCGTCACATTCTTTCCTTTGCAATATCTCTTAAGTGGCCCCTATATCAATTGGATGTCACTAATGCCTTTCATCATGGAAAATTTATGACCCAAGGGTGCATTTGGATATTGATAGGGAAAAGTGAAAAAAAAAATGTAGGCCTAAAAATTTTCAGAGTGATTTGTAGGTGATTTTTTTTATTGTGAAAAACCTGTTTGAGAACCTAAAATTAATCATATTTGTAGTCTTTCACCATCTGCCTAACTCTTTGATTGGTGACTTGACGTTTGGGAACCTAAAAAAAAATGTGTGATTTGTGTTTAGTACCAAGCTCTCTCTTCTTGATGGGATGCCTCTCACAGATGCTACAGAATATCGGCAACTAGTTGGTGCCTTGCAGCATCTTACGCTTACATAGTCGGCTCTCACATTTGCTGTGAGCAAATTGTGTCAATTTATGCATGCCCCTAGAGATGTTCATCTAGTTGCTGCAAAGCGCATCCTTCGTTGTGTCAAAGGAACCTTTGGTTATGGTCTTCGGTTCTCTGCCTCTAGCGCATTTCATCTCACAGCTTATTTGGATGCAGACTGGGTTGGCGATACTGATGATTGTTGTTCAATCACTGGCTTTTGTATCTTACATGACCCTAGTTGTATCACTTAGGGAGCTAAGAAATAGCCTACCATATCGCGTTCTAGTTGTGAGGCAGAGTATCGTGTTGTGCCTCTATTGGGGCCGAACTTTTGTGGTTACTTAGAGGCCATTTGGGGCGTGAAAAATCAGCATCATCCAGCTGGTTATGATTTTTGGGATAATCCACTAACCAACTGGTTAGTGGATTATCCAACCAGGTAGATTTTTGGGAGGGGATAAAACTAATTTTTCACACCCCAAACGGCCCCTTAATGTCCTTCACACCATTCACATTGGCCCCACTCAACCTCCTCGCCTACTCTGTGATAGCATTAGTGCCACCTACATGGTAGGTAGCTAATCCTGTGTTTCATGGCCTCACTAAGCATGTCAAGACGTCCACTTCATTTATAAAAAGGTATCCTCGGGCACCCTTCACCATTCAGCATATTCCATGAGTTGATCAATTGGCTGATCTCTTTATTAAATCTCTGCCTCATATAAGGTTCCGATCATTGCGGTCCAAGCTTCATTTGGAACATGTTCCCACTTTAGCTTGTAGGAGGGTTACTACAAAAAAAATTGGGCTATAGCAATGGAAAAAATCTGTCGCTAAGGATATCAAGGGTTTGTTTGGTAGCAGCTTTCTAGAGTGAGAAAGCTAAATTTTAGGGAAGAAACAGAGGGGAAGAATCAAGGTGTTTGGTTGAAAAAAATTAGCTTTTATAGAAGAATTTAGGGTCCAATGACATATTTTGTAAATAAACATGGAAGACAATGACATATAATAGGAAAAACGCATTTTTAATCATGAAAAGACATTTTTTTTTCCGATTATATGCCCTGGTCTTATTTACAAAATTACAAAATATGTCATCTGAAAAAGTCAATGAAGTTCAGAATCATTTCTTTTGGAAGATCTCCTTTTTTAGAAGTCGGATTCTCCCTGTGTAGCTGCGACCAAACAGGCCCAAATCTGTCACCATTGCTTTTTAGCAACAGATTTTTCGATGGATTCTTCCCGTTGTTATAAGCGGTGCCGCTATTGATGTTTGGGGGGGAAAAAATAAATCTGTCGATAGTATCATTAGCGACAGATTGTTTTCTGCCGTAAAAGGACAGTGTTTTCATAGTGTACAATTGCTTGAGCAGCGGCGATGTTGGCATCCCTTTGTGTTTTAACAATCTATACAAGCCATTCCAATAACCAGACAAGTGAGCTTCACTATCAGATACGGGAAAGGGAATTTTCTATGCACATCCTCATTCACATTTTATTTAGAGTCATGTATTAACATGATGATACGAAATACTCCCTCTCTTCCAGATTAAATGTCCTATTTGGTTTTTAAAAGTAAACTAATCGCAATATTTAGTCTTGTATTTGGTTTTCAAAGTTCATTTTGAAAAACCAAAGACACTTAATATGGGAGAGAGGGAGTGCATACTTTTAATATCTGGAAAAGCTGCTGCATATTTCGTAAATTACATTGCCTGTCAGTTAGCCTCTTTTCCTAAAAGCTGAAGCTATTAAGAAGAGATAGCAAAAGTTCTATTACTGCATAGTGCACACTCCCTTTTTTTGCGAAAAAAAAGACAGTACTGGAATACCTACTTACATTCATGGTTTGACATATTACCAATGGGACATCAATATAGTAATTAATAAATTCAAGACTACAAAAACAATGAGCACATCTGCTAACCCATCACTGTTTCTATAAATAAATCAAGGAGGTAGCATACAATCTTTCCAAAATTACTACTCCCTCCGTCTTGAAATAGATGCTCCATCCAAAAAAAAATGGTTAGTATTAGCTTAGATGGAGTATATCTATTTCAGGATGGAGGGAGTAATAATAAATTCTTAAAAAAAAAGTGAAGAAACTTACATGGTCAATTAATTCCAATCGATGAGCTGTAAATGTCCGGGGCCGGTCAAGGGTCTTATTAACTGATGTGCTAGGCCCAACAGCATAACAGGATAAGATCACCTGGCTGTGCAGACAAAGCACTTAACAATTGCTCTTTACTTGTGGGCCATAGGTTTTATAGTAATGTTGCAATCCCTTCAAAATTACCTTAATAAATTTTAACATGATAAATGAAAACCATCAAGACCCCTCACACTAGACCATGGTAGATCAGAACATCAGACATACAGTGCGGTTATTTTCATACCATCATTCAAGACCTTTAGGAAAGGCAAACCCCTTGCCCCAGATTTAAGAGCTTCATTGAAAATTTCATCCTTCTTAAGTGAGGTGTTTGAATATTTTTCTATTCCACATGGCACACACAAGGCTTTGATAATCCCCCCAATAGCCAGGACATCTGCAAAGACCTTGAAGGTTGTCTCTAAGAAGATACTCGTTACCTGGAAGTCCGCATTTTACATAAACAAACAGAGTGAATATGCATCAAATGAGGTCAGACTAAACTCCAATATCATAAATGTGACAGCAGAGCAACCAGAATTTGCAGAGACTGGCTTATAAGAAGGTAAAGTTATATCCCCTATACGGTTCACCAAATAAAAAAACCAAAAGTATATACGTGAGAAATAAATTTACATCTTTCAGCTCCATAGCAAAAGAGTGTCAGGCCTATCTAATCCATATTGGCTCATTGCTTCAGCATATGTAAGCCTTGGAAAGGGTCTGGTAGGAAAATACCTTTTATTTCTTTAAAATATCTATTCAAAGCTATTTAAATCAGAATCTAGTACTAAAAATGGTCACAGAAAATTTAGAACTGAAGAATATAAGCTATCATGTCGAATTAAATCTTCATTTATTTTCAGCAGCATGTCCTCCAAAGGTGCAAAAGCCAATTCCATATCAAGCTGAGTGAACTCAGGCTGTCGATTTGCTCTCAGATCTTCATCTCGGAAGCACCTAAGACAATATAACAATGAGAAACTAAAGGCCAATCACAAATGGCATAACAAACATCAGTAGAGGATTTTTTGTTCCTTTGTATATATTACCAAGATAAACAATGGCATAACTTATCCATAATTCAAATGTAAATCCGCCATAATTTAGTAAAATACAAAAAAACCATCTTTCTAAAAAACTCTTAAGTCCTTCAAGAAAGACTTTTCATGGGCTACTGCGGATGCAGACTAGATAGTTCAAGTTCACTCAACCAAAACCACCAAATGAACAGGAGCCATATGAATTTAGGTGTTTCCTAAATGAGGTAGGCTTCTAGGTTTTCACATCATTTACCAGTTCAGTTACACTGTTGTATCATATATAATGTCTCAGGTATCTAAAATTGGGTAGAAACTTAAAATGATGAAGCAAGAAATTTGTGAAAATGCAAGCAGTTGCAGATTTTTTACAACTATCCTCACTTCAAAGCAGTATCATAATTGATGAACATCATTGATTGGAATATGAAAAGTGTTATTTGGAAAAATAGTGGATTCCTGTGGAGTTTCTGGATGTTTCAAACTTGAGGTTGGGGCCAGATAAAGGGTACCACTTCCTTTAAGAACAACAAAAGCGAGAAAGTCGGGAGCTTTTCAACTCGGTCTCGGTCTCGGCGGCAGCGGGGCGGGCATCGTTCTACGGATTTTCTTGGCGAACCGATGGCAACATCGGAATTTTAGGTCCCGGAGGCGGAGATATGAGACGCATCGGAGTCCCCGCATTGACTGGGGAGAGGCGGCGAGGGCCGGGAGGGGCGTGTGGAGGCTGGGACGGGGAAAGAGATGGCGGCTCGGGGGATGGCGGCGGCGGACTCGGCGGCGGGGTGGCCGGAATCCGAGATTAGCAGGAGCTTCGACTCGAGTTGGAGAGGTAGAAGTTGACTGCAGCCCGAGCGGATGGGGTTAAAATGGGTAAGGGGGAGAAGCTGACAAAAACCGCCGTTAAAAATCGTCGAAGACTCGAAGGTATATCAATAGCGACGGATTTTACTCTGTCGATAAAAGCTATCCATTTATTTACCAGAGACATGTATGTTCTGCCATTTACGAGGCATGTTCTTCCATTTATTTACTTCTCTCCGTTTATTATTGTACCATCTCTTATAAATGAACAGTGATAACCCTACATCATCAGTTTCCTACGTCACTAACATAAAAGAGGCATATTCTTCCATTTATGAGGCATGTTCTTCCATTTATTTACTTATCTCCAATTATTTTTGCATCATCTCTTATAAATGGAGAGTGATAACCCTACATCAATTTTCTTACATTATTGACATACACCAGTTTTCTTACATCACTGACATACAGTCATGTGTTATGTGTATGTCAATAATGTAAGAAAATTGATGTATACATATTATTTTTCCTTATAAATAAATGCGAGCCACTCCTATTTGCTTGCGAGGAGTGTTCAATTAATTCAATATACTTAATTCTTATTAAAATAACATAAGGCTGAACGATTAGAAGAAATATATAAACTGAAGATTAACTTGGGCACAAAATTTGTCTCTTTAATCAATACCTCATATAAGAGATGATCATTTCAAGATTCCTCTGCAGAAAGAACGCAGAATTGACATGGAATGCCGCACAGAAGACAACAACAACCGATCTATTAGATGAACAACGATCATAACAAAGTCCGAACCCCAAAGAATGGCAGTGTACCAAAGCTTGACCTTTTGCCTACATAATGGGCAGGTGGGTTTGGCCGCAGGCCATTTGTTTGTGCAGTCCCGGTGGAACCAGTGGTTGCACCCGGGAAGAATCCTATACACCTCTTTCTCTTCCAAGTTGCACCAGCATATCACACAGTACTCTCCCAGTCCCATCTCTTCCCCTTTGACATCCACTTCCTCCTCCTAATACACCTCAACCTGGCAAAAGCCGCGGCTCAAGCTTGGAAGACGTAATTGCCCCTTCTTCTTGTTTAGTATTGTGGGTTTGGAACAACAATACTGCCAGAGAGCAAAGAAAACTAAAGCAAAGATGCCCAGAATTATTAGGAAAAAGGGAAGGCTTACAGTTCGTTGCCAATCCCTCGCATCCATGCTGCCTCAATTTGTTTTGAGGAGGCTCAAGATGATCAAGAAGTTATCAGTTATCACTTCTGTACAGAATGAATCCTAGTAGAGTAGAAAACCGGTCCTAACTTGTAGGGATTGGAATCCACAGCAACTGGGTTAGTTATCTCCTACATACATGGCTTTCTGTGTAGTAAATAGACTGAAATGAGATAATTCACTATACAATAGGAAACACGCGTAAGTACACAATGTAGCTTCTTCTCAAGCTGCTTTCCCTTCAGTAAATGTCCCATCAAAGTAAGCGCTTCCTCCTTGATCAAAAGGAGATTCTCAGGGAATCTGCTTCACAAGAAGCACCATCCATTCCCAAACGTGCAATACCCAATAATCCACTTTCACTAGTATTACTTTTCGGACAATGATAACCCTACATCAGTACTGACATACACGGTGATGTAGGAAAACTGATGTATAAATATCATTTTCCTTGCTTTTCCATGGAGGGTAGACCAAATTATATGCAGCTACTACTACATTTTTCTTACCAAGACAAAAGCTGTTTTCTTCGCTAATTCTTCTTTTGAGTAAAAATCATCTTCTTTGACTGGCTAACTGATAGGAACCTTCACTTCCCTACCTTGCTTAGTTGCAGGAATCAAAGATAAAAAATGGTAGGCAATAAGATCGAATGGATAAAGGTGATAAACACCGAGTTTCAGAAACAACAAATATCATATCTCCCTTCATTCAGAGTTCTGCCCTATTGATACAAAGTTCCCGTACCTGAAATTAGTTAGTTACATAACCACCTATATTCTAGTAACTACCTACTCCTTTTCTACTTGCAACACATAGCACATCTATATGTGGATAACTACACGCTTAATGCGTATGTCTATCACTTAACATGCCCTACACATAGACTTACAAACATGTAGGTCACACCCCATTCAAAGAAAAGTGAATAAAAAATCAAATAACAATAGGACTCTATCACTAACTTTGTACTAGTTTTAGTAAGTTCCTATGATTTCTGTTTATATGCATTTTGGCTCAAGTGCATTGTCATGGCGATCATAAAATCTGCCGGTGACAGGCGGGATTGTGTCACTTGCACGCCCTGCTATCGCCAGATACTTGTGGCGCACGCTAGAGCACTAGTGCTGTGGAGGCCTGCATTGGACCAATTTGTCCATCTAGGCCAAAGATGGCTCCAAAATCGTATGACCCAACCTAATAAAAAAAATAAAGAGACTGTCGTATAGAGTCCACCATCATCATCTCTATAAAAGAAACATGGCCGTACTTTTAACATAGAACGCGGCTATTTGGACCCCAAGAATATCCTTTGTCCCGTGGTACCTTACTTCTGCACTTCATCAATAAAACTGAAAATTTTTCACTCATCCCTTAGTTTCCAAAGCTGAATATCTTTTATGGAGAGTGGTCTCCGTCACATTTCTGTATTTTGTCGGTGATGTCCCTGATACCCTCTACCCAAAATGTCTGGTTGAATTTTTACTAGCATATTACGGGGAGTGATCCCAATCGCGATTTTGTAACCTTTAAAGCATTTGCCCCCGAAACTCTCCGCTTAAAATGCCTTCTTCTCAGTTTTTTTACTGACGGGGAGGGAACCCCAACATGGTTATGTAATTTAGCTGGGATCAATCTTTGAAACCCTGTTATGGGAAGTGAACGACTAGATCTTGTGCAACCATCGCCAAATGAGGGTTGCCCACAACCAGTCCAGCCGAAAAGGCAGTGTCTTTGGTCCTGTTGTTGTCGGCCAAAGAACAAGAAGGAAATGGAGAAGAGAAGGAGGAGGAGATGAAGAGAAAAAAAGAGAAGAGGGGGGGGTTGGCCGCCACCGGAGGTCCGTTGCCATTGGACCAACAGTGATTCTGTTGGGAGGAAGAAGAGGGAAATGAGATAGAGAAATTATTTTGGGGTGTTGGGGGATGGGAAAAAAATTATTGAGAGAATGATGAGGGTTAGAAGTAATAAAAAAAGATAAAAATAAATAGATGAGGGGTACTGGGGACATAGGAGTTTAATGAGGTCCAAATAACCCCATTCCTTAACATATAAAATGAAGAATAGCCAATAATCCACTCTCACTAATATTATTATTCCATGGAACATAGACCAAATTATAGGGACCAACTAACTTCTTTTTCTTAACAAAAAATAAGTTCTTTAGCTTCCTACCAATTTTTAAGGTGCGTTTGGGACTCCACTTGCACATTCCTCATTAAATGGACATTAGAGATTCAGTCTGCTTTATCTCATTAAGGGTAAAATTATCAGTAAGATATCTATTTTTTATCCAAAATATGTCAAATAGGTTACTGTAGGGGTCACGCTTTAGCTTTGCTATAACATAATTGATTTTGTCCAAAAGCCACTTTTTACAAAAGCAAAAGTAGTTATCATTACCAATGCTTATATGACGAAAGATTTTTATGGTCTGCCTGGCTAGGAAATCTTCGGCTTTCAATCATCAAGTTTGATGATGCACAAGTTTGTATTGTGTGCTCCAGAAAACAAGTGCAAGTGTAAGAGCAGAAAATTTTATATTAATAAAGAGAAATTTTATTGCTCAAAGGGAGTAATTTTGAGTTCTGAGAAACTCATTAAAAATAAATTTAAAATTTAATTTCTGTCAGATCGATTGATCGCTTGCTTGGTCGATCGATCGAGAGACGATCGATCGTAGTTTGGAACAATCGATCGTATCTACTGGACGTTTTGAGTTCTATTGATTTCCTATTTAGCGGTAGCCGATCGATCGTAGTTGGGACTGATCGATCGCTGGACGATCGATTGCCGTTAATTACATGATTTTTGAGATATTTTCAATTAGGGATTTTGTTGATTGGATTTACCAGATTTGTAGAAGACGTGGCCTTCTGGAGTGGCCTCAATCAACTGACTAAATCTTGATAAGTAATTCAAATTTGAAAACCCTAATTGATAGCTAATTGGCAATCTATTTAAATAGGGTTTTAATTTCAGCTAATTGGGCTTAATTAAGGGAGAATTTATGGGCTTGATTAAGAAGGAATCATGGGCCTTTCCATATACATGGATGGCGCCCTTTTGTCATGGAATTTATTGGGAAATATTTTGAATAATTGATATGATTCACCTCTAACTAATTGATTTGGTTTAGATACTTATCAATTAAGTATGTAACTAATTGGGGTGATGAATAAATCACGTCCCTAATTACCTCACTCCCTCCTTTGGTGGTCAATTCATGGCCATTGGATGGTGGGATGATGAGTGGTGGAGATTGAGAGGCCTCACCTATTTAAAGACCTCATGGGAGGAGCCGATAAACCCTTTGGATCAACAGCCCTTTAAGCCCTCCTCTTTGAGAGTTATTCTCCTCCATTTCATCCTCTCCTCTCCCTTCCTAACTAGTAGCAGCAGCCGTGCCTCTTGTGGCGGTCGTGGTGTGGAGGATCGACAAAGATTTGGAGTAGTGCGATCGATGGATTACTTGCACGTTGAAGTTTGGTTCTTCAAAACAAGTAGGATATTTTTTTACCACAATTTAACTCTCTGATTTTTGTATGATCATGAGTGAATGGTTACTGATATTTAGCTTATACCACGTTCCTATTGTATGTCATTATTATATGCTATAATGTTACATGCCTTGTTTAAGTGAGATATCATATTCGGTATGTTGCATGCCTAGTTCTTCACGTCCTAGCTTCTAGTTAGGCATCCCCACCTTTTCTATTGTGTAAAGATATAATCTTTAATGCATGAGGTTGATGTTGGATGTCTGTCCAGAAATTATAGTTCCTTTTTAATGATGATTGTACACTACGTTGGATTAAATGTAACCGTTAACCTAAGGTAATCACAAATGGGGTGATTCCCTGTGATACTCCTTTAAAATATAGATAAAGCCATAACTAAAGCTCTGATCTTTGAAAGTTATAATCTTGAATTCAGGGTCCAGCATGGTGGACTATTTCCGTGTTTGAGTTTAGGTGTCCTAATTATGGTAATATGAGACTATCATACTTGAATGTATGTTAGCAAATCGAGTAATGTATCTAAGTACATACCATGCTAAATAATGAATTAATTAACATAAAATTTATAAGACATACTCTCTGTCATACTAATGGAGTCTGACATCATGTCAAGACGTCCCTGTTCACTGTGGTGTCCGGAAATACATGGCATCTTGGGAATAATGTGAATAAAGGATTAAGTAGAAATAATCATCAATCGGGTGTAAGATGGACACTGAAAATGGAATTAAAGCTAAGAATTTCAAAACTATTTGGGTTCTGTAAAAGTTGTTAAAAATGTTATCATAATGTCAGAAATGGTCATTTATAAATTAATAAAGTATATACCATTAGTTAATTATTATAACTTAAATTATTTATTCTTGGCCAGGACTAGTTCTGCACCGACGAACCCTAATCAGAAAATAATAACTAATTGTACAAAAATCTAAAAATTATGCCGTTTGTCAGATTGTGAACTAGACACCTAGGGCTACTTATGATAAAAAATTTTAGAGGTTAGTTCACACTTTTCAGAACGTAGTGACCAATTGAAGTGGGCTGTCCTGTTTGGGACAGAACACTGTTTTTGGTTTTAAAAACCTTAAACCCTAATATTACTATGATTATGGGTTAAAATAATATTTAAACCCTAATTAAGTATGATAAGACCCCTAAGACCTTGGGATCAGTAACTCTAAAAGCTTGTCTGTGGGTCTTAGAGCTGAGAACATTGTCCCAAATTATGTGTCCTTTGTGTCTCATCTCTTGAATGATCCTTTGTTCAAGAGGCCTCATTGCTTGACCTGTATTTAATGTCTATGATATGATCTATTATGGGCATGCCATTTAATCATTTCAGTGTTGGGGATTGTCAACTCTAGAGCTAGGTATGGTGAAGGTGGCAGAATGTGATCTTTGGCGAATCTTGTGGTGTGTCTCGTTGATGAGTCATTTTGTCGGGTCTCATTTGAGTTCCCAGACTCAATCATTTAAAGATATTGTACACTCCTTTATGAGTTGATTCGGGTTATGTCCGAACATGGTCTTGCACTCCTATGAAGAGTCGAATTTAGAAAGTCATGATTCAAGCATCTTAATGAGATGGCTCAAATGTTTTCAGCATTAATCGGTTGAAATATCTGTTTCTCCGCTAAGAGTAATTTATGAGAACTCTTAGTTGGAATCATAGTATGCTCACGAGCCATTGCTAGACCCATGGTGGTCTCAGATAATGATGAACCTCTATAGTTCAACCGATGACGGCAACGCATGCGCCTTAGATTGTATGACATTACAGAAGGTCTGCAATCTCTGCCCATTGTGCCCGTAAGCATCGATGGGGCCAGCATCCCTAGATGCATGGCGGGGTTCCTCTGTAGAACCTCTAGGATGTTCTGGTATTGATGTCCATGGGGGAAGTGGATAAAGCTGAGAGTAGAAATTGTTACCTCCGACACTTTGGATGTCTGGAGTAGATATTCTTGCATTATCTCCTTACTCTCTGTAAGTTTGGAGTCTGTAATGTTGATATTTTTCTTCCTTGACTTTTGAGAGTCTCGGATGGTGATTGGTTTCTAGGTAAGCGATTTGCGTATTTGCTGATCTTGAGTCTATTGTACTTGTCATCAATCTTCAAGTCTTTTAATATTTGAATTATTATTCCATTGTGGGTTTTCTTGTATCCTACTGGGTATTTCCTATTTGTATCCTACTGGGTATTTCCTATGGAATACTCATGCATCATCTGATGCAGGGATTAAGATGGAACAGAAGTGATTGGCTATTACTTTTGGTGATGATGGACGCTGGAGTTAGAAGATAAGTTACTTTTAATTTAATGTTTGATTTTGTTGTTGAACTTGCGGCCTGTGTGCCCATTCTATTTTAATTGTGGAGACTTATTGAATAATATAATAATTAAATTAGAATTTTATTTTGTTATTCTATCTTATGTACGTGGATATGGTTTAAGTCTTATCGATCCAGTAAGACCCAGGCATGTAAATGGGTATGTGGTGATTCGAGTATTCGGTCCGTCCTAGATTCCGACCCTTATAACCTTGATTGGATTATCGCTTCCGCGCATATGGGGGTTTTAGAAATTTGGGGCGTGACAGCAAGTGTGTGCATTGTCATGCCCCGGGCACCGCCCGATCCGAACCAAATCCGATCCAAGAGTCGAACCGGCACACGGGGCGACGTTAAGGAGATATAACGGAAGACTTATGCTGTAACATCCAAAAAATTAGTAAGTATCTTAAAACTGAAATTTGACCCTCTTAATGATTGATTTGACCGTGTGGTGCTTTGTTTAAATTAAAGTTGGTGAGAAGAGCTTTCCAACGACACCAATTTTGTGTGATTTGGAGTTCGGAGTAAAAAGATATGGGAAATTGAATAAAAACGATCGATCGCGCTAAAAACGATCGATCGGCTTATGGAACACGATCGATCGGCTTCGATCGGCTACGATCGGCGCCATCGCGCAGTTTGTAAACAGCGCAGGACGATCGATCGCCGTATTGCACGATCGATCGCCAGTTGCGGTTTGGCGAATTCTAACTTATTTTGAGACGGATTTATTTGGGAAAGATGCCATATCCTAACTAGACTTGTATTGCACGTTCCTAGGGTGATTTAGGGACTCTCCCATTGGTGGAAAGTGCCCAAGATATGGTAGAATTGATTGGGCAAAGATCTTCTAAAAACTCTATATAAACCCATAGAGTCTAGGCTTGTGCTTTTGAAAACTAAACCCTAGAACGTCCAGAGGCTTTCCCCTCTCCTTCCCACGTTCATCCCTCTCTTAGAAGACCTCTTCTAGTGGGAATTGCTCAAGAGCTTGGATCGGGAGCTTTGAAGGAAGCGGAGGAGACGAACATCGCGTAGAAAGGCGACGTCTTTTGGTGATAAAGTGTAGGATGGTTTTTCCCTCTTGTCTTCTTCTTTTCTCACATTATATGATGAGTGTTCTCACTGATTACCTTGGAGTATTGCTTTGAATCTTGCGAGATTAATGATTTATGTCTTGTTTTCTATGTGTATCGCGATACATGCATATATGCCTTCATGCTTCATGTCTAGATGGTAAATCAGATCAAAGTTGGATGCTTTATTAATTTTACAGAAGATAAAAGTTCTGATATTGCTTTGATTATGATGTCTAATGATTGAGTCTTATGCCTTAATGATCGTTTTGCTTAAATTGACTTAATTGAAAGATATTTGGTCTAAGATTGTGTTAGATGGGGAGAAACATGATAAAAAGGGAATCTTTTGGTAATTCTAGTTAATTCCAGGATCTGTAATTAATCTAGGAGGGGAGTGCTATCATCTATCATGAGTATATTATCATTTATAAGTGGTTCGGAATAAGAATATTAAAGTTTAATCATGTGTTTCACTTTCGGCCAGAACTGTTTCTGCACGGACAGTCGTCAGTAAATAATTCATAACTAATTCATATGATATCAGAAAAATATAAAACTGGTGGTGTTAGAAACTAGACTCACAAAGGTATTTTCAGTAAAAATTTTAGAAGATAAACTTAACTGTACAGTGTCTGGGAGCCGCCGGAAGGGGACTGTTGTGCATAAGACAGTGAGCAGAATCTAAGTGAAAATACTAAGTACTTAAGTAAAACCACTTAATAAGATGTGAAGATGGTATGACGTGCTAGTAACTAATACTAGACTATATCCTTATGATTATCACAGTAAGGTTGGGTTATGGTTAATATGATAAATGGGGTAATACCTATGTTAAGAAAACCGTAATCGTGTATTTGAAGATAAAGCGTTTGTGTCGGTTTGAGGTTCCATTTGGAATCCAAATCATCTAGGACTCATTAACACCTTGTCTCTGATTTATATATATTTCAATAAGACCTATATGAATTTCCATCTAGGGCTGAGCATGAACGTATGTATGGATTGTGTTATTCTCTTTGTGTGACGTTTCTACTTATACTCCGTATGTGAGTCTGTTCCGGTGATTGATACCTTATGTGGTTAGAGCGTTGCGGCCTTTATTTCTTTGAATTATTATTCATCATGATTATTTGATTGATTCCTCCACTAGAGGTCTCGCGGGACTCTCTCCGGAAGTGGATTCATAGTATGCTCACATTATGCCATTGCTTGATCTTGCGGGGTCACTAATAATTGTGGTACTGCGGTTCCATACTGCCCAAAAAGAGGCAACATACGTACGTTAGATTGTTGACATTACGGAAGGTCTTCAGTCTCCGCCCATCGTGTCCGTAAGCACTGGTGGGGCCAGCGTCCTAGACGCATGGCAGGGTTCCAAAAAGAGGACCCCTAGGGTGGTTCTGGTATAGTCACTTGCGGGTGATCGGTTCAGCGAGCAGAAATTGTACTCCTTTCACTTTTGATGTCTGGAGCTTTTTAATATGATTATCATTCTCTCCTTACTCATATGTGTACTAGGAGCCTTATTATTGTTTTCCCTACTTGCGGGTTGGAATTATTATCGACTAACCTTTCAGGTGTATAAATCCTTAGTTTAGTCCAGATGTTGCGGCATCTTCATAAACCTTTGTTATTCTTATCCTATTCATATTGTTTGTCCTAATTCAGTGGGTTTTTACATCCTACTGAGTGTTTCTATGAAATACTCATGCATCCTCTGATGCAGGCGCAAATGGAAATTGAGATCAGGAAGTTGCAGTAGTGAAGCGGTCGCAGGAGCCGTGAAGATTTAGAGTTTATATTATTTGCTTTGCTTATTTGATGCTTATGACTGTTAATGGCAATTGTGTGCCATAGATTTATAGGTTTATTTTATTTTGACTTTCTTAAATGGATTATCATTATTAAGTAAATTTCCATTCCATAGTATTCATTAATGTTTGTATTTGTATTGCACTGATTATGGGCATGACCGATTACACATCCTTTTGAGATGATCGTAATTGGTGGTGAAATCGACTGTTCGGTCTCGCGCCCGAGATTCTCTACCTCCAAATGTATATCATTGATTGGCTTCCGCACTCCGATCGAGGTGTGGGATTTCGGGGCGTGACATATGCCCCTCATATGGGCGGTCTCACTAACATAGTTACGCTAACAATTTTGAGCAGGAGTAAATAAGAGGAATAAAGGTAGAGTTTAACTCAAAACAAATCGACAAGTCATTAAACCCACAACTACAAACTTGAGCCATGAAACCGGGCTCAAATCAAAGGGTCCATAAGTATTGGTCACAAGTCTCATCATACAATAATAAAACAACTCCAAATCAATAAACTAGACCAAGTCTAAGGCTTCCACGCCTAATCCCGCTCTCTCCACGATCGCTCCACAAATAGAGGATCCTGTCCATCTGCGTGTCGCACCACGCAGCCCCAAAACAAATCAAGGAAAGAAGGGTGAGTATAAAACCCAATAATGGTTTTAATTACTATTGACAATAACCAGAAATCATACGACATTATAACATAGCAGTAGATCTATAATCGACATGATTATCCCATTTTCTAGTCATGCATGTATAACACATAAAACTGTATAACAATATCTCATTCACATACTTCCATATCATGCATTCTAACATATAATCTTGCATAATTATATCTCACTCAGATACTCCCATATCATGCATTCATAACACATAATCTTGCATAATGATATCTCATTCACATACTTCCATCTTGATCAATCATTCATATTTCATAAATTCACCCTGCATGTCCAAAGTAACCAACGCATGGTACAATCATGCATCACATCACAATGGTTGAAATATGCATTTTAAGTGCCAAACTTAAGTTCATGAACCGGAATCGGTGTGATTCACTGCCAAATATTTTTTTTAAAAAAAATTATATTTTAAGTGGGGATTCAAACTCTCTTTTAACTCCTCAACATCTTAACCAAAACAAGAAATTAACACTAAATATAGTTTAGTATTATTTTTTAAATATAAGGGATAATTTATTTTTAAAAAAAATTGTGTGTTAAACCAGTTCAAACGGTTCCTGACCGGCCAGTTTTCTGTGTCAAAAGCGGGTCCGGTTTTAAAAACCTTGATGAGAATGCCACAGCCACCGAATTCCCACTCGATGGCGTGATTAATAATACGGTGGTCAGGCCGGTTTGAATCATCCGCGCCACCGGACGCTCAGAGCCCTAGCGCATGCTGACGTGCATGCGTGTTCGGCGTACGCTCGACCAAGTTGTCCACCCAGGGGCCAGGTGACCGGCTCTAAACTCGGATGACCAAAACCAACCAAAAAAGTAAACGAACGAGTCGTCAAGTCCATCGTAGACCTCGCCCCTCCCTCGTTAAGTCCACCCACCCACCCACCCACCTATAGAGTGCGAGCGAGCCAAAGAAGCGGGATCCGACGACCATCTCCGGCCAGCCACCGATGGCGCCTCCCACCGCTTTCCTCCTCGCCGCCACCGTCCTCCTCCTCCTCAGCCCCGCCTCGGCTGAGATCAAGACCATGAAGATCATCTCTGACAACCGGCCGCTGATCCTCTTAGAGCAGTTCGGTTTCACCCACACCGGCCACGTCTCCATTGAGCTCTCCCAGGTCTCCTTCTCCTCCTCCCTCACCTCCCCTGACCCCTCCCTCTTCGCCTTCTTCCTCCTCCCACAGGACTCCCTCCTCCGCCTCCTCCTCGAGCAGCAGCACCAGACCTCCGCCTCCGGCCAGTTCTGCCCGATCCACTCTCACTACGTCCAATTCCTCCTCTCCTTCGCCGACCTCGCCGGCGCTGACCACTTCAACCGCTCCTTCCCTGTCCAACTCCCCGGCGAGCACTCCCTCTTCTTTGCCAATTGCAACCCGGAAACCCTCGTCTCCTTCTCCGCCAGCACCGAGACCTACAACCTTGACGGCCCCGCCCGCGACTACCTCTCCGCTGGCCAGACCCAGCTGCCGTCCCTCTATTTCTCCTTCTTCCTCGCATATTCGGCCTTCTTGGGCATCTGGGTCTACGCTTGCTCGAAGAATCGGCTGTCGGCGCACCGGATCCACCTCCTCATGGGCCTCCTCCTCCTGATGAAGGCGCTCGACCTTCTTTGCGCTGCCGAGGATAAACACTACGTTAAGGTCACCGGCACGCCACACGGGTGGGATGTTGTTTTCTACATCTTTCAGTTCATCAAGGGGATCCTCTTCTTCACCGTCGTGGTGCTTGTCGGCACCGGGTGGTCCTTCCTCAAGCCCTTTTTGCAGGAAAGGGAGAAGAAGGTGCTGATGATTGTAATTCCCCTCCAAGTTGTCGCCAATATTGCTTCCACCGTGATAGGTGAGACTGGGCCCTTTATCAAGGACTGGATGACCTGGAAGCAATTGTTCCTGATAATTGACATTATCTGCTGTTGCGCAATCATATTCCCGATTGTCTGGTCGATTCGAACGCTCAGGGAGACATCTAAGACTGATGGGAAGGCAGCGAGGAACCTGGCGAAATTGACCCTTTTCAGGAAGTTCTACATTCTGGTGGTGGGTTACTTGTATTTCACCAGAATTGTGGTGTTTGCACTTGAGACGATTGCGTCGTACAAGTACCAGTGGGTTGGCGCTGCCGCAGGGGAGGGTGCAAGCCTGGCCTTCTATGGCCTCATGTTCTATATGTTCCGGCCGGTGGAGAGGAATGAGTACTTCGTGATTGATGATGAGGAAGAGGAAGCGGCTGAGGCTGCACTCAGGGACAACGATTTTGAGCTCTGAATGAATGGATCACTTAGTGGTTAGTGCCCATTAATCAGTTTGTAATGTTTCGAGAGTTAAGCTTTGTAGTAAGTGTGTTTTTCATTCTTCTTACCACGTTTTAACTGCTCTTTCTTTACGAAGAAAGATAGTTAGAGAAATGGTTCTGTGTTCTTGAAAGGTGCTTTTTTTCGAAATACCATGAAAATTGTATCTGATTTTGCAGTTATTCTATACAAACCCTGTAAGCACTTCAACATTGTATGCCTTGTTATTTAAAGTTGCATTTTCTTTCTCATATCATGTGCATTTGGCGAAGCAAAATAACAAAAATAATAAAAAGAAATGCATTGAACGTAAGTAATATGTTCTAATTCAATCATATACATGCATTTTGAGATTTCTATTTTTCTTTTATCTATCTTATCCTTCTGCGGCTCTGTAACTTGAGTTGTTGATTTACATATTTTGTCAAGATGTATGCACTTGGCATTCCCTCTGTAATCAATGAAATCTAGTTCAATCTATGCTCCAACACAGTGCTTAATTCAGCAAGTACCATGCTTAGTAAATTTTTTTCATTCTCAGATGGATGGTTTTGGAATAGCTAGCCAGCCAATGACTATGACTTATATTTTTTTATTGGATTGTTAGTCCCATGTGCTAATGAACTAGAACCCGTTTGCCTCCCACAAACGGTTTAGATGAGTGGTGAGGCACATCATGATGTTAATATTAGTGGTATAGGAAGGGAAGAGGTCGTGCTGATTCTAGATTTAGTAGAAGATAGAACTCTACAGGAAGTAGTTTACCATAGTTATTTTTTTAAATTGCCTTGGCACTTTACATTGCATGCATGTTTCTTATTTTATTAGATGTCATAAGATAATTGGCTAAAGTAGAAAGGCCCCTATCTTCTTGACCTCGTGGAATCAAGGTTTTGCTCTTGTGGATTCAAGAGTTCCTGTATTTTCCTTGGGGATTCAAGGTTTCTTCTGTGTTGATGAATGTAGAGATTTATGTTTCTAGGCTTGTGCATTGTCAATTAGTTCTATTACACATACATTAGAGAAAACAAATAGTTATAATTTTCTGAAAGTGAAGAGTAACTTATTTGAATTGTAGTTGTAATAAATATGTTAAGAATCTTTTTGTAGCATGTGTAGCAGTTTTTGGGTGAAATGTAAATATAAAATCGGCCTTTGTATCCATGTTACACTTAAGGTGAAAATTTATTGTAGAGTAATAAATAACTAACATTTGTATGTGTGCCTACTTTTCTGTTGGTTCCAGTTCACTAATTTGATTGAGTTGCTCCTCCTTGCTGCTGATATGTTGGGCATGAAGAGACTTGGCACCTCATCCAGTGTATGTTCTCAGCATTTGTAGTTCTTAGCCTGTTTTTCAAGATCTTCTTTTATCTTATGCAGTGAGATGATTCGAAGCTGTCTAGGTGGACCCTGTTTTAACCTCATAGATCACTAGCTAACAAGGAGCCTGGTGAACACATCTCTTGGTCTCCCATCTCTTCTCTGTCCTAACCGATTGACTTCCAGAGTTTTTTCCATTTGTAGTTAAATAAGTCAAACAGTCTATGATCTGTGAACGTAGACGATAGATTCGCGTGACTTTTCTTTAATTTTGTGTGTAACTATCACATGTCAGCTGTAACATCTCTCAAACTTAATTTGAACTCTAGTCCTCTGATGTGTCTGCATTGACTTTGTTAAGATCTGTGAGATTAGATTGTCCAGATTGGATTACAGAATTTTGTCATGGTTTGTAGAACTCAACAATACACCTTTGTTTTTCAGAGTAAAATTCAGCTAACAGCTCCTTCGGCTTGTGTTTTCCTGCTTCAACTTGTGGGTGCTGTCCTGAGTTGTAATTTGTTTTCCATGTTTTACCAACCGGAAGAGTGTGGGTACTCTATGAATCGTGATTTTTTATTCTCTAAAGAATAGGGTGCTCATGTGGCTTTTGGAGACAGTGTGTTTGAGATTTTGAGCTATAAATTGATAGATTTCATCAGTCTTTTGAGTCAAATTTTTGAAGTATTGTGTATTAAAAGCTTTCATGGGAACATGCAGTTGTAGTGGCTGTGAACCAAACCCAGGACACAGCATCATTGTTGTTTAAAAGTGTGGTAGAGACTGCAATCCTTTTTTTTATCGTTCTTTGTAGTATGATATCCTGTTTTGGATTGTGAGGAGCTTATCCTTCAAGACTTTCAAACATCTGAAGTTTGAGTTGTGGCGAAATATAAAAGCTTACAAGATCTGAGGTCCATTGAGGATATCTCTATGTCTAGTATATGCAATGGTTCGTGTTTGCTGAATTCTGTTGTTATCTTCAAGTCGTTTTTGGTCCTGTTTTAGTGGAAAATACTCTGCATTTGATTATTTAATAATGAATTGAGAGCTTCCAAGAAGTCATTCGAAGTCTTTGAATTGTTTGGTGTAGATTTATAATAATCTGTAACCTTGCTCAAGAATTATGGAGTCTCCTGTTTTAGAAATACAATTATTATTCGTCTCATAGTAAATAATTGCACCTTCTTGTTTGGCTGTACAGTGAACTTTTGTTCCCCTGGGTGAAATTTGTCACCATTTTGAAAATACTCTGCCCTTGATATTTTAATAGTGAAGTGGGAGATTCCAAGAAGTCATTCTAAGTCTTTGAATTGTTTGGTTTAAAAGGATCTTTAAGCATGCTCAAGAACTTTGCAGTCTCATGTTTTTAAAATACAATTATCATTGTTATTTCATAATTGCACCTTCTTTGTATCAAAAAAAGAAAGAATAAAATGGTTGCACCTTCTTGTTTGGTTGTACATTGAACTTTTTTTTAGGAGGAAATTGTGTCACCATTTGAACGACAAGTGTTGATAATTTCATTGACATTACAAAGATAAATTCCCGCACTGTTTGTACTGTAAAAAATTCAACAGTTGTGTTTAATACTCTGATCAGAAACCACAATATGCATGTTCTTCTCTTTTTTCTTGGGACGTTTACCATCGTTTCTAGAAAGGGAAACATTTTCTTATTGTGTTATTTCTTGTACCACTGCTTTGTACTCTAATCAGGGTGTGTGAATTTTTTTCTTGATAACATAACTCCCAGTTGCTGCATGCATATCTTTTATGAAGTCCAATGTTCCATTGAAAATCTGTAAAAACCCTAAACAATGCTCTGTTGATGAGGGAAAATCCTTGTTATCGATCTGTGGGCATAGAAAAACATGAGCTACATATCTGAATTTATCCATGTGGCAGTGGGCAGCGTCTCAAACAGGTTGCCAAATCTATTTTAATCCTTCTGTTCAACAAAGCTCGTCTGGATTGCAAAATGAGTGAGTGTTAGGCTCATACTAAGAAAGAGAATTTTTTCTTCCTCTTTCGTGCTATTGGTCTTGGGGGAGCAAACTCAGTCATGTGATACAGGACTCACATTCTTCAAAATGCAGACGAGCTTCATTGAAAGACGGCGTAATTCTTTGTAAACTGCTGTGCAAATCAACTTGTGCCACAGCGTGGAGGAGTAGGAAAATGGAGTAGAAAAGTATAGTGAAATCATTACCGTTCCTGATAAGGGTGGACGCGATGGGGTGAAGTAGTCCTAATCCCAAGTCCGAACTGCTCCCACCATGACATCATTCTACCTCATAACATCTGGTCCAGCAACACTGTTGGGCTCATAGCCATGATGAATTTCTGACTCATGCTGCTAGCACCCAATAAAGAGGAGAAATCTCTGTTTACAGGCAAAACTAAATTGGTTTGATACACTCTTAGATTTTCATAAGTTGGCTTCACCAACTGAAGTAGTCTATTTTCTGCTTCATCATCATTTAGTGATGACATCCACAGTTAGATGGCTTAACCTGTTACATTGATCACTTGAGGTAAATTACTGTTTAGGGCATTAAATGGAAACTAAATACTTGTCTCCGCACTTCACAAAGAGAGACCCATCTGGAATTCTCCCACCTACATCTTTGTCTTGACTCATCAGATTAAGCCGTTTAAAGAGTAGCGGATACCCTTGGCAGCCTTCCTTTGGGAATTCCGAATTTGTGGGTCCTACATAAGTTAGTATGATTGTGAGTTCCTTGCCTGATGGCCACATTGGTGAGTGATGAAAATTGGGAGAGTACCCAAAGAAGACAGATGGAAAATCTAAAGAAATACTACAGGTTCACATAGGGTTTTGTTGCAATGTATCTCACTACACAAACATAGCTCTTTTCCTTGTGCTATTCAACAAGAATTTAAGCGTTTGGTCAGTAGCTTCAAAGTTGGAGATACATTTCTTCTCAGTTGACTACCACTCTTGGAAGCTTCAAAGCCTACATTAGATTGTCAATATTCAATTACACTTCTATATTCATTATACCTAACCATAGGTGTTAGTTGCAGGATGGGACGGTACAGTCTCATTCAAAAACTCTGGGACGGCCAAAACGAATCTACCATAGTTCATCAAGATTTTTCCTTACAAAATTCAATGTACTTCTTGATACCAATAAAAACTCAATGTACCTAGTTAAATCCCCCCCAAAAAACTCAAGGTACTCCAGATTCCGGAAGAGAGACTTTGGGCATATGTTATAAGGGGAAAGTTTAAATGGTATCTGCCTCATTTGGCTTATATGAGCCTAGTTTAAATGTATGCATTGGATTTAGACCGGATGAACATGTGTCTGCCCCTATATTAAGGAGCACCATTGGATCGGAATCTATTGAAAGGCCGCAAAGACTGGTCTCATGCCCCTTATATATGAGAATCAAAAAAATAAAGTACGAAGGTTGGTTTTTTCCCTGAAAAATATTATTGGTGGGCTCGAGACCCACGTTTAAGCTGCCCGTCTTCCCCACGCACTCAGCTACCTATAGTCAGTTGACGATGGAACCCAACTACCCCCCTTAACCACCTTCCCTCAATCTTCCCCCACGATTTCATTGTAATCACGAAAAATACCACAAAAATGTTCAATGAGCCCCCCCACAACAGTGTCCAGATATGGTACTTGGACATGGTACTTTCGTAAGTTGCTCTGAAAAACAAGCCAAGATACCCAAATGATGCTACCCCTTCCGTCATATGTCATAGTAGAAAGTAGCAAGTTTATAAATGTGAACTGCCCGAGCTCCAAATCGCCATTGAACTTCTTCCCATTACTTTCTCTGGTAATCAATGGCGCCTCTCCTTCCCCCCGTATCCGCGTTACAGTGCGAGACCATCGACTTCCCATCGGCCGTCAAGGCTCCGGGAACAGACAAGAGCCTGTTCCTTGGGGGAGCAGGTTTGATCGTTTCATTAATTTGCTGCAGTTTGACTTCAATGCTGATCAAATGAATAACTCGCCTGACCTTGTTGTGTTGTGGGCAGGCGTAAGAGGGCTGGAGATCCAGGGCAAATTCGTCAAGTTCACGGCAATTGGCGTCTATCTTGCCCCGGAGGCCCTCCCATTCCTCGCCGGGCGGTGGAAGGGGAAGGCGGCCGAGGAGCTGGCCGGTTGCGTAGAGTTCTTCAGGGATGTCATCACAGGTGGGTGGGTCCCTACTTAAGTCTGCCAAACTGCTTAGTAACATATTTTCCCTTATAAAAGTTATGAACTAATATGGCAATCCTCATGCACTAAATGTGGCCAACAAAACTCCGACATCTGATTGATTTAATTCCAAAATTACCTGCCCTTATTAGAAAACCAAAATTAACTGATTATCGTTCTTTATGGTTTTCTAATGAGGACACGTAATTTTGGATGGAGGGAGTATAACATTTCTTTTTTTGCTTTTCTCTATTACAAGAGTTGGTTCTGATGGGATTTGTTAACTGCAAATCGGAAGTGATCCTAAAAGGCGGAATTCAGTTGACTATTCGGAAATATGTTATCGTGACCATAGAACATAGGGTCCTACACACATAGCGATATCTATGTAAAACGTTAGATTTTTTTTAGAAGTAAAACATGTGCTAAAGTAGTACTCTACTTTAGTAAACCAATTAGTAAGTAGGGTGCTAAAGTAGTTTGGTTGTCTATCGTCAACCAATTAGTAAGTAGGGGTGCTAAAGCAAGTTAAGCGCGCTCAATGCTAAGAATTGAATTTTTTAAGCCACAGTAAACCTTCAATTGGGAAAGGGCTGTCACTCAGAAATAATGTAATTGTACCTACTTTTTTGGACACAGAAAAAAAGGAACTAATCCTAATTTTTTCGGAAGGAGAGAATATCTCAACTTTTTAAACTATATATATATATATATATATATATATACTCCCTCTGGTCCCTTTTAATAGATGTAATTGATTTTCAAAATGAAGTATTTTTCAAAAGGATTGAATATTATTACTTTTTTAAATTATATTTCCTCCAAGGCTTTTTTTATTTATTTTAAAAATTAATTACATCTATTAAAAAAAAGGCCCGAGGAAGTAGCTATTTTAGCCATGGAAAATCGTCTCGCCGATATATCGGTATCGGCACTAAACCGATACATCGATACTAACCCGTATCGTTTTTTCGAAAAATTCCAAATATCGCCGATATAACCGATATATCGGTATTTTTTGAATTAAAAAAATATTAAAAAAATTTCAAATTTCAAATTATTTTTTTTTTTTGAAAAAAAAACCTTTCATGTTTGTTTTCTATGCTAATATGCATATTTTGAAATTTATTCTTTGTTTAAATTAGTATAACTTATTTTAAAAGCTAGATTGTGAAAATATACGGTAAAAACTAGTTTTTAACTACCGATATTTTTTTACACAATATCTCCGATATATCTCCGATATTTCGTCTCTTAGGCCGACCGATATTTTACCGATATCCGACATTCCATGATTTTAGCTCCTTTGACTTGCGAATTATGTGTGATTGTGTGTTTTCTTTTTTTGTTCTTTTTCTTTTTTGCGGACGTGACATTTTTCCTAATTGATGGCACCAGGGCCATTTGAGAAGTTTACAAAGGTCACAATGATCTTGCCGCTGACGGGCCTTCAGTACTCGGAGAAGGTAGCCGAGAACTGTGTCGCCTTCTGGAAGTCGGTGGGCATCTACACTGACGCTGAGGCCATGGCCGTGGACAAATTTAAGCAAATATTTAAGGACGAGAACTTTCCTCCCGGCGCCTCCATTCTCTTCACCCAGACCCCATCCGGGTCTCTCACAGTTAGACCCTACTTAAATTATAATCTCAGCTCACTTGTGAACATTAGTTAAAGTTGGTTTTTGTTTTCTAGGATTAACAGTTTGATGTTTCCCTGCTGATCAGATATCCTTTTCCAAGGATAGTTCAATACCGGCAGAAAGCAATGGAGGAATTATAGAGAATAAGGCAATGTCGGAGGCAGTCCTGGCTTCAATCATTGGCCCTAATGGCGTTTCACCAGAGGCGAAGGTGTCACTCGCCGGTAGAGTTGTAGACCTGTTGAGTGAGTACAAGGTTGAGCTTCTCCTTCCCCCCGTCTCCGCCCTACATGTGGAGACCTTCACCTTCCCGCCAGCCGTGGAAGCTCCCGGAACAGACAAGACCATGTTCCTAGGTGGAGCAGGTTCGTTCGTTGCATTAGTTTGCTGCAATTTGAGTTCATTGCTGATCAAAAGGGCATCGCACCTGACGTTGTTTTGTTGTGCGCAGGCGCAAGAGGGCTGGAGATCCAGGGCAAGTTCATTAAGTTCACAGCGATCGGCGTCTACCTCACCCCAGAGGCCCTCCCTTTCCTCGCCCGGCGGTGGAAGGGGAAGACGGCCGAGGAGCTGGCCAGCTCCATAGAGTTCTTCCGGGACGTCATCACAGGTGGGTGGGTCCCTACTCAAGCCTGGAAAACTGCTTAGTAACGTTTTTGGCTTATACTCCCTCCGATCACTTTTAATAGATATAGTCGATTTTCTATTTGATAGAAATCGGAATACAGATCAATACAAACTCATATTACAATAACCTCGATCATCCAGACTTCATGGCAGTTTTGCAAAAGAGATATAGTTCATTTTGAAATGAACTAATTTAGTCACTTTTAATTGATACAGTTTATTTGGTTTTTATAGATACAGTTATTTTTCAAATGTAATAAAAATTAGTTCATTTTAAAATCAAATGTATCTACTAAATATGACCAGAGCTACAAATTTTGAGCTAGAGATAATATGGCAAACCTCATGCACTATATGTGTCGAACAAAACTCTGACATCTGATTGATTTAATTCCATGACCATCAATGGTACCCGCCCTAGTAGCTGATCTTTGTTCGACCTAATCCTGTATTAGATTAAACATTTCTTTTTTTTGGTTTTCTTTATTACAAGAGTTGTTGCTGATGGGATTTGTTATGAAAGTGATCCTAAAAGGTGGAATTCAGTTTACTACGAAAAATGTTTTGGTAACCGTGCACCATGACCAACCATCGTGACCATAGTACATAGGGCCCTAACATAATACACAACAATATCACATAACACACAACAATATCTGTGTACGACGTTACTAGAACCATGTGCTAACGTAATAAGTAGATAACGCTACAAATCATGTGATTTCAGCCTAGAATCATCGCAAATCACGAGCTTGTCCCACACGTGAGTGCACGCTAATGTAAATAAGCATGCTAGCTTGTTACCATCTATCATGACTCAGCTGGTGAAGTTTCACTAAGGGATTTGGCTTCATCAGGAGCCCACAACAATCACTGATGATTGTTTACCATCCAACACCTACTACATCACATATACATGTGGAAATGGAGGAAAACACATTACCATTGATTTTATATGTTGCAAAGTTGTGTAGATTGATTCTTTTTTAGGATAAGTAATGTTAAGGTTAATTATCCAAAAGAAAAATGTTTGTGTAAGGTTGATCGCACTCAACAAAATTTAGGAGGTTTGTAGGCATGTCTATCTTCTACCAATTACTAAGTAGGATGCAAAAGCAAGTTAAGCGAGCTCAACACGGAGAATTGAATTTTTTTAAGCCACAGTAAACCCCCAAGTGGGGAAGGCCTATGCGATTGAGAAATAAGCTTAATTGTACCTATTTTTGTGACACAGAAGAAAAAAAGAACCGATACTATTTTTCTGAGATGGAGGGAGTATGTTGTTTTTTTAAACTATAGCAATTTTAGCTCCTCTGATTTGCGAAGTGTTTTTCTTTTTTTTAAGTTTTGATTTTTGCCGAAGTGATATTTATTCTAATTATTGGCGGCAGGGCCATTTGAGAAGTTTATAAGGGTGACAATGATCTTGCCGCTGACGGGCCTTCAGTACTCGGAGAAGGTAGCCGAGAACTGTGTCGCCTTCTGGAGGTCGGTGGGCATCTACACTGACGCTGAGGCCATGGCCGTGGACAAATTTAAGCAAATCTTTAAGGACGAGAACTTCCCTCCCGGCGCCTCCATTCTCTTCACCCAGACCCCATTCGGGTCTCTCACAGTTAGACCCCACTTAAATTATAATCTCAGCTCACTTGTGAACATTATTTAAAGTTGGTTTTTGTTTTCTTGGATTAACAGTTTGATGTTTCCCTGTTGATCAGATATCCTTTTCCAAGGATAGTTCAATACCGGCAGAAAGCAATGGAGGAATTGTAGAGAACAAGGCAATGTCGGAGGCAGTCCTGGCTTCGATCATTGGCCCTAATGGCGTTTCACCAGAGGCGAAGGTGTCACTTGCTAGTAGGGTAGCGGACCTGTTGAGTGATTGAGTGAGTACAAGGTGGTGGAGTGGTGAAGGTGCAAGTGGAGTTTGTGAATGAGAATGAGGTGGTGAAGTTGGATGGAAAACCAGTGGTTGTGAACTGAGGACAAATCAAGGATGTAGTAGTGCTTAACTCTTGTGTTCTTTTTTTTTTATTGATAAAACGGTGGTGAATCAAGTTGCAGCTTCTTACTTGCTAGCAAGGTTTTCCCATGTCTGAAAAATAAGTTTTCACTACTGTTGTAACGTTACTAGGATCAAACCAACCTAGAGAAAGCATATATTGATCTAAAATTGCATGAATTGAACATTTTTTCAGTGCATGATGTGTTCAATTTCTTCCTAATGTAATGTTAATTCTCAGGTGAAGTAATAGCACAAATAAAGGCCTTTAAGCCTACCCCACGTAGCCAAGGGTTCTGCCAAGCTGGGGTAGGGGTAAAGTGCCCCCTTCCTCAGTGTTTCTTCTACAAATGGTAATGTCATTTATATATGAAATTTAGTCATTTAGCAAAAAAAAAAGAAGCAAATTAAAGGGAAAAGCCTTAGGCCTTGGGCCTAGGCCAAGACTTGGTTATGTGATCTTTGTGGCTGGGGACTGGGGACCCACTTTTCCAAATAATCTCTCTTTGAGAAGGGTTAGGAAAGATGCTTCTCTTGCAGCATGATGGACATTTAACAAAAGGAAAAGCCACTTCTTTACCCAAACGCTCTCTTATACAGTGATCTCCTTCCAGTCTGCGGCTACACTTTTTTGTTTTTATAACAGTTCTGCTACACTTGTCTGTAGGAAAGAAATATGAGTACGAAAAACTCAATGATTCCCTGGAAAATATATATAGGCCTCTTTGCTCCTCTGCGACATTTCTGTTTCATGAGATGATCATTTTCAGCAGATGGGGAAGGTCTCAAATGAGCCAATTTGCGAGACAAGGTGGCTCAATTTGTCTTGGATTGGCTTGTCAAGCCGAGCTGGGGCTTTGCCCGTCTTCAAGCTCGCTCAAACTCGATAGACAATAATGGCTAAAATTGTTTGCTCTGTGCTAGTTACTCCCTCCAAAGAAAATAGGTACAATTTGTTTTTCCTAAGTCCGAGAAAAAATAGGTATAGTTAAGCTTATTTCTCAGCCACATAGGACTCTCCCACTTGTGGATTCACCGTGGCTTAAAAAAATCGATTCTCCACATTATACCTATCTTTGTCAGATGGAGGGAGTATGTATGGAACTAATGATCACATAAATAAGATCCTCTCTAATTCAAAGATGATTATTTTACACAAATATGCTCAAAATTTTGTTCTTATGATAATTAATATACTTATATACCAATAAATTTCAAAGAAATCAAATCTTTATGAGATTATGCATTTACGCTTCGTTACGTAAAAGGAAAGACATTACAGTGAACCAGATCAACTTGCCTCAGCATATGGATCCATGGGAGTCAATACAACAAAGGCAGCCCGTGGGCTGTCCATGACAAAGTCATAATTCAGGTTCGGTCCGCAACACATCAATTCAGATCGATTTGGATAAATTCGGGGAAAAAAGGGAGCTAAACTTATGTTATAAATAAGGATACAACAATATATATACAAGTATTCAACTAAAAACAATGAATAAGAATATTGAACCAAGCAACTAAAACAATGAAAATATCAATTAGACTAGAGTAAAATGCCAGATCTATGCAATATATGAGGCGAACACTAAACATCAAGTCACAACCCACATGAGGTAGGGCTAATCTTTGGTAGTGCTTAAGCAGGAAAGTGCAAAAATTCAAATAAAATTCCTTATGACAGAGGGCTAAACTAGTCCGGCAGTGAGGTTGCTTCTGAGCCAAGCCCAGTGGAGTTTTGGTTGCCCTGAGCTCAGCTCAATTCATGCTCAATTAGAGTTGAGCCAAGCATCCATGAAACAAAGCTTCCGCTTGTATAGTTATAATTTAAACAGATCAAAGTGGTTAACAGGTCCTAATATTTATTGGAGGAAAATGGCAATTATTTTACTGTATACTAAGCAATCCCCATGCTCAAGAAAGCTCTCACATCTTCTAATAGGGCGATCAGCTTACTGTTGACCTTCTAGTTTAAAAATATAATATACTCCAGTCTCTCAAGCATTCCCTCCAAATACATGAAACAACAATAACAAGCAGCCTTGTCAATAGGGCTTAATGATGCGATACCTTCAAGGAAGCTTCTTTGGCAGATCCTCCCTCTCTCTCTCATTCCTCACCTTAGCACGTAAACACCACTAATTCAATTTTATTATACCAACCACTAATCCATGGTCTAGTTTTCCCTTTTCCACACTAAATCACACTTGACATTCCACATTTCCCCCCAAAATTTCACCATATACGCCAATTGCATGAAAGCTACTTAAGGAAAGACCCTTAATTCACATATTCCTCTTAATTATCCTTGACACTATCTTTAAATCAGCAAATTCAATTAGGCAAGTCTAGATTTCCCTGCAAAATGACTAGTTCTTAGTGCATAAAGTGTGGCCCTACCCCACCCACAAACAACACAGTCATTGCAAATGATGCTAAATCATTCACTCACATACCAAATTACCATTGCCCACAAGTAGAAAGGCACTAACTAAGCCTTGCAATCTAAGCCTACCTCCATTTTCCTATGCATATATACTACCACCCCTTAACCCAAATTCAGGCCTGACCGACGTTGGAAAAATGAGCTCTGGTTGCATCGCAAGCTGCATTCAGGATGCGAGAGTCCCTGAGAGGCATACCTACGTAAGCCTCCACCGGTGGCCGGAATCGGACGTGGAATTTGTGAGATCGGTGGCCAGGGGAAACAGGGGAAAGGAGGGGCCTAGAGTGGTAGATAGCATTTCATGCAGGCAGATGTACCTGAGGAGTTACACGTTTTCGAGGAAGGAGACGATGCCGGAGAGGACTAGGAAATGTATTGGCAAGGTTAAGGAGAGGGTGGCAAGTAGGAAGAAAGCTAAAGGTTATAGCGGGAGCAAGAAGAGGTGTTTTCTGATAAGTAGGGTGAAGGAGGTATCCTGCTCTGCCCTCCTTAAGGCATTTAATCGGCTTCTTTCATGCACGACCAGTGTGGATGTGGTGGACCGAAAAAATCTGTGATAATTCTGTTCTCTTGATTCACCAATTTGTTTTTTTGTTCTGTTTATTTTTTTTAAATTATTGATGAAGAACAGGCTGAGAGCATGTAATTAAGTGGCAAGAAACAGAGTTCTCTGTGTGCCTGAATTTGATGTTTGCTCATATTTTTTGATCTAGTGATGTTTGGGCAGTGCTTGAGGTTAGGAATTAAAAGTTCTGTATAGTATGTTTCAGCAAGAGGCCTTTTTTGAAGTGAAATACATTTTCCTTTTTATTCTTGAATTACATGCTTCCAAAAGGGTAAGTTTCAAACCTATGATGTATATTGTGGTTCCGGGTTCGATTTCTGTTGGGACAGGTATTGTAGCAGGAAATGGAAGATTAGTCTTGCAAATTTGCAGGAATATGGTTCGGAGAAAATGCTTTGTTGCATGAATTTGCATTTTGTAGAGTCTTGAATTATTCAATCAGATTCTGGAATTACTATGTTGAAACTGTTCTTGCTGTTGCCGTCCTATAGCAATCTCAATAAATTGGAAGGAATAACATTATACCCTCAGCCAAGATACAAAAGGGAATGGGGACTATTTTCTTCATATCTATTACATTCACAATAGCATTTTTTTCATAATCTTTCACATTAGTGTGATCTTACACAAATCTTGTTTGGTTCAACACTTCTGGTCGGTAATCAGTTAAAGCCATAGAGTTGTACAAAAAGATAAAACCCATGGAACCTATCTTTCTAATTCATGGTCATGTCACCTTTTGGGAGTCAATGAAAGCAAAAAGAAAAAGGAAGCCCACCACTTTAGATGTGAATGGAATCATCCAGTATCCAAGTGACATAAGAGTTCATGAAACATCAATCCTGGTAATAATTATTGCTGCAATAAATTATCCAAAAAAATAATTATTGCTGTAATAGAAAGATTGTTAATCTCTAGAACATAGCTCCAGGAAGATTTTTTTAAGTGCTCCCTAAAATTATTAGCCCAAAATGGGTCCCCTGTTGCAGGGGGTCCCATAGCATGGGGAATCAGTAACAGCCGGTTAAGGACCCACCCCTATTTCTTCTTTATTGGCTATCGGTCGACACTATAGGGAGTTACTTTTGGGCGTATATTTTCAGGGAGCACCAAATATTTTAGGTTGGGAAGATTTTTGCTACTATAAATGCTAGGTACATACAAGACAACATGTTTTTCATGTAAAACGTTTTTCATGTAGCAAGAAAAAAACATGTTTATGGCAATGGCGAAAGACGAAGTGAACAAGATATCATTAGAACTTTCATCTACACTATAGTGTCTGTTGTCCAATTATCTTATCTTAAGATACCTATGCATGTCATAAAGGGGGTTTATAAACGAATAGTGATATTCCTACACCGAACCTATACTCCAAAACCCTACACTAAGTTTTTATTGGACAGCGGAAAAGTAGGTTTACGTTAGGGAGGTCCATTTTCCTCTACCCAGTCAAAACCGAATTAAGGGTTTTAGAGTACAGATTCCAGAGTACAAATAGTGCTTCTTTTTACAAAACATAAAATACGTTGAAAATGTCTTGCTTCTTAATTTATTTGGCAATCTTTTGAACCATTCACTGTAACACGCAAAAAGATGGCAAAAGAAGAGGTAGGTATTCGAGGAAAAGAGAAATAATATGGAGAGTGAGGATGGTCGATGAAGTGGATGGGGAGAATAGATGATATGGCGGATATCCCGACACGGCCTGCACACTTTGCTTTGGCTATTCAAACATTCATATTCCTCTTTTTAGAGGGTTGTTAGGCCGACAAAGCAGTCTAGAGGCCTGCTGAAGAACAAACAACAAATTAGAGATTATAATATCACCCACTACTACCAAATGCCAATCCATCGTGCTTTTTTAAAAACCTAGGACTTCATCCACACAGTTTCACTACTTTGGTTTTCAGCTAGGGCTTGATGTGGATGAAACATCGATAAGGCATGCTGGAAAAGGGAATTGGGTTAGTGGGGTTGGCTGCTGGTGGCGTGATGAGTGTCATTGCATGTGCGCATTATGGCACTGGACCAATGGGATTCCCGCTTGCACACGCTAAAGCTACGTTGGCTCTTGTATTTCTAGTTCATGTACAAGCAGATGGGTTTTCATTGTTATCAGTTTTGTTGCGATGGAAGATGGCTATATTAATATTTCATGTGCAACTATCATGTCTATGATGAATATGATAATGTTGAATCTTCTTATCATCGTCTCCTCTCCTATCCCGAAAGGTTGTGTCAGGAAGGGCATCCAGCGTAAAAACTTGTGACTATGTTTCTAATATTCTGATAAAAGTCAAACACGGGATATAATCTATGCCGCTGACCCCAGATAGCTAGGATAAGGAGTATGCTGCTGATGATGATGATTGCAAATCAAATGAACCTTAAATTCGGCCTTATTTTACAGATATGTTAAAAAAAGGATAATTTCAAGCTACATCCCAGCAAAGGTGAGTTAAAAACCCTATACGTACTTAACTCACCTTTGTATACAAGCGGGGAAGAAGATGGTTCGTTTTTTCTTCCAAGGGTGTGTGGGGTCCACGACCATAAAAGGAGCAATAAGTGTGTAAAATTTTCCATACTTGAAGAAGTGTGGAAAAAAGTTACACTTGTGGAGCCAAAATACATAGAGGACTATAAATTTTTAAATTTCTTCGAAAGCGACGATTGGGTTTGACTAACCCATTGAAAATTGTCACCCTAAGAAAACGCGTATGATTAACACGTAACAATTTTTTCATACCTCAAAACTATACGCGACTACCCCATGGAACTTTTTTCCTTGTGTTTTCGGTGATTGTGGGAAAATTATCCCTCATGACTAACCCCCCTTAATTCATTTTGGAAAACAAATATATCTATTAAAGTCGAATGGAGGTTGTAATGAGTAGTGTTGTTCATGATCGATACAAAACCGTGACATTTTCTAAAATATTTAGATAAACAAAGAGGCAAGATCATCTGATCATGACTTCCTTGGGGTGTATAGTCTACCACACCCCCTGTTTTGGCCAGTCCAACCCCTTTAATATGATGAATGAGAAGCATTTTCTATCCACCTCTGTGATATCCGCCAGCCTATCCTCCATCAACATGAGCCTTCGATCATCAAAATCGACAACACATACGGATAGATTGTGTGCTTCAGCATAAAGCACATTTTTGCTCGAGTGCACAGCAGATCCATGTGTGTTGTCGATCATGATGGAGTTCCGAGTAGATACCATGGAGACGAATAAAAAATACTTCTTGTTGTTCTCCTTAAAAAAATTGATAAAAAGGTAGGATAATTCATTCATGTAAATTTTTGGTAGTACAAACTCATTTAAGCGCACACAGAGTCAATAAGCAAAGGCGCAGAAATACAATGAAGGCTCGCCAGTGGATTGCCCTTGACGGGCTAGCGCATGCACCATGCTATTGCAGGCTCGCTTCACGTGACTGAAAACAACCTCCAGGACACTGGCGGAGCCCGGGGCAAGCTTGGGCAATTGCCCCAGCTGACATTAGCATTGATACAGTAGAGGACTAATGCGATAAAGTAATTTTTTAACTACCTTGCCCCTCCTCACAAGTCCCAATTTACCTATTAAATGTGTTGTAGCTTTCGTTTGGGAAATAGACTATAAACCCGTGGGAGAAACGATTTGGCTTGCACAACTTTTAGAAGGAAAATAGTTTAAAAAGTTCACTTTTTCGAAAGTCATTTACTTGTTTTCTTAGATTTGCTAGACATTAGTTTTTTTATTTTGAAAGCCTCATTTGCGATCTTGCGTGAGATGTGCTGGCTCTTTTAAAAAACTAAATTTTGATCAGGCGGACCACCAAATAGCATGGTGGTAGGACCTCTCCCTTGTGCCTTGCTCAACCTGTGGTACTAGGCAGTAGGGCTGGGAAAATCCTACCCGACCCTATTACCCGACCCGACCCGACCCTAAAATTACCCGACCCGACCCGACCCTATTGCAAAATAGGGTCGGGTGCGGTTCTGAAAATTTTACCCTATTTAAAATAGGGTCGGGTAGGGTAATTACCCGAATTACCCGCACAACCCTATTTTACCCGATGTACATATTATAAAATATTATAATATACATTTAATATTGAATAATCTAATTTTTAAATATAATTTTATTTTTAAATCACTAAAAACTTTATATTAACCATACCTATATTAAAATTTAGTCAAATAAAGGTCAATTTTGACTTTTTAAATACTAGATTAGCAAATAAAATTATTTATTTTTATTTTATTTTTTAAAAGTAGGGTCGGGTCATTACCCGACCCGACCCGATCGAAGTAGGGTTAGGGTCAGCCATTCTCGACCCTACTCATGAATAGGGTCGGGTAATTACCCGACCCTATTTAGCTAGGGTAAAGGGCAACCCGACCCTATTTTACCCGACCCGACCCGATTCCCAGCCCTACTAGGCAGGGTAGCTTTAGGATGGGGCATTTCCAAAGTACCAAAAAATAAAAAAATGGCAAGCAGGTCTTGATTCACCCACTTTGTCCCAGGTACAATCTTGACATCTGAACATGATCCCATTTTGGGCCTTCAATCACCCACTTTCGCTGCTTGTTGCATATTTTAATTGTGATTAGTATAGATTACCTATACACAAAATCAATATTTCTGCATCCATGAGTTAAAGTTTTAAAATGAATATATATAATAAAAAAAGAACATACTCTTCTTGTTGCCTACTAGTCTTCCAAAAAGTGCCACTTTGAAAAATTAACAGTATCTATTAAATTTGACTAGAGAGAGTATTGTATGATATTTTATTTTAACAATTTGTATTGGTTAAAATATTATATTTTGTAACATTTTATTTTTTAAATATCTTGGTTAAAACATTATATATTATAGTACTTCAATTCAATAATTTGTTTGGAAAAATTTGAAGGTATTCTTTTGCCCCACCTAGTGAAGATTCCTAACTCCGTCCCTGCTCCATGAAGCAATCTGATTTTCTTCTCGCAAGATCGATAATGTGACCACGGGGGCAAAACAAGGTCCTTTCTCATTGAGGGCTTCAATAATTAAGAGAGATTCTCCTTCAATGATTATAAACTGGAAACCCTTAGACGAGGCAAGGTTAATAGGCTTCTCGGCAGCAATGGCCTTAGCATCCTCTATGGTCCTGGCAGAGATGCAAGGGCTGCTTTCACAAATGAAGGTGGTCCTAACAATACAACCACAGCCTGCAGTAACTGTCTCAGCATCGAAGGAACCGTCGAAATTGATAATGGTCTGCTCAATGGGGGTTGGGGGGTGCCAGAGCAGTGGGTAGAGAAATTATGAACGTATCCCTCTGCTCTTCTAAAGATCATTCGAGCAAAACCCGGGTAAATCACAGAGTTCCGGTGGTTCCATATTGCCCGGGTAAATCGAGATATAATCCAGGGTGGGTGACCCTGTTACCAAAACTCTTTTTAAAAAAAATTCCCATGGTCGTCTTATTTCTATAGCGGTTCAGTTTGATCGATTAACCAGCTATCCATAACTCACTACTCCTATAAAAGTGGTTCATAATTCAACACAGTCTATTAAATTTTCAAACATAGTTTGAAGCAGTGGTGTATATGATGGGTGTGCCTTGTATGCACTCAAGGGGATTGCTCTAAGACGTCGGTTGTCCTGCCCCTTTTAGTGGAGTCCTAAGTACTTGGACACCCCTCATTATAAAAAAAATAAATCAAACATAACTAATTATAAAAATTAAACCAAACAACAAACAATCATCAGGTATATGCAAAAGGCTACAATGCAAACTTAAAGACATGAATGTATGACAAAAATTGATTGTAAGCTAAGGAACTAGAACATCAGCTACATAGATATTGCATACCCTATTAAATACTAATCCCTAAATTCGTTCATACTCCTAAAAAAACGTTCAACTGAAAGAGGTTCCTTCCCTTTCCATATCCAAATTCTCAGTCCCCTAGCTGTCAACTAGTAGTAAGCTTCAAAAATATTTAAATTTCCATTAGCTGCCTTCATTTCACATATATCCAAAATTCCAAGTTCCATAGTGTTCAAAACAACAACTCAATAAGCTTGTGCCCCAACCTACCAAAAACAAGCACAGATAAGTTTGTGGGTCCAAGTTTGCAATGCAGGACATTTTTTTACCGGATTGGAGGGATTAATTTTTTTAAGGTATTACTTGTGGTTGAGTGAGGGTTATACGAAAGAAGAACTGGCAAATAGTATATCTACATGTTTGCCAAACGGGTACCACATGATAAGTATGAAAGAATTTCCGATAAAATTGTACGCTTATTTACACATCAAATAAATTCAACTGTTCCATTTAACTTCTTAGCGGTTGGTACCAACGGTAGAGCAGTAGAATGGATAACATTGACAAGCCGTAATTTTTGGACTATACAGCCTATACTACGCAGGTTTGGTCCCAATTCAGCCATGAGCTAAGTAGAAAAACCTGCTAGCGTAGATCTTTTTGTGTAAACCCGTAAGTCATATGGCCCATACTGGTCACACATAGACGGAACTAAGTGGGATTCAAAGACCATAAATGTGGAGGACCAGACAGTTTCGTCAGATTCTAAAATGGGCTCTTTCCATATTAGCATGTAAAAAATATCGGGTAGGAACTGTTGATATGGGCTTAGAAGCTTACCCTTAGTCTTGAGAATGTTTTTACACAAAAAAAGGAGTGGTGACTGGTGAGTGATTGTCCATAGGCCAGAAATGTGCTATTGTTAACATGTTATACATGTACTTGTTGTCAGTTGGACAATGAACTCATTGTGGTCACTATATGCATTTCATAGGTTTTTTTTTGCTAAAATAAATATGCATGACATACGGATAATAAAAATAGTAGAGACAAATCTACGTGAAAGATGCAAGCGAACATTTATGTACTTGTTAATGTGATGCCTAGGGCAGGGAATGATTTATACACCACCATGATTTCAAATGGTGGTTATCACCCATAATCATTTTGCATAAGCTCGTAAGCGCATCCCTAAAACATCAAGGCGGCATTTTCTTTTACTCCCTCCATTAGGAATTTAGTAGATGCAGCTGATTTTTCTAAGATGAACTAATTTATTATTTTGGGAAACCAAATGTATCGGACAGAGGGTGTATTAACAGAGAGAGTCATAGCCAAAGTAAATCTACTTCAATGCGTTGATAATGGGAGAACATAAGTTGGGAGTGGGAAGTAGAACTGACATGAGATAAGTTGGTTCTAATGGGAATATAGAAGTGAGAGTATAGCGTTTCTTTATACCGCTTAAGAAGTTTCATTCTGATCTAGACACTAAAATTCCCATCAGAGCATCCAGTCAAGACCCCTAAGTCCTCCGAGCTTTGGGAACTTTCCGGCTTAATAACCTTGATGTCAATTGCAACTTACATGTCATTTATGGCTGCTTTCACAGCGGTTTCTCTTGAGAGGTGATTTCTTTTGTAGTAGCTTCAAGACCAAAAGAAAAGATCTATAAAAACAAAAGATGCCAATTAAGAATAGTTTAGTAGTTGCGACACATATTAAGGATGTGCAGTTGGATCGAGATCTGATGGCAGGTTATTTACGGGTTTAACTTGCCTGCCCCCTGTAGTATGTGAGGTGGCGCAATGTGTACCCGTGCCAGGGGACTCCATCAAATACCTTATGTTACCATGGATTTTCCACTCAAAACAGCTTCACAAAATCACTCTTGCAGATCACATTGCCAAGAATCAGTTAAGAGGACAGGAGTGTTTGAACTGTAAGTACTAAATTGTTGGACTTTCAAGTTCACAAAATTTAGGGGCTCAGCATGTTCTCAGACAATCACAGAACGGATTCTGCACCTGCCTTTGTTTGTCAGAAATCCCTTCTAATCTGCCAGGATGCAGTTTGTCAAGTTAGCATAAATCTTCGCCTCCCCAGTACTAATTGGGATGAACCTGTGACGAAGTTTGTATAAATCTTCGGGAAAGCAGAGCCACAGGCATTGGAATTCCTCACTAATTGAAGTTGTCACTAGTTTGCTAGTGGATAAGAAGATTAAAGAATGCATTAGAAGAAAAGAAAGATCACAGAAGCATTGACATCTATTTTACTAGTGCTGCCATACATCAAGGTAAACACTAATATATTGGACTCCAGTAGAGAAACAGAAGCCTGTAGACAATTATTACTTTAGGTCTTGCATTGCAAGAAAGACTAATCAGGCTGGCTATCAAAGCACTTTTGATGTTCAAGAGTTACTAGATATAACTCATGTTCAGTTTCTATTTTATGTACTTACTATTGGTTACAAGAAAAATTCATACCGCACTGTAACATGATTTTTTTCAAAGAGGGAACAATGTTAAAATGACAGAATCTTAAAAAAAATCGGATTTTATAAGATACAAGCAGGTACAGAACAAAGAACTCCAGTAACAAATCAAAGATTAAATAACAAACTATTATGAATACTATGATATAAAATTTTAAACAATTATCGAAACACCACAATGGCGAATTATAAAGAAATCTGTGTGAAGAATAGCTAAAAGAGGACACTGCAGTATGTTGCAATACGACCAAGCAGCATGAAATGAGTCTCAGAGTTGATGATTTCTCTTAAAAAATGTCAATTTACCGCCCTTCAGATTTCACCAGCTGTGAGAAGACTTTACTCATTGAGACGCCCGAGAGATCATCAACAGCCTCTTCTCTCTCACCCCTCTCTGCAATATCATCCTCCACATGAATAAGAGTTTCAACTCGGAGGGGCACTTCTGGCACTTGATTCATGCTATTTTCGTCGAAGTCACTCCCAGAAAGTGCCTCTTGGAGCTGTAAAGTATACTCCAAGTTCCATAGAACATCTCCCATTGATGGCCGGTCCACGCCAAAATCAGCCAGACACTTTTCAATGGTATCACCAAACTTTCTAAGAGCTTCAGACTTTATCTGACCTGCTAACCGGGGATCAACAATCTGATCCAGTTGACCCTTCTTCAGCCATTTCATTCCCCATTCTGCTAAGCTCACCATTTCTCTTGGCAGAGAAGGGTCTATGACAGGTCTGGCACATATTACTTCAAGCAACACAACGCCAAATGAGTAGATATCGGATTTTTCAGTGAGTTGCTGCCTCCTGAAGTACTCAGGGTCAAGGTACCCAAAGCTCCCCTTTACTGCAGTACTCACATGGGTCTGATCCAATTCAGGCCCTGCTTTTGAAAGTCCGAAGTCGGCCACCTTAGCCATGAAGTCCTCATCAAGTAATATGTTTGCAGACTTGACGTCACGGTGGATGATGGCCTTCGTGGATCCAGTGTGGAGATAGTGAAGGCCCCTTGCAGACCCAATACAGATCTCCAGTCTCTGTTTCCAATCTAGATTGGGAAGATCAGTTCCATAAAGATGGTTCTTTAGTGTACCATTCTCCATGTATTCATACACTAGTATCATTTCATTCCGCTCGTCACAGTACCCAATGAGGCACACCAAATGCCTGTGTCTAAAATTCGATAACATCTCAATTTCAGTTCGGAACTCTCTAAGACCTTGTTGTGAGCTTGGATTCCCTCTCTTGACAGCCACTTTGGACCCATCTCTTAAAGATCCCTTGTATACCTTGCCAAAACCTCCAACTCCAATGACCCAAGACTCGTCAAAGTTGTTTGTAGCTTCAAGCAATGTGGCAAGTGAGAAATTGAATCCTCCAGCAGGGCTTAATCCAGATATAGTTGACATTGTTCCATTAGAGAATTTACTACCCATGGTGATAGAGAATGGCATCCAGGTCTTAGACTGAGGTTTCTCCAATTTCCTTCTCCGACAAATTAGGCAAAGGACTGCAACAAAGATAACCGCAACAGATGCCCCAGCAGCCACTCCCACTATGACAGCAGTGTTGTTCTTCTTGGAGCTTGCTACAGAGGAGCTACCAGACTCCATCATTTTCATGATCTCCAATCCATTTAAAATGGCGTTAGGAGTAATACCGCCAGAAACTACAGGTCCAACACTGACTAGAAGCTTGCTAGATCCATCAGAAATGGTAACAACAAAGTCCCTAAAAACAGGTGCAGCCAAGGTCTGGATTGTTGCTTGGGAAATATCAAAGTTGCGAATTGCAGCCCAGCTATTGATATAAACATTGAAGTACAGCTCATTTGGAGAATCACTAACTATATCACAGAAATGCATACGCACCAAGTACTTGAAGGAAGGGTTGATGTCAAACTCCCAAGTCACATTGAAATTTGGATCTGTAATATTCGCCGAGTTCATCTCTCTTGCAGTACTGTAAACTGCATCAGGAGCAATATCTCGTGTAGCCCCGCCATCCACATAATTCAGAACCCCTCCAAAAGGAACAGCCTGGGCGAGATCCTTTGTAAGAAGGAAGTCCCCATCAGGAATCCAAGTTCTAGACAAAGTATCATTAGATGGAGTGACCAATGGACCACCCATGTTGAGTCTGAATGTGGTCTCAAACGCATTGCTCACCATAGTACCATAACCTTGGAGAGGATTCACAGACAGGGCATCGTCGGAGATAAGATCATCTGGAACCGAAACCACTTCCAACGCGCTGATGAAAGCAGAAGAATTACTTGAGGGAGTGAAAGTAAGGGTCAGCTGATCAGATGTTATATTCACCAAATACTCCTTGAACACAGTGGCAGTCCCATTCCCTGACTGGAAATCGTTGAGGAGGACAAATTCGTCGGTAGAGACGGAGAATTTGAAGGTTTTGAGATCAAAGCTTTGGAAGGCAAATGGAAAGAAATAAAGGCGGATCCAGTGCCTACCCTGCTGCTGGATAGGAAATTTGAATGAAGAGGGGCCTGTGAAGATCCACACCGTCCGGTAGAGGGCCGCGTCTCGGCCAGATCGGAGTGGGGTGGAGTTTGTGTTAGCTACAACATGTTGAGGAGCTGAAACAGTGGAAGGGAGGAAATTATCTGCCACAAACACCCGTGTGTCTATGGTTGTATTGGCTTGTGATCCAAAGTTTAGGAGGTAATTGTCAACAGGATCAGCAGCAAGAGAGCAACATACCAAAGAAATGAGCAAAGAAAAGAGGATGAAGCCTTTCAGCTCTCTGAGGCCACCCATCAAGCAATGAGAATGTGTCAAAGAAGGCAACTTTTTTTGAGAACTTATCAAAAGAAACTTGGACTCACATAAAACTGAAAAAATGAAAAAAAACGGAAACAGCTCAACTAGATCTGAGAAACCTCAAAAACCCATAAATGGATGGGCAAGGAGAAAGAGAGAAGAAGGGCATCTCTGCTTTTACAAGAGATCAGATCCAATCACCAACCCACTCCAAAATACTGACCAAGATTCCTCCTTTGCTCATATACTTCCCAGCATTCCAGTCACAAAGCGCCTTCCAGCTTCCCCTATCTGAAAAACAAGCAAAACCCAGAAACTGCCAGCCGGGATGTAGGTGGGAGAGCAATGATTGCCAGGTTCATTCACGATGGAAAAAAGGGGCTAGAGAAGGAAGAAGGGGGGAGTCAATGGAACTAAAAGTGTCTCAGATAGAGCAAGCTCCAGCTAATGACAAGCTGACATTTCTAGGGAGTAGGAAGAGCTTCGAGAAGTCCGACAATGGAGAGATGGAATAGATTAAAGGGGAAGGAGTGGTAGAAAAGATGTTGGGATGGGAGGAGAAGGTAGGTAGGGAGGAAAGGGAAGGGGAAGAGCCAAAAGAGGGCAGTGAATGCTCAAAGAGTTACAGCCGGCCACGGCCAGATAAAGAAGACCCCTCAACCATAACCATGGCCATTAAAAAAGTAGTAGTACTAAGATAGAGTATTGAATAAGCTAATGGAGTGAGTAACGGAAATCTGCCACAGGAAGAGTTGAGACTGAGAGAGAGGTCAGAGGTCAGGTGCTCAGGATTCAAAGACGGCAGGCAGGGAGGAAGCGGGAAGATGGTTTGGATTCGGAAGCTGTAACTTATCATTAGATGAGTTTTGCATGTTGACAGGTCTTCCCCTAAGCGACAATGGCCGTGCAATCGACATCTTGTGGTGCAAACCCTTAAATACTGCCACGCCAATGGATCTTGACCCGACAAAGTGAGATGAGCTGTGGCACATATTTCATTAGTTACCTGCAGACTTTGGCACACTTTTACTTCTTTGTTGTCTTGACAATATATACGGCACATTTTTACTTATAGTTTATGCTTACATGGGTTGTTATCTTGCTATTTCATGGCTGCTTTCCGATTAGTTTTGCATTATCAGTTGCAAACCACAAACAACCTACTAAGAGTACTATGTAAAAATCTTGTTTGCTCAATTATATGGCTTTATGAATATATATTGTCAAGATGGATAGTGGCATAAGTTAAATGTAAGTGGCCCCAGGCATTTAACCTTGTGAAGTAAACAAACATAAAAAGTCACAATAGATCTGTCACTAGGGTTTCCGGACTCGGACAATAGGATAAGAAAACCAAACGGAGTGTCTGTTAGTAATCAAGCAAGATCACTAGCTGATCCATTTCAGAGTGGACCCATGGCTAGCAAATTGCCAGCTTGGTGTTGATAGTGATGAAAACTTTTTATGGGGTCCCCCGCTTTGCAGGCTGGTAAACTAAGGCGTGAGCTGAACGGCTAATTAAATATTGTAAATTATTTTTATGACAACCACAATGATAGATAGTTCAGAGGCAACAATCTAGATCAAAAACCAAAATACAAAGCAAGGTCAAGAGGCTTTCAAGCCAAACACTTGGAGGACTTGTACAAGGAGGAGGACCACTCGGAGGACCCACCACCTCAATCAGCGCCGGGTAAAGTTATAAGGAATCCAGCTTTTTTATAGCCTAAATTTGCTCTTAAAATGGCTGATTCATAATCAACAAAGACATAGTCACATAAGGTAAGAGGTACATATTTTCCATTCCAAAATAAAATGATTTTCATTATATTCCTTCCATTCCGAAATAGTGTGCACATTTTGAAAAAAAGTCTGTTCAGGTTTATTGTGTAAATTTAAATATCTCACGTGATTGCTTTGGGGATCATCTCCAAACCCACCGATTCTGTTTTACAATTTTTTTGTTCATTTCTCATTTTATTACCGTCATTCATTACCCTTCCCTCTTGATCATAAGGCACAAACAATATTAAATATATTTGTCAACCTAACTTCTCTCTCTCTCTCTCTCTCTCTCTCTCTTCCATTTTTGGATTTTATGGTAGCAAAATCTCTTATCTTTTGCACTGTCGGGTAATTTTTATGGGCCCTATACTTAAATAAAAATAAATTTTTTTTCAAATTGAAAGAATAAATCCAAATGGATAAAATATTATTTTTATTTTATTTTTTATACAAATAATTAATTTTATTCTTAGTGGCAATGAGTTCAGCTGAAACCAACATGGTTGGAGGCTAGTGGGATTGTGGGAAGACGTCCGCGGTTTCTCGCCTAGACGTGCGCATGCAAACAAAAAACTACAGGCCAGCTGATCTTGATGGGCCTTTTTTTCCAGCGCCGGCCCACTTGCTCACGTTTTCCCACGTCCTTCCGGGTTCCCAAATCCCACCATTGTCAACCTCCCCTTTCGCACTCTTACACATCCCAGGGCCCAAATATCACTTATTTTCGTTTTCATAGTAAAATAAATTTCAGAATTCAGAATTTTTATTGCACATAGGGATATATGGCCGAGACACTTGTTGTTCATCACTTATAATACAGAATTTATATTGCATGGTCCAAGCATTTGTGGGCCTTCATGGAGCTAAGCATGTGATGGTACCAAATTTAATATGTGGTGGTCAAACGGAGTAAGTTGCAAGTATTCCAAGGATAGGGTAAGGGATGGGGAATTGATGAAGTGGTGCTTTTCTGGTGTTTATACCCAGTCCATGTTGGAAGCTAACTCAAGTACACTTCGCATAGAAAGCTAATACACATCTAAGGAAACTATGCAAACAAAACCGTCCAACAGTGACACGGCGGGTTTTGGCTGGATAGAAAAAAGGGACCTCTCAGATCCCACTTTTTTGTGGGAATTATTGCAAAGTTGGTCAAGATATACTAATCTAAGTAAGTTGTTGGTCATGATATACATATAAATAGTTACATAAATACGGGTATATCTTCAGAGTATATTAGTATAATTCAGTTTATATGAACCCCAGCTCACGCACGCCAGTGTGAATTGAGTTGACGATCTGGGCCGTCAGATTTCCATTCGGCAGCAAGCGTTAATACAGGGATAGGCGTCATCGGATTTCTATCCAACCGCTGCAATCACGCCACTGTGTTGGAGCCCAAGCTCATGCTCACTTTTTCCATAATGATATGGCTTATGATTGGGGTGGTTGAGTATAAATCGTTAGGGTCTCTTATCAATATGTTGGAGGAGTTACTATTTGGGGTTTCATGTAAACAATAGAATTACAAATAATTAACATATGAGTGAATGCAAATTGCCCAAAAATAAAACATATGAGAGGATGCAGTTGAATTAGATGAAGAACACATATTGAGTGTGGGTGATCGTCTGCAACCAAATTACATTGTTGTTGGTGATCGATTTACGTGGGTCAGGTAAACTGCACCAATCTCAGTCCATGTATATTCCCAGATATACCCGACCTGGCCCAGCTCTAATAAAAATGCATTATTATAGGTTTTCTCTTCTAACAGTAGTAAAACACTTACGTGTGCACGTACCACAAAACAATTTAAGAAATCAGCTTTTAAGCAAGTTTTATTTTGTTAACTTTTTTGTCCATTCGTATTTGAAAATGTTTGAAATTCTTTGAAATCATCGTAAAATTTAAATCAAAGGTAATTTTTGGAACAAAAACATGAAATTGCTTGTTCCACCCCTTTTGCTTTTAACAATAGTAGTATAGATCCTTTAGTGGGTGATATGGTGCCCACGACTAGCTATGAAAGTAAACATTGCCATATGTAATTGTAGATAAAGCAATATTCTGATTATCGATCTGTCTCTTTTTATATATGCAATATTGGTAGGATATATAAACGAGCTAATCATGCACATGGGTTTAGTTGAGTTATCGATAGAGACTGAAACATATAATGTACCTAAAATATGTTTAATCACCCATTAATGGGATGCGGGCGGACTGCCCTTACGAAGTCCTTCTTTGTCATGTGGTATGGTCGTCTAACAAGCAACAATAATGCTCATGCACATGGCTGAGCCTTGACAAATTAGTTCTCCTCAGAAGTTCATCATGATCATTAACAATGTGTATACGATCAATCGAATTTGAATTTCACACAAATATGCATTGAAGAAGTTCTATAAATCAATTATTGTATCTGAAAGCAGAGGTGACCTTCTTTTCTTGTTATCCTTGCCCATCCATTTATGATTTATGGATTGTTTAGCTCATCTCAAAATACAGACCAAGTTATCTCCTTAGCTCAATATGGACCTCTCAGAATTTAAATAGAAAAGCGCCTTCCAGCTATCCCTATCTGAAAAACTAACAAAACCCACAAAATACCAACCACGATGCTTCGAGAAGTCCGGCAATGGAGGTTGAAAAACATGGGAGAATGAATAGATTAGAAGGAAGTTAGTGGGAGGAAACATGTGGGGAGAAGTAGGTAGGATGGGTGTGGAAGGGGAAGAGCCAAAAGAGGGCAGTGAATGCTGATCAGAGAGATTCACAGCCGGCCAGGTAAAAGAAGACTCGGCAACCATGCATGGCCATTAAAAAGTTATAATTATTGAAAAGCTAAATCATATTCTCATTAATTTCAAATGAAGACCTTACAAGGGTATTTATAGACCCAATTACATGACAGATAAGGAGATGACCAGTTGACTCTGGAACAATATAATCAAACTCCTAATAAAGCTAATTTAACTAACTTAAAGAGACTTATTACATTTCCTTAACATCCCCCTGCAATCTAATGGGAATGACGAATTATGAGATTGTCTTTAAGAATACCAAAATGATGAGAAGGTAATATTTTGTAAAAATATCAGCCACTTGATTTGTAGAGGGAATAAATTGAATTTTAACTGGATTTGAGGATAAAGCTATAGCAGACATGTTGTCGCAGTGTATAAGAGGAATTGAAGAGATAGGAATAGACAAGGAGCAATAAATCATCTATACTAAGGCTAATTCTGTTGTCACAGAGGCCAAAGCTCTGTATTCTGCTTCACTAGAAGACCTTGCCACAGTCTTGTTTATTTGACATCCAAATAATAGGATTTAACACCATGAAAATACACAGTATGTTGTGTACGTCAGCACAACTCAGGAGCATGATCTATTTTAGGCAGTATTGATTTTTATAACTAAGATTTTCTCTATTAGGACTAGTTTACTTGTCAGTTCAAATTGTAATAAGGCATGAATGGAATTAGAATATTGTAACAGACCGGCTGATGGCCAGAACGCGTGGTCCATTAGCTGGCACATCTGGCCCATCAGTGGCACGTCTCCTTGGGAGGCGCCCCTTCTTTATGAGGGGGTTTTCTCTTTCGTTTTAGGGTTATGCAAAAAGAAATTGGATTATCTTCTTCTTCCTCCATCTCCTCTCCCCATTTCCCACGCATGATGCTTGGTAATATTTGTGTTCCCACATCGGGATACAACATTGGTATCAGAGCCTCAACGATCCACCATGGCTAATGCCGAGGTGATCTCCATGTTCAAAACAATGACCGCTCAACTTCAACAACTCACCACGATGGTCACACAACTTTAGGTAGCCCGTGCAGCAACCTTTCTGGCCATGCCACTGACGGCTCTAGCAGAGATGGGCACGTCTCCCTTGCCCCTGAACGCCGCTTATCAAAAGCAGGCCGCCTTGTACCTCGAGTATCCGCTTGCAATTTCCCCAAAGATCTCAAACCTTCTGTGTTGTCCAGCAATGGCACGAACGAAGTATACGGCCCAGAAGTCCACCGACGGGAAGGCTCCGAGGAAGCAGCTAGCTACCAAGGCCGGCTGCAAGTCCATCCCGGCCACCGGCGGCGTCAAGAAGCCCCATCGCTTCCACCCCGGCACCTGCGCCTTCATCCCCAACTTTCGCTCAAGTTATTCCCCTGCCATGGCCGACGTGGCCAAAGCCAAGGGCAACGCCGCCTTCTCCGCGGGCAACTTCGCCGATGTCGTCCGCTTCTTCTCCGACACTCCACCGCCCAAAATGGTTGCAACCATCGTCGCCGCCATGATGACGTGCTTCAAGAAGAACTGCAAGAAGTGGGGCCACGTCAGCACTGGCCACGGCCACATCCGCCCTGACATTGTCCGATTTGTCCCTGCCAAAATCTCCAAGAACCGCCGATAGCTGTACGATGTCTCAAAGCATGCCGATCATTGGAACTCCATCGAGTCATGGGGACGGGTCGCAACGTGTCTCATATTCCCTGTGTTTCTGGCGACGGGACCCACCACGCTGGCGGGGGTGCCTTCGACAACATGTGCCGTGGTGGTCACATGTTCGCCCCCACCAAGACCTGGCGCCGCTGGCAACGCTGCGTGAATATCAACCAGAAGCGGTTTGCCGTCGTTTCTGTAATCGCCGCGTCTGCGGTGACTTCGCTTGTGCTTGTCCATGGCCACCGTGTGGAGGGTATCCCGGAGCTCCCTCTCGCTGATTCTGATTTTGTTGAGTCTATTGAGAAGACTTTTGTTGCACTTAAGGTGTATGGGGAGGTCCCGGCGCCTCCGATGAAAGTCTGAGAGGAGCGTCAATTCAACAACATGGGTCTGAGGAAGCAGCTCCTCCAAAGGGCCTTGGCTGGGAAAGTCCCATTCTTGGCGACAAAGTTACAGTGCATTACATTGGTTTTTTGCTTGATGGGAGCAAATTTGTTTCAAGCAGAGATAAGCAACAGCCGCTCATATTCAAGCTCGGTCATGGTGAACTTGTGGCTGGGCTGGATCATGGGATAATGATAAAGGGAGAGAAAGCATTGTTCACATTACCCTCTGGTTTGGGTTATGGAGCCAATGGTGCTGATGGAGTTCCCCCTCATTCTGAAATTCAGTATGAGGTTGAGCTTATATCTTGGCGCACTGTGGTTGATGTCTGCAAGGATGGTGGTATTATGAAGAAAATTTTGTTGAAAGGGAAGATAGATGAACAGCCAGGCGATCGAGATCAAGTTATAGTGAAATTTGAAGCAAGACTGCTTGATGGATCAATTGCTGCTAAAAATCCTGATGGAGTAGAATTTTACTTGAGAGACGGTTATTTCTATACGGCTATGTCTAAAGTTCTGAAGACCATGAGAAGGGAAGAGAAGGTATTGTTAACTGTTCAGCCCCAGTATGCCTTTGGTGAGCACGGATATGCAGCCACTAGTGAGTTTTCTATTGTACCTCCAAACTCTACTCTAGTTATTGGTCTTGAGTTGGTGTGTTTCAAGCCTGTCATTGATAATACTGGGGACTTAAGTGTCTTGAAAAAAATATTAAGGGAAGGGGAAGGAATTAGATGTCCGGATGACTGGTCATTAGTATCTGTGATATATATCGGTCTGCGAGAGGATGGCACTATATTTGAGAGAAAAGGTTTAGATGAAGCTGATCCTTTTGAATTCGTCAGAGGTGAAGAACAAGTAATCCCTAGTTTAGACCGAGCAGTTGCAACCATGAAGAAAGGAGAGATATATGTTGTGGCAATTAAACCTGAGTTTGGATTTGGAAATGTTGAAGTTCATCAAGGTCTTGCTACAATTCTTGCATCTTCCACTCTAATGTATGAAGTTGCGATGCTTGGATTTACGATGGAAAAGGAATTATTTGAGATGACTAACCAAGAGAGGATTGAAACTGCTAAGAAAAAGAAAGAAGAAGGAAACAAACTGTTTAAGAGTGGGAAATATCAGCGAGCAGCCAAAAGATATGACAAGGCTGCAGAATTTGTTAGTGAAGAAAAGGACTAGGTGATCAAGAAAAGCTAGCGAAGTCCATAAGGATTTCTTGCTGGCTAAATAATGCCGCTTGCAGTTTAAAACTAAATAATTTTCAAGGAGTCAAGTTGTGCTCAAAGGTGCTAGATATAGAATCAAATAATGTTAAGGCCCTCTATCGACTTGCTGAAGTTTATATGAAAACTTCTGACTTGGACTTGGCTGAATTGGATGTTGAGAAAGCCCTTGCGGTAGATCCTCAGAACAGGGAGGTGAAATCAATGCAGAAGACACTGAAACAACTTCAGGTGGAGAGCTATAAAAGATATGCAAAGCTGTATTCTAACATGTTCTCAAGCATGGAGAAAGACGCTCGAGATATTGAGATTCCTAATATAAGGTGGGAGGTATTTGAGTTGATGATGAGTTCTTGGGTCGTTTCCCTGCTTGGTCACCTTGAGGACAAGGCGAAAGCGGAGCGTGGTGGAGTGTTGTGTATGTCAGCACAACTCAAGAGCATAATCTATTTTAGGAAGTATTGGTTTCTATAACTAAGACTTTCTCTATTAAGACTAGCTTACTTTTCAATTCAAATTGTAATGAGGCATGATTGGAATTATAATATTCTAACTGACCGGCTGATGGCCAGAGCACGTGGCCCATTAGCTGGCACGTCTGGCCCATCAGCTGCACGTCTCCTTGGGAGGCACCCCTTCTTTATAAGGGGTCTTTCTCTTTCGTTTTAGGGTTATGCAATAAGAAACTGGATTATCTTCTTCTTCCTCCGTCTCCTCTTCCCCTTTCCCACGCATGACGCTTAGTACTATTTGTGTTCCCCATCGGGACACAACACAGTACCTCCTCGTAACAAACCTTCTATCAGAAATATTGCCAGCTCAATCAGCATTTGTATGAGCTTTAAGAGTAAAATCACCTGGCCAAATAAGAATTCCATGAGACAATGTATTGCTAGCATAGCAAAGATTCTCTTAGTTACAGACAGATGGTTTATGCATAAATTGGCAAATTGTATTCGCTACATAAGTAATATTAGGTCGTGTATTTATAAAGTACTGTAATGCGTCAACCAAACTACGATAAATTGTAGGATCAGGAAGAATATCATGGTGTTGGAGCAGCTTTACAACTAAGTCTAGAGGCTCGAGCTAGCAGATCTTTTGCATACTAAGTTTGAGTAATGAAGAGACCATCAGATGTTTCATGAACTTGAAGTCCTAGAAAATGATGAATGTTACCCAGATCCTTAATGGCAAATTCAGTACTAAGATTAGAAATAAGTTGTGTAATATAGGCAAGATCACTACCAGTGACTAAAATATCTTCTGCATAGACCAACAAAATAGTAATCCTTGAATCTTGTTGTTGAATAAACAAAGATGTATCTGCAAAACACATTTGAAATCCATGTGCCAAAATAAAGGAAGACAAACGCTCATACCAAGCTCTAGGAGCCTGTTTCAAGCCATAGAGTGGCTTTTGTAACTTGCAAACATGTTTTGGAAAGGTAGTCTTCAAATCCCTGTGGTTGGAACATATATATTTCTGCATTGATAAAACCATATAAAAATGCATTTGACACATCCAATTGTTTTATCTCCCATTTATAAGTGATAGCAAGACTAAAAACAATCCTTATAATGGCAGGTTTTACAATGGGACTAAGGGTGCATTTGGAAGCTGAAAAAACCCATCTTTCAGCCCTGAAAGATGTAAATTTTCACCTATCAAGGCGAAAAGTGTTTGGAAGCTGAAAGGGTGAAAAGTGGTCGTTGACAGTGATAGGTGAAATTTTTTATCTTTTCACCTTTCAGGCTTGTGGTTGTGTTTAGTTGCTGAAAGGCTGAAAAGTGGCCCTAAAATGTGACAATTTTTCACCTTTCACCCTGAGTGAGAATCAGGCAGATGAGGGAGAGCTGAAAGAAAAAACTAACTACCGCCCCCTCGCCCATCGTCGGGCTCACTCGTTGTCACTCTCTTTCTCCCCGATGTGATGGCGGCAGTGGCGGCCTCGTTGAGCACCCCAGTCGCCGCCGCCACTGTCGTTGAGCCCCCCACCTCGACACTACCGCCGCCCCGTTGAACCGAAGGAGCCCGTGCCCCCCCTCTCAGGCAACTGCTAGGGTCGTACAAAGTTGATCACCTCAGTGTTTGCCTAAATCCTTACGCCTCCGTTGTCGCACCGTTGAGCCGAGGGAGCCCCCCTCCCTCAGTCATATCTCCCTCATGTGTAGTCAGTTTTCGGACATTTTTTTTATCATTATAAGAAAGAGCATTAAAAATGAGGAAAAATGAAAAAAAGAGCCAAAACACATCAGAAATGAGTAAGAAATGCATCGTTGAAGTTTGTCCCATTAAAAATCTATCGTGTAATCGATTACACGATAACCAGTGCTATCATGTAATCGATTACAAGATATTCGTGTGTTGGACTACACAATAGCTCAGCTATCGTGGAATCGACTACACAATACAAAAATTCCCCATTAAAATGGGACAAACTTCAACAGTTCATATCTCCATCATTTTTAGTCCATTTTTGGCCTTTTTTTGTTCTTCCTTATTTTTTATGCTCTTTTTGATCATCATGATATCCTAATGACCTTGATATTTTATTAAAAAACCCACAAAATCTACCATAAATAGTATGTGGTGGTTCAACATCATTATGATATCATCATTATAAGAAAGTGCATTAAAAATGAGTAAGAATGAAAAAAATTGGTCAAAATGGATCATAAATGAGTAAGAAACGCATCGTTGAAGTTTGCCCATTAAAAAGCTATCGTGTAATCGATTACACGATATAGCTCTTCCTATCGTGTAATTGATTACACGATACCCGAAGATGACGAATATTCCTTTCCAAACACACATCAGCGTGATTTATTTTAAATTTCTAAACATACTTATCCTTTCACAAATCAGGCCTGAAAATTTTCACCCTGACGCATGATTAGTTTCAGGTTCCCAAACGGGTTGTCACCAATCAGAAAAATCCCCCTAATTATTTTCAGGCTGATATAAATTTTCAACATTTCACCTATCAGCATCCAAGCACACCCTAAATGTGTCATGATAGTCTAAACCTTCTTGTTGATGATACCTTTTGCATGTCTCTTGATTTTGTATATCCACTGACAACCAATAATCATTCGATCAAATGGTGATACTAAAACCCATGTTTTCTGTTGTTGTAAAGCAAAAATTTATGATTGCATGGCATCTTTCCATTCAGAGAATTTTATGGCAACAGAATAAGATGAGGGCTCAGTTTGGGATGGACTATCAGACCTAACTGAAATATGCATAGAAAGTAGATTTCTAGGTTTAAAAATATCATTCTTACTCCTAGTGACCATAGGATGAATAGAAGTAGACACAGCTGTGACAATAGAAGACTCAGTTTGAGCTATTGTATTATGAGAGTCACAAGTAGAAGAAAATGGAATTGATTGACAAACTAGAGAACTATTATTAGAAGAAGAACTAATAGTTTTGAGCAATACAGTTGGTGAGAGTGACTGAGGAGGAGCTAGTAGAGGCACACCAGATACAGAAGTACAAGGAAAAGTCAGCAAAAGAAAATTCATTTTCATAAAATTGAACATGTCTAGAAATAAAAACTTTATGTGTTTGAATATCAAAGCATCTATACCCTTTTGAATAGGCAGAATACCCCAAGAAAACACATGGAGAAGATCGAGGTTCCAGCTTATGTTTAGTATAGGATCTTAACCATGGAAAACATCTAGATCTAAACACTCGAAAAGAAGAATAATCTGATAAAATTTGAAAAAGCTTTTGAAATGGTGAAATTGAATCTAAATAGATTGATGGCATCCTATTAATCAAGTAAGTTGTTGCGCATACAACTTCTGACAAAAAAATAATGGGTAAATGAGAAGTCAGGAGCAATGACAAAGCAATTTCTATCACATGTCTATGCTTCCTTTCTGAAACTCCATTCCGCTTAGGATTATAGGGACAAGACAGTTGATGAATGATATCACATGAATTAAACAATTCATTGAATTTGGAATTAACATATTCAGACCCATTTTAAGACCTGAAGTAAAGAATTTTTACATTGGAAAATATTTTTTGTCATTGATTTAAAATGAGAAAAATAAGCATACACCTTTGATTTATTTTTCATAAGATATAACCAAGTGAATTTTGAGAAATCATCAATAAAGATAACATAAAACCTAAATCTTAGAAAAACTAAAGTGCAGCTTGTGATTCTTGCTCAAAGCACAACCGGTACAATTTGACATTATTCTGCCTGAAACAGGAAGTTTTGAAATAGATACAATCTGATGAAATGTAGCATCAAATGGATGTCCCAGTCTACGATGCCAGACCACAAAAGACTGTTTAACAGCTAGTAGAGCAGATGCAGGTGTAGAAGAGTGCACAGAGGATAGAGTATACAAGCCATTATTACTGGCCCCTCAGAATAGAATTGTTTTGGACTTGTTGTACTGAACAACAACACCACAAGAGTTAAAAATAATAGAACAATCATTACCTTGAGCAAGTTTATGAATAGATATTAAATTTCGAGAGATATGTGGGATATCCAAGACTCTACGAAGATGAATAGAAGAATCAGCTGAGGTAAAGGTTTTAGAGCCAACATTCTGAATGGAAATAGACTCAACATTGCCTACCCCAACTGAGTTTCTACCATGTTAAGGAGCATGAACATCCAATTGTTGAAGATCAGTAGTGAGATGATCTGTAGCTGTAGCACCATAATCCAATAACCAAGTGGAAGAAGAGGGTGATGCCTCATCTGTATGTGTTGAATAGGTAACTTGAGCCTTGCCTTTTTCCCTTATAAAATTGATCACCGGAATTAGGAGAAGGTGGTCCATTATACGCAAGATTATACCTGTGATAGCATTTTGTAATAGGATGATTTGTCTTTTCACAAATTTGACAGGGAATATGATGAGCACCACCTTGATTATTGTTTCAAAAATTGGAGGATGAGCATTACTCTCGGAATATGTATAATTCTATGCATTTCCTTGATGATAATTGGACAAATTACCATGTCCACAAGAACCTCGAAATCCAGAATGCTTTTGATTAAAATTTCTTGAAGAAGTATTTGCTAGCATAGCTGATGGAGTAGGAAGTAGTGCACCATTACTCACTAATTTGAGAGTAATATTTGCTTCCTTAGCAAGCAACAAGATCCACAACTCATGCACTGAAATTGGAGAAGCCCTCGTAAAAATTGTAGTAGTAAATGTATCAAATGATTCAGGATGTCTTTTAGAGTATAAAGAGCAAGATCCTCATATGAAACTAGAGAGGATGCAATAGCAAGTTGATCGGCGAAATTCTTCAACTGATCAAGATATGCATTCATAGAAGAACCAAGATGCAATTTCTGAATTTGGAGCTTGAGATTCATGACATGAGATCGAGAGAGTGAAATAAACTTCTGCTCAAGAAAAAGCCACACCTCCCTCAGAGTCTTGTTTCCTATAATATGATAAGGAAGACTAGGTTAAAGAGTGGCAGTGATACGTAAAACTGTGACATCTATAGTAAAAACTCTTTATGGGTATTAGAACCAAGTCCCCTAAAAGCTTAAGATGTTAGGGAATGGACAAACAACGAAAATCAATCAAATGAATTGACAAATAATGGATTCAGAATAGGATCACCACAACCCTCATCAATATGCATAACAGGGCATTCAATAGTACCATCGATATAACCCACTAGATCATAAGTAGAGAGAAGATTATGCATTTGATCTCACAAATCAAAAAATTCGAGGAATCAAGTTTAACAGTGACAAGAGAACTAAAATTAGACACCAAAAGCTTCAATGATGTTGGAAGAGATTCCATGATCAATCTATTTCGAAGCCAACAATTCCAATCGAAGATGAACTTGCATAACAGAAATCGAAGAAGAAGAATAGACACGACCTTGAAAATGAAGAAGAAGATGATAGGAAGCTAACCCTTACTGTTTGAGAGCTCAGAGAAGCTCCAAGAATGGCGGGCAATAATTCTAGAAGCTCTCGAGAAAACCGAATATAACAGAGGGACAACTCCCCCCTCCTAGCTTCGATACCATATTGAAAAGCTAAATCATATTCTCATTAATTTCAAATGAAGACCTTACAAGGGTATATATACCCAATTACATGACAGATAAGCCGATCTGAGAAGCAGAGGTGGGGAAGTGGCCACTTTAGCAAGAGAACAACAAACAGAGTGTCGCTCGATCCGGCAGATCAAGAACAGATTCTAGATAGACTTGGATTTTAGAACGAATTTGGGAGAGAGATTTGGGATAAGCTCATATTTGATCGTCCCCAATTAGGATTCCTTCTATGGATAGGAAGGCTTAGATTTTGGCCGGGATTTGGAAGATCAGAATGGGAAGCTTTAGAGTTGTGCGTGGATTTGGATTGTGTCAGATATGTTGGGTTGATTTAGGGCTCTTGTTTGGGCTGCATATAAAAGAGAAGACGATGAACAATAGCCGGGAGGTTTTTTGTGAAGGGAGCCAACTGTTTCTCGAGAAAATAGGGAGAAATGGATTATTTTCAAGGGGCGCCAAACTCACATGCTACATTAAAACTGCATAGAGATGAGTTGAGAGACTGTCTCATGTTTGATATTTACACACCAACGACTCCTCCAAAAATAAAACTGACTCTCTCTTTTCTTTTTTCCGTGACTAGCTAAATTTTATGCATTGAGGCTAAGATGAAACCTTGACTAATTTGATTCATCTCTGTTATTTTACTCTCAATTTTATTTGATGCATCTTTACTTCTATGCTTAATGGAAATTTTACTATGTTCTATTCTATTTGTCCATAGATAATAGAGAGGATTTATAGTAAAGGTATAGAGATTGCTAATGTTTGAGAGATCTTAATATATTCTAAAGTATTTTATTGAATAAAGATTAAATTTTTACTTTGTTCGAGACAGATAGATTTATTGAATTGGTATTAATTATCTTAGTTGCAACGTCCGAGAGGGCTGCCAATTTCTCTTAATTATGCATATGTCCAAGAAGAACACGGGTAATTTATAAATTCAAATTATATGAACCTCAACTGATGGTGAATTAACTTCGTTAATGGTGGATTCAAAAGCGTTAGTGTCTTCGTACATTAGATTTTATTATTATTTTAATTAGTTAAAATTCATTTTTTTCTGTTAAGATCAGTTAAGCATAATCTTATAATTAGGTTGAATTAAAAATTCAACTCCCTGTGGGATCTACCTAATCCTAAGATTAAAATCCAATGGCTCAAAGGGCCTCGGCTCATGCAGCCCACGTGAGCATTGGCCATAAAAACTTCATAATAGACAACTTCAAACAAACTGAACTCCAAGTTGGACAACTTGTTTATTTAACCATCAAATGAAGGTGCACAATTTATTTTGGACAGTTGGGAGATCACAAGGTATGCAATTTCCATAATAAAGATTTATTTTTTTGTTTGGATAATTGAAAATTTTATTAAACCCAAAAGGTAGAAAGAAAAGAAGCAACAGACCAACACTCCTTGTTATATTGCTTTGTTTAAGCATTAATTACTAAAGTCGGACCACCTTGGAAAAAAGTACTGAAGATTGAAAGGAAAAATGGGGCACCAAAAAAAAGGGATAGCAGATTATTAAAAGGGAAAAGTTTAAATGAGGTCGCTCTCATATTGCTTATATGAGGCCACTTTGAATTGTAGCCGTTGGATCTTGATCTGACGGATACAAATATCCATAATGTTCTCACCCACTCCTTGATGTGACACACTTATCAACCCACTGATTTGATATCCACTCTCCGATCGGAATCTAATGGTAATAAAGATTGGCCTCATGCTCCTTATATGAGAACGATCTCATGTAAACTCATCACTAAATGGATTTTATAAGTGTAACATAAAGTAGAAAATGTGCAAGTAGGAAGAAACCAAACAATTGAACGCTTCATTAAATTCTCTAGTTGAGCAAGATTTCAAAGAAGATTGGGCCTATGAGATCAAAACGAGCTTTCATTGCAGCTCAACCATATTTCTCTAGTTAGTACATCCAAGCAATCCTTTCAAGAGTTCAGTTAATGTGCATTTCCGTTGGCCGCTTGTACATGTTCGTGTATCAAATTCCCAAGCTCCAATTCCATCTGTCTTTGAAAATCTGCCATATTCATGTGCTCACTCTCATCCGGCACAGGCCCTAATACTGTTTCGTCGTGTTTGTCAGCTCCCGCTTGAACTTCTTCCTCAACCCTTCCATGCTCCATTGTTGTCACTGCTTGTTGTTTCTTCACCTTTATCCGGTACAGGATAAATGCAAGCAATATGCAGAAAATTAAAAAAGCTCCTCCGGCCGATAGACCCACAATGAGGGCAATGTGGCTCTTACCAGAATGCCCCAAATTTGGGTTGCCAGTTGTGCTGAAAGTTGAAAGGTAAAAAACTAGAGAAAATAAGAACTCTCATCATATATCCCATGATAAATAGAACACATCCAAGGCTATTAAAATGGAAAGTAGGGAGCATATAAGATTCATGATTGAAGTTTCCAATGATTATGTTTCTTACTTTATAGCAACCTTCTGGTTATTTTGAAGAGAGTCCGGCAAGCTTCCTGAGAAATCATTGTAGGCCAAGTTCCTGTTGGAGAAACAAAAGTAGAAATTAAGCATATTGTATGCAATCCTTTTTTATGCTTACCAATGACTTACAATTTCTTCAAGTTGGGAAGCTTTCCAAGAAAGTCTGGAATTGGGCCGCTGAGTCTGTTGTAACTTAAATCACTAGAGAAAACATTAAAATTAGATTACTTTTTTGCTGAACATAAAACAACATACTTACGCAAGCAGGCCTTCCTGATGAAATAAATTATGAACTACTACTGAATTATGTAAACTTACATGATTTCAAGGTCTTGCATTTGACTGAAATCCCTTAATGGACCTTGGAGGCCATAGCCAGCCAAGTGCCTGCCTCAATTGTAATTGGAACCAACGGGAGTGATCAATTAAGTCCATATACAATATTGTTGTCTCATAAATCACAGTATATGACTAGTAACAACAATTAAGAACTTTTATTTTCAACAAAAAGTAAGAAGTTGGTTAGTAGATGATCTTACAAAGCAGTTACTCGGGGTGGCTCATTCTCATTGCATGTCAGCCATTCCCATGCAGTATTGGTCGGTAAGCACGGGTCACCTGTCCATCTACTTAGCCTTTGGGAATTATAAGACAATTGCTCCAATCCTTTCACTGTGGCAGATCATGATCGAAATCAATATTCGAAATGCAACTACAAAACAAAAACTCCACAACGGTAAAAAGTTTAAAATGGCAACATCCAATGCAAATTGAAGTAGGGGAGCGTAAGTCGCATGTATGAATGCACGTAGATATATATCTACAATCTGTCTACGTATCAATGCATATGCATGTATATGGCAAAAAAATGCATTTATGTATGTATGTATGTAATAAAGAAGGGCACTAACAATCATCTTCGTATGTCCCATTCACTAGCTTCTGGCTCACAGCGAACAATTCCAGTGCATTAATGATAGGTGGGTAATCTGAGCTTGTACTGGGCACCAAAGACAAATTCAGTGAGCCGGTAATCGGATTTGTGAGCACATAGTACTCGAGACATTGCATGGGCGTGGTGGAGACGGTGACATTGGTATCCTCGCCATCAAGGTATATATTGAAGGTCCTATTGCCAAGGAGAATAACCTCAGGCTCATTGAAGTAGAGATTGAGGTAGTAAGCGGTGGGCTTGGACTGGGGAAGGTTGAGGGAGAGGTTGAGATCAACGAAGGCAGCCGCAGATTCGACACCGGTAACAAGCACATCCGATGGTGCGAGGTCGGGCACATCATTTTGGGGTGGCAATGAATATACTTTGTTGTACTTGACGTATTCTGGAACCCAAATGCGGGCGTATGCATCTTGTGGATACCTGTTTACATTAGTGCTAGTTGGATCAGATACTGCTTAATTTACACACATTTATCAGGCAAACTTATTTGTGCTACAACACATTAATTTCATTAATTCTTTGAAAGTCAATTGAAATGATGCAGATTAAATTTAAATAACTACGTTAGCCACAGTTTTACAAATCAAGTATTGAATTAAAGATCTTTTGTGACATTGTCCTCATTGCCATATTATGTCAATTTATTACCGAAGTGCTTATACATGTCTTACACTAGAATAGCTTGAAAAATACAATGAATGGCTTACCAAATAGCTTCATTTGTTATGGATCCGTAGTCGAACCGATCCACAGTGAACAGTGCATAATTACTCTCCATGGCGCCATACATGTCCGAAGCTAGATGGACCATGTCAATGGTAGACACAAATGGAATCTCATCAGGATACGTCCTCGACACACAGACACTGATGCTCCCCCCCTTGGCCACGACGATCGCCTCATGTGAAAAGGGCCGATCGGTGGCTGAATTATCGACGGTTGCCCACGAGTTCGCGTTCAAGCTGAGATCAAACCTGGGAGGAACGTTCTTTCCATCATAATTTCCATAAAAGAAGGCTGCTCGGACCTGGTACTTCTCGTCGGCTGAGGCCGGCAGTGTGTAGCAATTCTTGTTTTGGTCCAGGAAGTACCGGAGAGTGCTCATCTGGGTGGGTAAGATGTCTGTGGTCTCTTGGACCTGAGCGTTGTGGCCGGAGCTGATGAAGGTGGCATCAGATTGCCACTTAAGGCCTGTGCTAGTGTAGTCATAGTATGGACTGTCTGCTCCACAGTCGATTCTCAACCAAGTTGGACCTGCAATTTTATACAGGAATCAAACACATGCATGCAATTTTTTGATTCTACATATTTAGAGGACTTAGGATATACCTTGGGAGCATGCTTGGCGGGTGAGCAAGAATAGCAATAAGAGAACCTGCGGAGTCATCTTCTATTAGTGTGGATTTTTCCTCTGTCATGATCTTGAAGCAATTAGAGGGACATAAGCAGGGATGAATGATGATAAGATAATTTGGGTCGATTAAATAGAGGGATGTGTCTTTTGTGTTTGTCACTAGGCATGGAAATGGAAAAGATCAGTGTACCGTTGCGCAGAGTATGTTCTCGTTGATTGTATAATATTGCAACGGCCTTTAACCTGGCCGTGGTATTGTGAGTTTCTGAGATTTCGTTGCAAACAAGGCATCTCTTTATTTCATTGTCAGTTACGATAATCCGATGCCAGTCAATGGTCCAAGCCTTAAAAAATATGCAAGTTGCCTGAACTCTTTAATTTGATCACAAGGCATACAACTTAGGTGGAAATCCCCTTCCGTTGTATTAATTTTGTTTTTTACTGCATCAATGGTCATGTTCACCTGGTAAAATTTTGGCTTGACACATAAGCCGGCAACCTATTGGTGTAAGTAGACAAAAATTATATTCCCTCTCGTCACTTTTAATCCATATAATTTTTTTCAAATGAACTAATTTTTTAAGTATATTAAAAAAAACTGTATTTATTAAATGTGATCGTAGGGAATAGTATGGACCGCGTCCACTTTGGGCAAATTATAAAAGGGTTCTAAGCTAGGGCTGGGAAAAGAACCTAACCCGAATCCATTGTAAAAATAAGATCGGGTGTGGGTTTGGAATTATTACTCGTTCTTCAATAGGGTTGGCCGGTTGGGTAGGGTAATTACACTCACAACTCAACCTCAACCCGGCCAACCTATTTAAAAACAGTTAGAATACTTCTCCGATACAAAATCTAAAGTTAAAGTTATTATATTAATTTTAAAATAATAAAAAGCTTAATTCAACCTTATTTGTATTCAGATTTAGCCAAATAGTCTCAATTTTGAGTTGCTAACGTACGATGTTAACAAAAGCTTAATTCAATTTAGTAAAAAAGTTACTAAAAGGGGGGGAAGGTTTGATTACCCGCATACCCGACCCGACCTGACCATTTACCTTTTTAGACCTGTTTCATTAATAAAATCCACCCCGATTTAAGTAACTTTTTGAAATATCCCACCCGACCCGATTACCTGCCTTGTTCTAAGCTCCAATAATTTGGGCTAATTAGGTTAAAAAGATGAGCATGCATTATATTATTAATTTATTTATAATATTAAAATAGACAAGAGGACAGACCGCCTCTGCCTCATGTCCTTGCATGGGTGCTGCATTTGTTCATTGTTAGGAAGCCGGCGTTTCTACTTGTTGGGCACCTCGTCAGTTTTGTTGCATGGCCACTAAAAAAATTCCTTGTTATTAATTAGAATTAGGGATTTCGCATAGGTTGTCATTGCATTCTATGGGGTTGGATGAGGAAGGTTCAGGTAGAAAGTTCCTTTCCAATGGTTTCAAAGGGAATTAAAAAGATTTCCGTCACTCTCATCTCCAATCCCTTGTCCTTACGGCTTACGGTGATGGGGACTCTCCGGCAATGAAAGGGGTGGCTCATTTACCATTTTCAATGCAGTCCCTCCTCCTCCTCCCTGATTGAGGACTGCTTGGTGTTAGATTGTCGGCGAAAGGGGAATCATGGTCTCTTTCCTTTGGTTCTCTGTGAGTATATGCTCGATCCTCTTCAACCTTTATTCTCTTTATAGTTTTTGGTGTAGGATTCAGGACTGGGATATTTACTGTTCTTCCTAAGATGGATCTCTGATCGGGTTTTGGGATGATTTGGTGAGTTGTTGTTTCTCCTGTCAGAAAGTCTTAGGGCTACTGCATGGCTTTTTCCCTTTGTAGTGAACTAGATTTCATTAATCACATTGGTTTCTAAGCTTTATCAGTTTGGTGGTTGTAAAAAAAATATCTTTTGCGCATTCGCTGTTTTGTGAAAATGGTTGTTTGAGGAAATTTTTGTAGGTGTTTGTGGGAATGCCACACTTGAAAGATGACTATAATATAACTCACCTAGTGTGAAATGATTTTTATGAACAACTTGTGATTATTTGTGATCAGGTTCATCAAATGTAAAATGATGTCAATAGTTAAATATTTGAGACTTGAGACTTTCTTCTTCATGTAGTCCTCAACACTTGCAGTCCAGCTGGAGAGCCATAGATCATATTTATTGGTGTTGAATTTTGTCTACTTAATTAAAGGTGATAACTTCTATATTGCCAATGTTTGGCTCTAGAATTTAGCCCGAGTGTGTGCAGTTGAACATCTGCATCGGTATAAGTAAAAATTATAAATCGGCCAATCAATGTACATAGTAAAGTTGGTATACCATTCGTATTAGTACATTAAACAATGTTTTCATGAGGACCTATAATATCAAAGAAAATATAGCAGCTTACAAATCACCCTTTAATCTTCACAAATTATATGAATCCCCACTACCATGCCGTAGTTGCAGGTTCTTCTTCACATTAAACAATGTTTGCATGGATAAAAAAGTGCTTGAAGGCCAGCCTGAAGTTGGGCACGTAGGCCTCAAGCCCCTTGTGCATGAACTTGCATTGCATGTAAGTTAACACATAGCGCTCCAAAGTGAGGAGGACCAACGGTGCAAGTGTGGTGATTTTGGCTTTGAGGACTTTGCCGACGATGGCTGGGTGGTTCCTTGCGAGGGCGAAGCCTACCAGGCACTGTGCGTCCTGTTTGTGCACAAAGTGTTATGCCCGGTCGTTGGTACCTATGTGGTTACGGATCAGTTGGATTGGGCCCGCTCGTCAGGTACCCACCAATTTTTGGTCGCCCAGGTAAGTTCAATGGGTCACTAAAATTGGACAGGAGAATGCAAGTCTCCAACTTTACAAGCTACACAACTTTCTCACAGCAGGAAGAGGGGGGGATGGATATCAGTTTCCATTGCACCTTGTTAAGGTATATATGTAGGAGTCGATTAAATCAAAAGCGTGCAGCTTCATCGAATCTGAAACCTTCTCATTAATTACCCGAGTTTGCAAAGCATGGGATTTTTTTATGTAGTGGAGTAATTTTTTTTACCTAAAAATTTAACAGTTTACTAAACAGGTCTATACAAAAGCATCATGGCCTTGATATAACCTCCTTTCTACCAAGTGCACTTCCACTAATTAGCAATTGTTTACATATTCTACGACACAAATCTAAATAAAGTTAAAAAACTCATCCCACCGTCCAGAATTATTTTTAGCATAAGGTTTTTCAAAATGAACTAATTTAACTCTATCAGGACTTGCTAATTCAAAGAGATAATCTAAAAGCAATTAATACAACGAGCAATTTTTGCCCACAATTTACTCAAAGGCCCAGTGGTATTCTTTGCGGAGAGCTGCTTCTTCCTCGGTCGTGTAATCGTTCTCAACGCCAAAAATCTTCCTCACCTCTTCCACACTGCGGCCCCGAAGGGACATAGCCAGAGTCTTGGACATAAGCTCTTGCAGTGACTCCACATTGAGATAGTTGGCAGCCATTATGAGCTCCAACTGAAAGTAGATATCCCCATTAGAAGCAAAGTCCATGTCCCATCTTTCTAGCTCCTTGGATGACTTCCTCCCATTATCTGATTCTAGTGCGTGTTGCTCGCAGTATTCAACAACCTTGGTGAGGACTTTGGATGTCACGTTATATATAGGAAAAAAGTCATTGTCCTCGGCCAACTCTTGTACAACCTTCATCTGGTTAGCAATTTCTTCGGACACTTCAAAGAGCACGCTGTTCGAGCTCTTAAGAGTGAGCCTTCTTTTACCTGCAGCCAGAACTCCATACTGGTGGCGGCGTCTACCAGGATATATGCTCCACAGCAATGTTAGAGCAATACATAAAATACCAATTACTACTGTAACAAACCACTCCATGACTTTACTTCAGATTCCTACAAACATGGAAAATAGTGAATGCTTGCAGTAGATTGAATAACATGAGGTAAAGATTTACATGTGGATCCTACCAAAAAATATAATTCTTCTCTTTTTATTAAAAAAAGGCGCTTTCAAACATGCACGAGAAGATTTAAAAAGAGTTGAAGGGCACTCCAACATCACATAAACCAACATAAATAATGATGAAAGATAAACACTTGATGAGAAAAATATGAGAAGAAATATTATAGCATCTCACTTACAAAAAATTCAGTAGGAGGAAGGCGCTTATATGTATCATGCAATAAAACCTTATTCATCACGTATCACAATAACACAGACCATCAGAGAGGATAATAATAACAGATAATCTAGCAATGGGGTTGTACCTTGGCTCTATTCCACAACCAACTAGCTTGCGAGAGGACGAAGGAAGTTTAATTATTACAACATATAAAATTTGTTACTGATAACTAGTGCTTATATAGAAAACCAACTCGGGGTCAGGAAGAACTCCTATAACAAGTAGGACTAGTAGAGGATCTCATAATTAAGAGGAAATAATGAAGCGCCTGACGTTCCTAATTCTATCGAGTTTTTTATTGGTCAATTTTAGGAAAGGAAACCAATGTATGGAAAAAAGAAAGTACGTCTATTCTGGACTCTTCGTTGTTCTTTTTTGGCTACGACCAAATAGGGCCTTTAAGAGGAAGAGTTGATTTCTTGCATACCATCAGTTAATTACTTAATGTCTATACAAGAACCTATTAACAAGATCCTATTTAGTAAATTTCCTTACATAATCTTTACCCATGCCCTCCGCCACTGGCTGGATGCCAACGGTTTAATATGCGCCAAGCCCACCTGTCCTCTATGTGAATGGACACGGCCGCGTGATTAGGGTTGTGCCGCCCAAAGGTGCTACACTTCTTTCGTTTCTTATGGCGTGTTTGTTTTTTTAATTTTATTACTAGCCAAATTGGATGTACAAAATGCACTTGTTGACATGACTACACGCTTTGCACTATTCCTCATTTTTCTGGTAATTACGATTAGTACTATTATTAAAAAAAATTTATTATTGTTAATATTATTTATATACCTTTATTAATTAGCATCCCGTAGAATATAACCTTACAATTTTTTACCATTGACTACGAATTTAGTAGTATACTGAGAAAACTAATCAAATTAATTAACATCAATACTAGTCGTCCCCTTTATCACGAAATTCTTAGGATTAAGAAGTAATGTAAGTTTTTTAGAACACGCTTAAAATTGTCCATTCCATCCCTTTATTTTCAATAATCCTCCCTCCATCCTGAATTAGTAGTACCATTTGGTTTTTCAAATCAGCTCATTTTAGAAAACCAAATGTTACTACCGATTCCGGATGGAAAGAGTAGTATAGATTGTCTTTGCTTATGTTAACCACTTAACCGAAAATTTTCTCGTCAATTTGAGAAATGAGAGACAATTTAAAAATCTATTAAAATGACAAATTTAGTGTCATGCATTTGTAGTGCATGGGGGTGGAGATCCGTCAGATCATGTGGGCCCCAAAAAATTCTGAAGGCTCTGATACCTGAGCAACCTTAGTGATACCTGAGCAAGTAGTGAACGAAGCCTAATCTTACCTGTAAAAGATTGTCTAAAGACAATAAATTGAAATAAAATTAGTAAAATTTAAAAATGAGTCTAAGAGTAAACATTAAGTAAATAATCAAACAATTGAAGTATTCATTACATATCTAAGGCATATATGTTCTCTGACTACAATGTGGAAAAAATAATATGGGCCCTGGCTCATGCATGGGGGCACTATGAGCCGTCGAATAGAGATCTGACGGCACGTGTTATTCAAACCTGCCTTTCCCTGTATAATATGTGCTGCCCGCATTTAAATCCGACCGACCTGCCCAAACGCAGTGAGCGATGGTGCATATAAACTTATTACCTTGAAAAAAAATGCCAAAAAGAGTGGATATTGGACAATAAAATAGTGGTTTCACTGTTCATGTCAATCCAAATTCATATTGCTTTTAGATGTAAAAAAAAAAGGCAATCATCTCTAGTTATAAACCCATAATCCAGCAATATTTCCATTCAAGTGTTCAAAGCACATTTCCGTTGGCTCCTTGTACATGTTCAAGTATCAAATTCTCAAGCTCTAATTCCATCTGCCTTTGCAAATCTGCCATAGCCATGTGCTCACTCTCATCCGGAGCAGCTGGCTGATCTGTTGTTTCAGTTTCCTTGGCAGCAGTATCCGCTTGAAGTTCTTCTCCTTCAACAACAATTCCATGCTCCACCTTTGTCTCTTCAGCTTGTTGAATTTTTCTCTTTCATTGGTATAGAGTAAATGCAAGCAGCGGGCAGATGACCACAAAGATCAGAGAAGCTCCTCCGGTGGATAGCCCCACAATTAGGGCAGTCTGACTCTTACTAGAGTGCCCCACCTCTGAGTAACCAGTTGTGCTGAAAAGTTGTGAAAAAGGTCACAAACTAGGTAATAAGAACTCCATATAGAACTGTAGAAATTAATACACAATTGAAGCTTCCATCAACATTATGTGTAAATTACTTTATTGCAAGCTTCTTGTTATTGGCAAGAGAATCCGGCAAGCCTCCTGTAAATTCATGGTACGCCAAATTCCTATTGAAGGGACAAAAGACGAAATTCAGCATACCACCATTAAATTTTTTTTTATGGTTTCTTTGAAGCATATAGTCAACTGACTTACAATTCTTTCAAGTTGGGAAGCTTTCCAAGAAAATCTGGAATTGGCCCACGAAGGCTGTTGTTGTGTAAATCACTAAAAGCGAAATTAGATCATTTATTTCTGAACCACAAATGATGGAAGATCTAGACCTAATGAACTAAGTCATCAAAACTTACATGATTTCAAGGGCCTGCATCTGACTGAAATACTGTAGCATACCTTGTAGGCCATAACCAGCCAAGTACCTATCTCAATTAAAATTCCAGCCAATGGAAGTAATGAGACAAATACTATATTGACGCAAAATAATAGTCCATGGTTATTTCTTAAAGAACGGCTTACATGAGACAGGTCTCATGCAACTTGCATGGCCGAGTCATCTCGAGCCATCAGATTTCGACTTGACGGCTCAGTGGGCTGGTGAGAATGAACCATCACATGGCCCAAAGTACCGTTAGATCAAGATCTGATGACTGGAAATTACTTGGGCTCATGCATGAGACAAGTTTCATTTAAACTTTTCCCTTCTTTTTTTCCATGTCCGAAAAAAATAGGTAAAGTTCAGATTATTTCTCATATTACTTTTCCCACTTGTGGGTTCACTGTGCAAACTGGATCTATCTTTTTCGGACAGAGAGGGTATTCACAGCAATGAAAGATAAAAAAAAAAAGATTTGTAAAGAGAATAGCTTACAAAGCATTGACTTTTGGTGGGTGATCTTCATTGCATCTTAGACATTCCCATGCCGTGTTGGCTGGTAAGCACGGATCACCTGTCCAACTACTTAGCCTTCCGGAATTATATGCCAATTGCTCCAAACCTTTCACTGTGACAAATCATGATCAAATACTCAATACCAATATTACAAATGCAACGAGGAAACCAAGAGCTGTTCAACTCACCACGACGATCGCCTCATGCGAAAAGGGCCGATCGGTGGCTGAGTTATCGACGGTTGCCCACGAGTTCGCGTCCAAGCTGAGACCAAACCTGGGAGGAACGTTCTTTCCATCATAATTTCCATAAAAGAAGGCTGCTCGGACCTGGTACTTCTCGTCGGCTGAGGCCGGCTGTGTGTAGCAATTCTTATTTTGGTCCAGGAAGTGCCGGAGAGTGCTCATCTGGGTGGGTAAGATGTCTGTGGTCTCTTTGGACCTGAGCGTTGTGGCCGGAGCTGATGAAGGTGGCATCAGATTGCCACTTAAAGGCCTGTGTTATTGTAGTCATAGTATGGACTGTCTGCTCCACAGTCGATTCTCAACCATGTTTGACCTGTAATTTTATTCAGGAATCAAACACATGCATGCAATTTTTTTATTCTACCTTGGGAGCATGCTTGTCGGGTGAGCAAGAATAGCAATAAGAGAACCTGCAGAGTCATCTTCTATTAGTGTGGATTTTTTCCTCTGTCATGATCTTGAAGTAATTAGAGGGACATAAGCAGGGATGAATGATGATAAGATAATTTGGGTCGATTAAATAGAGGGATGTGTCTTTTGTGTTTGTCACTAGGCATGGAGATAGAAAAGATCAGTGTACCGTTGCGTAGAGTATGTTCTCGTTGATTGTATAATATTGCGACGGCCTTTTAACCTGGCTCATGTGGTTTTGTGAGTTTCTGAGATTTCGTTGCAAACAAGGCATCTCTTTATTTCATTGTCAATTACGATAATCCGATGCCAGTTAATAGTCCAAGCCTTAAAAATATGCAAGTTGCCTGAACTCCTTTCAGAAAGATCCAATTTCTTGGTTTAATTTGATCACAAGGCATACAACTTAGGCATACAACCGTTGTATTAATTTTGTTTTTTACTGCATCAATTGTCATGTGCACCAGGCAAAATTTTGGCTTGACATACATAAGCGAGTTTTTTCCATATTACTTGGCACCAACTTTGATATTCCCATATTACCTGATTTTTCCCGTGAAATCTCATATGACCCGGAATCTGGACTTGAAGTACCCAAAATGCCCTTTCTTCTGTTATGTCCAACACGAAAAACACCAAGGGTTCTCCGGCGATTTCCATCGGCGACTTCACCGGTGACCGGTGAGTTCAAGTGGCGATTCAACCGGCGACCCCTGCGGATTTTGACAAGCCTATTTGCGTCCCACATCTCGATTTTGAGCTGCCCCCCTGCTGGATTTCGACAACACGACTGAGGGAGAGTGCAAAAAGGCAGCGATTTGAAGCGTATATGTCGGTATTTCGGATCTTCAACCTTCTGAGTTCCCCTGCGGATCCCTCCGCCTGCATGCAACCGGCGGATTGACCGATTGAGCTTCGGTTGACCGCGAAGAAGAGTGTGAAAGGCACCTGCGAGGAAATATACACATACACACGACTAAACCGCGGTAAGTTACAACAATCATTACTGATTTTAGCTTCATAAGATCCGACTTTTGGATTTTAAATTTTTACTATGAACTATACAGTCGTGTCTGTAAAAGACACGACTTTCTATTTAGTTGTGTACGCGACAACACGACTTTTATATTTTTGTGTTTCACCGACACGACTTTTCTACTGACCACTCTACCTCACTCCTTGCAGATGGATAAAAAAATAGATGAGTTTATGGAGGAAATACCATTAGAAGAGGAGGAGGATTAGGATTTTCTCTTGGCACCTCGACAGCGAAATCAGAGGGGCAGGAAGAGGAAGGCTCCGATAGACCAACCAGTAAAGAGAACATATAATGCGCAACCGGTGCTTCGGACGTTTTGTCAATCGGGAGCGATGAAAAAGTGTGCGGCCCTCCTACAGCGTCACCAAAGATGTGCCCAAGTGATCAAAGATGCTGGTTTCGCTGTCATTTTTGAAGGTGAGGACGTAGTTGTATCTCGGAACCTCCTCGACCATTTGGTCAGGTACTGGGATGAGTCGGCGAAGGTCTTCAATATCAAGGGCAGGACGCTACATTTCACAGAGCAAGAAGTTGCTCTTATCGCTGGATTGCCCGCAAAGGGCGAAAGAGTTGAGGTCCTCCCCTCCTTGACACGCCGACCGGAAGGTCAATTCTTCAGAAAGCACTTCGCCGCGAGGAGAGCGGATATTCCACAGATTGAGGAAATCATAGACAAGCTTAGCGCGGGCGAACTGAAGATGGAAGAGGAGGACATGGCGAGGATGATCATCTACCTCCTCTTCTGCACGGTGCTGTTTCCACACAGCACTAGAGAGGTTCATCCCTGTTTGTACCGTTACATGGACGACCTCCCAAGGTTGAGATCATACAATTGGGTTGGGGCTATGCATAAGATGTTGGTTTCTGGTATAACCCACACCAGCAGACTAGTGGTGCGAAATCGCAAGGAGGGTGCCTGGGCGGTGGATACCTAAACGGCGCCGCATATGTCCTTCAGGTATGTAGCATTCATAGTCTTCGAAAGGCAAATAAGTCTTATACAATACCACTATATTTATAGTCGTGTCTTATGCAACACAACTATATTTATAGTCGTGTATGATAAAACACGACTAGGTATATAGTCGTGTTGTATACGACATGATCATAGTTCAATTTGTGTACTATTTATAGTCGACTAAGGCAACAGCGCCTTGTAATAATGTTTTCATCTGTTTACTATGCAGATTTAGTTTTTCGAGCACACGACAATCTTCCATCCTATCGTGGGCCCTACCAGTCCACGGGCCAAAAGGTGGCCAGGAAGTGGGGCCCTCATTACAGAGGTGAAGAAAGGTGCACAGAAGAAGTACCGTATGGCCGACTATTGGATGGGAGTGTTCCACAATCTCGAAGTATGGGACGAACTCATCGACGTAATCAACCACATGGCCGGAGAGGCATCTCTCCTTGCTTTGTCAACCTCAGTGGCCCCTCCTCCGCGACGGCAGAGGCTGGAGAGGCCGGAAATGAAGAGGAATCCCAACCAACCTACACCCCCTTCCTCGAGGATGGTTGCTCAGTCCACTGCAACTGCAATTAGGCGATTGGAGGGTGCGCTTCAGGGCATACAGTCACTAATTGAGATAGATCTATCTTCGTATGAGGAGATGGGAAGGAGTGTCGGACCTCTGCAAGAGGTTCTCCAATCTATAAAGGCCTCTGCCGCCTCAGCGTCAATGCTGTTAGAGGGTGGTCAGATCTTTGAGCATCCCAAGCAGGAGAGGACTGAAGAGCCGACGAAAGAGCCAAAGAAGCGGCCCTAAATTGAGCCAAAGAAGTCATCAGTGCATCAGATGGAGTCAAAGAAGCGGCCCCATGACAAGGAGCATATGAAGAAAACTCTGATTGGTATGCGGACAAAGGAGATGGCAAGGAAGTCACATCTCGATTCGACGAAATGGGGTAAAGGTAAGTTGTAGACAATTATTTATTTTCTCGTGCCACATGGTACACGACTATTATATTTGTCGTGTTTCATGCTACACGACTATGTAGTTTATCGTGTTTCATAAAACACGACTATGTTCTTTATCGTGCTGCTACTGATACGAATAAATAAAATGTCATTTTAGCTCTCATCAAACGTGTGGATGAGGAAGTCAAGATTCAACGGGCTACAAAGAGATCCTCCACCAAGTTGTTTTTGAATAAGCTCCAACCAGAGTTCAACGAAGATATGGAGCGTGCAGAAGTCGAGTCCCGTCCGACCTATGGACGGGACCTATTCCCCACTGGTCTAGTGGTAAGGAAGAGAATGAGGACTGCCTCCGCGAGGGAATTGCAGACGATTAGGGAAGATGACTGATCAAACCCAAGAGAAGGTTGACAAATTGTAATATATACTCGGTAAGTCCGAGGTCGAACCACAGGGAATGATGTAAGATTATTCCTAACTAATTTAAAACTACTTAGCTTAGCAAATTAAAGTTCTTATCTGGAAATTTTGTAGAGAAATTATAATTTAACTAACTACTAAAATGACGATTAAAGATTCAAGTAAAACTAATTAAAGTTAGGCAAAGATAATCAATTGAAAGATATCAAAGCCTCAAGGATCAATTATTTAATTAATACTTCTACGTCTCTTTAATTACGCAATTAGAATCAAATAATGATTTGACCTAATCGGAAGATATTTCATTCACGTTCATCATATCCATTAACATAAAAATATCGATCGAATATTTATCATTAACAAGCATAGTCTACTAATCACAGGGAATTATAAGCATTCGTCGTACCTTACGTTGACGACAAATCAAATAATTATATAGATTATGACTTTATCAAAACATCACATTCAATCAAATAAGCATTTAACACTTTTTCATAGACGTAGAAATATCAATCAAATAACGTCACCTTTAGCTTTGACAAAAGATTTAGCTATTCATATTCAAGAGAAAAATCAGATTTAGAAGAAATTGCATTTAAAATAATGTTGCAGGAACACTCTAGCAAAACACTGTTCACAGGACACTATTCATCGTCTTCTCCAAATGCCCGACACTGTAGCAGTTCGCGTGCACTGTAGCAGATGCAAAAACGGAACTTTCTTGTTCTCCCTATCTTCTCCCTTCGATTCCTCTTCCTCCTCTTCAATTTCCGGCCAAATCCCGACGAAATCACGGCCCAAAACCTCAAAAACAAGGCTCTGTTTTTTTCTGAAAAATAGAGTCCAGAACAGTCTGTTTCGTCAAAACCCCAAGCGCTCCCCTCTCGATCCTCCTCTTCTTCGGTTTTTATAAACAATTCCCGAGAGTCCTAATTCGATTCCCGATTCTAAATTCGAGTTGATTTCTCTAAATAACCAGATTGAGCATGATCTCCTTCCAATTCGAGATCCAGGCAACCCATACGAGAACCTTCCAAATCCACGCTTCCTTCAGTAACTTTCCACACTCGGTACGACTCTTTGAGTTTCCAATTTGAAGACGATTTTGATACCCCTGTAATTCTTCCGGCCAAGCCCATCAATTTCGGATTTGGATAAACTCAAATCCGTCACGAAATCGAAGCACGACTCCTCTGTTTTCTCGATTTGAACTCTAATCCACTGTGAAATCAAAGCCGAATCTTCCACTAATATATCATCTCCCAGCTGTTGTCGGAGCCGCCGTAATCCAGAGCCACCGCAACCCCCGTCTCGAGCTTCGCCGTCATGGCCATGACCGCTCTGTTCTGTTCCTCTGTTCCGATCGCATCAAGTGCCTTCCTCCGCCGCCATTGCCGTCCAGCTCCGCCGCTTCGATCGCCCAACCAGCTCCGGTCGCCCAGCCGTGACCCATCGCCGGCGTCATGTCCTACCGACACTCTGCCGGCGCTCGAGCAGATGCTCGAGCGCCCTGTTCTCATCCAGAACGAAGACACCCGAGCTCTGGCTCGGGTTGTTTCGTTTTCTTTTTTTATTTATTTATTTATTTTCTGACCCAAACTGGACCAGTTTAAATTCCTTTCTTTTCTTTTTTTTTCTTTTAATCAAATAAAACCCGTCGTAACGATCTCAACCGCCGATTCAAATCCGAACGTCAGTACTTTAAAAATAAACGCCCATCTTCCTTTAAATGCATCATCAACAGTTCAGATTCTTCAATACGCGTCATATCAGCTCTTGGGTCACTTTGGCATTTCAAAACACGTCTAATGCGCACGTCTGCTAGTGATCTGCAATTCGCAATTTCAAACCTACAATAACAAAACCAAACTAAAATTAGACGCATGCTAAAAATATAATTTATTAAATTCTTTAATGCATCTAAAATAGTTAATTAGAGTAATTTAATTATTAATCCCCTAATTACTATCCTAATCATAAATAACCCATTTTATTCATGTTTTATCACAAAAACTACACTAGCATATAGGTAAATAAGGCATATAAATGTGTATATTTTATGCTTATCAAATACCCCCAAACCTATATTTTGCTAGTCCCCGAGCAAAACAAACAAAACAAAAATCACACAAAATAAAACTAAAGCAATAAAATTAGAAAAGTAAATGCCACTTTCGTAGGGAACACGATTGCATTGAGCGTATGCAACAAGCCGTTAAACCTCTAGGTGTCCCTAGTAGGACGAGTTTTATCTCGTGAGGGTTTACAGCCATGTTACCCACAAACATGTACTTATGAAATTAACCGTATTAATCTAAGTGCAAAAACAAAATAAACACTTCAAAACAATCAAACCTATTATCCCTTCAAATGCAAACCACAATATTTAAGAAAATCAACCACATGTACTTGCATTTATAATCAACTGGAATATAGAAGCCCTCAAGTAAGTGGTTTTATTCTACACCTTCATCTTGGAAATTTCTGCTCAATATGACATGAAATGATAATATAATAGTAAAAGTGTAGAACATTGTAGCAATACACCCTAAATTTCTGTTTTACACATATCCAGTGTTACCCATTAACCAAAGAAAATCAGAATTTACATAGTCATCGTAATCTTTAGGTTCATGATAGCACAAATCTGCGCGTCTCCTTCGGGTCCAACATTCTAGATTTGAGAGGATAATACACCATAGACTTTTTTTTCCTTGTTATTTTCAGCAGGACTGTGTCAGGCCTAACTTCAAGATGCTTAGGTTTAGCAATGACTCAGGCCAATGACTCCCAGCACAGTTGGCTTAGGGCATTAGGTTTTAAAGAGACCGCTTCGGGCCCGAGCATCAGCCTAAGTTAATCCTATAAAGTCAAGCAGCCCCTTTCTTTTCGTTTTGTTTTCTTTTTTTTCATCAACATTCATATTTTCCAGCAATCTTGTCATATCCAGGTTGTATTATACTCTCAACCTATTTCCGGTTCCAAGCCCTTGCCATAGCCAAGTAAATGGTCTATCATGATCTTTTAAGCTCAACAGACAACCACATATCATCCAATGACTTTGACTAAAGACATCCTGTAGCGACCGTATTTTTTTTCTATATTATTAAGGTAATTTTTCCTTGCTAAATGGGAGTAAATTTGAATTCTGGAAATTTCATTAAAAATCAAAAATTTGAAGTTTTCCGTCAGACCGATCGATCGCCTTCAAACGGCTTCGATCGGCAGACGATCGACCGGCTTCGTAAGGCATCGATCGCGAGACGATCGATCGCGTTATACGTACCGATCGATCGCCAGTGGAATTGCGATTTCTGAGGCAATTCCGTTGGGAAACGTTTTGGGCTGATTTTGGGGGATTTCTTTAGGTCATATCTTGCCTGATTTACCTGTTGAAGGGGTTCTAAACGTGGTAATTGGAATTAGTTTCAAAACCCTAATTGTTATCTTTTTGGAAATCATTTTAATGGGAGATTTAAATTGCCTAAAATTATAGTAAATTTGGGCTGAACGTGGGACACTCTTTTGGGAGGTTGAATGGGCCTCTCTTGTGCTCATAGTTGGCCCAAGAAGAGTCCTTAAAAGTTTTGCTTTTACTTAGTAAGTTACCTAGGTAAATTGGTAACTACTTAAGAGGAGATAAGATCCTATCTTAATTGCAATCAAATCAGAATATTTTGTGGTTAGTGGAGATCTCAGTCTGGAGATTTGGATGGGCTGGGTTTGATCTTGGCCCTTGGATGAAGTGGAGACGGACGGTGGAGATTTGGGAGAAAAATCTATTTAAACCCTTGGAAAAAGGGGCGCCCAACCCTTTGGGAACCGGCAGCCCTCTTTTCCTTTTTCTTTGGTGATTTCTTCTCCCCCATTTCGTTCTCCCCCTTCTCTCCTAACCCTCAGTAAGCCTCTTCAAGTAGAGTGTGCTTTGGTAGTGGTTCGGTTCGTGTGGAGATCGCAAAGAAGCGGGTTTCGTTTCAAACCGGTTCACGTGCAAATTAGTACCGGTTCTTTTGTAAGATGCTCTTTTTCTCACAGCATATTTGCATGAAAGTTTTGATCTTTATGTTGAGTACCACGTGATGATGTTGTGTGACAAGTTTGACTTATTTTCATTCGGAATTAATTGTTCTAATTGTTGATATCTATTCAATTGTTGCATACCGATCTAATTGCTGTTGTGATTCTCTTATACACTATTCGATCAAGACATCCCTGAGGTATACCATTCTTTTGCTACACTTTTGATCACATGTTTGCTGTCTATATCTACTGTTAGTACCATGTTTCGAGTGGTTTAAGGTTCTGGTCATGAAAAGTTGTCATCTTTCTTGAAATACATCAACCGATGTCATGTTCTTGCATGCTTTGACCTAATCAATCTAACTTGTGTCTAATCCATGTGTTTCTCATCCAAAAGCAGCAATATTTCAGATTTGAATCCTCTGGTATGTGGCGTCCTTTTGTGTCAAAAGTTGTACTTTGTGTTGTGGTTCTATGTCCGAATAAAGTTGTCCACTTTAGGTAGTATATGCCTTAATTGATATGATATATGAGTAATATGATTATCTAGAAGAGACTAAAGGATATATTGATAAGAGAAAGTGTAAATCCTTGATGGAGCATTGCTCGTGGACCTTAAGACCTCTCTAATGGATCTGACCAGGAGCCGAGGTGTCCATAGTTGTCCAATTCGCGGGTTAATGTGCCATTAAGACTAATTGGTAAAACAGTTTTAAAAGAGAATTGTAGGCTGATTATTATACATTTAATGGTCTGACCAGAAGCTAATAAAGGCCTATTATGATGTGGTTTTGAGTCTAAAAGACTTGGGTTAAGGTTAGAATTAGTGAAATCAAGTGAAAATTAAGTTATTACTTAATGTAGTGCTCGCGGCCAGGATGTAACCTTCACCGATAGACTGCATTCTAAAATCCATAACTAATTGTAGAAAATTCGGAAAATTATTCCGTAAATTGGGTAATGACCTGCGGACATAGGGCTGTCTGCCATAAAAATTTCAGAGACTCTTAAGTTCTGTGTAAGTCGGGATAAATCCGGGAATGGGGCTGTTGTGTCTATAACAGTGACCTTTCTCGGTTATAAATAAAACGCTACGCTAAGACCATGTATATCTATGATATAACATAAGGAGGGTACTGTAGCATAAGACTTCCAGAGGGTACTTATGATAGTATCATGAGTGGAGTATTGTCTTTTTATACCAATCATTGAGTTCGTCAATGTTCTCCTCGCGGTGCCTAACATCGCGTGTCTTCTATTATTGAAACCCTATTGACAGGTTAGAGTTATCCTTTTCTATTCTACCAGTAGTAAGCTTTTGAGTCACCTTAAGAGTCGTGAGGACCAGGGATGGCCTTGATTGAATCAGTGTATGGTGATGACATTGGAAGAGTCTATACCGAAGAGTCAGTTTCAAGTCAACCCGTGCTTAGGCACCTACCCGCTGATGGTTAATCTCTTGAGAGTCAGTTACCATTAAAGAATGAGAATTCCATTGAACTCCTCTGAGAGTCCTATTGTTGAAGATTATTAATTCATGAGAATATCATGTTGAGTTAGACAGATCCAGTTCCATGTAAACTGCTTCTCCGCCAAGAGTTTTGTTGATACTCTTAGGTTGGATCATAGTATGCTCACGAGCCATAGCTAGACCCAGAGTGGTCTCCGATGATTATGAACCTCCGTAGTTCAGCCGATGACGGCAACGCGTGCGCTTTAGCTTGTTAGACATTACGGAAGGTCTGCAATCTCCGCCCATTGTGCCCGTAAGCACCGATGGGGCCAGCATCCCTAGACGCTTGGCCGGGTTCCTACGTAGAACCTCTAGGATGTTCTGGTATTGAAGTCCATAGAGAAAGTGGACTGATCAGAGAGCAGAAATTGACATTTTCGACACATTGGTTGTCCCGATCAGATATTTTGCCTATCTCCTTACTCTTTGAAAGTCTGGAGTCGTATTGTTTACGTTGATTCATTTTACCCTGATCAGTGAGAGTTGTCAGGTGTTGTAATTTTTCAGGTAAGTAAATCCTGTGTTCATTTTGTCCTGAGGCATTGAACCTGATTATCATTGAATTACCTTATTGCCTTTATTTTCTGTGAGTTTTTCTGGCATCCTACTGAGTATTTCCTCTGGAATACTCACGCATCTTCTGATGCAGGGCGTAGAGCTGAAGAGGCGTGATCAGCATTCTTTTGGACGTGGAGGTTGGTGCTCATAGGAGTCGTGAAGGCTTATTGCATGAAATTTATTTTGCTATTTGTTGGATGTTTATCTTTTTCTGGATAGTTGTGGCCTGCGTGTCACTCAGTTATTATTTGCTTTCGTAAAAATAATTGACGCTTAGTAAGTCAGTAACATTGTTTAGTTATTTCAATTCATTTGAACGATTGTTTACGTCATCATGATCCTGCTATTCCCTTTTATGTTATGGGATTTGTGGTGATGAATCGAGTATTCGGTCCGTCCCAGGTTTCCTACCCTTGTAACCATCATTGGATTATCGCTTCCGCGCATATCAGGGTTTTGGAAATTTGGGGCGTGACACATCCCACTGAAGATTAGTATTCAACAAATTTCTAGAGGGTATTACTTTATGTACTAGTGTGTGTGAGTGAGTTTTATTAGCTCAAGCACATGATCCAAGAGGACTGTAACAGAAAGATATGCTCAGTTAAGTGTTTCTATCCTCCAGTATACTTACTCACACTTCCAATGAAAATTAATCTCTTAAAAATTGAAGTATGCATCATCACGGGATAAACTATCAAAACCTATAAAAAATACTAACAAACAACCTAAAAACTAATCAAATTTTTATTTATTTTTCTTTTTTCTTTTCTTTTTTAATTTTTTTTTTTTGAAAATAAACAATGTTATTGCTATATACCCCCAAACCTAAACTAAACATTGTCCTCAATGTTAAGAATGAAATGAAGGATAAAATAAATAAATAAATAAAATAAAGGATAGATGTTACCTGGAGAACTGCAAATTGCTAGAATCCCATGCGAGTGAAAAACATCAACAAATAAAAAGATGAGAGCAATCACAATATCTAACCAGAAAACATCATCTAACTAATAAATTACATAAAACAAATAAAAAGCTGGGCTGCCTCCCAGGAGCGCTAAGTTTCTTGTCTTCAGCCAGACTGAGTGTAAGAGTATTCAATCATGATAAGTGGGATCAGACAGAGGAATACTCTCCACTTCTAAGGGAATCAATTCCAGGAATGGCTTAAGTCTTTGACCATTTACTTTGAACACATTGCCATTCATTGGATTTTCAATTTCAACAGCTCCATGAGGATAAACAGTTTTAACAATAAATGGGCCAGTCCATCTAGACCGGAGCTTACCGGGAAATAAATGCAATCTAGAGTTATACAAAAGAACTTTTTGTGAAGGTTCAAAAGTTTTCCGATGAATGTGTTGATCATGCAAAACCTTCATTCGTTCTTTGTAAATTTTTGAATTCATATATGCATCATTCCTGATTTCTTCCAATTCATTTAGTTGAAGCTTACGCACAGAACTGGCGTCATCCAAACTAAAATTAAACATCTTTATAGCCCAATATGCCTTATGTTCCAACTCCACAGGCAAGTGACAAGCTTTTCCATAAACAAGTCTATAAGGGGACATACCAATAGGAGATTTAAAAGCTGTACGGTATGCCCAAAGTGCATCTGTTAACCGCAGAGACCAATCTTTGCGATTTGGGTTAACCGTTTTCACCAAAATGTGTTTAATCTCTCTGTTGGCAAGTTCAGCTTGCCCACTTGTTTGTGGGTGATAAGGGGTAGCCACCTTATGAGTAATTCCATATTTCTTCATTAATGCCTCAAAAGGTTTATTGCAGAAATGAGAACCCCCATCACTTATGATTGCACGGGGTATACCAAACCGTGACAGAACATTTTCTTTCAAAAAGCGTATAACAGTTTTATGGTCATTATTTCTACAAGGAATGGCCTCTACCCACTTGGAAACATACTCAACAGCCACTAAGATGTACATATAGCCAAAAGAAGGTGGAAATGGGCCCATGAAATCAATACCCCAACAATCAAATATTTCAATCACTAAAATGGGGTTTAAGGGCATCATATTCCTACGGGTTATTCCACCAAGCTGTTGACAACGTCCACAAGTACGACAATAATCATGAGTATCTTTAAATAGGGTAGGCCAATAAAATCCACATTGTAAAATTTTAGCAGCAGTTTTTCTAGCAGAAAAATGACCACCACAAGCTTCTGAATGACAGAAAGAAATGACACTGTGAATGTCCTCATTTGGTACACATCTTCTAATAATCTGATCCGGACAATATTTAAAAAGATATGGATCATCCCAAAAGAAATTTCTTACCTCCACCATGAATTTCTTCTTGTCTTGTGTTGTCCAATGAGAAGGAGTTTGACCTGTGACAAGAAAATTAACAATATCAGCAAACCATGGTAAATCAGAAAGAACAAAAAGTTGCTCATCTGGGAAGGTGTCTTTAATTGGAGCAGCCTCATTGGAATCATCCACAGTCAACCTAGATAAATGATCGGCCACCGCATTTTCTACTCCTTTCTTATCTTTAATTGTAATATCAAATTCTTGCAGTAGGAGTATCCAGCGAATCAACCTAGGTTTTGCATCTTTCTTTGATAGAAGATATTTCAAGGCAGCATGATCAGTAAAGATAACAATAGGATATTCGGTCAAGTAAGCCCTAAATTTATCCAAAGCAAATACTATAGCAAGTAATTCCTTTTTTGTTGTTGAATAATTCATCTGAGCATTGTCTAAGGTCTTACTTGCATAGTAAATAACATAAGGCTTCTTATCCTTCCTTTGCCCCAAAACAGCCCTCACAGCAAAGTCACTAGCATCACACATTATCTCAAATGGTAAGGTCCAATTGGGGGGTTGCATAATAGGGGCTGAAGTAAGCTTTCCCTTCAGTTTAGCAAAAGCTTTTTCACAATCAGCATTCCATTCAAAAATAGTATCTTTAGATAGGAGATTGCATAATGGTCTAGAAATAGAACTAAAATCTTTGATGAACCTCCTGTAGAACCCTGCATGACCCAAAAATGATCTAATATCTTTAACAGTCTTAGGTGTAGGCAAATAAGTAATTAAATCAATTTTTGACTTATCAACTTCAATTCCCTTAGAGGAAACAATATGACCCAGAACAATTCCTTTAGAGACCATGAAATGACATTTTTCCCAATTAAGCACAAGGTTCTTCTCTTCACACCTGCTCAAAACTTTCTGCAAATTAGACAAACAGTCATCAAATGAATCACCAAATACAGAAAAGTCATCTATAAACACTTCAAGATAGCGTTCAACCATATCATTAAAAATACTCAGAATGCATCTTTGAAATGTTGCAGGTGCGTTGCATAAACCAAAAGGCATTCTTCTATATGCAAATGTGCCAAAAGGACATGTGAATGTAGTTTTCTCGTGGTCTTCTAATGCAATTTCAATTTGATTGTAACCGGAGTAGCCATCTAAGAAACAGTAATATGTGTGGCCAGCTACCCTCTCCAGAACCTGATCTAGAAATGGCAATGGAAAATGGTCCTTCCTAGTGACTGAGTTCAGCTTCCTGTAATCAATGCACATTCTCCAGCCAGATGTTACTCTAGTGGGTATTAATTCATTATCTGCATTCTTGACAACAGTTACACCAGATTTCTTAGGCACTACTTGGGTAGGACTCACCCACTTGCTATCAGAAATGGGGTAGATGATCTCCGCATCCAAGAGCTTAAGAACTTCAGCTCTAACCGCCTCTTTCATGTTTGGATTTAACCTACGTTGCATCTCCCTTGACGGTTTGGCATTGTCCTCCAAATAAATCTGATGAGTGCATATTAAAGGACTTATTCCTTTTAAATCAGCAATTGTCCATCCTATTGCACCTTTATGCTTTCTTAAAATATCAAGCAACTTACCCTCTTCGATAAGATTAAGATTAGACGATATTACCACCGGAAGAGTTTCACCATCACCCAAAAATGCATATTTGAGGTCAGTTGGTAACTTTTTCAACTCCAATTTGGGTGCTTGAATGCTTGATGGTGTAGGCAATTTTTCACGCAATGGTAGCTCCTCAAACTTGCAATACCTGTAGAGAATTCAGCAAAGAACAAATCTCAGCCTCTTCACAATTCACTTTAGATTCATCATATAAAGAATTAACTAAGCAAGATTCTAATGGATCAGAAAGAGATGCATGAAATTGATCTCTAACAACGGTATCAACCCAATTCATTTCTTGAACATCAATATCATCCCCTGGTTGCTTGCAGACATTGAATATATTCAATTCCAAAGTCATATTGCCAAATGAAAGTTTCATCACACCATTTCTACAATTAATCAAAGCATTTGAAGTAGCAAGAAATGGGCGACCTAAAATGACAGGAATATTTGCACTTGCATTTATAACAGGATGTGTGTCCAAAACAATAAAATCAACAGGAAAGTAAAATTTGTCTACTTGAACAAGCACATCTTCCACCACTCCCCTTGAAATTTTAATAGAACGATCAGCAAGTTGAAGAGTAATGGTGGTGGGTTTGAGTTCCCCAAGACCTAACTGAATGTATACTGAATAAGGCAAAAGATTAACACTAGCCCCAAGATCAAGTAAGGCTTGGTCTACCCTAAAGTTCCCGATCACACATGAAATAGTTGGACATCCGGGATCTTTATATTTGGGTGGGCTTTTGTGTTGAATTATAGAACTTACCTGTTCAGTCAAAAATGCTTTTTTCTGTACATTCAATTTACGCTTAATAGTACACAAATCTTTCAAGAACTTAGCATAAGAAGGTACCTGTTTGATTGCATCTAACAAGGGAATGTTAATTTTCACCTGCTTAAAAAGTTCAAAAATTTCAGCATTTTGGTTAAACTTTTGAGGTGGTTTCAACCTCTGTGGAAAAGGAGCTGGAATAGGACATCTCACATCTTCACTTGACCCAGACTTCTCAATTTCCTCATTATCATGTTTTGATTCATCATTCTCAGAAGATTTTTGGGCCTTAAGTGGAATTGTTTTGTCAATTTCTTTTCCACTACGTAGAGTGGTAATAGACTTAACATGTTCAAATTGTGAATCAGAAGATTGTGTGTCCATTGCGTGAACTTGCCCCTGTGGGTTGGGTTGGGGTTGAGCAGGAAACCTACCTTTCTCTTGAACAGCTAGAGAAGATGTCAATTTAGTGAGAGAGCTCTTTATATCATTAATGGCTTGTGAGGTTTGTTGATTAATAGTAACTTGCCCTTGCATGAAAGTTTGTAGTATCTCCTCAAGTGTCTTCCTGTGAGGTGGAACATATGGAGTATAATTGGAAGATGCTTGAGGAGGTGGTGTTTGTGCAGCATTTTCATTCCTCCAACTAAAGTTGGGGTGATTCCTCCATCCTGGATTGTATGTATCTCCATAAAGAGATTGCCTCTTGAAAGGGGTCATGGAATTTGCCTGGTCATGCAACACCTCCTTGAAAGCAGGAATGCCTGTCCCATGACATCACAAATTCCACAGGCCTCTTCTGTAGCAACAGACTTAACAACATTAATTTTCCCTACTTCCATAGCCTCCACCTTCCTAGCCAAAGAGGCTAGCCTAGCACTCAAATTATCCTCCTCCCTAAGATAATGCAGACCCCCACTAGTAGTTGAAGACTTCGACTTATTAGAAACATCAGAGGGATCGGTGGGATCCCAAGAATCTGAGTCTTCAGCTATTTGATCTAGAAAATCAAGGGCTTCATTAGGGTCTTTATCAAAGAATTCCCCATTACACATGGTTTGAACAAATTGTTTCATTGAAGGCGTCATCCCATCATAGAAGAAACTGATGGTGCGCCACTTCTCATACCCATGATGTGGACAAGAATTTAACAAATCTTTATAACGCTCCCAACATTGATAAAATGATTCATTTTGTTTTTGGGCAAAATTTGTTATTTGTCTTTTCAGAGCATTTGTCCTATGAACTGGAAAAAACTTTTAAGGAATTCAGTTTGTAGTTCTTTCCAAGTTCCTACAGATCTAGGTTTAAGAGAATTCAGCCAAGTCTTGGCTTTGTCCTTTAAAGAGAAAGAAAACAATTTTAGCCTGATAATGTCTTCACTGCAAGCTTGCTCAAAAGTTGCACATACTTCCTCAAATTCCTTTAAATGCAAATAAGGATTTTCAGAATCTAGACCATGGAATTTGGGAAGCAAGTTTATCATTCCAGGCTTAAAAGTAAATTGATGTACCTGTAGAGGCACTATAATACATGAAGGTGTGCTAGTGCGTGCAAGTTGCAGATAATCACGCAAGGGCCGCATTGGTGCATCATGTTCAATCTCATTTTCATTAATATCATGGTTACTACCTTGATCAGCCATTTGATTAGGTGTGTGTGATGGAACAGAAAATTCAAACGAAGGATTCTCAATCAAAATAGCAGAATTACTTCTAACCAATCATCCACTAGTATCTCTATTCCACGAGTGCATGCACAAGCAACAGAAATTTCAAAGAGAGATGGAACGAGTTTACCAAATTTGAAGAAAAATCCAATGAAAAGCCTTTTTCTTCCAGATAGGACTCCAAATTCCTGCAAAATAAACAAGCTAAATTAAACTAAGAATAATTGAAATTAACTAAACTACACTAGAGAGAAATAAACTAATTGGAAGATTAATCCTAAACTTCACTCCCCGGCAACGGCGCCAAAATTTGATCAAACCCAAGAGAAGGTTGACAAATTGTAATATATACTCGGTAAGTCCGAGGTCGAACCACAGGGAATGATGTAAGATTATTCCTAACTAATTTAAAACTACTTAGCTTAGAAAATTAAAGTTCTTATCTGGAAATTTTGTAGAGAAATTATAATTTAACTAACTACTAAAATGACGATTAAAGATTCAAGTAAAACTAATTAAAGTTAGGCAAAGATAATCAATTGGAAGATATCAAAGCTTCAAGGATCAATTATTTAATTAATACTTCTACGTCTCTTTAATTACGCAATTAGAATCAAATAATGATTTGACCTAATCGGAAGATATTTCATTCACGTTCATCATATCCATTAACATAAAAATATCGCTCGAATATTTATCATTAACAAGCATAGTCTACTAATCACAGGGAATTATAAGCATTCGTCGTACCTTACGTTAACGACAAATCAAATAATTATATAGATTATGACTTTATCAAAACATCACATTCAATCAAATAAGCATTTAACACTTTTTCATAGACGTAGAAATATCAATCAAATAACGTCACCTTTAGCTTTGACAAAAGATTTAGCTATTCATATTCAAGAGAAAAATCAGATTTAGAAGAAATTGCATTTAAAATAATGTTGCAGGAACACTCTAGCAAAACACTGTTCACAGGACACTATTCATCGTCTTCTCCAAATGCCCGACACTGTAGCAGTTCGCGTGCACTGTAGCAGATGCAAAAACGGAACTTTCTTGTTCTCCCTATCTTCTCCCTTCGATTCCTCTTCCTCCTCTTCAATTTCCGGCCAAATCCCGACGAAATCACGGCCCAAAACCTCAAAAACAAGGCTCTGTTTTTTTTCTGAAAAACAGAGTCCAGAACAGTCTGTTTCGTCAAAACCCCAAGCGCTCCCCTCTCGATCCTCCTCTTCTTCGGTTTTTATAAGCAATTCCCGAGAGTCCTAATTCGATTCCCGATTCTAAATTCGAGTTGATTTCTCTAAATAACCAGATTGAGCATGATCTCCTTCCAATTCGAGATCCAGGCAACCCATACGAGAACCTTCCAAATCCACGCTTCCTTCAGTAACTTTCCATACTCGGTACGACTCTTTGAGTTTCCAATTTGAAGACGATTCTGATACCCCTCTAATTCTTCCGGCCAAGCCCATCAATTCCGGATTTGGATAAACTCAAATCCGTCACGAAATCGAAGCACGGCTCCTCTGTTTTCTCGATTTGAACTCTAATCCACTGTGAAATCAAAGCCGAATCTTCCACTGATATATCATCTCCCAGCTGTTGTCGGAGCCGCCGTAATCCAGAGCCACCGCAACCGCCGTCTCGAGCTTCGCCGTCATGGCCATGACCGCTCTGTTCTGTTCCTCTGTTCCGGTCGCATCAAGTGCCTTCCTCCGCCGCCATTGCCGTCCAGCTCCGCTGCTTCGATCGCCCAACCAGCTCCGGTCGCCCAGACGTGACCCATCGCCGGCGTCATGTCCTACCGACACTCTGCCGGCGCTCGAGCAGATGCTCGAGCGCCCTGTTCTCATCCAGAACGAAGACACCCGAGATCCGGCTCGGGTTGTTTCGTTTTCTTTTTTTTATTTATTTATTTTCTGACCCAAACCGGACCGGTTTAAATTCCTTTCTTTTCTTTTTTTTTTCTTTTAATCAAATAAAACCCGTCGTAACGATCTCAACCGCCGATTCAAATTCGAACGTCAGTACTTTAAAAATAAATGCCCATCTTCCTTTAAATGCATCATCAACAGTTCAGATTCTTCAATACGCGTCATATCAGCTCTTGGGTCACTTTGGCATTTCAAAACACGTCTAATGCGCACGTCTGCTAGTGATCTGCAATTCGCAATTTCAAACCTACAATGACAAAACCAAACTAAAATTAGACGCATGATAAAAAATATAATTTATTAAATTCTTTAATGCATCTAAAATAATTAATTAGAGTAATTTAATTATTAATCCCCTAATTACTACCCTAATCACAAATAACCCATTTTATTCACGTTTTATCACAAAAACTACACTAGCATATAGGTAAATAAGGCATATAAATGTGTATATTTTATACTTATCAATGACCATATACGGAGAATGGCGGAGGAGCAGGAAAGAAGGAATAGGTCCCCTGAGCAGAAAGCCGACTCCAAAGAAACCATATCCGATCGACAAGCGACCTCTGTCATCGATGAGGTCATCTCTTCCTTACAGCAGTCGAATATCCAAACCGTCAAGGAGGAGGTGATGGAGGATGTGAAGGACGGGGATGTCGAGGAGGAGGAGGTGAAGACTTATGTGAAGGAGGAGGAGTCGGAGGAGGCGAAGGAGGATGTTCTAGACAAGGAGCCGAAGGAGGAGGAGGCGAATGAGGAGGAGGTGAAGGACGACGAAGAGGCGATGGAGGAGGAGAAGGAGAAGGAGGTGAAGGAAGAGGCAAAGGAGGAGGAGGTGGCGGAGGCCACTGGCTTAACCGCATCCCAGCCTATTGACGTCGATGTCCTCTGAACCCCTCAAAAGTGTAAGTCTACAATTTCAATCCCTGAAAACTATGCTGATTTGAAGTTATGCTTCGACATGGGAGTATTGTTAGAGCGGGATAGAGTGGCAATAGATGGATGGATCGCCAATCTGAGGAAAGCTTATTCAATCCCAACGCTATGTGATGACGACTACGTATCCCTCCTACAAACAACAGAAATAAACACCAATGTAAGTAAACCTATGCTCCTCATATGTTTTCCTCTTTTACTTTTTCAAATATGCGACTTGACGTTATGTCGTGTATTCGAAGACACGACTTTACGCATAGTCATGTCTTTGCAAAACACGACTTTACGCATAGTCGTGTTTCTCGACGACACGACTATCATGAAAGTCGTATATACAATAATCGACTTTTAATTAGAAGTTGTATATTGCCTTACTTCGACTGTTATGAATCTTGTGGATGTTTTTCTATAGGTTATAGATGCGTTTTTAAGTCTATTGAGGGAGCGCAATGACAGAGACCGGATGAAGTATCCGTGGACATTTTTTGGATGCCACGCATTCAAAGAGATATTCGACAACGTAAGTGTTCCCTGCATAAGGAGTGTCATGTTCCCAGCATCGTTGTCTAACTCTCTTGCGGTTTCGCAGGAGCACAAAGAAGGAGGAAATAATGCGAAATTGATAAAAAAGCTCGGGAGGATGCTCGACGGCTTGAACAAAACATGTTCTACGCATTTTTCCCAATCTGCACCGGCTCCCACTTCTGCCTCGTGTATGTACATTTCCCGCACTGTGTATGGCGCTTCTACAACCCGCTGTCTGGCGGATCCCAGTTATATCCACATCACAGAAAAGCTACTGACGAATTCACGCAGCTCATCAACGTTGTGATGGCAGGCAAGCTGGAGTGGTTTGGTTTGCTCGACTGGAAGATGACTCAGATCGCCAAAGCGCCATGGCAACAAAATTCCAAAGACTGTGGCATCTTCATCATGATGTACGTCGCACACTTGGCGTCCAATGTCAGCCCACCGGAGTTTGATCAGTCCACAATTACACGACTTTGGCGACCAGTCATCGCTTCAACCTTGATTCGCGGGGTTATTAATAGCGAGTTTGACGACGATTCTGGAAGAGTCCAAAAAGATGCCGTCACAGTTGCGGGTTTTATACGGCTTCTGGATAAAGACTAAATTCATATTCATTTTATTCACATTCTTTTATTGTACTAAGCTTCTTTGGTGTACATACCCTACTCTTTCAATTAATTCGAATTCATTTTTGGACACCTTGTTGTACAGTACTATTTCACTTAATTCAAATTCATTTTTGACACATAGTTGCCTTAGAAAAAATTTCGCATGCATCACTTTGAATATGGCCTTCATGCAACACGACTACGTATATAATCATCTCTGATGCAACACGACTTTATATATAGTCTCGTACTAGCCGACACGACTTTGGAAATAGTCATGTTTCACAATACACAACGGTATAGATAGTCGTGTACTATAATATTCGGGTATAATGGAAATACACGGATGATGCATTGAAAGAATATTTTTTCATTTCTGATTTTCTTTTTTGGATGCCACGTACATTTCGGTATAAGCTAATATGCATTATACAAGAATTTGACTACATCCTAAGTGAAGAATGGTGGGGGCTAAGGTAAGCCAGAGCGGCATATATGCGATGTCTCGTTCGTAGTCAGTTTGCCTTGTTGCGGAAGTGTTCGTTTCCTACGCTTCCTATTTTCTTTCGGAACTGGGCTGTTGGTGCACCTCGTACGGTTGTGACCAGCTTGACGACAATTCCCACATTTTGAACTTGTCCTTGCAGGTGGCTCAGGCTGTGACTCAATTCTCTTTGTCTTTCTCCGGCCCTTCTTTGGAGCTTCAACCATGGGTGGTTCGCATTTAAATAAAACCCCGTAATTCCCCCACTGACTTGTGTCTAAAGTAGGAAACACTACTTCTTCGTACGTGGTGCGGTACGTACTTGCGAAGTACCACTTCTCACAATATTCTACCGGTTCCAAATTCCTCTCATCAATACATGTCATGGCGTGCTTGCATGGAAGTCCCATGCTCTGGAAGAAGCCACATGTGCAGGTTCTATTCGTAAGGTCAACAACATCCTGATGCGAAAACATGAACATCAGTGTCTTCCAAGGATACTCTTGTCGTCGAAGACACGACTGTATGACTAGTCGTGTCTTCGACGACACGACTTTGTTATAGTCGTCTCTTACAGAAAACGAATTTATGCTTACTACATAGTACAATGATGTCACTTCAAACTGCCGTAATGATAGCGGTTGAACTCGAACTGTTCCAACCCTCTGATTCCTCATCTGATTGATATGATTCTGTGCATACTTTGTTAACGGAGTCGATAGCCCGTCTGCTTCCATTCGGCATCTCTAAAAATGGATGCTTGTGGTCGCCCGTGTTTGCTCGATTAACCGAGTTATTGGCCAAAACCTAGCCTTCAGAAGCATATTATTGACACTTTTGGACGCGTTTGACGTAAGAGTGTTGTACCTTTTATCCAGATATTCTACGTTAGCCCAATGTGTTTTCGGAATATTGTCAACATATTTCCAGGCTGCCTCATTGTGTTCCTTCATCTTCTCCATGGTTGCATCGAATTCTGGTCTCCTGAAGCATTTTGCAGCTCGGAATAGAAGTTCCTTCAGGTACTTATCCTTCCAAGTATTAAGCATATTTGAGGCCATATACCTTAGGCAAAACCCATAGTGAGCCTCGGGAAAGACATCGGCGACCGCTCTCAAAAGGCCCTTCTGTCTATCAGAGACAATAGTGTCCAGAGAGGCTGGGGGTCCGTAAAGAGAAAACATTTTAGTAAGGTGAGGAACCACGTCCTGTACAAGTGAGAGACAAAGCATATTAAACACAGAATGCTTCAGGTTGTTCGAAGGTCGTATATCAAAAATACGACTGTATGAGTAGTCGTGTTTTCGAAGACACGAATGTGTGCCCAGTCGTGTCGTCAAAAACACGACTTTCAGAATAGTCGTGTTTTCTGCTTCTATACTTACCACGTTTTGATATTCTCTTTATCGACAATTGCATATGCAAGACACATTAATTGTTGATTGCCATCGACTGCTGTAGCAACCAATAATACTCCAGGGTACTTTCCTTTTAGGAATATTCCATCAAGCGTGAATAACGGTCTCAATGTTCTTCGGAATGTTCTTGCGACCGGGCCCGAACATCCAAAACACACGGCTGAAGTCGTAGCCGACTAACTCAATTGGGATATCTGGTATATTAGCTGATCTTTCAATCACCACATGTGTACCTACGTTAGACCGCTCTAATTCCCTTTCGTAATGTGGCAAAATGCGATATGCGTCTTCAGGGTTGCCATCGATCAATCGGATCAATTCCTCTTTTGCCCTCCATGCCCTTTTATAGTTGACTGTCACGCCCCAATGCTTTTCAATGTATTGTTGGATATTTGAGATTTTTATGGAGTTTGAATCCTTATGGAGGCCATGACACTTCCTCGCAATCCAGATGTGAGAAGCCAATGGATGATCTTTCGAACTTATAGAAGTGTTACATGTATGCCGTTCTTCCCTCCTTGTCACGCTGACTCCATCAAGTCTGTTCGACGCCCGTATGTACCACTTGCACCCCGAAACCTTGCACGTTGTAGCGAATGTGTCCTTGCTCTCATCTGCTACATTGAACATGAACTTCCTCTCGATATGACAAAGTTAATGTACCAGATGTAGACTTAAATGGTAATCTTTCTTCCACTTGCTGCAACAGTTCCAGGTACTTTACTCGTGTATCTATTGGCAGGAGCTTCCGTTTCCCGCCCACGTACTTATCAGAATTTGTAAAAACTCCATCGTAGTGTAAGCAAACAACTATCTTCTTCATCCGTACCTGCCATTAAAATACCGAAATAAGTTAATAAACCGTCAGACACGATATATTGAAAACCGTATTTGAGTGAAAAGCAACGCCTATGAGTCGTGTTTTATCAAACACGACTATTGTTACAATCGTGTTGTCGAATACACGACTGTAACAATAGTTGAAAACTTGCTAACTTTTCAACTTTCTTCTCTGGAACCAACTTTCATGATAAAAATCGTCGTATTTGAACTTCACCTACAGGTTTTTTTGATGAACGATGCCTCCGTTGAAGTTGTTTTCCAATACCCGGTCTTTCCCACTCGTTTTCCCGCTTTTTGCCGTGACGATGACCTTTCCGGAGTTCGACGGGCCCGGCGCCGGCACCGGCAATGATATGGGCGGAGAGGCCGGACGGAATGCCTTCTTCTCCGACTAACGCGAGCTTCTTCGGGTAGCTGCTCCCATTCCAGGTGGGTGCTTATACCTAAACCTAAGGGCATTTTTGGTACTTTTTAGGTCATATGGAAGAAAGAAAGTGATTCCGAGTAATATGAGAAACCCGTAGTTGGCGCCAGGTCACACGTAAAAAGCTCCACATAAGCCAGCGACCTATTGGTATAAGTAGACAAAAATTATATTCCCTCCCGTCACTTTTAGGGGCAGTTTAGGGCGTGATTAAAAAGCTTTCACTATTCATTTCAGGTTTTTTTCACTTTCAGCTGAAACACCTCAGGAAATATTTCAGCCTGAAAGTGAAAAAAATATAAAATGAATAGTGAAAGTGAAACATCCAATATGGATATTTTATTTTTAATCACGCCCCAAACGGCCTCTTAATCGATACAATTTCTTTCAAATGAATTAATATTTTAATGTATTTGAAAAAAAAACTGCATCTATTAAATGTGACTTTGGGCAAATTATAAAAGGGTTCTAATGTTGGGCTGGGAAAAGAACCCAACCCGAACCCATTGTAAAAATAAGATCGGTTTGGAATTATTACTCATTCTTCAATAGGGTTGGGTAGAGGAATTACCCTCACAACTCGACCACAACCCGGCAAACCTATTTAAAAACAGTTAGAATACTTCTCCAATACAAAATCTAAATTTAAAGTTATTATATTGATTTTAAAATAACAAAAAGCTCAATTCAACCTTATTTGTATTCAGATTCAGCCAAATAGTCTCAATTTTGAGTTACTAACGTACGAGGTTAACAAAAGCTTAATTCAATTTAGGAAAAAAGTTACTACAGAGGGGGGAAGGTTTGATTACCCGCATACCCGACCAGACCTCACCATTTACCTATTTAGACTTGTTCCATGAACAAAATCCACCCGGATTTTAGTGCGGGTCAAGGTTGACCTGACTCAATCTGACCCCACCCGACCCGATTACCTGCCCTGTTCTAAGCTCCAAGATTGGGATGTTTTCTGTTCTTCCGAAGATGGATCTCTGATTGGGTGTTGGAATGATTTGGTGAGTTGTTGTTTCTCCTATCAGAAAGTTTTAGGGCTACTGCATGGTTTTTTCCCCTCTAATGAATTAGATTTCATTATTCACATTGGTTTCTAAGCTTTATCAGTTTGGTGGTTGTAAAAAAGATCTTTTGCGCATTCGCTGTTTGTGAAAATGGTTGTTTGAAGAAATTTTTGTAGCTGTTTGTGGGAATGCCACACTTGAAAGATGACTATAATATAACTCTTTGTGGAAATGCTGTAAGTGAAAAAAATGTCCCTTGGTATAAGCAGTTGCATTTGGACTTGATCAAAGGGGCAAATCTAAGCTTCATGTAATTAACGTTTGTTCACCCATGATGAAAGAGTAGATATTGATGAGTTTTTTATTTATGTCTAATTGTGTGTTTTAATAAAGGAACATGGAGAATGCATGAACCTTTTGATGGGTTACTTAGGTTACGTAGTCACTTAGAGATAAGAATCTCCAACATGGTTGTTATTAAACATTAGGTGTTTTATTTATTTTGCTTAATGGGCATGTCATGAACTAAAACTAGTTCATTTGTTAAAACTAAATTGTTCTATTAATTCCATATATTTCCTTTTGATGTATGTCGATGTATTCTTTTTCAAGTCAAGTAACGCATTTTTCCAACTATTTGGGATCTACAAGTGGATCATACTCCTCTATTCAGGCCTGTTTTGGGCTACCTTATAAGAGATAGTAAAGTCAAATTATTTTTTATTAACTTAATCCAAGTTCTCTTAGGTCTCCATCTCCCTCTTTTAGCATCATTTACATGCATCACTTCTAATCTTATCAGACAGACATCTATTGGTCTTTGATGTATTCTTTTTGGATTTTTAAAAAAAATTCATCTGAATTTTATATGTTAATTTAATTTTAGACACTAACATTGAATATTACTATTGATGATACTATTTAATGTGGCATTCATGTAGGAACAAATTGTTCTATTAATTCCATACATTTCCTTTTGATGTATGTCAATGTATTCTTTTTGGATTTTAAAATTTTTGGAACAGTGAATATTTCCACATTTACATAGTATTTTGGAACGGAAGGAGTACTATTTAATGTGGCATTCATTTAGGAACTCATGAGTCTTATGTTTGTTTGTTAGTTAATGGATTCATAGTTGAATTTAGTGTAGAATTGATAAGAGGTGGCACACAAAAGAAAAAAAGATTGAACTAAGATGACGAGACGCAACAACCTGGGACAGGGGTAACCCAAGAAGGATATAGGTTTTGTGGGTTTCTAAGGGAAATAGGTAGAAGAATTGGTCTCAATAAGATGTGATGGAGATTGTCCGCCTCTTGCAGAGTTGAAGGAATTGTGATGATTCTCTTGTCATTCTTTCCTTTTCCTCTGTTTTTAAGCAAAAAGCTGGCTGAGAACAGAAGGAAATGTATGAACTTGCCGATGGTCTACTTTATCAACAAAAGATAAAGAAATGAATTTTGTTATTCTCACCTGTTATAGTCATTTAGTAATGCTTATTTTTATCATCTGTCACCAATTAAAAGTTCTGAGTTCTGAGCATCATGGTAAAAAATATTTGAATTATTATCAGTAGTTCCCTGTTTTTGTTCTCTTGCTGGGCTCTAATAGTTAATATGAAGCTGTTCATTGTAGTGTTTGCAGATATTTTTGCCATTTTTTTGTTTGGAGGTAAGGCTTCTCAATTTGTAGTGTTTGCACAGATCTAGCAGTTTGGAGGTAAGGTTCACCTGTCTTAATAAAAGAAAATTATTGCCTAAATTTGCTTGTCACATTAATGCCAATTTGTGAAGAGTAAATCATTAGTTTTTTCACTGTAATTTTGTTTTGGTCCTTACTGGAATCATGTTCTTAATAATTTTGAACAAGAGTCCAACTAAATGATGATTCATAATAGTAAGTTACAAAAAAAAAGATGATTCAAAATAATATAAATTTTGGTCTATAAACTCTAAATCTATGTTAGTAAAAGTTAGACGGTGAAACCAAAAATTTCATATCCCTTCCAAGTTATGCAAGTTTCAGGCTTTCATAAAGAGGCCTTTAACTATATATTTCATATTCTATGAAAGTTCTATTGGTTTTTGTTACATATCAAGTATATATCTTTGTTTCATTGTCATATTTACTTGACTTCTGCTTATGCAAGATCCACATCACCATTTTTCATAAAAAAAAAAGTTCCACATCACAGTTCAGTATGTACTAAGCTGGTTGGATCGCAATCTGGGCCTTGGGGCATTGTGAGTGTTAGAGAAATTCTTTACCAGGCTTGAGTGAGTACTGAACATCATGGAAAAAAATATTTGAACATACTCACCTAATGTAAAATGATTTTTATGAACAACTTTTGATTATTTGTGATCAGGTTCATCAAATGTAAAATGATGTCAATAGTTAAATATTTGAGACTTGAGACTTGAGACTTGCTTCTTCATGTAGTTCTCAACACTTGCAGTCCAGCTTGAGAGCCATAGATCATATTTATTGGTGTTGAATATTGTCTCGTTAATTAAAGGTGATAACTTCTATATTGCCAATGTTCGGCTTTAGAATTTAGCCCCATTGTGTGTAGTTGAACATCTGCATTGGTGTAAGTAAAAATTATAAATCGGCCAATCAATGTGCATAGTAAAGTTGGTATATCATTCGTATTAGCACATTAAACAATGTTTTCATGAGGACCTATAATATCAAAGAAAATATAGCAGCTTACAATCACCCTTTAGTCTTCACAAATTATATGGATCACCACTACCATGCCGTAGTTGCAGGCTCTTCTGCACATTAAACAATGTTTGCATGGATACAAAAGTGCTTGAAGGCCAGCCTGAAGTTGGGCACGTAGGCCTCAAGCCCCTTGTGCATGAACTTGCATTGCATGTAAGTTAACACAGCGCGAAGTGAGGAGGACCAACGGTGCAAGTGTGGTGATTTTGGCTTTGAGGACTTCGCCGATGATGGCTGGGTGGTTCCTTGCGAGGGCAAAGCCTCCCAGGCACTGTGCGTCCTGTTTGTGTACAAAGTGGTATGCCCGGTCGTCGGTACCCATGTGGTTACGGATCAGTTGGATTGGGCCCGCTCGTAAGGCACCTACCAATAGCTCAATTTTTGGTCGCCCAGATAAGTTCAATGGGTCGCTAAAATTGGACAGGAGAATGCAAGTCTCCAACTTTACAAGCTACACAACCTTCTCACAGCAGTACCTATAGATGGAGGGTTTTTTTTTATGTAGTGGAGTAATTTTCTTTTTCATGTTACCTAAAAATTTAACAGTTAACTACTAAACAGGTCTATACAAAAACATTATGGCGTTGATATAACCTCCTTTCTACTAAGTGCACTTCCACTAGCAATTGTTTGCATATACTATGACAAAAACATAAATAAGCTAAAAAACTCCTCCCACCGTCCGGAATTATTATTAGCATATGTTTTTTCAAAATGAACTAATTTAACTCTATCAGGACTTGCTAATTCAAAGAGATAATCTAAAAGCAATTAATACAACGAGCAATTTTCGCCCACAATTTACTCAAAGGCCCAATGGTATTCTTTGCGGAGAGCTGCTTCTTCCTCAGTCGTGTAATCGTTCTCAACGCCAAAAATCTTCCTCACCTCTTCCACACTGCGGCCCCGAAGGGACATAGCCAGAGTCTTGGACATAAGCTCTTGTAGTGACTCCACATTGAGATAGTTGGCAGCCATTATGAGCTCCAACTGAAAGTAGATATCCCCATTAGAAGCAAAGTCCATGTCCCATCTTTCTAGCTCCTTGGATGACTTCCTCCCATTATCTGATTCTAGTGCGTGTTGCTCGCAGTATTCAACAACCTTGGTGAGGACTTTGGATGTCACGTTATATATAGGAAAAAAGTCATTGTCCTCGGCCAACTCTTGTACAACCTTCATCTGGTTAGCAATTTCTTCGGACACTTCAAAAAGCACGCTGTCCGAGCTCTTAAGAGTGAGCCTTCTTTTACCTGCAGCCAGAACTCCATACTGGTGGCGGCGTCTACCAGGGTATATGCTCCACAGCAATGTTAGAGCAATACATAAAATACCAATTACTACTGTAACAAACCACTCCATGACTCTCTCTAAGAAAACCCTTTCCCTCTATTGTACTTCAGATTCCTACAAACAAGGAAAATAGATGAATGCTTGCAGTAGATTGAATAACATGAGGTAAAGATTTACATGTGGATCATACCAAAAAATATAATTCTTCTCTTTTTATTAAAAAAGGCGCTTTCAAACATGCACGCGAAGATTTAAAGAGAGTCGAAAGGCACTACAACATCACATAAACTAATATACATAATGATGAAAGATAAACACTTGATGAGAACAATATATGAGAAGAACTCTTATAGCATGTCTCGCTTAAAAAAAATTCAGTAGGAGGAAGGCACTTATATGTATCATGCAATAAAACCTTATTCATCACGTATCACAATAACACAGACCATCAGAGAGGATAATAATAGCAGATAATCTAGCAATGGGGTTGTACCTTGGCTCTATTCCACAACCAACTAGCTTGCGAGAGGACGAAGGAAGTTTAATTATTACAACATATAAAATTTGTTACTGATAACTAGTGCTTATATAGAAAACCAACTCGGGGTCAGGAAGAACTCCTATAACAAGTAGGACTAGTAGATGATCTCATAATTAAGAGGAAATAATGAAGCGCCTGACGTTCCTAATTCTATCGAGTTTTTTATTGGTCAATTTTAGGAAAGGAAACCAATGTATGGAAAAAAGAAAGTACGTCTATTCTGGACTCTTCGTTGTTCTTTTTTTGCTACGACCAAATAGGGCCTTTAAGAGGAAGAGTTGATTTCTTGCATACCATCAGTTATTACTGAATTAATGTCTATACAAGAACCTATTGACATGCAACAAGATCCTATTTATTAAATTTCCTTACATAATCTTTACCCATGCCCTCCGCCACTGGCTGGATGCCAACGGTTTAATATGCGCCAAGCCCACCTGCCTTCTATGTGAATATGGACACGGCCGCGTGATTAGGGTTGTGCCGCCCAAAAGTGCTACACTTCTTTCGTTTCTTATGGCGTGTTTGCAACGAAAATTGCTCGTGTTTGTTTTTTTTTATTTTATTACTAGCCAAATTGCATGTACAAAATGCACTTGTTGACATGACTACACACTTTGCACTATTCCTCATTTTTCTGGTAATTACGATTAGTACTATTATTAAAAAAATAATTACTGTTAATATTATTTATTTACCTTTATTAATTAGCATCCCGTAGAATATAACTTTACAATTTTTTACCATTGACTATGAATTTACTAGAATACTGAGAAAACTAATCAAATTAATTAACATCATTGCTAGTCGTCCCCTTTATCACGAAATTCTTAGGATTAAGGAGTAATGTGTGTTTTTTAGAACACGCTTAAAATTGTCCATTCCATCCCTTTATTTTCAATAATCCTCCCTCCATCCTAAATTAGTAGAACCATTTGGTTTTCCAAATCAGTTCATTTTAGAAAATCAAATGTTACTACCGACTCCGGATGGAAAGAGTAGTATAGATTGTCTTTGCTTACGTTAACCGAAAATTTTCTCGTCAATTTGAGAAATGAGAAACAATTTAAAAATATATTAAAATGACAAATCTAGTGCCATGCATTTGTAGTGCATGGGGGTGGAGATCCGTTAGATCATGTGCGCCCCAAAAAAATCTGAAGGCTCTGACACCTGAGCAAGCACGCGCACACACACACACACATATATATATATATATATAGTGAAAGAAGCCTAATATTACCTGTAAAAGATTGTCTAAAGACAATATATTGAAATAAAATTAGTGAAATTTAAAAATGAGTCTAAGAGTAAACATTAAGTAAATGATCAAGCAATTGAAGTATTCATTACATATCTAAGGCATATATGTTCTCTGACTACAATGTGGAAAAAATTTTATGGGCCCTGGCTCATGCATGCCGGCATGCAGAGGGGCACTATGAGCCGTCGAATAGAGATATGACGGCACGTGTTAATTGAATGTTGGGGGGTCATTCAAAGTTCAAACCTGCCTTCCCCTGTATAATATGTACTGCCCGCATCTAAATCCGATCGGCGCCAAAACGCAATGAGCGATGGTGCATATAAACTTATTACCTTGAAACAAATGCCAAAAACAGTAGGCATTGGACAATAAAATAGAGGGCTGGTTTCACTGTTCATGTCAATCCAAATTCATATTGCTTTTAGTGGAAAAAAAAGACAATCATCTCTAGTTATAAACCCATAATCCAGCAATATTCCATTCAAGTGTTCAAAGCACATTTCCGTTGTCTCCTTGTACATGTTCAAGTATCAAATTCCCAAGCTCTAATTCCATCTGCCTTTGCAAATCTGTCATAGCCATGTGCTCACTCTCATCCGGAGCAGCTGGCTGATCTGTTGTTTCATTTTCCTTGGCAGCAGTACCCACTTGAAGTTCTTCTCCTTCAACGACAATTCCATGCTCCACCTTTTTCTCTTCAGCTTGTTAAATTTTTCTCTTTCTTCGGTATAGAGTAAATGCAAGCAGTACGCATATGACCACAAAGAGAGAAGCTCCTCCGGTGGATAGCCCTACAATTAGAGCAGTGTGACTCTTACTAGAGTGCCCCACCTCTGAGTAGCCAGTTGTGCTGAAAAGTTGTGAAAAAGGTCACAAACTAGGTAATAAGAACTTCATACGGAACTGTAGAAATTAATACACAATTGAAGCTTCCATCAACATTATGTGTAAATTACTTTATTCCAAGCTTCTTGTTATTGGCAAGAGAATCCGGCAAGCCTCCTGTAAATTCATTGTACGCCAAATTCCTATTCAAGGGACAAAAGACGAAATTCAGCATACCACCATTAATTTTTTTTATGGTTTCTTTGAAGCATATAGTCAACTGACTTACAATTCTTTCAAGTTGGGAAGCTTTCCAAGAAAATCTGGAATTGGCCCACGAAGGCTGTTGTTGTGTAAATCACTAAAAGGGAAATTAGATCATTTCTTTCTGAACCACAAATGATGGAAGATCTAGACCTAATGAACTAAGTCATCAAAACTTACATGATTTCAAGGGCCTGCATCTGACTGAAATCCTGTAGCATACCTTGTAGGCCATAACCAACCAAGTACCTATCTCGATTAAAATTCGAGCCAATGGAAGTAATGAGACAAATTCTATATTGGCACAAAATAATAATCCATGGTTATTTCTTAAAGAATAACGGCTTACATGAGACAGGGTCTCATACAACTTGCATGAGCCGAGTCATCTCGAGCCATCAGATTTCGACTTGACGGCTCAGTGGGCAGGTGAGAGTGAACCACCACCTACCCCCGGGTACCGTTAGATCAAGATCTGATGACTGAAAATTATTTGGGCTCATGCAGCATGAGACAAGTCTCATTTAAACTTTTTCCTTCTTTTTTTCGATGTCCGAAAAAAATAGGTAAAGTGAAGATTATTTCTCATAGTACTTTTCCCACTTGTGGGTTCACTGTGCAAACTGGATCTATTTTTTTAGGACAGAGAGGGTATTCACAGCAATGAAAGATAAAAAAAGATTTGTAAAGAGATTAGCTTACAAAGCATTGACTCTTGGTGGGTGATCTTCATTGCATCTTAGCCATTCCCATGCTGTGTTGGCTGGTAAGCACGGATCACCTGTCCAACCACTTAGCCTTTCGGAATTATATGCCAATTGCTCCAAACCTTTCACTGTGACAAATCATGATCAAATACTCAATGCCAATATCACAAATGCAACGAGGTAAGCAAGAACTGTTCAACTCATCAGACTATTATTTTTTGTTAACTTTTGTGTGCCAAAACAATAGAACAAAATAGCTTTCCCTTACCAACACTTGGATCGTAAGTTTTATTTACCGTTTGGAGCATGAAAAATAAGTTTCATCCACTCTCAAAAATCCACTAGTTTCATCCAGCTGGTTAGTAAATTATCCCAAAAATCTTAATCAGATGGATTTTTTTCAGCTGGATGGTGCTGATTTTTCACACCCCAAACGGCCCCTTTAATACTCCCTCAGGCCACTTTTAATGGATATAAAAATTTTTTCCAATGAACCGAAAAATTTGTTCATTTGAAAAACTATCTATTAAAAGTGACCGGAGGGAGTATGGTTCTCGTAACCACGGTACATAGAGATCATGATCCTAGCATGGTAGCTATGTCTACCACGTTAGGCCTCTACATGCTAGGACTCCTGTGTATACCATGGTCTGGTCATGAGAACAATTGCTTTCTACTCCCTCCGATCCAAATTGATAGTTTGATTTGCATTTTCAATTTCTAATTTTGAAAACCCAAATTAGACTACTTAAAGACTAGAGGGAGTGTCGAGTGTTGTGTACGCAGGTACTATGTACACATGTATGTATGTCAAGTATGCATATATGTATGTATGCATGTATGAGAGAGAAGCTGACAATCATCTTCATTAGTTCCATTCACCAGCTTCTGGCTCACAGCAAACAATTCCAATGCACTAATGAAAGGTGGGTAATCTGAGGTTGCAGCAGGAACCAAATCCAGATCGAGGGAGCGGATGATTGGATTTGTGATCACGTAATACTCGAGGCATTGCATAGGGGTGGTGGAGACAGTGATGTTGGTATCCTCGCCATTAAGGTATATACCAAAGGTCCTGTTGCCAAGTAGAATAATTCCAGGCTCATTGAAGTATAGATTGACGTAGTAAGAGGTGGGCTTGGGCTGGGGAAGGCTGAAGAAGAGGTTGAGATTGTCGGAGGCGGCCGGAGCTCCGATGGCGGTAACAAGGACTTCCGATGGCGGGAGGTCTGCCACTTCATTTTGGGGTGTGGGTGCAACAATATCATAGTAGTTGATTTCCTCCTTCGGAGCCCAAATCCGAGCATACGGATCCTGTGGATACCTGTAATTCAGAGGGGTAGTATCACTATATATCATTCTATACCCCCTTCAAGGTGGGTTTATTATATAAAGAGAAAATAAGAAAGGAAAAAGTTTAGATGAGCCTGGGTTCACGCGCATCGGCATGAGCTGAGACGATCTGAGCCGTTGGATCTCGAACGTTCCTGCCTTAGATTAAGGACCACCGCCGGATCTTAATCGGATGGCTCAGATTGTTTTGTCTCACAAACACATGCATGAGCCCGGTCTCATAAAATGGGATTCTTAAAGAAATTGCTCTATATACCCATCTTTGTATATGTACATGTACCAAAAGAAGTGAGTATAATTAGACCATGTTCAAGCAATGTCATGTGGATTTGCTACATATTTTTCTCTGTTATTGTCTTCATTGTTTTCTTTATTTCAATCTCTTTTACTCCTGATCAATAGGAGTCATTATCTAAACCTTGTGGGATCACAAACGATGTTGGGACTCATTTTTTGTTCAAGGGGGGGTTTAGTCTGATTGATTTTATTTCCACACCTTTTTTTATGTGAAGAAGTCTTTCGTCTACACAGGCAACTCCCACTTGAGTGAAGAAAAATTCCCCAACCTCATGTATATAAACATTTTTTCAAGTTATCTTAGTTCAGAACTTCGTTCTACATATCTGTCGCATTGTGCTCTTACAAGGTCTTCTTAGTAATTAATTCAAAATGTTTTGTGACCGAGTTACAATGACCTACCAGTGTAACCATCGTACATAGGGCTCTACATATTACATAAGATGACTATGTGCTACATAAACAGTGTGTTAAAGTACTTTCTCCATTCCATATTAATAGTCTGATTTGGAAAAAGTACTATTACTTTACGTCGTGTGGTTAAAGTAAGAGATAAGTTTACATGAGATCGTTCTCATATAAGGAGCATGAGGCCAATCTTTATTGCCGTTAGATTCCGATCGGAGGGTGGATATCAAATCAATGGGTAGGTGAGTGTGTCACATCAAGGAGTGGGTGAGATGATTATGGATATTTGTAGTCGTCAGATCAAGATCCAATGGCTACGATTCAAAGTGGCCTCATATAAGCAATACGAGAGCGATCTCATTTAAACTTTTCCCTTAAAGTAATTGATTTTGAAAAGCTATAAATCATGGGAGGTCAGACTCATTAAAGAAAACCTATTCTAAGAGTGCCGGGCATGGTTGCACACTTGCAACCTAAATGTGAATTAATTGGTCTATAGGACAAAAGAAGAAGTGGAAGATCATCTTTCTAAAGATGAATTTGGTCCTAGCTAGAATGATCACTTACCAGATAGCTTCTTTCGCTTCTGATCCATAGTTCAATCTATGCACTGTGAACAGTGCAATGTTACTCTCCATTGCGCCATACATGTCCGAAGAGAGATGGACCATGTCAATGGTGGACACAAATGGGACCTCGCCATCCTTCATCCTCGACACGCAAACACTGATGCTTGGCCCCTTGGCCACGACGATTGCCTGATGCGAAAAGGGCAGATCGGCAATTGAATCCACAGTCGCCCACGAGTTCCCGTCTAAGCTAAGATCAAATGAGGGAGGATTGCCTTTGCCATCATAGTTTCCATAATAGAAGGCAACCCGGACTTGGTACTTGTCATTGGTTGAGGCAGGCAGTGTGTAACAGTTCTTGTTTTGGTCGGGGAAGAAGCGTAGGGTGCTCATCTGGTTGGGTAAGATATCTGTGGTAATTGGGACCTGAGCGTTGTGACCAGTGCTGATGAAGGTGGCATCAGATTGCCACCTGAGGCCTGTACTGTTGTAGTCATAGTAAGGACTATCTGCTCCACAGTCGATCCTCAACCAAGTTGGTTCTGTAATTTTGTTTATGAAATTAAAATAGAAAACACATATATCTATACCATTATAATCCAAACTAAATTCGAATTCAGAGGATTGTTTACCATGGGAGCACGCTTGGAGGGTGAACAAGACTAGGAGCAAGATGATCAGGACCATCTCCTATGTGTAAACATTTGTCGTGTGACAGTCTTGAAGTGATGATAGAGGAGGGATAGCATGGCGAGGTGTGAACCTACAGGCTGAAATCAGGGACTTTAGATAGGGATAGTAGGATAATTTACTCGATTAAAGAGACGGATGTGTCTTTTGTGTTTGTCACTGGACATGAACATGAAGGGGCTGATTTGTGCCGTTTTGTTCTTGTTGATCTTATATTAGTACTACGGCCGGTCAGGCTTGCAGTGTCTGTGAGGTTTTAGTTGCTACTAAGGCAAGTCTGTAACTTTTAATTTTTTTTCCAAGTAAGATCATATCAACCAGTCAATGGTCCCACCTAGCCAAGACCCGATTTGAAGCTCTAATAGTGTGTGTTACCCTCAAAAGCAAGGAATTCCATATCGGCTTAGCCGATATATCAATTTCGGACCCCACCCGATACATCGTAATGACTAAATATTATTTTTTAAAAAATTTATAATTTTGCCTAAATTTCGCTATTTAAAAAAAATGTTTTCAAAAAAAAATATTTGGGAATTTTTTTTTAAAAAAAAAAAAAAAATAACTTTCCCATTGTTTTCCATCTTAATATGCATATTTTGAAATCTATGTTTTGTCTAAATTAGTATAACTCATTTTACAAGTTAAATTGTGAAAATATATGGTAAAAATTAATTTTCAACTACCGATATTTTTTTACAAATATCTCCGAAATTTTGTCTCTTAGGTTGACCGATATTTTACCGAAATCCGATACGGAATTCCTTGCTTCAAAGTGTGTTATTTATTTGTTACCGTAAAAAAAAAGGTTTTATAGCTCAATATGATTTAAGAAATTAACCCCACGAGTCTCCTTGATTCCAGATGTTTCAAAGACAAACTCAATAGTGACTAAAGCTTACTAAGGTTTCACGAACTCCTGATGCCTCTCTCAACTGATTTTGGTCTTCTTTCTAATATGGAAGTCTTATTTTTGAATTTAACATTACAACTTGTCTCGTGTGCGATTGTTAGAAAACACTAAAATGGATGAGTAGTTCACTACCCCACGGTATATCCACCGTCTGAAAATACATGAATGGTGGACATCCATCGACTGGCTAAAACGCGTGTGGTGAACCACTCATCCCACTAATATAGCATTCTCCTCATTTGCATATGTTCTTATTTGTTGAGGTCTGTATCACTCTATGTCACTGCTCTGCCTACTGATCACATCTTGCTCTGTCTCCAGTTTATCCTACATCTTTTTGTTGATACAATCCAGTATATCTTACATCTTGCTTATTCCATCAACATACAAAGAGATGAAAAATCATAACATACATGGTAGTTCATAATTGCATATAAGAAAGCCCAAAAAAACTTGTATAACAAATTAAGACAAAAAATAAAAATAAACTCGCTCTGAATGGTGGAGATATACAGCTAATCAATTGGCCACAAATTTAAATCATCAATACATTCCTTAAAATAATTTTGTAATGAAGAACTATCTCCTCTTGTTGTTCCCCGCCATGAGGAGGGAGAAGTAGAACAAAAACCTAAAGAAGAAACCCCAAGCCACCATGATCCAGATGCATTCCCACATGGTCAAGTCCGTCACCCCCTGCTGCTTCAGTAGATCCACCCCCGTCGTCACGCACGTCTTCGCCGTTATGTTCAACCCCAGCGACTTGCTCAGAGCCCTCAGTATCCCCTCCTTGGCCGCCTCCGGTATCTTCCCCAGCGGCGTGTTGTCCAATATCTGGTTTCCTTTCACGAAGCACTTCCCGGCGTGATCAAGCTCGTTGAGGAGCACTCCTTCATATGGGTACTTGACTAAGCTCAGGTAGTGGAACCATATCCAGTAGCCCGGGATCCGGTCGCTGGAAATGAAGAAGCCGCTGAACAGGAGGAAGTAGGCGAGCGACGCGATGACGACCGTGTAGCCCATCATGTAGTGTGTCACGACGCCGGAGAGGAAGGTGACGAAGGAGGTGCCGGCCCAGAAGGAGGCGAGGATGATGGCGAAGAAGTAGACGAAGCCGTAGATGCCGCCGGCGAGGCCTACTGCCCAGAAGGTGACGGCGGAGAAGGCGAGGGAGAGTGCGACGAGCGACGGGAGGGAGACGGCCGAGTTGGCGAGGACGTAGGAGGAGCGGCGGTAGGCGTTGTAGGCGGTCTCCCGGAGGAAGATGAAGCGCTCCATGATGAACACCGGGAGGGCCTCGGCGCAGGTGAAGAAGATGGTGGACATGGCGAAGGCGAAGAAGCCGAGCCGCTCTTGAATTCCTCTCGGTGAGCTGTCCAGCTGCCAGAATATGGTGGCTAGGATGAACCCCGTCACCAGCACCGCCCCTAGTCGTACCCCGAATAGCTCCGGCGACCGGCGGGCATTCGTCATCGACCGACTCGCCAGCACCCACACCTCCACCCACCACGGGTTTGCGAACTTTTCCACACTCCGGCCGCCGTTGCTGCTTCCGCCTCCGTCGCCGGCGCTTTCGCCGGTGACCAGCTTGCCGCGAGAGATACTGGCGCTGATGGCCTCCTTGAGCGACAGCTCGGTCGGCTGCGGTGGCCTGCCGTGCTTCGCCGCCTGCGACTGCCACGACCGGTTGAACTCGACCAGGCCGCGCGTGCCGCCGGGTGAGCCCTCAAGCTCGCGGATAAGGTCGAGGGTGAACTCGGTCCTATTGCCGCCCTCCGGAATCGGGTGGCCGAACTCGGCGAAAAATTGTGGCACCGCCGCCGGTGGCCCGCTGTAGACAGTCTGACCGCGAGACAGGAAGATCATCTGGTCTAGCAGGCCGACGATCCGATAACTCGGCTGGTGGATGGATAGGACGACGATGCTCCCACTCCGGGCGATCCTCTGCAGCACCTTCACCACCATGTAGGCCGACGTCGAGTCCAACCCCGACGTCGGCTCGTCCAAGAAGAGTATAATCGGGTCATGGATGATATCGATGCCGATAGACACCCTCCGCCGCTCCCCACCGGAGACACCACGGTGGCCCTCGTCGCCGATAATGGTCATTGAGGCATTTCGGAGGCCGAGCTGGTCGATGAGGGCCTGGACCCTGGCCGCCTTCTTGGCCTTGGAGAGGCTTCTCGGGAGGCGGAACTCGGCGGAGTACATAAGAGTTTCCTCCACCGTGAGCATGGGGTACAGAAGGTCGTCTTGCATGACATAGGCGGAGATGGCCTTGAGGAGGCCAGACTCGAGGATTTCGCCGTTGAGAGTGGTGGTGCCCTTGAGGCTGCCACGGGCGATCCGGTCGGCCAGTGCATCGATCAGCGTAGACTTGCCGGAGCCGCTTTGCCCCAGCACAGCTAGAATCTCCCCATCGCGAGCCTCGCCGGAGATGTCGTCCAGCAGCGTCTTCATTTTCGCGTCCTTGTCAGCTGCCGTGACAGGGCTGGCATGAGCGGCACCACCGACCGGGAGCCTCCATTTCTGGCGATTCTTGACACTATAGCTTAAATTACTGAACTGGAGCACAAACGTTACGGAACTCGTCCAGATGAGGTCGGCTCCTTCGAGGTCAGCCGCAATCGCAGCCTCTTCATCGTTCTCGCCTTGCATGTGGCCGACACGGTTCAGAAGGTCACGGAGCGGCCGGCGGCTGACTCCAAGCATGGGGAGGTTGAGCTCCACCGGCGCCTGTCGGTGGTCTAAACTGGAGGGGCTGAAAACCATCTGTATGGCCGGAGAGTTGCCATTAGAACCAGTTCGTGACATTTCTAATGTGGCCTTAAGACTCATTCAGTGGCTCACCAACCATTCATATATAAACACTCTTTCACTCAAAAACCTAACCCCGTCTCAGCCATCTCTCCGGCCCGGTTCACAAACTTTAGTCAGGTTTAATCACACACACTCCTCTTGATGTTGCTGTGGCTACCTCTATATCAGTAATTAAACGGGCTATATAAACTGGATAAGTTGGACCGTTTTGTATTGGATATACGATCTTTTTCTTCATCCACCAAACGAGGTTTATAAAACCATAGTAAAGCCTACAAGCAAGCCTATGAGAGGTTCATCTGCCCTAACTCTTTCAGTACTAGATATGAACCTTTAAATTATGTTTCATTAGGAAAGCAAACATTGCTATTTCATGTCGTGAAGGATGGTAAAAGGAAATAATAGATCTTTGATGTGCTCTTATACAAGTCCGGTTTAAATACACACACTCCTCTTTATGTTGCTGTGGCTACATCTATATCAGTAATTAAACCGGATATTTAAAACGGCTATATAAACTGGATAAGTTGGACCCTTTTGTATTGGATATATGGTCTATTTCTTCATTCACCAAACGAGGTTACGTGATGATTATAAAACCATAGTAAAGTCTACAAGCAAGCCTATGAGAGGTCCATCTACCCGGCGGCCAGGGACGGATCCACGTTAGAGCCATTGGGTTTGAGATTTTTCCATTACCACCATTAAAAAATCTATTAGGTTGGCCAAGGAAAAAAGGTGGGCTTACTAAGTGACCCCATTGAAAAAATTCACTGACCCAGAGTTAAGTCAGGATTTAGGATTTTTTTTACATTCTTGAGAGGGTTTGTTACTAATTGCAATCTAAGCCAAGGTGAAGACTCTCCAACCAGCATTTTACATAACATTTAATCCAACAGCCAATTACCCCCATGCAAGTGGCCAGAAAGTTATCATCCTCTTTTCCAGCCTCCGTTTGGACAGTAAAACGAATGGACGGATGGATGGACACAGACATCCAAATGCCATTTACACCCTTACTTATGACCCCATTGACAAAAATTCCTGCGTCTACCCCTGCATCTACCCCAACTCTTTCAGTATTAGATACGAACCTTTAAATTATGTTTCATAATTTGGAAAGCAAACAATGCTATTTCATGTCATGAAGGATGCTAAATGGAAATAATCGATCTTTGATGTGCTCTTATACGGTTATAAGTCCGGTTTAATCACACACCCCCCTCTTTATGTTGCTGTGGCTACATCTATATCAGTAATTAAACCGGCTATTTTAACCGGCTATATAAGTTGGACATTTTGTATTGGATATATGGTCTATTTCTTCATCCACCAAACGAGGTTACGTGATGATTATAAAACCATAGTTAAAGTCTACAAGAAAGCCTATGAGAGGTTCATCTACCCCTACTCTTCCAGTACTAGATATGAACCTTTAAATTATGTTTCATTAGGAAAGCAAACATTGCTATTTCATGTCATGAAGGATGCAAAAAGGAACTAATAGGTCTTTGATGTGCTCTCATACGTTTATAAGATTTGTAGCAAGAAAAGAAAAAAGTTTAATATTGTCTTTGTAGCAATTGAAGTAGTTGAAGTAAGCCAGCGGTGTGTATATGTATTGTAAAAGAGCAGGCTTACCGAGGAAAGAATGTAAGTTCTAGTTGGAATTTGGTGCAGGAAGTGAGCTACATCTCGTAATCCCTTTCCTATCTTCCAAATTGGCAACCATTCTAGCCTTTATGAAACCCAATTGTGGACGTCAAATGATTTAGTAAAACTAGGCAACTTGGTGCTAGTAGTGTTAATGAGATTAGTTGTGGGTGTCACATCTATTAATCTAATGTGTCTGCAAAGTGCCAAAGTCAATATACATATATCAAGATGGGCAGGAAATGGAGAAAGAGGCATCCGAATTATAATTCTAGCACCCAGAGTTGGTACGGTGCACGAGATCTCAATTCATATATAAGGATCATTAATTGCCTATGATAGCCTGATTTTGGAACGCAGGGAAAATGGGTAGAGGGCTAATATCAGCTCAACTCATATATGTGGGATCAAGAGAAACATTTCACTTAATACACCAAGTTACTAACACAAATGCCCCGTCCTTAATTATGATAATATTAAACAAATATTAATCTAACGATTATGCTTATTATAATGTAATATGTGGCATCAATAACCTAATAAAGTGTTATTAAGTACTTACACTACAGTATATTATTATTGAAGATTAAACATATAAGATAACATGGATCAATTGAGTCTCTATAATTTTATTTCTAAAAATCCTTTATTAGAAATTTAGAACTAAAAGAACATTGAAAATTATTTTTTTTTAATGACCATATATTTCCTATACATCGCTGATATACAGATATATTGGTCGATATTTACAAAATTGTCCAAAGTTTATTTTACATGGGATCCAAATCCGACCAAAGGTCCGATACCAAAACAACGGCAATATTGCATCCTATGATTCTGGCCCACCTCGAGGTCAAGTGGCAATGTTAGTTGTGTCTGCATAACCCAAAGAAGAAGTCAAAATCAATTTACATTTTGCAAAATAAATATTGGAAAAAGTGAAGTAATATTTTCTTGCCCAAAGTATTGCACCTTGAAAATTTAACTTCATCCCTTGTTTCATGTGAAGCAGCTAAAAATCGCTTGAAAAAATTGCAACATCATCTTATTTAAATCCTATTAGACATGCTTCATAGTTAATCAGGAAGAGCTAATCAGTCCCTTTTCAATCCCCAACCCCTTGAACTGAACCAAATCAGGCTAATAGTATGGAACATATTTTTTTATCGGACTATTAAAGTATAACTGAGGGAGTACGTTTAAAAGCTTTCAAAATCTTTGCCTACGCCCTACAGTAAACTACGTAAATCCTCCACATATCATCCAATACAAGAAACACCAATTGCGATTTATGAATCTGAGAACTTCTATTGCAGTGGTCTAAAAGCTGGGTATGTTGGTAGCATTTCTCAAGATGAATACGGTGCCCGGGGCCAATTAATTAGCTGAATGAGAAATGTCTCATGATGGTAATAATGATTACTGATCGAGTTAGACGGCGAGTTTCGTTTGCTTAAATCAACTCAGCTTGAAGCTCGAAAATGAGCTGCTTAGCTCAAAAGCCAGCTTGCCTCAACTCCACTTGACTCGAAGAAAAGCGGCTTCATATCCTCTGAGGAACATACAGCTACGACGATCTGAGGCCCAATCAGACAGACAGAACAGAAACTCAAATCTTTCCATTCCAATCAGCCTGACGGTTTCCGGTCTGTCTCTAATTTATATCGATATTGTACCGGTATAATAGACCTAAAAATTACTTCATCCCGACTGGAGGGGCTTTTTACGTCTGACCTGGCGCCAAACACGGGTTTCTCATATTACCCGGAATCACTTTCTTCCTTCCATATGACCCAGAAAGTACCCAAAATGCCCTTAGGTTTAGGTATAAGCCACCCACTCTTTGGTTTTCCATATTACCCGGAAAGGAAGCGACTACCCGGAGAAGCTGCCGTTAGTCGGAGAAGAAGGCGTTCCGTCCGGCCTCTCCGCCCATATCATCGCCGGCGCCGGCGCCGTCGAACTCCGGAAAGGTCATCTTCGCGGCAACAAGCAGGAAAACGAGCGGAAAAGATCGGGTATTGGAAAACAACTTCAACGGAGGCAAGGTACATCGAAAAAATTGTGATGGTGAAGTTAAAATACGACGATTTCTATCATGAAAGTTGGTTCCAGAGAAGAAAGTTGAGAACTTAGCAAGTTTTCAACTATTGTTACAGTCGTGTCGTCGACAACACGACTGTAACAATAGTCGTGTTTGATGAAACACGACTCATAGACGTTGCTTTTCACTCATATACGGTTTTCAATATATCGTGTCTCACGGATTTTTAACTTATTTCGGTATTTTAATGGCAGGTACGGATGGAGAAGATAGTTCTTTGTTTACACTACGATGGAATTTTGACAAATTCTGATAAGTATGTGGGCGGGAAACGGAAGCTCCTGCCTATAAATACACGAGTAAAGTACCTGGAACTGTTGCAGCTAGTGGAAGAAAGATTACCGCTTAAGTCTACATCTGGTACATTAACTTTGTCATATCGTGTTGACTCTGAATACACATTTCTCCTTGAAGACGATAAAGACGTGGAGTCAATATTTATACTTCACAAGAGCAAGCAAGGCACAAATGGACTACTCCGCCTGTACGTGGAGTGGACTTCTACGGGCAATAACATGGAGACTTCGACTCTCAATAAGGAAATAAATGCCAATGCAAATAAGGAGGAGGAGAGGCTACCAGAGGCAGAAGTGAGGCCGGCCAGTAAGACACCGCCGGAGAGGCCGTCCAGCCCGGGCAATAAGACACCCGCATCAGCAGTCGAAGGAGGAAGAGATGGAGACTATGCGAGGTGAGACTTCTAAGGCGCGGATACAGGGAAGTCGTGTGCTATTATAGTCGACTATAATAGTACACGACTAAAAATTTTATCGTGCCGTATTGAACACGACTATATACCTAGTCGTGTTGCATAGTACACGACTATAAATCAATTCGTGTTGCATAAGACAATACCTCATAGTACGTGCTATCGTTTTCTCAAGTCCATTGATACATCTTTTTTCCCGCAGTTTCGGAGATGGAGAAGAAGGTGAAGATGAAGAAGAAGATGAAGATGAAGATTCCAGTCCAGATGGAGAAGAAGGTGAAGATGAAGATGAAGAAGAAGATGAAGATGAAGATTCCAGTCCAGATGAAGAAGAATTGTTGGATGAAGATGAATTACCGTGGTCTGCAGATGAGTGGGATGAGCCTCTTACAGTACCACATTTCAGCCAGCCAGATCACATGGGAACATCGACTTCTAGAGGTCCCACGGCAGGAGACACATGTAAAGGGAAATCTGTCGCGTCGGAGGACAATGACTATCTCAATATTGAGGGTGATGGTGGTTGGGATTGTGGTACCTATTCTGCACAGGTCGGTCCTTCAAAACATTGTGAAGAGGAGACGATGTTGACCGGAAGTTTGCAAGCAGAAGACTACGAGGCACAACTTACCTTAGGGGCTAGATTCGAAAGCGTCAAGCAGTTCAAGATGGTTCTAACTAATCTGGCAATCAAGAGGAAGTTCATGTTCAAAGTAGCGGATGAGAGCAAGGACACATTCGCAGCAACGTGCAAGGTTTCGGGGTGCAAGTGGTACATACGAGCGTCGAACAGACTTGATGGAGTCAGCGTAACAAGGAGGGAAGAACGGCTTACATGTGACACTTCTCTAAGTTCGAAAGATCATCCATTGGCTTCTCACTTCTGGATTGCGAGGAAGTGTCATGGCCTCCATAAGGATTCAAACTCCATAAAAATCTCAAATATCCAACAATACATTGAGAAGCATTGGGGCGTCACGGTCAACTATAAAAGGGCATGGAGGGCGAAAGAGGAATTGATCCGATTGATCGATGGCAACCCTGAAGACGCATATCGTATTTTGCCACATTACAGACGGGAATTAGAGTGGTCTAACGCAGGTACACATGTGGTCATAGAAAGATCAGCTGATATACCTGATATCCCAATTGAGTTAGCCGGCTACGACTTCAGACGTGTGTTTTGGATGTTCGGCCCAGTCGCAAGAGCATTCCGAAGAACACTGAGACCGTTGCTCACGCTTGATGAAACATTCCTAAAAGGAAAGTACCCTGGAGTATTATTGGTTGCTACAGCAATCGACGGCAATCAACAATTAATGTGTCTTGCATATGCAATTGTCGATAAAGAGAATATCAAAACGTGGTAAGTATAGAAGCAGGAAAGACGAATATTCTAACAGTCGTGTTTTGGACGACACGACTGGGCACACATTCGTGTCTTCGAAAACACGACTACTCATACAGTCATGTTTTGTTTTTACACGACCTTATAACAACCTGAAGCATTCTGTGTTTAATATGCTTGTCTCTCACTTGTACAGGACGTGGTTCCTCACCTTACTAAAATGTTTTCTCTTTACGGACCCCCCGACCTCCCTGGACACTATTATCTCTGATAGACAGAAGGGCCTTCTGAGAGCGGTCGCCGATGTCTTTCCCGAGGCTCACCATGGGTTTTGCCTAAGGCATATAGCCGCAAATATGCTTAATACTTGGAAGGATAAGTACCTGAAGGAACTTCTATTCCGAGCTGCAAAATGCTTCAGGAGACCAGAATTCGATGCAACGATGGAGAAGATGAAGGAACACAATGAGGCGGCCTGGAAATATGTTAACAATATTCCGAAAACACATTGGGCGAACGTAGAATATCCGGGTAAAAGGTACGGCACTCTCACGTCGAACGCGTTAGAAAGTGTAAATAATATGCTTCTAAAGGCAAGGTTTTGGCCAATAACTCGGTTGATCGAGCAAACGCGGGCGACCACAAGCGTCCATTTTCAGAGACGCCGAATAGAAGCAGACGGGCTACCGACTCCGTTAACAAAATATGCACAGAATCATATCAATCAGATGAGGAATCAGAGTGCTGGAACAGTTCGAGTTCAACCGCTATCATTACGGCAGTTTGAAGTGACATCTTTATACCATGTGGTAAGCATACATTCGTTTTCTATAAGATACGACTATAACAAAGTCGTGTCGACGAATACACGACTACTCATACAGTCGTGTCGTCTCATGCACGACTAGTCATACAGTCGTGTCTTCGACGACACGAGTATTCTTGGAAGACACTGATGTTGTTCATGTTGTCGCATCAGGATGTTGTTGACCTTACGAATAGAACCTGCACATGTGGCTTCTTCCAGAGCATGGGACTTCCATGCAAGCACGCCATGGCATGTATTGATGAGAGGAGTCTGGAAGCGGTAGAATATTGTGAGAAGTGGTACTGCGCAAGTACGTACCGCAGCACGTACGAAGAAGTAGTCTTCCCTACTTTAGACAGAAGTCAGTGGGGAAATTACGGGGTTTTATTTAAATGCGAACCGCCCAGGCTTGAAGCTCCAAAGAAGAGCAGAAGAAAGACAAAGAGAATTGAGTCACAGCCCGAGCCACCTGCAAGGCCACGTTCGAAATGTGGGAATTGTTGTGAAGTTGGTCACAACCGTACAAAGTGCACCAACAGCCCGGTTCAGAAAGAAAATCGGACGCGCAGGAAACGAACACTTCCGCAACAAGGCAAACTGACTACGAACGAGACATCGCATGTACGCCGCTCCGGCTTACCTCAGCCCCCACCATTCTTCACTTAGGATGTAGTCAAATTCTTGTATAACGCATATTAACTTCTAACGAAATGTACGCCTGTAAAGATAAAGAAAGGAAGAAATGAAAAACAATCTTTGGACACGACTATCTTTTGACACGACTATACTGTCATGTATTGTGAAACACGACTATATATAAAGTCGTGTTCCATCAGAGACGATTATATACATAGTCGTGTTGTATCAGAGACGATTATATACGTAGTCGTTTTGCATCAGAGACGATTATATACGTAGTCCTGTTGTATGAAGGCCGTATTCAAAGTCATGCTTGCGATATTTTGTCTACATCTGGTATGAGTCAAAAAAAGAATTGGAATTATTTGAAAGAGAACTGTACAACAAGGTGTCAAAAATGAATTCGAATTATTTGAAAGAGTACAGTATTTACAGCAAATGCACTTTGTACATTAAAAAAATGTGAATAAAATGAAATCCAATTTATTCTTTATCCGAAAGCCGCATAAAACCCGCAACTGTGACGGCATCTTTTGTGCCTTGTCCGGAATCGTTGTCAAACTCGCTGTTAATAACCCCCCAAATCAAGGTTGAAGTGATGACTGGTCGCCATAGTCGTGTAATTGTGGACTGATCAAACTCCGGTGGGTTGACATTGGACGCCAAATGCGCGACGTACATCATGATGAAGATGCCACAGTCTTTCGAATTCTGTTGCCACGGCGCTTTGGCTATCTGAGTCATCTTCCAGTCTAGCAAACCAAACCACCCCAGCTTGCCTACCATCACAACGTTCATGAACTGCGTGAATTTGTCAACAGCTTTTCTGTGATGTGGATGTAATTGGGATCTGCCAGACAGCGGGTTGTAGACATGGAATTCCATATCGCCGATATATCGATATCGGGCCCCACCCGATAAAACGAGATGGATAAATCTCATTTTTTGTTTTTTTTCAAATATCGCCGATATATCGGTTTCGGACTGATATATCGCTATTTAATAATAAAATAATATTTTCGGAAAAAAAAATTCGAAAAAAAAAAAATTAAAAAGGGAAAAAAAGTAACTTTCCCACTTGTTTCCCATCCTAATATGCATATTTTAAAATCTATGCTTTGTCTAAATTAGTATAACTCATTTTAGAAGCTAGATTATGAAATTATATCGTAAAAACTAGTTTTTAACTACCGATATTTTTTTACAAATATCTCCGATATTTTGTCTCTTAAGCCGACCGATACGATACCGATATCCGATACGGAATTCCATGGTTGTAGAAGCGCCATACACAGTGCGGGAAATGGACATACACGAGGCAGAAGTGGGAGCTGGTGCGGATTGGGAAAAATGCGTAGAACATGTTCCTGTTCAAGCCGTCGAACATCCTCCCGAGCTTTTTAACCAATTTGGCATTATTTCCTCCTTCCTGGTGCTCCTGCGAAACCGCAAGAGAGTTAGACAACGATGCTCGTAATATCATACTTAATTACTTATCACTCCTTATGCAGGGAACACTTACGTTGTCGAATATCTCTTTGAATGCGTGGCAACCAAAAAATGCCCACGGATATTTCATCCGGTTTCTGTCATTGCGCTGGCTCAACAGACTTAAAAACGCATCTATAACCTATGGAAAAACATCCACAGGAGTCGATTATTCCAATTAAAAGTCGATTATTCTATATATACGATTTTCATGATAGTCGTGTCGTCGATAGATACGACTATGCGTATAGTCGTGTGTTGCGAAGACACGACTAGGCGCAAAGTCGTGTCTTCGAATACCAACTTTACATCAACAAAAATATATGAGGAGCATAGGTTTACTTACATTAGTGTTTATTTCTGTTGTTTGTAGGAGGGATACATAGTCGTAATCACATAGCGTGGGGATTGGATAAGCCTTCCTCGGATTGGCGATCCATCCATCTATTGCCACTCTATCCCGCTCTAACAATACCCCCATGTCGAAGCATAACTCCAAATCGGCATAGTTGTCGGGGAGTGCAGTTACAGACTTAGACTTTTGAGGGGTTAGGAGGACATCGACGTCAACCGGCTGGGATGCGGTTAAGCCAGTGCCCTCCGCCACCTCCTCCTCCTCCCTCGCCTCCTCCTCCTCAGCCTCCTCTTCCTTCACCTCCTCCGTCTTCTCCTCCTCCATCGCCTCTTCGTCGGCCTGCACCTCCTCCTCCTTCCCCTCCTCCTCCTCCCCCCTCTTCTCCAGAACATCCGCCTTCTTCTCCTCTTCCTCGCCATCCCCATCCTTCACATCCTCCTTCACCTCCTCCTTGATGGTTTCGATATCCGACTGCTGTAAGGAAGAGATGACCTCATCGATGATAGAGGTCACTTGTCGATCGGATTGGTTTGTTCGGAGTCGGCTTTCGGCTGAGGGGACTTATTCCTTCTTTCCTGCTCCTCCGCCATTCTCCGTATATGGTCATCTTCCCTAATCCTCTGCAATTCCCGATCGGAGACAGTCCTCATTCGCTTCCTTACCACTACACCAGGGGGGAATAGGTCCCGTCTGTACGTCGGACGGGACTCGACTTCTGCACGCTCCATATCTTCGTTGAATTCTGGTTGCAGCTTCTTCAAAAACAACTTGGCAGAGGATCTCTTTGTAGCCCGTTCAATCTTGTCTTCCTCATCCACGCGTTTGATGGGAGCTAAAATGACATTTTACTTATTCGTGTCAGTAGTAGCAGCACGATAAAAAACATAGTCGTGTTGTATGAAACACGATAAACCACATAGTCGTGTATCCTGAAACACGACAAATATAATAGTCGTGTACCATGGGGCATGAGAAAATAAATAATCGTCTACAACTTACCTTTACCCCATTTCGTCGAATCCAGATGTGACTTCCTTGCCAGCTCCTTTGTCCGCATACCAATCGGAGTGTTCTTCATATGCTCCTTGTCACGGGGCCGCTTCTTTGGCTCCATCTGATGCACCGATGACTTCTCTGGCTCCATTTGGGGCCGCTTCTTTGGCTCCATCTGATGCACCGATGACTTCTTTGGCTCCATTTGGGGCCGCTTCTTTGGCTCCTTCGTCGGCTCTTCAGTCATCTCCTCCTTAGGATGCTTAAAGATCTGACCTTCTAACAGCATTGACGCTGAGGCGGCAGAGGCCTTCATAGAGTGGAGAACCTCTCACAGAGGTCCGACTCTCCTTCCCATCTCCTCATACGAAGACAAAGCTATCTCAATTAGTGACTGTATGCCCTGAAGCGCACCCTCCAATCGCCCCATTGTAGTTGCAGTGGACTGGGCAGCCGTCCTCGAGGAAGTGGAGGCAGGTTGGTTGGGAGTCCTCTTGATTTCCGGCCTCTGTCGTCATGGAGGAGGGGCCCCTGAGGTTGACGAAGCAAGGAGAGATGCCTCTCCGGCCATGGGGCTGATTACGTCGACGAGTTCCTCCCCTACTTGAAGATTGTGGAACACTCCCGTCCAATAGTCGGCCATACGGTGCTTCTTCTGTGCACCTTTCTTCACCTCTGTAATGAGGGCCCCACTTCCTGGCCATCTTTTCGCCCGTGGGCTGGTAGGGCCCATGACAGGATGGAAGATTGTCGTGTGCTCGAAAAACCAAATCTGCATAGTAAACAGATGAAAACATTATAACAATGCGCGGTTGCCTTAGTCGACTATAAGTTGAACACGAATTGAACTATGGTCGTGTCGTAAACAACACGACTATATACATAGTCGTGTTCAATTATACACGACTATAAATATAGTTGTGTTCCATAAGACACGACTATATATATAGTGGTATTGTATAAGACTTTTTCCCGATCGAAGACTATGAATGCTACATACCTGAAGGACATATGCGGCGCCATTTAGGCATCCACCGCCCAGGCACTCTCCTTGCGATCTCGCACCCACTAGTCTGCTGGTATGGGTTATACCAGAAACCAACATCTTATGTATAGCCCCAGCCCAATTGTATGACCTCAATCTTGGGAGGTCGTCAATGTAACGGTACAAAGAGGGATGAACCGCTCTAGTGCTGTGTGGAAACAACACCGTGCAGAAGAGGAGGCAGATGATCATCCTCGCAATGTCCTCCTCTTCCATCTTCAGTTCGCCTGCGCTAAGCTTGTCTATGATTTCCTCAATGTGTGGAATTTCCGCTCTCCTCGCGGAGAAGTAGTTTCTGAAGAATTGACCTTCCGGTCGGTGTGTCAAGGAGGGGAGGACCTCAACTCTGTCGCCCTTTGCGGGCAATCCGGTGATAAGGGTAACATCTTCCTCTGTGAAATGTAGCGTCCTACCCTTGATATTGAAGACCTTCGCCGACTCATCCCAGTACCTGACCAAATGGTCGAGGAGGTTCCGAGATACAACTACGTCCTCACCTTCAAAAATGACAGCGAAACCAGCATCTTTGATCACTTAGGCACATCTTTGGTGACGCTGTAGGAGGGCCGCACACTTTTTCATCGCTCCCGGTTGACAACACGTCTTTAGCGCCGGTCGCGCATTATATGTTCTCTTCACTGGTCGGTCCATCGGAGCCTTCTTTTTCCTGCCCCTCTGATTTCGCTGTCGAGGTGCCAAGACAAAATCATGATCCTCGTCCTCTTCCGATGGTATTTCCTCCATAGACTCATCTCTTTTTTTATCCATCTGCAAGGAGTCAGGTATAGTGGTCAGTAGAAAAGTCTCCTCGGTGCAACATGAAAATATAAAAGTCGTGTCGTCGCGTACAGGACTAAATACAAAGTCGTGTCTATTACAGACACGACTTTATAATTCATAGTAAAAATTTAAAATTCAAATTTCAGACCTTATGAAACTAAAATCAGTAAGGATAGTTGTAACTTACCGCAGTTTAGTCGTCTGTATGTGTGTATTTCCTCGCAGGTGCCTTTCACAGTCTTCCTCGCCGTCAACCGAAGCTCAATCCGGTCAATCCGCCGGTTGCATGCAGGCGGAGGGAGCCGTGGGGGAGCTCAGAAGGTTGAAGATCAGAAATACCGTCGTATGCGCTTCAAATCGCCGCCTTTGTCCACTCTCCCTCAGTCGTGTCGTCGAAATCCAGTAGGGGAGCAGCTCGATATCGAGATGGGGGACGCGAATAGGCTCGAACTCGTCCGTGTATTCCGCCGGTTGAATCGCTGCTCCAACTCGCCGGTCGCCGGTGACGTCGCCGATGTATATCGCCGGAGAACTTCACCCTTTTTTCGTGTTGTACACAACACGCCTCTTCGCACAGTATTAACACGAAAAAATAGAAGAAAGGGCATTTTGGGTACTTCAAGTCCAAATTCCGGGTCATATGAAATTTCATGGGAAAAACCTGGTAATATGGGAATATCAGAGTTGGCGCCAGGTAATATGGAAAAAACTCCGACTGGAGTGATTGGAATCTAAGTCGCGACATTAATGTCTAATGAGAACACAGGTATTGATTACCCTTATTCCCACCCGTCGTCGCCCAATTCGGTGAAGCGTGGTGATGGATTTAGGTGGGAGACATTGGCGGACAAGCGAAGTACTCCTACTTGTATATAGGGAGAAAAAAAACTCCTTCCGGTCCGTTTTAATAAACAGTTTTTTTCAAGTGAACTATGCCCTCTATTCCAAAATATTGTGTACATTTGAAAAAAATTTCATTTTTATTGGACCATGAAGCCCAAAAGTAAGTCACATGACTTATTCTCTCTAATATCTCGTCCAACTCGTATACTCGTTCACGAACCAAGTTTGAGTCAATCCTTCCAAGTCTCTTCCAATTTTGGAAAGAGCAAGTCACGGTGGGAGTAATTTTTAAAACATTAAATATTTCTAAATGTACATAATATTTTAAAACGATGGGGATAATTTTTTAGTTCAAATAAAAAGACTGCATCTATAAAAATTGATCGGGGGAGTACTTATATACTTACTGGTATTTTCTTGTAGTACCGTCACGATATGAAGAGTTTTTTCCATATTACCTGATTTCACTTTTTATTTTTCCATATTACCTAGTTTTTTCCGTGAAATTCCGTATGGCCTGGAATCAACACCTAAAGTACTGAAAATGCCCTTGCTGGATCGTATCTTTTCTATCCAAAAGGTTGTGTTCTAGACAACACGAAAACCTCGACTCAGATTTAGGAAGCAAAGGAAGCGATTCCACTAGCGATTTTAGGCGGACCCCTGCGGCGATCGCCCCATTTTCACAGAATGCCCATCTTCATGAGGAAAAGACGAGAAAAAAATTATAATGAAGGGATTTTGATGTAAGAGCAGCAGGAAGCCCGCTCAACTACAAAAATTGAGATCTAAAAAACACATATAAAGGCCACCCATTTGTGCTCGACCGCTCGTGGACATCAAATAAGATGATAGAAATAGGCAAAATTATGAAATACTCGTCGGTGAGTGACAAGTTCAATTTATATATCTTTCTATGTTCTTAATGAAATTGAAGATGAAGAAAAATAAGGAAGAACACAAAAAAATAGATAAAATGGATAAAAAATTGGCAATTTATAACATTTTGAAGATTGCCGTAAAATCGTGTCGTCGAAAAAATAAGCAGGTATTTTTTATAGTTTCTATGTCACGGAAGACAGTTTACATTTTGGGAAGAAGTGTATTTTTGGTAGTTTTCAGGTTATATGGAAGAAACAGAGATTTTTCAGGTAATAAGGGAAAATGAAAAGTGGCCTAAGGTAATATGAAAAAAGATGTGATATTAAATAACTGCAATCTAGAGTTCTCAGAAAAAGAAGGTCAAGCGATCATGTCATGAAGAGGCGGGAGAAAGATTTGCCAAAGGCTCTTAGTCCTTGGTCCCCAGTCCCTTGGGAAAACTTCTGGTTCAACCAGTCACGTCTATTATTTTTGCATCAGGAACTCAGAATTCGGATCCTCTCTAGTGATTATGGATGGAAAAGATAATTAGAGAAAACTTGATCGTGTCTTTATATGGATAGATACGAGAAAAATTTAATTGTGGTTCCTTTATCAACTTAGTAGTAGTGTTATTTAATGCAAATACTTAGTAGTATAGATTTAGTAAGTAGCGCTGTAAATATTTTTCTTCAAATTGCTTTACTTCAGTATAGATCTAGCAAGTAACATTGTAATTATTTTTCTTCAAATTACTTTACTACCCTTTCCTTCCTCCTACCTTCTCCATTGGCTTCAATTTCTCCACTATCACGGGAAGGTCATAGCATCATTGTGAAAATTGCGAAAAATATCTTCCTCACCAGCATTATGTGACCAGCAAGCAGGTCCAAGGGACACGTTGAGGGGACCATACAAACTTAGGTGAAATTATAATTTCTCCCTCAATTCAGTCCTTTCTTCCTCTTCCCAGTAATGGAATTGTTCAGGCTAGACGAACTGCATCATTGTCGCCCACGAAGAGAGAGACACAAAGAGGTGTTTTTTCAAAACGAGGAAAGGAAAGGAAGAGAACAGGTGGAGTAGAGGCAGAGCAAAATGTAAACGGAAGAGCAGGTTTCTGTGGGGAGATTTGGAGGCTTTGGGACTTTGTGGAATTCCAGTGGTTTCACCTGTTCGCAGATTTTTTTGCTGGTTCAAATGAGGTAGAATACTGGGATGGCCAATATCAAGCCCAAATTCTGATCCTCATCATTAGTATATACTACATGTTGCCAAAAAGATCTTGTGTACTACACCTTTTCCCCATTCACGATCTCAAGGCAGAACAACCTTCTAGACTCTAGTGGCCATATATTGTTTTTTTTCTCGATTTTTTAATATCAAATACTATAAAAGATTACAAGTTGGTCATTGTAATGTAAATGTAGAGATGATAGCTACCGTTTAAGTTGCATTGTGCGAATAATCCGCTCATATCTTATCGCTTTTTTTAGCTACATCTGAGACCAGTTCTATGCACGGAAACTGGCATCTTTTCAAAAATATACTACTCTGGAAAAAACTAGCATGCCGCTCGAACATAATCCAATGATGCATAATGTTGTCGCTAAAAATTGCGGGCGGATCTAAGAAATCCCCCAGCTCCTTGCTTAGTATTTGTCCCATGGCCAAAAGCCAGGAATGTAACACAACAAGCCACTACTTACCTATGATTGAGACTTGGAGATGCACGACTAGCTCACAACAGTGAAACACCGTTGGGAATATAAGTCACTTTTTTTTCTAACAAATAAATTTTATTCAATTAAACCAGATATTACAAACAATGAGTCATTCTCGAATACAACAAGAAGGGAATAATCGACTCCAGACACAAACAACATTAACCAAACTATTCTCATAATAAATTGACAAAAAACATCCAATAGATATTCCATAACTAAAGACACAATATCGAATACGAATCCATTACAAAGGACCTCAAACCCAATCATCATTGGCTATCTCCAAAAGGTTAGTAAATTGATACTAAGTATCCAATAAATTGCATCTCCATAATATAGCTAAAAAAATATATAATAGAACTATCAGGTTGTGAGCTCCTAACAATAGCATCACAAATGGTAGCTTTGAAAGATGTCACGCCCCGAATTTCAAAGCCCCATTTAGAGTACAGAAGCACTATTCCCATTAATGGTGAAGCACTAGAATCCGGGACGTGACTGAATTCTCGATCTATATCATTCTCATTCGACATAATATGGGATAAACGCAGGATCCAGAATGATTAACAATATCCACGTACATGAATTTTAAATAACAAAATTGAAAGAACTATTACTTAAGTTATTACTGCAAAAAATCCAGCAAGCAATAAAATAATATCTTTGGCATAGGAGCCACACAAGATAAAAGTTCAAAACAACTACTAAATAGAACAAAATCTTCCACGACCAAACTTCATCTACCCAAAATCAGTAGCAACTCTTACCTACTCTGCTTCACTCTTTCTTAATTCCTGCATCAAAGGATGCATGAGTATTTCAGTAGGATGCAAAAACCCCACTGATAAAAAAAAATACGGAAGCAATAGACTCCCGTGGAAACGAAATATAGAATATCATCAATTAAATCCTGAATAATAGATGTAATAATCAACATACTAGAATATTAGCAACTCATGCTAAGAAATAAAAGCCCAAACTCCAAACACTTCATTTGAGCGGATATAGAACACAATTAAAATAGACTCCAAACATACAGAGTGTAGAAGCTATCAATTTCTGCTCTCAGGTCGTCCACTTCCCCTATGGACATCTATGCCAGAACATCCTAGAGGTTCTACAGAGGAACCCGGTCATGCGTCTAGGGATGCTGGCCTCATCAATGCTTACAGGCACAATAGACAGAGACTGCAGAACTTCCGTAATATCATACAGCCTAAAGCGCACGCGTTGCCATCATCGGCTGGACTACTGAGGTTCATCAAATATCTGAGATCACAAAGGATCTAGAAATGGCTCTTGATCATACTATGATTTCCACTCGAAGAGTTTTCATCAATCACTCTTTTGGAATAAGCAATTTACAGATAACTGAGTATAGTCTTTCAGCAACAGAGGCTGTATTAAAATCTTTAGAAAATTCTCAATATTTAAGAATGGACTCCCATAGAAACACCATTGAGATTTCAATATCCCAAGGAGTAAACAAATCGATATAAGGAAGAAAAATCAATATTCTTTGTCAACAACTGACTCATCAAGGAGTAACTGAAACGAATCATCTTTCAAGCTTCACCCAACTATCGAGGTAGGATAGTAACTTCACTTGTCTGATAATTTCGCTATGCAAGGCCCTAGATAAGGATCACAAACTCTAACACTAATCTCAGATGGTTCAAGGCAATCATGAGAATTAGGGTTTGAGAGTACAAACCCTACTCGGAACTTTTTAGACAACTTCAATCGGTAAGACAACCTGACACGGAATCTCAACTCGGTTTGACTTGACTCCAGTCCAATACATAATTCCAGAGGATTAAACTCTCTGAACTCAAAGCTACCCAAGTTCCCCCCTGATTTTATTTAAGTCTTATCCGATTCATAACTTTACGTAATCACATGATATTAAATAGTAATAAGTCTTTCCCCGGTTCAATGCACTATTTTCTGCATAACAGCTCACTTCTGACCTTCGCCATAATTTTTACAGTTTGTATTTAGCGATGAATAGATTCCCCCAAGAGTCTAAAATCCAACCCAATAGACGACGCATTTTTCTGAGTTTTCTACAATTAGTTATGAATTTTCTACTACTGTCTGTCTGTGCAGGAAAACTACTAGCCGAGGCTTAATTATGTTAGTTAACTTCCATATTAGGTTACTTACATACTAATACTCATATGTTCATGATATACTAAATATTACTCAGTCCCCTGATGATATTATCATACTTTATCACTAGGAAGATCCACTATTTTAATTAAATTCAGTAACCCGGACACTGTTTATGCGCTCGAATGTAATAATTAAATTAATCCCCAATCAAGACCACTAAATTGGAACACTATCATGAGACAAGGGTACTGACGGCACACAACCAGAATGATCTTTCCACAAATCAGAGGTGTTAAGAATCAAATTTCTAATGATGAATGACCAATTAGCCAATCTCTTCATGGTTCTACAAATATTACCTGAATTGACTCCCATCGGCTTAACACGAATCAACAATACCAAAAACTGAGACAGCAATATTTGGACAGCAAATACCAACAACAATTATGACTCATATTCAAGGGTGCTAACGTTGGAATTGAGAGTAATGATCTTATCTATGCCATTGCACATCGAATTGAATACGGTAGAGTGGCACAATCCATACATGCATGAACATCGTATAAAAATCAAATCTTTATTCATCAAAGATATTACTATCATGCAACTCACATATCAGAGCATTCACATGTCAATATCAAGGATTGAATCATGATAAAACAATGAGAATAGAGTAGGGAAAACACACCCTACCTTTTGGTGAAACTGATATTATTTGCACGTAAATCGGTTCTACGCGTATTACACCTCTCCTTTGCGTATTCTTCACAAACGAATGCATGAACAGATGTACAACCCCTTGGACGAACTGAGAGAAGGTTGACTGCTCTGTTCCTTGGCTTGCATGACTCCCAAGGCCTCCAAAAGGTTTGCCGGTTGATATATACAAAATATACTCATTTTATATGCCTTTCTACCTATATGTTAGTCGTAATTTTAGTTAAAATAAGGATAATTGATGTTTATCAGTGTTAAGTGAATAATTAGGAGTTTAATAAATAAATACGCTTAATTGAGTTATTTAGATGCATTAATTGGATTTAATAAGATTTATATTTATTATGCATCTAATTAAGATTTAATTTTATTTATACAGGTTTTAACGTTTCAGAGTCACATCACTGAATATGAACGCGCGTCAAACTGGTTCTGCGAAGAGATTGAAGATCTGACGGATGAGGTTGTGTCAATGGGTTTTAGCCAATGAAAAGAAAAAAAGAAGAAGATAAGGATGGGCGGGGCTGAAGATCCGGCTGCCATGGGCTTTGGCGGCGATGGGTCTTGGCAGCAAGGTCCACAATGGCGAGGCTCAAGATCGACGGCAACCAACAGTAGGCGGCAAGGATACCCAATGGCGGATAGAAGAGCATCAGTGGTGACGGTGCTAAGCTTGGTGGCGAGAACAACAGCGGGAAAAGAGGGGCTCGAAGCGGCGATTGACAAAGAGGTCTCAACTGCGATGATAGGGCCATGGTCCTAATTCGATGGTGAGGGGCTCGATCTAATAGAAGCTGACTCGATTGGGGGAAAATAGTTTCGTTCTTGCTTGGAAAGTTTAGAATTGGAAAGCTCGGGCTCGGGCTGAGAATGGAATGTTGCTGATTTGGCTGGCCTCAGGAAGGAAAATTGTTGTTCAAAGAGGGGGTGCTCGTCTATAAGAGACAAGAGAAGATTGTCTGTTCAGGAGGGTGGCTCTGTTTTCTGGGCTCTTTTCTGAACAACCAGAAGAACTGTTTGGGTGGCAGCTGATTTTGAGAAAGGAATTGTGTTGGGAGGAGAGAAGACAAGGTGCTACCTGGGCAGAGAAGAGGTTTGTTTTTGTTGGGTTTGTTTGGAGGAGAGGCTCTGTGCTGGGGGCTCTATTTTGTTCTGGAAGGTTGGCTGCCGGTGGGAATCGGAGAGGATTGACGGCTGGTGACAAGGTGGGTGTTGATCCGCTCGTGCTGAGAGACTGTGGCAGATAGCTCTGAAGAGAACTGGTGGGTTCTCGAGATAGGGGATTGGAGACACAATGAGATATTGCTTTGGCTCGAGAGAGCAAAACAAACTCATCTTTGCTGGTAGTCTAGACAAGGGAGAACTGCTTCTGAGTAGTTCTGCCGCAGAAACTGAGAAAAGGAGGGTATTGCTTTGGGCTGAGAAGGGGATTATTCTGCTCTGTTCGAGAGAAAGAGCAGAACGGTTGAGGCATGCAGTCGAGAGATTGTTGCAAAAGGTGGAGGAGAGAGCAAAGCAGGACAAGATTTCAGGAGAGCTAAAAGCAGAAAGCAAGCTTATTCTTTCTTTGATAGTTTGTTTAGTTAATTTCATTTCATTAGTTGAACATCTGATTGATTAATTATAAAGTAAAAATTATAACTTTGCATTTCATTACTACTTGTTATACATACTCTTAGAATTAGGTTGAATATCTTACCAAGTCTCTGAGGGATCGACCTCGTAGCCATTATTCTGCATTAGATTCGTGCGCTTGCAAGTATTATATTAAAATTTACATCACCGGTCTCTCCTTAGGTAGGTTTAAATAGTAAAAGCCTAATTACTTAGGTTAAACCTCCACCGTAGATCAACACCTCATCTAAGGGCCATGGTCTACCAATCACCAGCACAAGATTTCAATCAAGGACGTGATTGCCTCTTGACTCATAAATTAGTTTTTACTTCCTTGATTCTAGGTCGGATACAACTCCTTATTTGGTAGGGAATTAAATCAATTGGATCGGTTACCAAAGCCATATGTGTAACCTCCAAATTTAAATTCAAAAGCACGATCCCTATTCATGCCACATGGCATCACTTAGCCCATCTAGGTAACTGACCACTAATCATGTCCAAATTCCCTCCAATTTCTGTTACAAATTCCTAATGGTATGGATTTAAATCAATTAGATTCCTTACCAAAACCGATTAGGTAACCACCCTAAATGCATTCAAATTGCACAATCTCCTCTTTTGACACATGGCGTCCCCTTTTTACATGGAAAGTGCCATGATTCTCTTACCAATCACATCTACAAGCAATCTCTTTAATTTCTCAAATTTTTATTATTGCCACCATCTAATTCAAATCAATTCTAAATCGGTTTGAATTAAGGATCTTTACTGCTATTGCTCCACGATTTGCTCTCCTTGCCAAAACTAATCAAATCATAATAAATCACTCATGCGCACATGCCCCTAGGCATGTGCCCATGTGTCTAAAGGACCCTGCTCTGCTTTGGCACCCAGGTGACCCTGGCGACCAATGCTTCACCAGCTTCTGGTTTACGCGTAAATACTTACCAAAAATAATTTCTCAATACGAAATTCTAACTTAATAAATCAAAATAATTCAAATCAGTCACAACACTTAGTGCTTGCACCCTGGCGCCTGGCCCCTACTCTTTGCGTCATGTGCACTCAGCCCCTGGCTCTGGGCCAGCCTCAGCGCCAGGTTGAACCCAATGCCAGAGCTAATCCTCGCGCCATGGTATATTGCCTAATCTAGTTTATCAATTCCACACATTCATAATCATCAAAATAATAATTCTACACACCAGATTATAAGATATCACCAAAAATCAAAACAGGCAGCAAAATTTTCCTATTTTAGATCAGTTTTCTAAAATAGCAGTTTTAGTAATTATGCCGATTTTTCGGGTGTTACAGAAGAATTGTCCAAATGTTACATGACTACTGTAAATCTGAATGATTGAACCCATGCTCATAGCAACAAAGGTTGGTTTCTCACCTTATAGACCTCTACCCAACTAAACACCACTCAGCTGGGGCCATTGTTTTAAAAACCGGACTGCCCCGACCGGTTCGACTGGAGTTGGCCGCCTTTTCAGGTCAAGTCAGATGGGTAGGTTGACCCGGTCGAGTCAGTTTAACCCGGCCAGTCGAACTAGTGACTGGGCGACCGGACCGGATCGGGTTTTACTCCTCCCCCCCCCCCCCCCCCCCCCCCCCCCCCCCGGCGACCCCTCTCCCGCCTCCCCCTATCGCCCCGCTGCCCCAACGCCCTCTATTTTTCCGTTGGTTTTCTTTGTTTGGCTTGTAGGGATGGAGGGCAGCAGAGAGGCCGGACGGGAGGGAAGGAGTGGAGAGAGATGAATTCAACTTTGGGAATCGAGTGATGATGTAGAAGGTGGGGGGCAAGAGATGGCAGGGGAACGTGGTGGTGCTGGTGGGCAAGGCGATGCCACCGACCAGTGTCAATGACAAGACTGATACTCATCATAGTCTGGCGGAAACTCATCCGCAACCCAAACACCTACTCTAGTTTGATCGGTTTAACCCAATATATGGGGTCGTTTGGTTCATGATTAATCCAAAGTATCTACAGTGAAAAATCCACTTTTACTATTTATTTTCAAATTTTTCACTGTGGATGTCTGAAATGAGGCGTTTTAGCTGAAAGTGAAAAAAATAGGAAATGAATAATGAAATGAAATATCCACTGTAGATGTTTTGCTTTTTATCACGCCCCAAATACTAAGGAGTGAGGACTACTGACTGACAGGAGGTGACAGGACCGGTATTCATAACGAAAACAATGGAGTAACATGGGTTTGGCAAAAAAAAATGATGACATTAGCACCATCGATGACTGGTTCGGTTTTTAAAACTTTGGCCGGGGACACCCCTAAATTAAAAGTCAACCAGTTATATTCGAAGGGAATAAAATCCAAGAACAAAAAAATCAAACGAGTCAAACATCCCAAAAAGACAACCAACAAAAGAGTCACATTTACCCATAAGATAGTCCACTGAACTCACCAGAACTTCCTTGTAAAGGGAAGGGCAAAGGAAGATGATCAAGCGAGCAGGAGGCGGGAAAAAGAGGAGAAGCAAGGCTTCCCTCCCGGCCACCAAAAACCCACAAAATAAACAATAAGGCAGAGAAGTCTTCTGCCAAGGCGAAGGCTCAACCTCCAAACAAACACCATCTAAGCCCCTGTCGTCAACGGGGAAAGGGGAGGTGAGGAACGAGAAGTTAGGAGATTTTGACATTCGTCACCCCACCAATAGTTCTCTACCCCCCTCTGCCCTACCCACCAACCCAAAAACGCAACAGCCATAAAGGAAGTCCCCAAAAAAACAAAAGAAAATCTAATTTTAGCTCAAGTGACTAATTTCATATTCCCCTGTACAAGCTAATTAAACTAGACAATCGGATACTCAATTTATTGGGCGTCCCACTTTCTTACAAGATTTTCAACCTGAAATTTTTGGCCGAAAAAAGGGGCTTCAACATTTATATACATGTCCTCCACATCCGTTCCTGAACTCAGCTAGGAATTTTCCATGGAAGAGTTCAGTTTTATTATTCATCAGCACGTCCGTACAATAAGGAGAAATCAAATAAATCTGCAGTCTAGTATCATCTCCCAAAGTGACTTCAAACCAAAAAATTACCAATGCCACTTAAGATCTGGATATGCATCTAAAGGGCAAGTAACTTGCTTCATGGCACCATGCTAAGCCTAAACCCAATGCTTTCATCTCAAAAGAAAGCCACAGCAATACATCTAATACTTTGTTAAGCGGTGGTTCAAAACCGCCAGATTAGCCTATGACCAGCGAAGGCACAACGATACATACACCCAGCAACATTTAACCACAAATATGTGGCCTCATTGATCAATAAAGGTGTGAGGCAGTATATAATAACTTGACATAATCTGCAAACCCTGAGAGTAGAATTTCATCCTCGAACACTAACATTCAAGATAGCAAATGACTATTCATCAAACTGTCTTCATTTTCCTGAAACCTTATAGTCACTTCAACCACCGTCAGCAAATCATACGCATAAAAAAGTCATCTCAATGCCGGCTAGTGATTCAATAAGAAGGTTGCAAGTAAAGAAGCTTTCCCATAAATTTCTGTGGAAACGCTGGTCATGCCTCACGGATACCTGTACTAAACCACAGTTCTTACCCAAAAGAGGTTGCCGGGAGTTCCAGAATGGCTTTTATTTGAAAAATTTTCTCTGCCTTCTGATTACAGCAAGCCATTAACTTATCTGACAGTGAGAAGCATTTCAACAGACTGCATGTAAATGAGAAGCACACTGTCTTTTGTAATACAGTAAACACCAATTTGATGAGATCCAAAATGCTTCACCCGAAAAACTTTCTTTCAAGTCTCCCCAAGCACAATGGTTTACTCAATTGAACTGTTGTGTCACTTGAAAGAAACATGGATCAACGCTTAAGCATGGTGTCAAGGGATACACTTAACCTTCTCAGGCAGAGAACACCATAAACCTTCGGCCAAAATGCCTAGTAAACTAACTTAACTGATTGTCTGCACACTCTCTATTCAAAACCTCCTCCTCCTCGGCCTTTCATCACTGAAACCTCCTCCTTGCCACCGATGCCCACTGTACCTTAGGTTGTTTTCCTCTTCTTCCATGCTTCTTGGCCTTTGGGGATGATTACCTAATCGTATTTTTATCCTTCCCTCAAAGCCCCTAGGACTGACACGTTCATGAAACTCAGTCTCAGATTCTGGGCAAAATCTGAAAGGCCTATCACCCTCTTCCACATAGTGGAAACCCTCAACATCAGAACCCACATTAAAAGACCTAAAAGAGTGAGAGTGTCGATGTCTCTCAGCCATCTTATGCTCCTCACCATCAAGACATTCATTCCTAGCAAATTCGTGAAACCTACCAATATGCATCGGTTCCAGATACTCATCCTCTTCTGTTCTTCCTCGAGGATCAACCATGTCATATCTATTGTTACTCCTCCGAAGTACTCTATCTGTTGGATTCCTATTGGACATGAAAGACGTTCCAGCCTCATGATGCCTTGATAAACCTATATCTCTCATGTCAGTGGACAATTGTGGAATGAAAGATGGGGATCCACGCCGCCTCCCACCTGCCATATCTTCATTAAAGCCAAGACGCTGATGAGGTGACCTCATCCTTTCTACTTTAAAAACTGGAGGTCGTCCAACCCCATCAGATCTTTTTCTAGGTGAAGACCATAAATCAGGAGAGCAATTTCTGGCCCTTGGAGGAGATCTGGAACGCATGTGAGGAATTCTCAAAGTGCTCCTCCTATGGATGGGCGAGAAGCTCTTTTCTCTCCGAACATAAGGATGATCTCTCTCATACTGACTTTGAGAACAATCCAATGAGTCCATCTCCTCAGACAAACCCCTCATAAAATTTTCTTCATGCCTCATCATAATCATAGCAGAGCCACTGCCATCACCAAGAAACCTATCAGGACTAACCTCCCTCATTGGCCCCCGATACGTCCGCAATCCAAGCGGTACAGGCCCCAAATCTCTCCGTGCAGGCGATCGTCTTCTAGATGGCAAACAAGAATAATCAAGCAACTCATTGTTTGCAAGCCTTCTACCAGCCCTACCAGCATTGAAAGTCAAGCCATCTCGCCTGACAGCATAACTGTCAGGTTCATGCTCTGAAGGAGCTACCATAATTGCACTCCTAGGTCCAGAAAAGCGAGAAGTAGATGTATTATTATAGTGCTCGGTGTTGTAATCTCGATTCAAAGCCCACTCTTCACGTGAAGTATCTAAGATGGCATCAAACGTTCCTCTTGCACAAAAAGAATCTGACCCAGAAATGCGATTTGGCTTATCCAGATCCCTAACTCTTTGAAATTTATGAGGTCCCTTCTTAAAGCTTTCGTCTCTGACACAACACCAAGTAAAAAGGTTAAATATAAAATATAATTCCTTCCTCAGAAATAAAAAATTAAAAAAACAAATACAAAGGGATCATGAGTATCACCTACTCCCACGTGAGTGTAGCTTACTAATCTTCTCAGAATACCTGTCTCCATCAGTTCGTGAGGACAAAGACCTACCTGAAGCAGGTTTTGTTCCTACATTACATGAACTGTTGTTACGTGGCAAATTAATGATCCGACGATTCACCTTGCAATTAACATCTTTATCTGCTTCCTCACAAAGAGAAGGCTCTGCTTTGGATGGTTCACCTGTCTTCAATGCCTTGTCATTACTCACTGCCACAAATCCTTTAGTGGCAGCTACTGCCTGGTCAGAAACTGTCCCAGTGAACATAGGTCCTTCCTTATTTGATGTGTTTTGTGAGACTTTCCGTAGCAACTTAGTTGGTTTCTTCTTGGTTGCAACAGATTTGAGCACGTCAGTAGACAAAGTTTCAAGGAGAGGTGATGATTTGGTGTTAAGTGTATCAGGATTCATAACGGATATTTTACTGCAATTTTCTGTTTCATCAGGATTAGTAACAGATATCTTACTGAAAACCCCTGTTTTGTCATCTTGCCAACCAACCAGAGTGTAATTTGTGTCCTCACTGTCTGCAATTCCTGTTTTGCTGTTTTGCTCTCCAGAAGGAGCAGAAGCTGCATTTTCATTAACTGCAGAAGTGGAGCACTGACACTCTGCATCACTACTTATAAGCCTATGATTTGTGTTTTCATGACTTGCATGTCTTGCTTCTCTAACCTCACCATCTTCATAGTCGTCATCAACATAGTGAGACTTAGCTGCCGAATCTGTGGGACCCAATGTATCATTAATGCCATCAGATTTACCATCATTATCATCCATGTCCTCTTCGATAGATTTCTTAGTTTTATCTTCATTGTCATTATCAGAAACACCTCCATCAGAATTAATATCATGGCACTGCTCAGTCACCGTAGTGGATTCACATAAACTGGCATTGACACCTTCCACACAGGATGTTTGTGTGCTTGAGATTAAAGGCTCATTCCTAGCAGAACCAATGGATTCAGGCACCAGATCAGAGATTCCTATAGAAGATTCGCTTAGTCTGTATGGTGGCCTCCTATCAGTTATGTTTTCTTGGGTATTTTGTTTTCCGAGATGTCCCTCTTTGACATGTTTCAAACAGTTCTCCACTACTGGTTCAGGCTTTACATTTTGATAACTGATTGATTTTACTCTGTTTTCATCAGCTGACCTCAAGTCAGATGGTTCCGACTTTATAGTTGACTGACTCAGTATTATTTGTATGCTACCATCTACTGTCTTCAACATGCCTCCACTAGCCTCTTCAACTGGTTCGGGTTTTATTGTCCTGCAGTCAGCTAATTTCACGTTGCTGGTCTGTGGGGTAGCTTTTATTGATAGAGTCAACTCCGAACCTTCTCTAAAATCTGTCAATGAATGGCATTTAGCTGCTTGGTTGGAGGATTCGGCTCCAATGCTTGAACCAAAAGTATATGAAGGATTAAGCTGCAAGTGAAGATTCATTCCTGGATCAAGGTGTTTGTAAGGCATTTTTGAGGAATATGACAAGTTCAAGGCCTGGTCACCCTTTTCTATTTCTTCGCACGGCTTTCTAGAGGAAGAAGACAAGGTCAACGTAGAATCACTCTCCCCTGTATCTTTACCTAAACTTACTGAGGTTCCTGTAGCTCCTCCATCACCCTGCTTTCTTACAAATACTGGTAGTTTCTGTTCATATGGGCCATTTGACTTCAAATAAATACTTTCCATTTGTAGTTTCTTTTTAGGATCACTAACAGGTCCATCCAATGTGTCCATCGGCGGCGTATTCAAATCCCAGTGTGACCTAATCGCACGGTCAGAATCATCACTAACCACTGATTTCATATCAACGGTTTTAGATTGGACATTGCTTCCTTTTTTGGACGAAATTGGAAATCTTATTTCTGTTTGAGAAAGAGCGAGCGCTAGCGAACAACTTTTTTGCTCTTGACAGATCTCTTCATTATGCAGATCAGAGGACTCTTCAATTTTTAATTGCCTTCCAGTATTTACCAAAACTTTTGAATCTTTAGGTTTCTCATCAGGCATAGAGTTGCCTTTATTCTTTGGACATTGAAACTGCTGCCCCAAAGACTCCTTTGATGCTAACAACGTCTCAGTATTTGATGGAACCCTCGTGGAAGGATATTTCTCATTATTTGATGTAGCCCTTGTAGATGTAGATTTGTCAACAGGACTAGAGTTGACAGAACCTGTTCCCTCCCGTGTGGAAAGTCCTAGTTGCAGTGCAACTGATGTTTTGCTTTCCCATGCCCCCTCCACTGTGGAGCTATTTTCAACCTTTACTCTAGCTGGTTGAACAGTGAAACCAACTGATTCTATTGTTTTCGAGCTCCCTTCATTATTTCTATAAGTGGATCTATCTCTTCGGCTATCCAGGCTGTCAGCCCTGGTAACAAGAGAACTTGCATCTGGTGACAGTCCCAACAAGGATGACTCTGATTCTGATATTGGGCATTCTTTATTTGGCGGGCCAGATTCCTTAAGAAGAGAAGATGATAATTGAGATGAAGGTGATGACAATGCAACCACAGGAAATTTCCGCTTCTTTATTGGCACACCTGCAAGAGAGTCACTACTAGCCTGCCAAGGCTGACAAAAGAAAATGAAACAATCAACAAAAAGTAAACAAAAACTGAATTCATCCACAAAAATTGGAGGATATATTAGATGAATCTTAAATGGACCTCTTGATAGCCGGAAATTGGCATGTCAGAAGTACTCAGGTAGCTTCAAAACTGAAACTTGTAGTCTTTAGGCTCAAGCACTGAACAGATAACATATGCTCTTTTCTTAAAACTATGAACACATCAATTCCCCATATCCCTGCAATGTAAACCAAAAATTAAAAATAAAAACAGAATTAGAAGACTATTCTTCATATGTCTCCACACCATACGATTTAACTATTCCACAACCAAATAATTTAAGGCTTTAAAGCTGAAAATGATCAGGCTCAGCTAGATGTAAATAGAGAGAAGCTTCATATCAAGGAAAAACCTTTGTCAATATCGTCCCCATCTCCCTGAAGTATCAAATAACTCACAACTCACAAGACAACTTTTAGAATAAAACTTAAGAGAAAGAAAACCCTTCCATAGCTAAATATTTTTTATATATAGTTGCTGAATCAGCTTTCTAGACCGTAATTAACATAAAAATCCGAAAGCTTTGAGGCTTTAAAGCTGAAAAATGGGGATCAGATAGACGTTACAAAGGAAAAGCTGCATCAGGTGCTGAATCAGTTTTCTAGATCATGACAAGTGAGCAAATCGGGCCACTGCAATATTTCCTCATACAGGTGACCATCAGATCCCGTCAGGCACTTCATAATCCTCGTCATACTGAAGGGTGGACAGCATTAATGACATAAAATTCTTCCAACCGACAACGTAATTTGGTTCACACCACCAAGAGCAATCTAACAGCAAGAAGTCAATCTAGTACAGCTTGATTTTATTTCGGACTTCCGCAAGAATAAAGTAAAGTCTTGTCTAAACCCATGGATATTGTAGACACCTTAATAGCTGGATATAAATCGCCCCTTGGAGAGTCACCATGAAAGACAAGTAGCCAATTCATCAAAATCCTTAAAGGCAACACTCCTGTGTAAAAAAAATTCTTTGCGACCGTAAAAAAAAAATTCCGTACCATCCATTGTAGAGCCATACCCATTTGAAAGACTCTGCTGTAGTACAACTCAAAAAACCCAAAAACGATACCTCCATAACTTTCCAAGAAACGACACAAGTAAATCCTATTTTTCTCCACGGAGAAAAACTCCATAACAAACTGTAATTGAAACACCGAATACGATTATAATAAGATTTACTGAAAATAGAGTCCAGATAGCAGATCGGCCAAATTCGACCCACAAGCAACAACCAAGAACTGCCAAAATACCAACTTTGACCCACCCACCAGCTCGCTCGTTCCCATCCAACTACCTCTCCACGGTCAAGAAAAGCCATATCCAATTCCCCATGAGAAACCACAAACCCCAAAACTCCACCTATCGAATTCCCCCACCTCCCGCCCCCAGAAAAAAAAACCAAAAAGTTCCAAAAAAAAACTTTCCTAATCAATCCACCTCATCTTAATCTTTCCCGCAATAGATCTCTTCCGAAAAATCCCCAAACAAATAAGGAAAAAAAAAAACAGAGCAAAGCAAGATGATCTCTACTCCTCTTACCTCAAACAATAACCAATTCGAACAACAAAAAGACACTCCCGGATCAAAAATTTCTCCTTTTTTCAGCGAAAACAACAAGGAAGGATCGGCGAACTTCCGCCTCTTGTCTTCTCTCTAGGATTGAACTGACTTAGGGTTTTCTTTCTAGCTGGCCTCCTTCAGATGGGGGCGATGGGCGATTATCTGTGGGAGTTCTTGGAAGGTCTGCTGCAACTTCCACGACGCGGGGGGAATGGGGATTGGATGACCATTTAACGCGCATAGGTCGGCCACGTCCGCCAATCCCCGGTCGCCACGCGTTGCATCTTACTCCCCACTCACGTCAGCGTCCAGCTGGTGGCTGAGCTCAGCGCTGCGCAACACGCCACCGGCCGGCATGGTGTGGGGCCAGGTGCTGCGGCTGCCAAACAAAAATAGATTGACCACGTCTAGCGTCACCGAAATTCATCACCAAAGGGGTGGGTGGAGCCCACCAAATTCAGGATAAAATTATGATAAACTTCGGTGAAGAAAACATTTTTCAAATAGATTCCCTTGAGTTCGTTCACCAAAGATCATCACCAAACTCCGTCACCGAGGGTGACAAAAATATTTTTTCGCATTAAAAGCAAGTCCATAAAGTTATTACTTTAAAAAAAATATTTATTTTTTTAAATGTTGTGTATATTTTACCAAATTATGTAACTTTCTATTTTCAAAATTAGAGGAGACTTGGAATGATTTGACTTGAATTTAGTTCTTGAACATGTATACGAGTTGGATGGGATATGAGGTAGAAGAAGTCATCTGATTTCTTTACGGGCTTCATGTTCCAATAAAAATAAGAATTTTCTCATATGTACATGGTATTTTTGAACGTGGAGAGTATTTATTACCACTATAAAGGAATTTAATAAATGACCAAAGTAGATGCCTTTAAATTTCTGTAAATATTTAATGCAAATTTGTTATCTTAATCAATTTGCTTAAATGTCAGCTTGACTTCACTTATTGAATTGATCGGGTCTAATGTAGTACACTGATATCTCTCGTGTGGTTGCTAAGAAAAGAACATTTTCTTTATCAAAAGAAAACCTTGTATAGTATTTAAAAATAAGTTGGATTTATCCGGCACATGCATGTTCATGAGTTGGATTAGCCAACACGTATGTTCACGAGGATCCGTCAGTCCAACTGCCTGATGTTGGATCCCTATTTTAAATATCTTTAAATATTTAATCTAAATTTATTATCTTAATCAATTTGCTTAAATATTGGCTTGACTTCACTTATTGAATTGATCGGGACTAACACTGATATCTCTTATATAGTTGCGAGAAGAAAGAATATTTAATGAAGCAGGAGTGCTGGGCACTAAAGAGAAATCATATAGATAAGTTGAATGTAGCCGAAATGAGAATGTTAAGGTGGATAAGTTGGATAACTAAGAGAGATTGAATTAGAAATAAATATATTTATAAGAGTTTAGGGGTAGCTCATTTAGGAGAGAAGTCAAGGGAATATAGGTTGCATTGGTATGGGCATATGTAAAGAAGATTAATAGATGTCCTTGTTAGAAGATTAGAAGTGGGAGACCTAAGAAAATTTCGATGGAATTAATAAAAAATGATTCTCTTATAAAAGAGGTAGCCTAAAATAAGTCTGATGCAAACAAATAATTTTTAAGCCAGATGCTCACTTCTCATTCCCTTTTCCGTTGCTTCCCTTATCTCCTTCATATACTCCCTATAACCTTTCTCAAATTTCCTACATTTCCAGCTTCTGGAACTTGCTTTAAGTGCTTTGTTCAAAATTATCAAGCTCCTCTTCTCATCAATATGAGCTCCCTCCTTATCCTCCATCTGCATGCAAATATCTCTCCACTGCAAGCACCCTTCTCTCTGCAACAATCGGCTCATATAGAGAAATGCTATAGTGGGGGTGAAGCCCCCAAGAGTGACACGAAAACCCAGTCGTCCACGCACTAGGAGAATACGTAATGCGATGGATAGTGCGGGCATGACGACAGATGGTCGATCACACTATGATTGTGGGAAATGTAACCAACTTGGACATAATAGGCATCAATGCCAAAACACACCTTTAGCGGATTGGTACATGTTCTTACAATGGTCTTTATATTTAAAGTAGTTTTGTTTATACATTCTTTGAAGTTACAATTAATTGTTGGTTTCTTTGTAGATATTATGGACCCAGGACCGATTGATCCCTCCGTCCTCACATAGCAGAGCTCGCACAAATCTGATGGCATATGGAACGGAGAGGTATGTGCATAATCATTATCCCCTTAGTTTTGGATATTGCAGAAATTTAACTACTTTTCTAATTGTAAGTACTTTTCATGTATATAGGATCCCGGATACATTGAATGCACCGAGCACTGACAAAACGTGCACCATTGGGTAGTTGATCCGCGCATGTTGCCGTACATAGAGATGGTAGGTTTTGGCCACTTTACACGGTTACAGTATATCAGGATTGATAGGGCTCTCATCACTGCCCTAGTTGAGAGATGGCGGGGGGAGACGCAAACATTTCACTTGCATTTGGGGGAGATGACTATAACATTACAAGATGTTGCTGTACTACTCGGATTGCGAGTTGATGGCATTGCGGTGAGTTGCTCGACTATGGGCATTGACTGGAATGAAGTATACGAGCACCTTCTTGGATGGGTACCTCCACGCAAATCATTGAAAGGACGAACTAGGGTAAGTCTGTTGTGGTTGAGAGAGCAGTTCAGTCGCCTATCGGAAGATGCCACAGAGATTGAAGTCGAGCAACACGCACGAGCATATTTACTCTATTTGCTCGGTAGCACTATATTTGTCGATAGCAGCAGTAGCCATGTGCACCCGATGTATCTTCTTTTGTTAGAGGATTTATACACCGCGGGACAGTATGCATGGGGTAGTGCCACCCTTGCCTACCTGTACAGAGAGTTGGCAAAAGCTTGCCAACCTAGCACATTCGGGATTGCCGGGTGCGTCACTCTGATCCAGGTAAACCATCAATAATCTGATTCATGCTGAAATATTTATTTCAATTATAACATTTGATTCATGCTGGGTGTGTATGTGTTAAACAGCTATGGTCGTGGGAGAGATTGCATATTGGTCGTCCAAACATTCAAAGCACTCCACTAGATGGTTTATCTCCGTTAGGAGTTCGGTATGTGTTTTCTATTTAAGTTATTTTGTGATCTTCTATTGGGATTTTAACTAATGTATTTTTCATCTTCTTTATGTTAGGTGGAATGCTAAAAAGAAAAAAATTGTAAATCCTCACAGTGTCCTCTTGATGTATAGATCTGAACTAGACTATCAGCGATCCGGACAGGTATTAGTCATTCGTAATGTGTATGTTATGAATATAACGAATGTAAATAGAAGTGACACGAATACTATTTTCATATATTGTGTAGGTAACATGGCAGCCATATTATGATCATGTGTTAGCGCAGTTACCAGGAGTATGTACGGATGGAGCGCATGTGTGGCTATCTAGGACGCTGATATATGTAGACATCGTGGAGATGCATGTTCCAGATCGGGTTATGTTGCAGTTCGGATTTGAGCAGATTTTCCCCCCTCTTGGTGTAGAGTTCATTGAAAGATCATCGCGTCGAGGCTGAGGGAGTTTTGATTGGAGGTCACATCATGCGACCTAGATGGGATGACCGGACAACCACTCTCGTTCAAGGGGAGCCTGCAATGATGGAGCGAGATGCAGATAATGCATACATGAGATGGTACTTGAGGATCACGAGGAGACTTATCATGCCACCTGTGCATGAGGTGGAGATGTTATATCAACCGAGAGGCGACACTAAGCTGGCGTTAGTGAGTATCTCCGACTTCATATTTAATTTAATTCACCATTGTATGAGTAGATAACATATATTCTTATTCCTTTGTAGCTTACTTGTGTGAGACAAGTGCACGCTCAGTCTCATAGTGCTTTGGTAGACCGATCCTACGATAGCTATGTAGCGGCATGTCAGACGATACACGATATCTCTAGTCATGTTCTTGCGAGTTTGCCATTACTTCGGCCCGTTATGACTGAGATTCCAGGAATGGAGGTTGTTCCAGATCCTTTATCAGCTTCACCAGACATTGTGACATCATCAGCTGACACGACGGGTTTTACCCCATCACTAGTTGTTCCAAACGCCTCCGTCGATCAAGTTGAGAGGCCCCTTTCTTCAAAAGTATATACCCGGTGATAGCGTGCACTCCGTGCTCTACGTCAGGCACCTTCTTCTTCAGATACTATGCCTGACGTTGATCCTGAGGAAATTCCAGTTCGAGCACGAGGACGGGGTAGCAATAGGTTGAGGAGAATTGATAAAACACTTGTAATTTTATAAGTACATTTGTAATACTTTGTATAACTTTGTAATAGTTTAATGTTGTGTAATATATTTGTGTATATTTTTATATATATTTTGTGTATGTTTGTGGATGTGTTATCAGGTAAAAAATTGTAGATTTCATCCGGAGGAGGATCAGTCCGATAGCTGCTGTAGGTGAGAGGCGTCGGTCTCCATTGTGCGGAAAAAAAAAAGCATAAGGGCCGGAAAGGCGTCGGTTCACTAAAAGGCGTCGGTTGAACCGACGCCTTTCCTCGAAAGGCGTCGGTTGAACCGATGCCTTTAGCTTTCTAAACCGACGCCTTTCGGGTCAGTTAAAAAAAAAATACCACGCACGTTGGCGCCTGCGTGGCTTGTCAGATACCCTCTTTTGCAAATAATTGCTACAGTGTGTCATTTTTTTAAAAAAAATTTCCATACCTTATTATAGAAATTTTCCTTATTTTTTTCTTAGACCTTTCGGCACGTAAGAAGCACTTAATTACGAGGCAAGCAATCTTATTCCCTCCAAAAAATAACTCGTTTCTGCCTTCCCGTCTGCAGGGGTTGAACCCTTGATTTCTTTTCACTCTTATAGATTTTTTTGTTGGTACAACACTTTTTAAAATTTTAGAAAGAACATACATGAAATTCTTGTGTGAGTAATACAGGAAAGAACATTCATATAAAATACGATAAAATGCCAATGATCCAAATTGGAATAACAAAACCTTTGTTCCTTGGTTAAAGAGAGAGAAAATAGGCCATGTGAAGAACATAGGGTTTTATTGGGCGGATTCATTGTTTGCATCAGCTTCCGAGTTCCAAGAGCTTTTACTATTCAATGCTTCTGTAGTATCCTTTTTGCAATAACCTTTCACTTTTGCATGAGCTGATTAAGATACGTGGTGCACACGCTAGCGCATGTCAGCAATAATAAAGTACAGTAGAGAATAGTCCGGGAGCACTGAATAATTTTCTAGCATCCAAGAAGCAAACATTATCTTATTATTACTTCACGAGAATGGACCGAATGTAGCCTTATCCTAGCAGATGTGGAAAGTTGTGGTAGTTATGAACTTTGGAAGAGAATAATTGCAAAAGTAGGCTGGTGGTCCTATGGTCAAGTGGTATGTGGGCTCCATAGTCCATACAAAAAATGGGGTAAAATTAGGGTACATTTGGCTACAAAAAATGGGGTAAAATTAGGGTACATTTGGCTACTTGATTTTTGAAGGATTTGGGCAGGAGGGTGCTCAGCCATCCGTTTCATTCGAAGAAAATTATATCTATTAAAGAAAACCGTATTTATTAAAAGTGACCGGAGGGAATATATTTGATTTATCCTATTGTATATTTTTTTAACATTAATCTAGGGTATGGTATCGCAATTGGTGGAAATCCTTGATTTTCTCTCAAGGCTTTCTCATAAATCCCATTATAATCCATGACAGTGTTAAATAATCCTGGATCTGATTTAGGATAAAAGTCTCTAATTTTAGTTTATTTGCAAAAAATTACAGTGATAAAAATTTCAGATGGAGGGAGTATGAATTTAAAAAATGCAGATTTCTAGGCAGAAAAATTCCTATTGACCATTATTGATAACGCTTATGGATGGGCCTCACATCTACAGTTCCTGTCAATTTAGGGGCTATTTCCCACTTCATTTCCCACTATTTTCTATCGTTTCCCACTAAAAAGTGTTTGAGAGGCCATTTTTATTTTTATTTACATTTAGTAGGTGAATGATCATAATGGTCATTTTTATTCTCTAGGTGAATGTCCTCATGAGGACATTCACTTGTCAAATGGGTTTTTAAATGAGAATCTTGTGACGAATGACCATAATTACCCTTCCATCATTTATGTCTTCCTTTTAAATCCCCAAAACCCATGCTTACATCATCGAATGAAAATGAAAATTTTTTCCTTTCCTACGATCTTCAAATGGCCTCCCAATCACCCCCTTAAGGGAAATCCTGCCAAATGCACTGGCATTCTAGCATATGTCAAAAGCTGGTTTCCCGGTTTCTCGTTGTCGCTATCAGTTATCAAATGATTTACAATTAATTGTAACGTCCCGATTTTGTATAGTAATTTTTTTAAAAACTGATCTGTTTGCTTTTATGTTAGATGTTGGCGAGCCCACGTCATGGAGTGGGACCACTTTAGTTGAAATTGTATAGTCCCAGTTGAGGGGCGGTTAGAGTTTGAGTTACATTAGCATGGGCAGTTAGGTTATTGAGATAATAACTCCACAAGAAGTTGGATTGTGGCAGGCAGTCTAAAAAGTTAGCGATCTGGCTTTCTTTCCATTTCACACACGACTTCAAAAACTCTCTCCCTCTACTTGACCGACTATTGTAACACTCGGAGGAGAAGGTTTGGACTGTCGGCGTAAGGCTAAAGAGAGGGAATTTGTCTGTCAATTCCAAGTAGGATGCTAATTTGATTTTAATACTCCTTGCACTGATTTGTTTATGATTGAATGTTTTAACCTTTACAACTCTATACTCATATATATCTCTCTGGATGTTCTGTTTGATTACTCATGCTTAGATAAAGTGTTGTACATTGTTTAGTGTGTCTATAGTGATCTGGTCGAGGTCACATAAATCCAATCTAATGCTTATTTATATGCTTTTGAAATAATACAAAACCCAAAACCGTGCATCCTACCTTGCTGTAAACTTTTGTGGATTTGATATGTGATGTCTGGTATTAGTTGCTATGCTTCAAAAGGGTTGATTTAAATGCATCTCCTTGTCTACAAAATCATGATTTTTTGTTTATTCATATGAGAATTGTCTGAACCCTTTTATTCATTGATGTGTCATCTAAATCATTTATGTAACACTTATCCTTACTGAAATCTTACGTTCAGCCATTCTTATGTGTTAATATTTTTGTCACGCCCCAAATTTTTAGCTCTTATCGGGGTGCATATCTTTTAAATGTGTTGAATACATGAGGTGTCACAAGTAATTGTGTTGCCATTCACAAAAACATAATAAGAAGTGTAAAATAACAAACTCTCAAAGGACGGGTTATTTATAAATGAAAATCCAAAATGAACAATAAATAATAACTTGTTGTAATGTTCTTTAATGGTCCAAATGTCATTATTACAAAATCATCAAAATAAACTGCAATTTTAAAGTCTAAGATTTGAACTCTTTTTCTACGAATCCACCTTTAAGTCCAACTATCCTCTACGAGTTATCAACAGTTAAACCTACATCGCATGATGCATGAGTATTTCATATAAATAACTAGTAGAATATAAAACTGCAATAGAATATAACAGGATAATTTAAGGATAATACAATCAGTGAACATAGTTGTAACATGAATCTACAATATCTTACAAGGCAATTGAAAGAGATGATTCATCATTAATGTCAGGAAACACAAACATCTAAATGAAAAATCAAACTCCATAACTATTGATAATGCTAAGAGTGTGTGAATTTCTATTCTCAAATCATTACAACCCGAAAGTGGTCATCCATGATGACTAACAATCCAAATGAGCAAGTAGTGCCTCAAATGGGTAGAGATACGCTGATATCAAGATACACTAAGCCCAAATGCACACGTGGTGCCTCGATAAGGCAGGGATACGCTAATACCAGGATATGCTAATCTCAAATATAAATACAGAGACCTTGCAAGATTAATGTTTTTTACATGACTTATTGAGCATACTGTGATTTTCATTAGAGATACGTTAATCTCTTATTGAGTCGACTTCAATTAAGTATTTCATAATGCAAAAGTACAGAGATACGCCAATCCCTGTGAAAATCGACTTCTCGGATAGAACTACCAGAAGAATTCAAGCAAACACATAAACAATGTAATTGTATTAAGTAAAAACCCCCAGAAAAGACATAAGAAATGCTGCTCATTGTGGCTTTAAGAGATGAATCTTATATTGGTATTTAAGGTGTATAGAAAAGACAGAAAGTTGATGAAATAATAGGTTATAAATCTAAATACATGTTCATGACCTAAAGACTCATCACTATTATATTGTTAATAGATAATAGTGTCTTTCAGTTATTCGTATATGTGTATAATACTAATTTAAGACTTTACACATTGATCGGTCATGGTTATGAGAAAAATTGACCATACTTGTAGGATTAGTAGTACTACAAAATTATAATTATAAGTCATATGTAATTAATTGAAAACACATCAGCATGGTAGAACTAATTTGTATTAGTAAATTAAGGCCTCATAAAGGGTCGGTAGTGTATTTGGAATACACAAACTATAGATATGTAAACCGACAGAGATAGACTTCTTTTATAAACTTTGTAAGATACTTTTATAATACATTAGCATAGACAATTAATAGTTAGAGTATTCATCGCATAATACATAAATATAGGCAGGGAAGATACATGATTGAACATAGGGGTTTGGTTGACATACTGGGTTACAACATTATCTAGATCAGTGGAATTCAATAATGCTGAGTCTGTCCAGAGCAGAAGGGTGAAAAGACACACCTCCTTAGAACAATAGTGATGGTTTCTCGACTAGAGAAAATTATTGGATATAACCTTGTAAGTCTAGAACATATTTATTACTTTGTTGGAATTAATTAGTCTAGAATTTATACAAGGTGTCGGTGCAGAAATCAGTCGGGGCGAGAATGAAAAACTATTATGAGACTTACTATAATGCTTAGTAAAACTCTAGACATTTAGCAATATTATAACCTTTATTAAATAAGTCTTAACTTTAGAATTCATGACTTCTAAAACTAAACAACAAAGTCGCACTTGAGGATGGCAACAAGAAGGAAAGACAAACACGAATCAGGGTTCTTTCTTAACACAATACATGCAATAGAAACATGAATCATGTAAGTGATCACAATCGATCACTACAATTTGAATATGACAACAATGCATCTAATTTAAGCAAATTCACAAGAGTATAAGCATGAATAAGGTTCAACTCAACATTAGTAGGAACACACAAGTATCTGATGTCAAATGTAAGAGAAATCTAGATGTTGTAGAAGAATAAGACCATATAAATTACGTAAGGGCATCCTACCTCAAACCATTCGTCGAAATCTTATCGCTTCACCTTAATTCCAGAGTCCTATGCACCTCCTTCATCACCTCTATAAGTCGGCCAACAACAAAGGAAAGACTTTGAGGGAGAGAAAGAGGGCAAGAGGGGGGAGAAGCTTGGTCGGCTAGCACCTCTATGGCTATTTATAATGTTTGGTTTCCTATTCTAGTAGTACTCCATCTCCACCCTTGACTCCTCCCACTCCATCTCAACCATCTGGCAATAACTAACCCCAAGCCTCCTCTTGGCGCCCGTTCACTCTGGTGCCCAGTCCTAATGGGATTCCAATTAGAAATCCTACTTCAACACCACTCTTCATGATTATCCATCCATTAAATTAATAAGTACCTAATTGACCATAAACTCATGGCACCCAAGGGCATCCTTCCATAATACAGGGTTACACCCCTTCCCTCTTTAGCACTGATTAGGATCAATCACAACCGTCCATGGCACCCCTTCCCTAAAGGCATCCTTCCATAATGCAGGGTTATACCCCACACTTTTGGTGTCCATCCAAATACTAGCGCCAGACATTGGTCAGACTCTCGCGCCTGGGCCAGCCTTAGTGCCAGAGTGTCCTAGCTAAACATGAAACTTCTATGAATCAAATTTCTACTATAATTAGATACAAGCCACACAACAATAAGTCAATCCATTCAAAAGAAATCAAATTAAAATTTTCACTTTTCTAATTTGGGTCGACTAATAATTTTTTTTTTATATACACAACTTTTATGATCGTCGCAATTTTCATGTAAACTTTATTACATCTTTTGGAGCATTAGAAATCCATTTTACAGTCGATCTCCAAATATTTGTATAAATGTTTGAATAATCTTGTTTTCAATAGTTTATATTTATGACACCTCTGACAAGAGATATCATGTTTAGTCTTGCATTATTATTGTAGAAAAACCATAGTATGTATATTCTTGTCTTTACTTTGCTATTTGATTCAGAAAATTGTCACCTTTCTGTTTTCTCTGCTTTTCTGATGTATCTTGAATCTGAAAATTGTGTCTTTACAACACTATTATTAAATCTTGATATGCAGTGTCTTTTTTAGTCTTTATTTAGGTTTTGCTTTTAAATAGCATGTGTTTCCTTATCGTTCCACATTCAAATCGTCTAGTAATCTTACTCTTATTAAGTATCGGCTAGTGTTTTGATATTTTATTACTATCTTTTCCAAGGTTTGTCTTCTTCACGAATTAGCACATATTTCCTTATATGTGCATAAATATGGACTTGTTGCAATTATTGCTTTGCCCTCCCTTCGCATGAGATTTAATCTTATTTCTTTGTTACGTTATTTAATTTAAAAATATTTGTAATATTGGTACGCGCACGAACAAGGTTCAAGGTAATACCTTTTATTGAAGAGTTCCATCATTATTTGATGTCTACTATCTTCTAATGGTTATGGTATTAGTGACTCAAAGTATGTTCACTGCAAAGCCATGGTCGCATTTTAGGACTTTGGTCCTACCCCTTTCAAGCTAGTAATTAATTATTAAATATCTAATTACTAGCTTAACAATAATAACCCATATTTACTTTATTTTAAATAGAAAAATACACTAAAAAATAGGTATAAAGGCATATAAAATAATATATATTCTCTGTATATCAATATCCATGAGCGCCGACGGTACTCACATCTCTAGACCCGTGGTAGATCCTGCTGGATCTCCAAGGGCCTGACATAAATGACCTTATTAAATGGATTCTTCTCGTCCCTACCATTTACTGTAACTCCCCTTGTCCCACATCAGTAGCCACATTTGGGAAGTTATTGTTTTTATAAATTATAGGACCCACAACTAAGAGAACAGTAAAAGGTTGATTGGATGCTTATAAAAGCTAATGGCAAGCTTCTTTACAGTTAAGCTCAAAAGCTACTTTTGTAAATGAGTTGTCACAAGCTTCTAAGACTTTTTTACGTACCCGCACAACCCAAACTTCGCCTACAAATGCTTACTTGTTTGAGTTCTATCTGGAAGAAATTTTAGTTGTATCCGCTTCTAAGACTTTTATTTGTAGTTGATCATCGATCATTGATCCTGATGATCGATGACGCCCATCTGCTGGAGGATATCCTTGTGGACATCCTCTAGGTGGACTGCAAATGCTTCTTTTGAGTTTTATCTGAAAGAAAATTCACAAAAATATACAATGAGTTGAGCCTTATTTCCTTTAGTAGTACAAGTTTATAGTCAGTAATGAATAATGCCAAAAAAATGACACCGACAAAATTCGAGTATAAGTATCCTTCAGCCAGATGTATCGGAGGCATCTACTTAAAAAACTCTTCTTCACCATCTTAGCCGTCTCACAAAGTCTCGAGATCCACTTCAGTAAGGAAAGAAGGAACAACCTTAGCCAGTTGAATAATAAATCCAGCACTCTTGCAAGCCTCTTCAAGGAGCTTCCCATGTGAAGGTCCATCAGGACAATACGCTACAATTGCCCCTCCACTGCCAGTAAACTTGGCTGCAGCTCCAACACTTCTAGCCACTTCAATCATCTTTATGTTTAGTGATCCAAGAGCATCATCTCCAAACATTTCCCTGTCAAGAAATTATAGTGAACAAATAAAAAAAGAGCATAATATTCCTACACAAAGATTTGTTTTCTTTGGCGCCAAAAGTAATTTGTCATCATTAAATACAGAATTGTCCAAATCTAATTTCGGGTCAAAGCTAATAATGGAAATGCTACAAAATGCACCTGAAGCTTTTACGTCAAATCAGGCCTTCCAACAAACTACATCTACATCACTTTCAAATTTATTATAACGTACTGCATTTCATATTTAAGCTCAATATATCATGGCAGCATAGAAGACATAAGATATTAGTTGCACAAAACCTTTGCAAAAATATCAGTTTCAAGTGTGAAGATTGCATATTGCTTCCATCTTTAAAGGCGAAGTGTATCAGCAAATGAGTTCAGTTATCTATTTGTACAACAAAATTACCATGAATATTTTGAGGTCCAATATATGTATTAGCTGACTCACTGGGAGACTGATAATTTTCTCACTTAAAGCTATTATATACTCCATCCCATCTTAACAGTTACATTTGTTGTCATTTTTAATTGAATTATGGGAACCACAGCTAAGAGAATGGTAAAAGCTTGGCTGGGTGCTTAAAAAAGCTTCTCACAAGCTTCTTACAATTCATCTGCCAGCTTTAAGTACTTAAGCTGACGAATAAGTTGTAAGAAGCTTGTGAGAAGCTTTTTTTAAGTACACAGCCACTTAAATTGAACCAAATGCAGCAACTAATACGAGACACATTTTTTTTCCAAATGCAGCTATTAATATGCGACGGGGCACCACAGAATTCTTGCAGAAAATGGATGCCATTTGATGTTTTAAGTGAGCACACAAGACGAAGGAATGACGTAAAAGATGACCAGAAAACTTTTGTCGTCATAGTATGTAAAACAATAATTATGCCTAACCTCCTCAAATCAAAATTGCGATTAATCAGAAGAGCAAATTTATCATAGTCATTCTCAAGCAATGCTTTTTGACCTTCCAAAGCTATGTTTGCAACTTCTTGCATTGACGATATAATAAACTCATCACCGTCAAGCCATCTCTTGCGGACAGAACTGTGAACCTGCACCAGGAATTAAGAAAATCACTTCTATAGTTATTCCACATCCAACATGGATCTCATTGGACGATTTTAATTATCTGAGGTGCTTCCCTACACTAGATTTCAGAAAACGTGAGAACAAACCTTCCCTGAATCACTTGGGTTATCGGCATAAATGACATAAAGTGGTGGAAGGAGACTAATATCCATTCTTGTATACAACCCATGGCCTAAGTCGTCCATATATTGCTTGCTAAAATCCTGCCAACTCCAGGATTTAGTGCTTAAAGAGATTAAGATATAAAATAACAACAAACATCATTTGGAAATGGTTGAAAAGCAAATCTTAAATTTTAGAAGGACAAAAAGAGCTCACCATGTAAACAACTCCCCCATAAACCTGCGCAACTCGATCCTGAAGACCAGCTACAATACCAAGTTCCTTCTCCGCACTAAGAATGATGCTAGGCCTGTCCACTACTTTTACCAGATGTCTAACTTTGTAGAAGTCAAGGAAGCAGTTTAAAGCAGCACAAACAATAGCACTTGAACCAGATAGCCCCGTCTGAAAGTCAAAATGATAGTTCTAATGTGAAATTCTTAAATATTGGAAAACATCAAACAATGTTTAAAAAAGGGCAGTGATAACCCTACAACAGATTCTTACACATTTCCATACACAGCTGATGTGTATGGAAATGAGTGTGTGAACTGACATGGGGTCACATCAGTTCACCCACTCATTTCCATACACATCAGCTGTGTATGGAAAATGTGTAGGAATCTGCAGTACAAATATCATTTCCCTTTAAAAAATGAAAGGTCTTCTTTTTTATATCAGGAAATCCAATACGTGCAAGGCCAATTTGGTCAGTACATCAAGAACCAAGTTGAACGGAACATACTGATCCTTGAAAGCAAACTGACAATGCATAAATTCTGAATCTTAAAGATTCCGTCTGTCTCTAGTAAATTTTTCCTTCCGGACTTGATACTAAAACTATCAAACTTCATACAGTTTTCTTTAAGAAATTCATTTGAAAAGAAATGTACTTTTTTATCAGTAGAAAATGCAAAGTTTCACTCTCCTTTGTATCTACATTTTAAATTAGCATTCACAATGAAATTCTTACCCTAATGAGCTTTTCACTTTACTTAGTATCTAAATTTTAAATCAGCAATCATAATTAAACTCTTGCTCTAATCAGCGAGGGAAAGATAGACTAAATCTACAAACTACTATCACAATCATCCCCTTATATATTTGTATTAGGGTTCGCGACATGAATTCTAATCCACCATTCAGCTTTATCAAAGTTATACATCATCACACCTTTCCTAAATTATTCCTTTCGAAGCCATCCTGGGTTGTCCTCATTTTTTCTAGGCAGCCTCTATAAGCCATTGATCATACTTTGCCCCACATTAATTGTCTGGATTGGAAATCCAAAATGAACCAAAATTAGTTTAAATCTGATTTCCAATCCTAACAATTAATATAGAAGAGAGGGAGTATATTGCAAGGATCTGTTTGTAATCTCCTTTGAACATGTTGAACCATCTTAATCGACTTTCTCCCAATTTCACTATTGGCGCTATCCCTCAGTTCCCCGTAATATAGTTGTTTCTAATAGGTACCATGATGTTTTCTCACTCATCCTTCTTAGCATTCTCATCTGTGCGATACTCATCTTATCTGTATGGCTTTTCTTTCTCACCAACAATTAATGCTTCAACGTTGATAAATATGTTGAAATTCTTTAATCTGAACCCCCCACCTGCCGCGGAATATTGGTGTCGTACGACAGCGTGAAATTTCCACCAGTCAGATCAATCTTCTTATCTTTGCAGTACTGGTAAAAATTTTTACAAATTGCCATAAGCAGGCGAACTCCACCATAATATCCTTCATTTTGCAGCCGATCCATCTAAAAAATGAACACTCACGGTTTAATGACAGATGCCAAAGGTATATACAGGAAAGAAAAATATAAAATTTTTCACAGCCACTTAATTATTCATGCAAGCCAAATCACACATACGTGAAAGAGAACAACCTTCATTGTGTCAAATCCCATTGTCACCCAATTAAATGCTACAAATAATAAAATTCTATCACCTTTTGATTGGCTACGAAAATATCCATTCATTATGATTATGTTAACAACATGTCACTATTACAATTATCCAAAAAAAATGGCACTATTACATTTACGTCAATTACAGTTACAATTATAAAGCACATTATCTTGTCTTTTTAGCAAAATAAATGAAGAAAAAAATGCAGAAAATGGGAGACATATATGGTCAGAGTCTTCTTAATATAAAAGGGTTTCCATAATGTCAATGCACATGCTTCCAATTACCAAAGCATATTTAGGTTTCACACCAGCAGATCAAACGAGAAACAGAATGCAACAAATGCGGGACATATAAGATCCCATTATATCTCATGATCAAATGATGCATAACTAACTCAAAACTCGATTCACACTGATCCAATTTAAAACCAATTCCTCTTTTTTGTCCATTTTCACAATGCGATCCAGTCCAAATTGAGATCAAGTTGACATGCTCAATTCCCCACAACCTAAGTTCCAGTAACCTACAAATTCCCCATCACTACTGAACATGCAATAGAAACGCTATATACCAATTTTAGAGCGAATCACAATAGGGGGAAGCCAAAAGGATGAACAGATCAACTACCAGATGGCTGGGGGAGCTGAAACGGACGAGATCATGAGTGGGATGGGGCTGGATGACGAGATCCTCCGAAGGCGTGAGCCGAACCGTGGCCCAGAAGTTCCCCAGGCTGAAGGAGATGGTGCGCCCGTAGTAGACGTCGCTGGGGTTGCCCAGCAGCCCCACTCGGGCGTACGCCCTATGCTCGATGGCCACAGCGCCGGCGGCGGCGGCGCCATCTCCGCCGTTGGCGTTGGCCGTCATCGGCGCCGGTTTCAACCGCTTGGCCCTCGTGGCGATCTCTTCGGACATGGCGCCAGCACAAAAACCCTCACCTGAGACAGAGGACTGTTCGCGGGACCCACTTTTGTCTTTATCTGCTGTGGCCTGTCAGGTAACAAGAGCCCTGGATGTCGCCGTAAAAATCGCCAGGGTGACAGGGTCTTACTATACATTAGGAAGCGTGACCCAGCTAGCCGGGTTGGTTTTTATTTAGCATTAGATTTAGGCGCGATTTGATCCACAAGAAAGGCTGCACCAAAAAACCCGACCGACCCAACTCGATGGAACCGACGAGATATTGACTCAAGTCGGGTCATGTCGGGTGCTTCTATCTCGGTTTGAGTCAGGTTTGGCTTTAAAATATTCAAGAATCGATTTGACCGGAGATATACTATTTAAACTTTTAATTTTTTATTAAATATTTTTATAATTATATTAATCATTTTATTAAAATTTCGGCTCAAGTTCTCGGGTATTGCGGGTTCTCTCTCGGGTAGGGTCGGGTTTAGGAATCTCGGGTCCTATCTCGGGTAGGGTTAGGTTTAACTAACTCGGGTCCTACCTCGGGTAGGGTCGGGTTCTCCCAGGTATGCAGCCCTACTTTTAAGGGGACAGAAAATGGGCGGACTTTGTGCCAAAAACATGTTTTTTTGAATTTTTTACATAACAGATTTTCAACGATCTTTATGATCGTTTGAAATGAAAGCTAAGAAGCACTGATACGGATATGGCAACACGATACGAACACGGGGACATGACATTTTTCCAAAAAGTAGGATACGATATGGCTAATAAAAAAATTATTTATATAATTTTTAAATATATTTTTTTATATTGTAGCACTATATTTTTGCATTCAAATCTTATAACTATTAAAGCTACAAACTTGTGATTGAAAAATAATTTTTTCTTCATAAATTTTATACAAAGAATAATTAGAAGGGATGAATGAATAAGATATTTAAGAAAAAATCAACTGTAAAAGTCATTAAAATGCCAATGACGATAAGTCCCAATCTCCTCTGTCTCCATTTTTTGTCACCGATGACATGGAAGGTGCCATCCTTGGCTCAAACACAATTGCAGTCACCGATGATAAGGACGAGGCGGTGATAAGAGGTGTGGGTGCCGGAGGCGGACTAACTAGAGTATACAACACTGGTGGTGAGGATGAGGAGGGTAACAAGAGGGTGGCGATGAGCCGCCTCACTTTCGTTGCATAGATGAGATTCCGTATGAAACTTATTACAATTCTTATAACATAAATTAACATAAATATATAAAAGATGAAAAAAATGACTTCCTAAGTTCCTTTTAATTCTTTTAACAAAAAGAAATAAAGAAATAAACTATAACAACCAAAAAATCGGATGAAAATGCGGATTTCAGATCAATAAGAAGACGAGAGTTGATATTAAAGTTCACAAATAAAACTTTCCAATGCCACTGGCCGTTCGCAATTTGGAGTTCCGAGCAAAAAATTACGATTATTTTAGTATGCGATCGATCGCCAAATGATACGCGATCAATCGTGCCAAATTCAAAACTGAGAGCAAAACAGAAGCGATCGATCACTTTTGTAAGCGATTGATCAAAAATACTGGAAAGTTCAATAAAGGAGCAACGATCGATCACCCGTAAAAGCGATCGATTGGAAGTACTGGAATAATGCGAAGTTTGCAGCGATCGATCGCACCTAAAGAAACTGAATTCGAAAGGGGTGTTTTTGTAAAATCCCAAAAAAATAGATGAGGAACTAGGTGCCAGAGAGGGATACGTGGCTCATGTGGGTATGCGATACGAGTTGACTAAGACGTTCGGTTCGTGGTCTACGTGAGTCAAAGTAGCGTGACATTCATGCGGGGCATTAGAGTCACTCAAACGCGAGAGATGCACCAGACACAGGAGCACCTGTCACGCCCCGAATTTTAAAACCTCGAATAATGTGTGGAAGCACCAACTCATTTAAGGTCATGAGGTTAAAACCCGGGACGCGACCGAATACTCGATCACATAACGCTCTCATTCCAGAATGCTTTAACAATATCCATTTTACAAAAATTTTAAACAATAACAAACATCAAGTTAACTACAATATTATAATAACCAGTCTTAACCATTAGCAATCATCAAAAAAACTCAGCACGCAGGCTGATTAGTTTCACAAACATAAAATTAAAAATCATGAAATAGATCTACTCCAACGACTTCTACCATCAAGCTCCACATCACATACCTGTTAATTTCTTTCCACATTGATACCTGTATCGAAAGATGCATGAATATTTTGAATGAAATACTCAGTAGGATGCCAAAACCCCACTGATAAAAATATAGAAGCAAAAGACTCCAAAGGATACAAAATATGGAATATCATCAATTAAATTTGGAACAATAGATGCAATAATCAACGCACCAAAATATTAGCAACTCACATTGAGAAATAGGCAACCAGACTCCGAACATCTCATTTGAACGGATATAGATCACAATTAAAATAGACTCCAAACATACAGAGTGTAGGAGTTGTCAATTTCTGATCTCAGGTCAGTCCACTTCCCCTATGGACATCTATGCCAGAACATCCTAGAGGTTCTACAGAGGAACTCGGCCATGCGTCTAGGGATGTTGGCCCCATCGGTGCTTACGAACACAATGGGCGGAGACTGCAGACCTTCCGTAATATCATACAGTCTAAAGCGCACGCGTTGCCGTCATCGGCTGAACTATAGAGGTTCATAATATAATCTGAGACCACAGAGGATCTAGCAATGGCTCGTGAGCATACTATGATTTCCACTCGAAGAGTTTTCATCAATCACTCTTGTGGAATAAGCAGTTTACAGAGAACTGAATATAATTTGACAGCAATAGAGGCTGTATTAAAATCAATGGAAAATTCTCAATATTCAAGAATGGACTCTCACAGAACACCATTGAGATTTCAATATCCCAAGGAGTTAACAATTCAATATAAAGAATCAATACTCTTCATTAGAATCTGACTCATTAAGGAGTAACTAAAACAACTCATCTTTCACGCTTGACCCAACTATAAGGGTATAATAGTAACTTTACTGATCTAATATTTTCGGTGTGCAAGGCCATAGATAAGAATTTCCAGGTCTAACGCTAAACTCAGATGACTCGAATAGTCACAATAATTAGGGTCTGAGAGTACAACCCTAATCAGATTTCTTGAGACACTTCAATCGGTAAGGTAGTTTAACACATAAGCTCGACTCAATTTGGCTTGACTCCACTTGACTACGCAATTCCAGAAGATTACCCTCTCTGCCCAATTGCCACCCCTGTCTTTCTTGTTTTTATTTAGGTAGTAACTTATCCATAACTTAATATAATCATATGATACTAAGTACTATTAGGTATACCCGAGTTCACTGCCTTGTTTTCTACACAACAGCACACTTTCAAGTCTCATAGTTTATAGTTCGAATCTGGTCCTGAAAATTTTACTGTAGATTCCCCCAAGAGTCTACAATCTAACCCAATAGAAAACACATTTTTCCAAATTTTCTAGAATTAGTTACACATTTAGTACTGCAGTCTGTCTGTACAGGAAAATATTGGCCGAGGCTAATTAACCTGGATTAACTCCCATAATATGATACATACCTATTAATTTCTCACTTGACCGTGATATAATAATGTTGTGACCCAAAAAGGATCACAGGTACCAAATCGATAGAAAAGATAGAAGGAGAAGAAAAACTAAATTGACTTGATTGATTTCCCCTTGAGGAAGAGGACGAAGTCCCCTTATAAAGACAAAGGAAGGCGCCCTCCTAAGGCACGCCGCTAATTGGGCCTCTCATGGGCCAGCTTACAAAGCATTTATTCTAAATAGCAAATCACTTCCTAATTAAGACAGCCCACTAAGATACTCCGCGTGGCTGACGTACTGATGACGTCTTGGGCATAACGTCATAACAATCCACCACGCTCCGCTGTTTGCCTTGTCCTCAAGGCGATAACTCTGGAAAACGCTCCATGATGATGTCCTCTAACTCCCATGTCGCGTCATCGATGGGTTGACCACGCCACGCAATCAAAAGCTCCGTAGTAATACGACCAGACCGCCGAACCCGACGTTTGTCAATAATCGAAGCTGGAACAGGCGCATCGGGGCCAGGTGAATCATATAACTGGAGGGGACCGTCAACTGTCACGGACAAAGGGTCACCCATAAACTTGCGGAGACGGGAAACATGAAAGACAGGATGGACCAAGGAGTCAGGAGGTAAAGCCAAGCGGTAGGCCACGCGACCAATACGTTCCACCACATGATAGGGCCCATGATACCGTGGAGCTAACTTGGCATTCGATGTCCGAAACAAAGATGTCTGGCGCTGAGGAAGAACAGACACATATACCAAATCGCCCACCTGGAACTCCCTGTCAGTGTGCTTTCGGTCATATATTTGTTTCATACGATTCTGGGCGGAGGCAAAATAAGCCTTGAGCTGCACCGTAAGACATCGTCTCGTGATTGAAGTAAGTAATCAACCTCGGCCACTGAGGAGCGTTGAGGCACATAGGTAAGGACAGAAGGCGGAGGTCGGCCATAAACCACCTCAAAAGGTGTGAATCCTGTCCTGGTATGGTAGGCCGTGTTATACGACCATTCGGCCCATGGAAGTAGTTGCAACCATTTACGAGGCTGAGTCCCCACAAAACACCGCAAATATTGTTCCAAACACCTGTTAACGACCTCCGTTTGGCCATCAGTTTGAGGATGATAGGCCGTGCTCATGTGGAGGTCAGTGCCTTGCATAGCAAAGAATTCACGCCAGAAAGAAGAGAGAAATACCTTATCACGATCGGAGACAATAGTTCGAGGCATGCCATGAAGCTTCGCTATGTCGCTCACATAAACTTCTGCCACCATTTTCGCAGTAAACGGATGACTCAGGGCGCTGAAATGGGCATACTTGGAGAGGCGGTCCACGACCACAAAGATAACAGATTTCCCTTGCACGACTGGTAGGGCCTCGACAAAATCCATTGACACATCGGTCCAAACTTGGTCAGGAATCGGTAACGGCTGAAGCAGACCTTGAGGGGAAGTGGTGGCTGCCTTAGCACGTTGACAAGTGTCACAAGCAGCCACATACACATGAATAGCACGCCGCATTCCCGGCCAAAGAAAACTGTGACTCACCCTTTTATATGTCCGAAATGTGCCTTCATGGCCAGCCAGCACAGTGTCATGGAAGTGAGAAATAATGCGTCGACGCAAGTCCCCCGAATCCGGCACCCATAACCTGCCTTTCCACAGCAAAATATCATCCTGCCACGTATAAGTTGGCTCATTAGCAGGCTGCTCCTGAAGGCTCTGAATCAAACGTTGAGTGTGTGGATCAGTCCTATATGCCTGCCGAATGTCGGAAAGAAATGGACAACTGGGCACTGAGAGAGCCAAACAAGTACCCCCTGTATGCATGCGGGAGAGGGCATCTGCCACTGTGTTTTCAGCCCCCTTTTTGTAAACAATATCATAATTAGCCCAACAGTTTACTCACCCATCGCTGTTGCGTAGGGGTGGACACCCGCTGATCAAGAAAATATTTTAGAGGCTGATGGTCTGTGCGTATAATGAACCTACGTCCCAATAAGTATGGCCGCCACTTTGTTACTGCATGAACAATGGCCAGCATCTCCTTCTCATAAGCAGATAGAGTCAATGAGCTGCCAGATAAGGCTTTACTGAAGAATGCCACAGGTCGATCCTTTTGTAAGAGGACCGCCCCTAAACCGGTATCTGATGCATCGGTTTCCACCACAAATGAAATAGTAAAGTCTGGCAAAAGAAGGACATGCGCTGAGACCATGACCTGTTTCAGACGATCAAAGGCAAGTTGGGCCTCTGCAGTCCATTTGAAGGCCCCTTTTTTGAGCAGGGCAGTAAGTGGATAGGCCATAATACCATACTGTCGAATGAACCGTCGGTAATATCCTGTTAGGCCCAAGAATCCACGAAGGCCCTTGACGCAAGTGGGTACGGGCCAGGCCGTCATAGCCAACACCTTGGCAGGGTCGGTGGCCACCCCATTATGGGTGATAAGATGGCCCAAATATTCCACCTGTGGACTTCTAAAAGAACACTTCGAACGTTTAATATAAAGTGTATGAGCCCGTAGAATAGAGAAAACCAACCTCAAGTGCTGCAGATGAGACTCCCACGAAGTGCTGTAGATAAGTATGTCATCAAAGAATACCAGAACAAACTGTCACAGGTAGGGCCGAAATAGATCATTCATTAGAGACTGGAAGGTTGCCGGGGCATTGGTTAGGCCGAAAGGCATAACCAAAAACTCGTAGTGACCATCATGAGTGCGGAAGGCCGTCTTGTAGATATCCGCCGGATTCATTCGAATCTGATGATACTCGGAGCGCAAATCGAGTTTGCTAAAGAACATAGCACCTGCCAACTCATCCAACAATTCCTCGATCACCGGGATAGGATATTTGTCCTTGACGGTAATGGCATTCAAGGCACGGTAGTCCACACAAAACCGCCAAGTTCCATCCTTCTTGCGTACCAATAGAACGGGGGAAGAATGCGAGCTGGTACTAGGTTGAATAATACCTGTTGTCAACATGTCCTGGACTAGTCGCTCAATCTCTGCCTTCTGCACGTGGGGATATCGGTATGGACGGACATTAGCTGGGGCTGCACCTGGAATAATAGGGATTGAATGGTCATAATCCCTGGCTGGCGGTAGTGTAGTCGGCTCGGAGAAAAGGTCCTGATGCTCCTCCAACAAGAGCCGCATGTCCTCAGGAATATCAGGCTGATCGACATCCATAATGGTCCTCTGTTGTAGCATCACTCCTTGAGCGGCAAAATGGAATAATGATCCAATTGCTTGGGCCGTGTGCAATGAGCCAGGCTGGGCCCCCTGTAAGCGCACCCGCTGGCCCTGGACCTCAAAGTCCATAATTAAATCTTTGAAGTTCCAGACGACGTCTCCCAGTTCCTGGAGCCATTGCACTCCCAGGACAACATCGGCGCCCTTGGTTGGTAACAAGAAAAGATCTGTAAGAAAGGTGTTACCTTGAATAGTAAGGGCGGCCTGAGCACATACTCCAGCGCTCCGAAGGTGTTTGCCGTCCCCGATTAGGACGTCAAAGGGCTTGGCATCTATCACATAACACCCCAGTCGATGTGCCACCTTGTCATTAATGAAGTTGTGGGTAGACCCACTGTCAATCAGAATGGTAACAGCCTGGCGCTTGAGAAGCCCCTGTATGCGCATTGTGCGAGGAGTAAAGGCCCCTGAGTAGGCGTGAACCGATATCTCAGGCTGCACGTCCTCGTATGCATGGGTGGCCTCTTTGACAAGACACTACACATCCTCGTCTACCTCCTCCACCAACAGACTTCCGGGCACCGCACATCTATGACCCTTGATCCACTTCTCGTCACAATTGAAGCATAGCCCCTTGGCCCGTCGTTCCTCCATTTGGGTTTGGGTAAGGCGACGAACAGGAGGAATGGTCACCCCTGCAGAAATGGCTCGGCCGGCAACTGAGCTAGGCATAGGTGTTGAGCCCAGCGCTGGGCTATGGACAGTGCGAGGTATGACCCCTCCTCGACCCCCTCGTCGTTGCCTAGCCAATTTCTCCTCTTCAATGCGAGCATGACGTACCACCTCCCTAGTTGTGCGACAGGAATAGTGCCTCATCTCATCAGATATCTCTGGCTTCAATCCTCGTTTAAATGTTCCCACCAAGGCAGCGACTGGCCAATCCGGCAGACGATTGGAAATCTTCATGAACTCCGTGTAGTATGCACGCACTGTTGTGGTCTGTCGTAGGCTAGACAACATCTCGTTGAAGTCTTGGAATTCATTGGGGCCAAATTGAACACAGAGTTCATCAGCAAAGGACGCCCATGTTGGGTAACGGACCTCCTTCTCGTAGTAACGGAACCATACTGACGCGTCACCGTCTAAATGGAACGCTGCGATGCGCAGGCGTTCTGTCTCAGATCGGGTTCCCTGGTAGTCGAAAAACTTCTCTGCCTTGTAGATCCACTCTGTTGGATCGTCATCTCCATTGTAACGAGGGAATTGTAGACGAGCTAATCTGGGCTCTACTCCGCCTCGCGATCCCCCTTGGAGCCCGATTGGCTCCTCCCAGTCCTGATCAATCTCTTGTTGCATATTGCGAAGGGGGGTTGTCATAGAGGCATTTGCTCGAACACCTGGTGTGCCTTGCGTCCCTCTGCCCATAGGACCCCCATGTGCGGACTGATGCATGGAGCCAATTTTAAACCCTTGTATGTGGGAGTTCAACGGAGGAATCCGTGCTCCAAATCCATCGATCCCTCTCGACCCCCCTGCCTGCGAGGTCTCTCCTTGGGCTGCAGAGAAGGTCGGCGGTGTAGGCAGCGGCCCTACCTGGTTGGCCGTTGTCTGTGCCTGCGCGATCTGAAATTGAAGCAGTTGTGCAAGCATGGATCGGATCTCTGCCATGTCATTTCCTTTCCGCGCCTCCGTCTTGGCAGCCTCGTTGGTCACCTCTGGCTCTGGCTGTGGTTGTGCCTCGGCGGCCATGGACGGCTGCTTGCGAGGCGGCATCGTCGTCACAGTTCGCAACCGCTCTGATACCAATGTTGTGACCCAAAAAGGATCACAGGTACCAAATCGATAGAAAAGATAGAAGGAGAAGAAAAACTAAATTGACTTGATTGATTTCCCCTTGAGGAAGAGGACGAAGTCCCCTTATAAAGACAAAGGAAGGCGCCCTCCTAAGGCACGCCGCTAATTGGGCCTCTCATGGGCCAGCTTACAAAGCATTTATTCTAAATAGCAAATCACTTCCTAATTAAGACAGCCCACTAAGATACTCCGCGTGGCTGACGTACTGATGACGTCTTGGGCATAACGTCATAACAAATAACTATCACACAGTCCTCTCATGATAATAATATGGCCATATCAGTAGGTAAAGGTTCTGTTTTTAATGCATATAACCATCCGACAGTTGATATTACACCCAATTATGATTAGTTCCCACAAATCCCAATTAAGACTACTAATATGGGACACAAAAATGAAATAGAGTACTGTCGACTTCAAAAGACATGATCTTTTCACCAACCAGTAATAATATCAGTTTGATCTTCTATGAATCAGTGATTATAAGTATACTCCATCGACGTTTATCATGTACACACCCTAATTGACAACCGATAACTCAATATCAATCGATAATATCAAACATCAAGACAACAATGACTGGACAGAAAATACCAGCAGCCATTTGAGTACATAATCGATCATTGGAATACTAGAATAGAAATGAAATTACGTACCTAGGCCATTGCACAACGATCTAGACATCAAGGAATAGTATAATTCATACGTATACTCATTATGCATATAAAAAATTTGATTTTTAATACTCATACCACGACATCATGGGATTCACAATATCAGAGAATTCAATACTCATAAATCAAATAGATTCATCTCAGAAAAATATGAGAGGATTAGGGAAAACACATCCTACCTCTTTGACGAAAACCGCGATTAAATGCGCGTTACCCGGTTCCACACGTATCACCCCTTTCCTTCGCGTATCTCCACAAATGAGCGCTCAAAACGATGGAAAAGCCTTTTGGACGTGCAATAGGTCGCTGACCACCTTGCTCCAAGGCTGCCACGACTCCCAAGGTATTCTAAAAGGGTTGTCGGCCACTAAATTGGGGTGTTTAAATAGTAAAAACCTAGTCCCTTAGGTTAAATCTCCACCTTTGATTGAATTCCATCCAACGTTCGGGATTCACTCCATATCATCCCACGATCCATGTCAAGGACGTGGCCTCCCATATTCTCTCATCTTCAGTTATGGTTTCCCCTCAATTAGGATGGTTCAAACTTTAATTTCTCCATTTAGAGCAACTTCTTCAATTAGGCTAATTTCCCACCTTAGATCAGATCTCATCTAAGGGCTGATATCCATCCCTCTAAATGGCATGAATATGCTCCAACGAGTTTGCCCTTTCCACTCCAACCAGTTTCCTAAAATCTAGGTCAGTTACAATCTCTTAGTTAGGGGAATTTAAGTCAAATCGCCTTGCTACCCAAAATAGGATTTTTTTTTTTGCAACTCTTAACTTTGCAATCACTTCCACGATCCACTCTTGCCTCATGACGTGCCCCATTTGATTGGTAACAGTCCATCAACAACTCCTAATCACGTCCCCAATCATTCCTTTTAGTTTCTAAATTCCCAAATTTAAGGAATCTCAATTTTCCTCCAAAATCAAATCAGTTTTGGAATTAAATTCAAAATTCTCAATCTCTTGATTTAGCCCTCGATTCATGCCCAAAATTTGTAAGCCACATCATCAAGAATATCCCACTAAACACGTCCAAAACCTCCTCTTCTAGATTCCTTAATTTCCAATTAAAAAGGATATCAAATCTATTTACCTTAAAACTGGATTTTGGACTAGATATTTATTCCTTTTAAAACCGGATTTGGAAAGATTTGAAATTCCCTCTTCTCCTTGATTCTCTCTCCCCTAACCAATTATTCACATGCCAACCACGTGCACAGTGCCCAGGGCGCTGTGTCCACATGGCTCTAGCCCTCAGGTGTTCCTGCGCCTGGTGCATGGTATACTGGTGGACGGCTCCGATATCCCACGAATGAAGTGTGCCGTAATGCACTACACAACTCTTGTACCACATCACTAATTTAAATTAATAATTCAAAATACTCAAATGAGTCTCTACACACTGGTCTCATACCTTGGCGCTTGGTCCCCACTCCTGGCGTCAGGTGTCCTGGTGTCAGGTGCACTCAGCTCCTGGTGCCAGGCCAGCCTCAGCACCAGATTGAACCCAGCACCAGGGCTAGTCCTCGCGCCCTGGTGTACAACCTAATCTGATTTATCAATTCCACTCTTCTAAAAGCATCACAAAACCAATTCGACACACCAGATTAAAAGATTTCAAAACAGGTAGCAAAACTTTCCTATTTTAGAACAGTTTCCTAAAATAGCAGTTTTGGTAAACTTACAGAATTTTCGGGCGTTACAGCACCTGGGTGCCAGAACCACATGGACACAGGGCCTAGGGCATCATGCACGTGGGTGACATGTCACTTGTGGTTAGTTTTGGAAGTTAGAGAAAATCTTGGTGAAAAAATGAGATTTGGACTCCTAATAGTAACTCAGGATGAGATTTTGGTAAATCAAGAAGTTACCTGATTCAGTTAAGGTTAAACAAGAATGTAAATATTTAATCTGAGGAGAATATTAGGACAATCATCATCAGCCAATCAAATATGAGCATCCAATTAGATTGGATGTCCAAGTGAATTGAGTAATACGTGGTGGTTTCCTAGTTTGGAATGAGATATATAAGTATGATTAAGGATTGTAATCTTGGCTAGTACTATTTCTGTGCTGATAGTTTGTACTATAAAATTATATCTAATTACAACAAAATCATAAAAAATAATCGTCAGTGGGGTTAGAAAGTAGACTCATAGGGCTAACTCCAGTAAAAATTTCGGAGTCTAAGTTCAACTATACCGACTGTGAGAAGAGTCGGAACTGGACTGTTACGCGTATGGCAGTCTGCTGTAACTAGGGTTAAGATAGGGAATGGATCTTATTAGAGATTTGAAATCCTAACTAAATGGGGAAACCAATGTGTTAGACGTCCATACCAAATTGGAGATCAACATCAGCCAATCAAAAGTAGCAAGCAATTACTTGGGACGTCCAAGTGAAGCAAGAAAAGGGTTAGGCAATTTTCTAATCGGGTGATGGAATCAATAGAGATATTTGGTTCTAGATTTGATTCGAAATCCCAACTGATTTAAGATTCTTTATGGGAGGACGTCTTTGGCTAATTGAGAGTGTGTTTTGGATCAACAGCTGAGATTAGAAGGGGTGGTGTATCAAGGGAGGGAAGTTAAGCCAACTTGGATTAGAAAATCACCTATAAAAACTCAAATTAAAGGCCGGCCTCTCCACTTGGCCGACCTTCCCTTTAGTGTGAATTAGGGTTTCTACGTTCCTTCTCCTTCTCCACCAAAGTCAGCACATTTTTTCTCTCTTTTCTTGTCCAAAGAGTTGTGCGATTCAAGCGTTGAAGGTGGCCTTGCGAAGAGAAGAATAAGAGCTACGCGAGGACGTGTGAAACACGCGTATCGGAGTTGGTAGGATGATTTTTTCTCACTAGTTTTTGTGATTTCTGTCGCGCCCCAAAATTCTTGGCCTCGTCGGAGTGCGGAAGATTTTTTTTTTTCATGAGTATGTTTGAGGCCAGAAATCCTGAGATATGACCGAATACTCGAACAACCCATCTAATACATCACCATGAATAGATGTGTACTCGACATAACACAACTGAGTCTTTAAATAACATCATTAACACATATGAAATGAGAACTTAACAATCTTAAATTAATCCATAATACAAGTCATCTAAAATAACTAAAAATCAAAATCATTAAAATGATTTAGCCAAAATGCCAATAATATTAACACTAAATTTAAAAGAATAAAGATAGCTTTATCTTCCACAACTGTCTTCGAGTCTTCTATTATCCGCATTTGCCATAGCTATACTTTCTTTATGCCTGCATCAGAGGATGCATGAGTATTCCGAAGAAATACCCAGTAGAATGCAAAAACCCACAAGAACAGAATATACAATATAGGACAAAGAGTAGGGTTTAATATGAGACAGTTGAATAATCAAGAATATTTGAAGTGAGCAACAAGAATTCCATTATAAGAGGAAATAACAGCATCAATGAAGGCTCCCAAACATCCAAAGTGTAAGGAGAGAAATTACCATAATCCAAGACTCCGAACATCAACACTTCCTGACTCTCAAGTATAGAGCAAGAACAATAAATTATACAACTCTAAACAAATACCGGTGTAAGGAGAGAATGGTCAAAATACCAAAGGCTCCAGGCATCTATAGTGTAAGGAGTTACAATTTCTGCCCGCTGAACTTACCAACCCCGTGTGGTAAAATATTCCAGAATCATGCTAGAGGTTCTCCCTTCGGAACCCGGCCACGCGTTTAGGCATGCTGGCCCCATCCGTGCTTACGGGCACAATGGGCGGAGACTACAGACCTTCCGTAATATCATACAACCTAAATGTACGTATTTGCCTCCCTTCGGACAATAAGGAATCAAAATTCCATAAATATCGGAGGTCACACTGGACCTAGCAATGGCTCGTGAGCATACTATGATTCCACCGAACAATTAGTGGAAAAATAGGTCAATGTCAAACTGGACAATATTTCAACAATAGCAGAGGTCTCAACTTTTTTAGAATAGGGTAACTCTTACTTCAATGACTCACTCATGGAGTATGAATAGAACAGCAAAGACTCTTAACAACGTATGACTCACGTTCTGGAGCATGAATAGAATAGCAAAGACTCTCAACAATGACCATGTTACGCATGCATAGCCCTAGATAAGACTTATGAAGAAAGACTTGATCAATAATTGCCTTTCAAGACTCCAAGAAAACTCAAGTTATATTATAAAGAATATTAAGTTCTGGTTTTAAAGAAGACTTACTCAAACAGACTCAATAATAGGTCAACTGAAGTTTCTCAAACGAATGGAAGTGCATTGGTCAAATACCTGATGAAAAGACTTGTGACCTAGACAGGTTTTGTTGAAACTCAACTTGGTTATAACAATACTGATCCAGACTTCAAGGTTTTAAACTTTGTTCAAAGATAAATAGATGGTTCAATTTCCAATTGGAAACACCAATCGAGTCAAAATCACCAGTGGAACACATAAGACTTGATGAACGCCAAACCACTCACCATTAGCCCATGATACTATAGTATTATACTTAGTCCATCCTACTGTAATATTACGTAAATTCTTGTATAATACATATAAAGTTATTAGTATACTTATTATAGCATAGGCTATTGCTTTGATAAAGTTTTCCCAACCTTTACCATAATTACAGTGTTCTATTTTTACATATTAGTCAAATTCCGACCCTTACCAACGTCAAAACAGAAGGAATTAGGCTTTGAAAATTTTACTGTGATCACTCCTATGTGTCTAGTTTACAACCCAAAAAAGGGCATATTCTTATGATTTTTATATAATTAGTTACAAATATTTTAATGAAGGAAGGTTGTCAGTGCAGAAACAGTTCTGGCCGAGACCCTTAATCATAGTTCTAATCAAATTGTGAGTGTTTACCCCATAATCCGTTCAATAATACATAGCATACTTGAATATCTTCTATACCTTACTTATTCTAGAACTTTATTAGGTATGATATGTCATAATATTTACAAGGATTGAGGTGTACTTTCATTATCTTAATTCATCTCACACACATACCCCTTTTTCTAGTTAAATAAGGCAAATTGGACAACTAATTAAAGACATATTAACACACAAGGTCACATAATTGACTTGACACAAACGCTCCATTGAACAACCAGTAGGTTCATGACACCAATTTATAAAGTATATTCTAGTTATAACCCCCTTTAGTTCCCATTAATGAACATCATCAACTATTGAAGACTTATATTGAGGAAGTTGCCATAATTCCACGATGAATTAGGATAATAAAATTTAGACAGCAATGTTAGAGACCAAAAGAACACAAGGAAGCTTCAAATAGGACTCCAAATAATTCAAACTTCTCATCATTGGGCTAGCATGAGTAACAATTAGGAATTAGAACATCAAGGTTCACACGATTGAGCAACAACACGTAATAACTGGATAATTCAAAAGATTGGTACTTAGCGATTGACTCTCATGAAGATTCACAATCATAAATCAATATATTTACACAAGAAGCACTTGAACAAGGTATGAAATTCAGATCCAAGAGTGTGGGAAAAATCATCCTACCTGGTCCAAACATAGCATCTTCTTGCTTCCTCGCGAAGGCTTTTGATTCCTCTACACGATGCCGCCCTTTAGCGCTTCGATCGTTGACTCTTGAGATGAAGGAAAAGGTTTAAAGCTTGCTGAAACAAAGGAGAAGGAGAAAGTCTTGGGACGTTCACAAAGGATTCAGCTTGAAAAATACCAGCCAGCCCTCTCTCTTGTGCTTAAATAGACCCAAAACCTACTACAACTAGGATATCTCCGAATCAATACTCCTTCCTAATCCAAACTCTCACTACTAATTAAAAGCTCTCCCTTATTAGTAAGGGACGTTCAGCCATGTTAATCCATTGGGTTGTTAAGATTTTGTGGTATTTCATTAAGATACTAATCATATTCAAGTCTATCTCCTACCATAACTAGGAAATTGCCAACTCTTTCCTTGCTTCACTTAGACGTCCCAAAATAATTGCTTGCCTACTTTTGATTGGCTGATGTTGATCTCCAATTTGGTATGGATGTCCAATACATAGGTTTCCTCATTTAATTAGGATTTCAAATCTCTAATAAGATTCGTTCACTATCTTAATCCTAATTACAGCACACTGTTATACGCATAACAGTTCAATTCCAACTCTTCCCACGGTCAGTACAATTGGACTTAGACCCTAAAATTTTTATTAGAGTTAGACTTATGAGTATACTTTTTAACCCCACTGATTTTAGATTTTTTCAATTTTATTAGAATTAGTTATGAATTATTTACTATAGACTATTAACACAGAAACAATACTGGCCGAGCTTACAATCTTAATCATACTTTATATATCTCGTTCCAAACTAGGAAACTACTATATCTAGGCCAACCAACTAGACGTCCCCTTCCTATTGGTTGATTAAAAGGTGAAATATTTAGCCGGCCATCGGACGAGAAGAACACTGCTGATTTGTCGGAGTCATTTTGCACTATTCACTGAAAATCACTATTCACAAAACACTGTTCACAGCACTGTTCAAAATCATTGTTGATCGTTTAAAATTAAAACCCTTGTAAGTGCACAAGGCAATTGTACTACGGCAAGTATTAAAAGGGTTGTCGAACCTCGGGACAGATTAATATTTTACTAAATTCAAAAGAAAGTAGCAATGTTGATTCTAGACTAAGAAAGCAATGAACTTTAACTAAACTAAGTGAGATTTAATCAATGTGGAGAAGACCAAGGCTTCGAATCCACCACAATAAACTAGTGTATTGTTTTTTTCTCTCTTTTGAATAAAGATTTCCAATTGGCTAGCATATTCCTCTTGAACATATACTTGTCAACTCAAAATATAGTGCTCTCCTCTCAGATGTAACACATAAAATAATTAAAATATGGAATTATGATCTATCTCCCTCGAGTATAAATCAATGAAATTTTATTGATATATAACACCTCAGTCTACTCACGTTCCTCTCGGATACGCAAGTATTCTTCGGATTGAAACTCACAAGAATTCACTCTTGTCTCTCTCGAGTACAAAGAACAAATCTTTATTGAATTAACGATGATTACACAATAAAATCCATACACCAACTAGAGTAAAAATATAAGATGAGAGAAAAGAAACTACACAACCAGATTATTGGGCTTCATCTATACCTTGAAAAAGTGTTTAGCCTCGCATCGGAAGAGAAATCACCATCGTGTTCTTCATCTCCTTCTCTCCTTTGCTCTAGCCTCTAATTTAGCTCTAAAATCTCCAAGGGTTGGTCTCCAAGATAGCCCAAAATGTTCTCTCATAAGGCCTATTTATAAGAGTGAAGAGAAACCACGAAGTCCCCTTCCAAATCCAAGTCGAAATAGGTCTTATTTCGATTTTCCGCATACAGCGATCGATCGCTCCGTATTGCCGATCGTTCGCTTACCAATCGATCGCAATTCCTTCGTTATTTTCCTCTGATCGATCGCTTTGCCGATTAACGCCGTATGATACCGATCAATCGTAGTTACTGTCTTGCGTGATTGAAAAATTCCAGTAGATACGATCGATCGTTTTGAGGTCCGATCGATCGTTGTTTTCAATACACTGCTTTTGCGGCTCTGGCGATCGATCGCATTGATAGCCGATCGATCGTTGTTATTGTTCATAAACTTCAAATGGCTATAACTTTCTGTCCCGAACTCCGAATTACGCATAGTTGGTGGCGTTGGAAAGCTGACTTCTTAATCTTTAACATGAAGAATCAGTCTAATCTGAGATTTATACATGAAGTTATGATGATTTAACAATTCGAGTTATTTTTCTCCTCATTTCTGTGTATTACTCTTGTTTCCTACAAAAACCAAAAACTATATTAAAGTAGTAGTTATTATAATCAAACACTAGCATAATCATAAGTTTAGGAAATAATAAAATGCATATTTCATGAGTAGATTAACTGTTCACCAGTTACTGTTCATCATCCCCTCCAATCAGTCTGCGGTTACTGTAGCAGTTTGCAAATCAGCCCAAAACGCCGCCTTCTCCCCTCTGGCCTTCTCCCCTCTCTTCCGGCTCCTCTTCCGGCAGAAACAACACCGGAATCTGGTCTGTTTTCCGGCCGGGCGTTCTCTCTTTTTACCTCTATTTTCAGGCCGGGCGTTCTCTCTTTCAAGCTCTCCCTCCGTTCTGTTTTTATAGGCAGCCAAACCCCAAATCCGACTCTTAATCGATTCCCATTCCAAGTTGGAGTCGAATCAAGACCAAGTCCGGCACTTTCCAAATCCGGCCGACTATTTTGTTAGTTTCCCGATTGAGCACGCTGTCTGTTTTTCCGTTCGTCGAGCCTCGCCATCGCCGTACTTCACTGGCGTCAACCTGTCTGCCGTCAAGATCGCCGCCAACTCAAGCTGCCACCGTCGTCGCCGTTCACCGGCCCAGCTCACCCATGGCTCCTTCGCCGACGTTCGAGCAGAGCTCGAACGCCTCTGTTCTGAAACGAAGGCCCAAGCTTTGGCTCAGGCCGGGTTTCTTTCTTTTTTTCTTTTTTACTGAACCAAATTAGAACTGAACCGGTAGGTTCAATTCTATCCTTTTTTTCTTTCTTAGTAAAAACCCGTCGTACTGCTATCGCACGTCCAATCTCATCTTGATGTTCTTTTTATTTTCTTCACTTAAAACCAACACCCATCGTAATGATCTCATCCGTCAACTCTCATCCGAATGGCTCCTCTTTAATTAGCGCCAATCTTCTCCTATATGTACGTCAGCGGCTCATTCTGGTTCGATCACGTATAATGTGCCACACAGTATTTTTGCATACAAATCTTCAAATGATCATAACTTTTCGCTCAGAACTCCGAATTGCACACAGCTTATGGCATTGGAACGCTGACTTCTTCAACTTTAACATGAAGCTTAAATCAGTCCAATCAGAGATATGTGCATGAAGTTGTAAAGATTCATCCATTTGAGTTGCGTTTCACCCCATTTCTGCATCTTGCTCTTGTTTTCTACAAAAACCAAAAACTATATTAAAGTAGTAGTAATTCTAATCTAACACTAGCATAAACATAAGTTTAGGAGATAATAAAATACATATTTCATGTGTAGATCAATTAGCCATACGATTAACAAATTATATCACATCATTAAATCAAATAACACATCAAAGCACATCGCATAACTAGAAATCAAATCAGGAAATGAAACTTTCCTATTTTAGACCAGTTTCCTAAAATAGATACATTTAGTTAACGTACCAATTTTCTGGGTGTTACAATTTCTTTCGATCATATGAATGTCTTATGATTCAAATTCTGATGTCAAATATGTTGACCTTGTTATAGAATTAATGTGAGTGTTATTCTTATTCATGAGCTATATATGGTCGTGCTCTTATATGTGAAGATGCATGGAATCAATTGATGCCTGCTATGATTATGTACTTGTTCGATCTCTATGTTACATATGCGAGACCTAGATAAGAAATTTCTTGATTTGAAGCCTTTGTCGATGCATTCTGGACTGATGTCAATTTTATCCATAAAATTTATTGTTCCATATCTGGGAGTCCTAAGTTATGGTTAATAATCTAATACCTTGGTTATGTGATCTACCATCCAATATTGGGTTATATTGGTTCTGTTGTCACCTTAGAGTTGTATTTTGATAATGTGGTTTACTGATCAATGGAGAAGAGAGTCATGTCCACCTTAATTAAGTGTCAGTACGTTCTAGAGTGTCCAAAATTTATTGTCCAATTGTATGATGGGTCTAATTCAGGAGTAATAGCAATACTTTAAGAGTTATGTGATAAAAGGAACCAAATTCAACCAAGATTTTCAATAATTTGGATGAACAAGGTGCTGTAATAATGGAATGATATACTGTTATTAAGTATATAGAATCACTAAGTGTTAGGAATTAAATAGAGTAGATGATTAATTAGGCTCACTAATTAAATTAGAATCAAACAATGTTCTCGGCTAGGACTGTTCCTGCACCGACGACCTGTACTAAAACATGCATAACTAATTCTAGAAAAATCCTAAAAATATGCCATCTATTGGGTTGGAAAATAGACACATAGGAGTAATCACAGTAAAAATTTTAGAGTGAAAGAAGAACTGTGCTGATGGAGGAAATTGTTGGAAGTCAAACAGAATATTGTAACTAGGCTACAAGGTGTTAATAAGTGAGTATTATAAGATATTACGTTAGTATATAAGTACATGATGTTATCCTAAACATCTTCTAAGACATGTCAGTAAAGAAATACAGTAGAATCAACGAAGTTATAAGGAGTAGTATCACGGGTTAACTAAGGGTGTGTCAGTATCTAATGAGTCCCTTGAACTCCGCCTGTATTGTTGATCCGGTTCGAGCTTCCATTTGGAATCCGAACATTCAATCCCTATCATTCTATATCCCGATCTTTTGAATCTAAACATGTGTCTCTTGAACACAAGTTGTGTATAATTAAGCTTATGACAAATCTAATGAATGTTAGTAAACTTCAGTTAATAAATCCAGCAAAATATGACTAAGTCACAAGTCCTTTTATCAAGTGTTTGACCGATGGTCTTCCATTCGTTTGAGAAACTTCAGTTAACTTGTTATTGAGTATGTTGGATTCAAGTCTTCTTTTGAAATGGGAACCTGATACTCTTCATGACCTAACTCGGGTTTTTCTTGGAGTCTTGAAAGGCAGTTATTGATCAAGTGTTTCTCCATGAGTTCTTATCTAGGGCTATGCATGTGCAACACAGTTGTTATTGAAATCTCCTTGGTACTCCTTTCGTGGGTCATATGTTGTTAGAGATATTAAAATCTTATTAGTACTCCTTTTGCGAGTCAATTATTGGGAATGATGTATTAAAATCTAGTGTGTGTGTGATACCTCTGTCTTGATAAATACTGCATATATATTAATTATTTATCCACAAGAGTCCTTGTAAGGATCTATCTGATGTGGAATCATAGTATGCTCAAAGAGTCATTGTTATATTCAGTGTGATCTCCGATTATTTTTTGAACCTAGTTGTTCCTGACCGATTGGAGGCATATACGTACGTCTAGACAGTGAGATATTACGGAAGGTCTGCAGTTTCCGCCTATTATGCCCGTAAGCACTAATGAGGCCAGCATCCCTAGACGCATGGCCAAGTTCCAAAGAGAGAACCTTTAGGATGTTCTGGTAAGTATCCACTTAAGAGTGGTAAAATCAGCGAGCAAAAATTGAAATCTCCTCACACTATGGATGTCTGGAGTCAGTAATGATTGATATTTTCTCATTACACTTTTAATGTTTAGAGTCTTGAAATATGATAACTTCTCTCCTTACACAATGATGTTATTCCTCTGGTAATGGAGTTCTTGATGCTCAGTTCAAATATTTTTTATTATTCAATTTTCTTATGTTAAACACTATTATTTATCCTATATTGTGTATTCTATTTTTGTGGGTTTTTTGCATCCTACTGGATATTTCTTCGGAATGCTAATGCATCATCTGATGCAGGCGTGAAAGAGGAATAGACTGGGGCAAGTTGCATTTAATGGAAAAGCTTGAAGACTACAGTTGGAAACTTAAAGTTATCTTTTATCTTTAATTAATCAATTGTGATACTTACAACATGTGCGTTGAATTTTTTTAGTAATTTTGACTATCGGATATTGAAATGACTTTTATTATGGATTATTATTTCATATTAATGATGTTGATTCTTAAAACTAAAGAGAATAAATTACACATCATTTCACGATGATGTAATTGAATGAATGAATGCATGGCGTCAATTACCCATCCTTTTGAGATGGTGTAATTGACGGGATCGATCAAGTATTCGGTAATGTCTCGGGATTTTAGGCTTCAAGTACACTCTTTTATGGGATGTTTTCTGCACTCTGACGAGGTCGAAAATTTCGGGGCACGACATAAACTTTCTTTTTTGTCCCAAAATGGCTTCAAACAGGCCCTTAAGATTAGGGCGGAAGATTAGAATGAAGAATAGGATTAATGTAGTATACACCTAAGGTCGTTTGCCATATAGATGGCTTGCTCTGGTTTTTGCTACTCCATCTGGCTAATAAAGCTTGTCTGCGTTCGAAAAAATCTGGGTTCATCATTACATGCCCGACTGCTCCCTCTACAAGACCAACCGAAAACATAGAGGGAGAAATTATTTAGTAGAATGGTTCCAGGAGGCACGTGGTATGGGAGGTCCATTGAGTTTAAGTTCATGCCAGATGTCAAAATCTGAGTGTCTAATCTTTTTACGACTAGTGTATGTGTCAAAAATTAAAGTTTTCCTACAATATTCTATACTTTGTTTTACTCCAAATGCCTCATAAGCAGCACACTCACTCCCTAATTGGCTCTTTATGGGCATACCCGGGTCTAAATTCAAACTCAGGAACTCAACCGTGCTATCGGAGGTGACCACCACTTGGGCTATGCGGTTCGGAGTTATTCTATTTCTCCCCTTCTAAATGCCATTTTTCTTGGCTCTCTCTTTTTTATTTTTTGATATACATTTTTCTTCTTCTTATAAAAGAAAACGATATTTGTACAGCAGATTCCTACACATTTTCCATGTACAGGCGATGTGTATAGAAATGAGCTGTACATGGAAAATGTGTAGGAATCTGCTCTTATCACTGCCCTTAGAAAAGGAAAATGATATTTGTACATCACTTTTCTTACACATTTCTATACACAGCTGATGTATATCACTGCCCTTAGAAAACCCGATGAGCAACTTATCCTGCCCACCCTCCTTATGGTCCATGTGGACCGTCTGAGAATAGACGGACGATGGATATCCACTGACAGAGTTAATGTGGGGGTGGTGAACGAAAAAAAAATCGACGGCCGTGAGGGTCCAGCTGATTAACGGTCCAGATATTTCCTTCGGCTCGGCTTCCTCTTTGGCGCGCTGGAACTGGTGCGGAGACATCCGACGAAGGGAGAGGAGCTGGAGGCTGGAGCTGATGTTGCCCGGAGCGCGGATTTTCCACCGCTCCATATTGCCTCTCCGGCGCCCCGTCCTTTTCCGCAAGTCCGCAACTTGCGCCCTCGCCTTCACTGTACGATTTCACCTCCCTCAGTTCTTACTCCCACTTCTTCCCTGTCGTAGTGATTTGCTCAATGAAGAATTGTGGTTGTTTTTTTGTGAATTTTGGAATGAGTGTTTCTTGGTGGGTGCTCAGGATTTGAGTTTCTCGAGCAAGGACTCCGATGAGTTCCTATCATGGTTGCGGCGCAAGGCCGGGGTTGAAATTTCCTCGAAGCTCACCGTCGGAACTTCCGTCCATGGCAGGTCTAATGTCCTGAGCCCATTTGGTTTACTTGCAAATCCTAGGATTGGAAATGCTCCGCTCCCTATGTGCGGAATTAGTTGACATATTTGGTTTTCATATTATTGAATACATTTGGATTTCCAAAATGAACTGATTTTAGTTCATTTTGAAAGACCAAATGTAAGTACTAATTCTGGACGGAGGGAATAGTGTCGTGCTTGCAACAGTTGATTCTGGAAAACCAAATGTATGTACTAATTCTGGACGGGTCGTATTGCTGCGCTTGCTAATACTCCCTCCGTCCGGACTTATTATTAACATTTGGTTTTTCAAAATGGACTGATTTTAGTACAAAACTAAATTTTTTGGCACTTATCTGTTGTCTAGGAGCAAACTATTCTGGAGTTTATTTATTTGTCCTTTGCACCCTTTCCACTAGATTTAGATTCTGCCACCATTTTTTTTCCATTTTTTTGGGTTTGAGGATTGATCGATTGGGATTATACTGAACACTTATCTATCTCGAAGACGCTTAGATGAAGGTGCAGAATTAACTAAACCCTCAAAAGGGTTTGGACGTGGTTCTGTTGAGCATTACAATGAGAACGCATTAATCAATCGCTTAGACAAAAGTGCCGAATTAGGCCTTTTCAAATATTTTGGAGGTTTTGGCACCCCAGTGTTACCTTTTTAGGAATAATTGCTGCATCTTTCTTCGCTCTTTAGATCATAGAGCTTCTAATCTTTATTATGGAGATTAAACTCCTTGAGTTTTTTCCTTTCTAATCTAACTTTTGTTATTTAAAGCAATGTTAACTTCATTTTGAGTATTTTTGTCCCTATTTTCCTGGTAAATATATTTGGTATGAATCTTAAAGCTCTGGTTTCTGAATTGTAGGTCATTATTTGCATCACAGTCCATAAAGGCCGGAGACTGCATTTTGAATGTTCCCTTTTCTGTTGTACGAGATCTCACTGAATTTGTTATATTTTGTCATATGAGTGCCCATTAACTATTGGGATCATGCTTTCCATTTTGGAAGACACTCTTTAATAGATATATTGTGTTTTAACAGCAAATTTCTCCAGAAAATATTCTTCCTGAAATAAAATTATTGCTGCATGATGTTGTTAGCAATGTTGCAAAACTGGCTCTAGTTCTTTTAGTAGAACAGAGAAGAGGTCAGGTAGCAATTTTCTTTCGGAAAAAAGTATAATTTGAAAGCACTATATATATGTCTCCAGAAAAGTTAAAATCATCATACACTTTTTCTTTTTCAGGATTCTGAATGGGCAATGTATATTGACAGTTTACCTCATTCTAGTGACCTGCATAGCACGGTAGTTTACTTTGTGCTGTTCTACAGTTTTACAAAAGAGCAGTATGCAACTGGTTTTAATTGTGACAACTGAAATTATGACAAGCATTAATCTTTGTTAATTGCCTGTAAGTTTTATGAATATTGTAATATGGCTTGAACAACTCTTATCAACTGTATTTCATTGTATAGATATACGGTATATACATGTAACAAAGCTGCTACTATGCAATGAACTCCATTTAGGATAAGATTATATCGAATTTTCTTTGTATATTGGTTTTGCTATAGAAGAACGTTTGGATGTATTTAGGTGTTTTGGGATAAAGATGAGTTGGATATGATTCATCAAAGCACTACATATCAAGAAACCAGAAATCACAGAATCAACATTGAAAAAGATTTCATGAAGATCAACACAGTAAGTACTTTCATGTATTCTTCGCTTTTTCAGTTCCACCTTGTTTTCCTTCTTATACTTAGATATTGCTTTAGAGGATATAGCTTAAAGATAACTAGAGCGTTTGAAATCATCCCTCTGTGCAGATAATTTCTTCTGCCTCTTTTAAAGTGTGAGTGCTATTATATTATCTTAATTTTAGGCAAGATTAGATATTTTTTCACCTTGAAAATGAAAAAGAATCCAGTGTTGAAGCAATATACTAACATGTTGTAACTATTGAAGCTTATCAATATTACAATTGCTAATTACGGCATTGGGCCTCCTGGTTGTTTGCTACGACTTCAGGCCTTTGAGCATTTTCCTCAACTTTATGATGATATATCATTGGAGAAGTTCATGCATGCCTATGCTTTAGGTAAAATACTTTGCATATACAAGTCACTTCCCTTATCAAATCAATATGATGCTTGTTATATAGAGCGTGTACCTCTTTCTAAGAGCTTTTAGAAAATGCAAATAAATCTTGTGAGTTGGCTCAGAAATTTTCTTTGTACAGAATGTGTATCTCTTTCTAAGACCTTCTATACAATGAATATAAACCTTTTGAGTTGACATGGAAAATTTTCTTTCTTTAGTTAAATCTGCTCTTATAGAAAATGCTATAGGAAGTATTACGTCTTCTGTTTTGTCTGTCCTCTGCACTGTTTACAACATCATATGTCGTCTGACCAACTTGTTGTCTAGTATTACTGCTGACCCTGTTATCATTTCCATTTCTAACCTGGTAAATCATTTTTGGCATGATTCAGTTGCATCTCGTGCTTGGGGGACATCTAAAGGGCCATCTCTGGTAAATCAAACCTTTTCTCTGGACAAGATTCTACATAGGTTATTTATTTCAACTTGAATTGGCAAAAGTGTCCTCTAGATCCCTTTTGCAGATTTTATGAATCATGATGGAGCGTCTGATGCAGTTTTGTTAAGTGATGAAGATAAAGAGATCTCAGAGGTAGTTCTTTGTTGACCTGCATTCTTACTCTGTTCTCTATCAGTGTAAGCTTTTACGATGCAGTGGTTTATTAATGATATCAGTTATCAGAGCAGTAGTTTCCAAAGGTTCCTAGGGGAGATGTGGTAGTGCTTGTTATTTCCATCTTGTGTTGGTGTTCTTGTGTAAAGTTTCATTGATTCTACATGCGCAAAAGATTGTTGATATATAGGTGTCATTTTTTTTAAACTTTTCTCTTGATAATTTACTTAGAAAGAATAGGAGAAGTGTGTGCTACTTGATTTTGGCTGTATGGGAATTGAAAACATTATTTCTACAGTTGGTCTGAAATTTTTTCTTCTCGTGGTATACTGTTTAATTACGTGTACATTGGTGATGTAGATTATCGCTGACAGAGACTATACTGCAGGTGAACAGGTCAGCATTTGGTTTTTCCTTATGCACATCCTCTTGAAAATTACTGCCTTCTTCTCTACATATGATATTTGAGTATATGAATAGCTTCATGAATTGGAGTAATGCTTCTCCGATTCTTTATTGGCTGAAAATAATATGAAATTTTATATTCCAAATTTTGTAATTTATAATATGTTCTACCTTCCATGCCGCTGGCCCCAGATAGCTGGGATAAGGAGTATGATGATGATAATATGTTCTATCTTCTCTATACATGCCCTACTTTCGAGGATGGCTGTCTTGTCATCAATTTCTTACTGGATGTAACATTAGTATTGCTTATATATACTGATCATAAACTTTTGCTAATAATACAAGAGCATTCACATTCACTTGTCTTTCTCTTCTTTTTTTTTTATCTATTTTTTAATGTTTGATATGATTTCTTTCCTTGGAAACGCTATATACTCTTTGTTTGGCTGATGCGCTTCTAAGATATGAAGTCTTTTGCAACAAATGCTTTTGCAGGTCTTTATCAGATATGGAAAATTCTCGAATGCGACACTTATACTGGACTTTGGTTTTACACTTCCAAATAATATGTATGATCAGGTTGTATTTGTGATCTTGTCTCTTATATCACTTATTGTCTTATGTTGTTCAATTGTACATGCCTTCTGTTGCAGTTTTAACTTGAGATGTGAAACCTAGGAGAAGGTTGATATGATGTAGACCATTTTAGGATAGTGAGAGGACTGCTTTTACTATGCTTTAAATCCCCCCATTTAACGATCAAAACAGTAATTGGAACACACATTTTTTTCCATATCCGCCCTGTATTTTTGAACAGAGGGAGTATCATATTGTGATTCAAACGGATACTCTATTGACAAATTAGTTGGTGAACAGATTGGGTTTGCTTAGGCTAGTTCTAAGAGTTCTTATAGATGATAAATATGATGATAGGGAATTGCAATTTAGTAGCAAGATAATGGAAAACAAAAAGACATTTAGAAAGAAAATATAAAGATAAATACCACGGCTTGCATTTGACTGTTACCTTATAATTGTGCCTACAATTTGCTCAGGATTGTAGAAAGTTCTGAAGAAGGTATGGCTTATCCAGGTGCTCCCTTGAGGATTCTTGTTTTTGCTTGTTAAAGAATCTTTTGAAAATTTTAGTGTACCTGTGTGCAGAGCCCTTTTTTTGGGAGAAGTAATATTGGTTTTTTATTCTTCCTGCAAGTTCTCGAACAAAGAATGAAACTGATGTTAAACCACATTACATCAGCTGCAATTGATCGTATATGGAATCTGAGGATTTGAGCTTCCAGATAAAATGTTATAGGAATAAATATAGAAAGTTCTTCATATTTTAACTATAATTAACGATTATTATTGTAAATTTTATGGGATGCAAAATTTTCAGATTAAATTCACATTGATTGGTTTTCCTGCATATTCTTAATTTGCATAAGCATCTAGTTGACACTTGAGTATCTAGGAAACTAGGTCCTTGAAATTCAATGAGTCTCTACTCTCTAGTTTGATGTTTTGGGCCGGTTTATATTTATATCATTTCATATCTATGAACAGGAACTTTAAGTATTGATGTTTTCATCGTTGTGGTCTTAGGTTCTGCTAACTTTCACAGCATAACTGTAGTACTCAGGTTCAGATTCGATTAGCTGTTCATCGGCATGATGCATTATGCACAGATAAAGTGGAACTATTTCACAAACACTCTATGCCAACCGTTATTTGTACAAATGATGGCCTTGAATCTTATGGGATTACTTTCACAATCAAGTTTGTTTGCTCTTCATTGCCTTATTAGTAGATTTAATGCAATTTTTTCCTGACAGCAGATTATGAACTATGTTTTTTCATTTTGTTTTTTAGGTACATTAAATACAACTAGTTCGTCATTATTTGATTCTAAAATGTTTTCTTGATGTTGCTTTTTTCATGATTTTATTCTTGAAACAGGGAAGTGAAATCTGTGAAAGGCAAAGGAAGGGGTATTCCACAATCACTCCGTGCATTTGCTCGTGTTTTAGTAGCTACCATGCCTCAACGTATGGTTTCTTGTGAAAACACATTAATGCTCCTTCATTTTCATTTATTGCCCTCTTTTGTGGTTGACCTCTTTCTTTTCTGGTGCTTTATCTAGTTATATTTTTCATCATCTCAGAACTGGAGGAATTGACAATCGAAGCTGCCCAGAATGATGGTCGACTTGCTCGACGTCAGCTTAAAAATGTGAGCAGTGAGATTGCCGCACATCGTGTCTTGCTATCAGAAGTGACTAATATGATTAGAGAATATGATGCTTCTATTATGGCAAGTCCAATAACCTTTTTTCATTTTTTTCTGGTTAACGATGAGTGTTGTTGTCCTTAGGACCCAAGTAGAAGTGGGGCAACCACTGCTTAGAGCACCGTGTCCCGCTGCCAATCCCTTTTGAGTATGTAGAAGGTCCACACATGATACTTACTGAGTAACTCAGATATAATCCCGTGTGGGTGGCTAATGGAGTGGGGTTTCAAAGTCAGGGCCTCTGCTTCCTGAGGAATGGATTGGCAACCTTGCCACGTTGCATGAATATTCTTCACTCTCGTTATATTTTATTAAAGCAGAAGGCTATAGGTGGACTTGTAAATTGTTTTATATGTCCTTTTTTCTTATCTTTCTTCTTACCTATTACCAACTAAAATGAAAGGCAAATTATCAAGTTGAGAGTGCCATGGCTACCCAATTGGTTAGGTCACTATTGGCTGGGGACAACATCAAACATTTGGATACTCTCGACCCCCTTGACCTCTCCAGCATTGTGACTTCCTAGGGATCAATGTAGCAAAGAAATAAATAAATAAAGAAGTTGAGGAAGACTAGGAAGCAGTTGGTTCAAGACTAGATTATGTTTGACTTGAAAGTGCAAATGGTCTGCAATACAGACAGGCAGAATCAATGTTTGCAGCCTAAGGTTGTTAATACAATGATGAGACAATTTGCTCTTGATGGAAAACAAGGCAATATGGCAGGTCTTCCTTTAGACAATTTACTGGTGACACAAGAAAGGAAAAACGATGTGCTAATCAGTCTTTTTTAATTGTTACCTAAACAAAATGTCAGTATTGTTTGCAGTCTCTTGGAATCGTGAACTCTTACAACATCAGCAGCGAGAAAGTGCAAATTCGGAGACAAATGGCTAGAGATCTTCTTGCGGGTGAGCTACGAGTTTTGAAGTCTGCATCAGCATGGCTAATTCACTACTGTGCCTCTTTGTCTGCAAGCATGAGCCATTCATCCTGAAAAGGGAGATATCTTCTTGCTGGTTGGCTTCTAGTTTTTAAGTTTGCATCAGCGGGCTGGTTCACTGCTGTGCCACCTCATCTGCAAGCATGATCTATTCATCCTCAAGATGAAGACAACATATTCTTGCATGTGAGCTTCAAATTCTGGAGTCTACAATAGCATTACTGATTAACTTTGTGCCATCCTGCCTGCAAGCCCTGACCCATTGGTCGGGAAAATAGAGATATATTGCTGTGGAAATCATGGAATCCTCGATAATTGTTACGAGAAAGATTTTTATGAAAATCCGTTGTGGAAATTGGTGTATAGTAATTAACATATGTATACAATTTTCACATACTGTTGGTGCCAATGGCATGCTTATTTATTCTTGTGAAGAATGTCCTTCCACTGTGAGTCACATGTCGAGAAAAGGCTAGCACATCGCATACAATTACAAAATTACCTTGGTAGGCACACTGATGACTGTGCTTCACCTTTAACTCGTCCCATATGAAATATCCACATTTAGGAAAATGTGTATAAACTAATGGAAAACAAGTGCAAGTGCAATATATCAAATGACGAGAGCACAAATGCAATGCCAATATATCAATTGATGATTTAGTGCTTCAATCAAAGCTTCCATTATTGATTAAAATTAATGCATTCAAATGTTTTTATTCTTGTATTGTAACAAAAACAAAGCGGTTATTATCATTGACCACTTTTGGATCTGATTCACTTATGACTCACCAAATCTTGAAATTTCGTGTCCATTGAGTATGGAGGTAATAGCTACACCATTTTTTATCCCTGAAGTTAAATACTCTCCCCTTTCCATATTACACTGGGTTTTCCAAAATGAACTGATTTTTGTTCATTTGGAAAAATTATAGTGGACTGTTAATACGGATCGTAGGGAGGGAATACTGAAGATCGGCTTTATAAGGAAGTGGGTCAACTCCCAATCATCAAGTAAACTAAATATATATATATATATATATATATATATATGGGAAAAGTTTATATGAGATCGTTCTCATATTGCTTATATGAGGCCACTTTGAATCATAGCCGTTAGATCTTGATCTGACAGCTATAAATATCCATAATGATCTCATCCACTCCTTGATGTGACACACTTACCTACCCACTGATTTGATATCCACCCTCCAATCGGAATCTAACGGTAATAAAACTTGGCCTCATACTCCTTATATGAGAACGATCTCATATATATATATATATATATATATATGGCGATACCTATAACAAGGAGCTCTTCTCTACCTCCTCTACTACCAAAGTACTTGTGGACGACAATGTAGGAGAAATATGTGGAACATAACCCCCCCAATCCTAGGGAGATTAAACCGATTTATTATCAAAACCACAACATAACTCCATCCCTAGCGAGAAATTATTAGGTACTTGTCGGGGAAGTCATGCTTACCACCAACAAGTGATTGAAATGACTCTACGACTCATGAGGGACCCACAAATTGGAGATTGTGTCAATCACCAATTGGTGATGAGCACAACCTCCAGTTACGTGGCGTGGACCTTATAACCTCTCCATTCCTAACTGCCCTGCCCCTTCTAGTCTGGTCCTAGTGACCCGAACACCCTTCGCTATCCCTCCACTTTGATTAACATTCCTCAATCCACCTGATAAACGGCTCACTCATGTGCTCGAGTCATTGCAGTCAGTTGAATTTCAATCTTGCAGTGCTCGTCAATAATGGTGGCAACGGACCTGCTCCTCCCATGAACTTACACCCTCTGATCAAGATCCGATGGCTCACAATACCTCAGTGTGCACACCGATTCCCTCAGTTTCCCTATTCTAACAAGCCCTTAATCACAATTATTAAGTTGAATTAACCTTCTTCTCTTCATTATCACATAATAATACGAAACATTTAATTTTTTTTAAAAAAAAACAGAGACATATTTGCAGGGCGGACCCACGGACGTTGCGTAGGCGCGTCCATTTTAATTACGGAACCGCGCACGCCGTTTTATCGATCAGGCTCACAATCACGTCCGTCAAATCCTCCCGCGGAGCAAATTTCCGCCGTCCATTGTCTTCCCTCTTGTCTCTCACTCTCTCCTATATATAACCGGGGGACATCTTCGCTGCGAGAAGCCTCTCGCTTTCTGGTTTTGCTCCTTTCTCAATCAGAGGTCCGCAGGTGACTAGTCCATTTTATTCCATTTCCTTGTCAATCGTCAATTTTATGAATAATTGTGGACAATTTAAAGATTTCTTTGTTTCCAATTGTCTCATTTTTTCGCCCTCAATTTGTTCTTTGCAGGTGCTGACTGATCATTTTCTGTTTAACTTGACGAATTCGTCCAAGGTATTATAATCTTTTCTCTCTCTCTTTTTTCTCGTAACAATTTGTGGGTTTTAATTATGGTGATTTTTTTTGTTATTGTGTTACGATATTTAGCAGAATTGACATTGGATTTTGTATTCTTTCTAAAGACAAGTTATTTAGGGGCTGTTTGGTTCATGAATTTGGCAGCAAATTCAGCCTAAATTTGGAGATAACTAACTGAATCCTGTTTGGTTAATGAATTTGGGGTGAATTTTAAATTCAGCCTGAAAGAAGATTCTCCCTCAATTCAGGCTTAGGGGCTGTTTGGTTGGTGAATTTTAATGAATCTGAGTCTTTATTAAGATAGAATTCATTTAGGCTGAATTGGTGTAAAATGGGAATGTTGTTTGGTTGCTGAATTGAAAATTCACAATTCACTCTTAATTTGGTGAATCTCCGGAGATTAGCAAATTAAGCATAAATTGGGGGAAATTCCTCTTTCAGCCTGAATTTTAAATTTAATGCAAATTCTTAAACCAAACATGATTCAGGTTATTCTCTCCTAATTCATGCTTAATTTGGAGCCAAATTCAGGAACCAAACAGCCCTTGAATTTGTGAATCTTCTCATGAGGAGATTCATCAAATTAAGACTGAATTGTGAATTTTCACTTCAGCAACCAAACGACATTCCCATTTTACACCAATTCAGCCTGAATAAATTCTCTCTTAATTAAGCTCTAGATTCATTAAAATTCATTAACCAAACAACCCCTTAATAGAAAGAAGAAATTGTGTATTTTGCATTTTCTTTTTCGGACTAGTGTTAGTTACCAACTTTAATGTTTAATTTGATGATCAAGCACAATTGTTTATGAACTTCTTGTTCTTTATCTTTCATTTTTTTCTCTCATACGATTAGTATGTTATTGTTGTAAGATAACCAAGTTTCCCAAAAGCTTGAGCTGTTAGGAAATGGAAAATTTTAGTCATTTATTGTATATTCTAACATCTCCCCTCACGTGCAAGCATCCACCAACACGTGGAACATATTTAGGTTATATAAATGCCCCCAATGAGACTTGAACCTAGGACCTCCCATAACCTGGTGCTCTGATACCATGTCATAATCATAATCATAATCATAATCAAGTAGCGCCTTTTCCCAACTATTTGGGGTCGGCGACACGGATCTTACTCCTCCATTCCAGCCTGTTTTGGGCTACTTCTTTTGTAAGAGATAGTAAAGTCAAATCCTTTCTTATTAATTCCATCCAAGTTCTCTTAGGTCTCCCTCTCCCTCTTTTGGCATCGTTTACATGTATCTCTTATAATCTTCTCACAGGGGCATCTAAAGATCTTCTTTGCATATGCCCATACCAACGCAACCTACATTCCCTCAGCTTCTCCCCTAAAGGCGCTACTCCTAGGCTCTCACGAATATATTCATTGCTAATCCTATCTCTCCTAGTTATCCCACTCATCCACCTTAACATTCTCATTTCGGCTACATTCAACTTATCTATATGACTCCTCTTTGGTGCCCAGCACTCCGCTCTATAGAGTATTGCAGGCCTAATGGCCGTCCTATAGAACTTGCCTTTAAGTCTTTTTGGAACCCGCCTATCACACAACACTCCCGAGGCTGCCCTCCACTTTACCCACCCCGCATTTATCCTATGCACCACATCACTATCAATATCCCCTTCTTCATGGATAATGGATCCTAAGTAACGGAATTGATCACACCTTGGCACTTCTTGCCCATCTATTTCAACTAGGGCTCTATCTTGCCCTTAATAGAAAGAAGAAATTGTGTATTTTGCATTTTCTTTTTCGGACTAGTGTTAGTTACCAACTTTAATGTTTAATTTGATGATCAAGCACAATTGTTTATGAACTTCTTGTTCTTTATCTTTCATTTTTTTCTCTCATACGATTAGTATGTTATTGTTGTAAGATAACCAAGTTTCCCAAAAGCTTGAGCTGTTAGGAAACGGAAAATTTTAGTCATTTATTGTATATTCTAACATCTCCCCTCACGTGCAAGCATCCACCAACACGTGGAACATATTTAGGTTATATAAATGCCCCCAATGAGACTTGAACCTAGGACCTCCCATAACCTGGTGCTCTGATACCATGTGAGAAAAGATATTCTGACTACTTGTCTTTCTCATTAATTGACCACTATTTATAGTATTACAAATGTATGTATTGGGATCGTATCTTATCCCATTGATTTATCCTGCTTTCTATGCATAGAATATATCAGTTATAAATCATATGAGGAGAATCTGAGATTGAAGAGCTGTCATATTAGTTACAAATCATAGGGCAAGGGATGCTGGTGGCAATGGGGTAGCAAGGGCTGTTGGAGGCAATGAGGTAGTAAGCACTGCTTGCGACACTAGTGGCAATGGGGCAGAAGGGGTTGCCAGTAGGAGGATCTCCTTTAAGGTGGCTGTAGGGAACTTGTGCACTTTGAATTGTGCCTTAGTTGGGGATGAAGAAGGCTTAGAATCTGTATACGTGTAGGGAAGCTGTCCTGATGAAAAGATACATGACATGAGATGTATATACGGCCAATTGATGGATCTAAGCATTAATAACCCTTGTGTTGGCCACTATACCCAATAAATATACATTGGACAAATTTGAAGTCAAATTTTCCTCATCCAAGAGGCTTAAGGTACGACAGGCTCACCCAAAGATTCGAAAATGGGAATAAGAAGGTTAGGAGCCCATGAGAGTCTCAAACGGCATCCGTCATTTAAGGGTTTTGATGGTAGACGATTTATCAAATATGTGGCAATGGTGAATGCATAGTTCCATAATTCTTGTGGGAAATGACTATTAGCTAATAAGGAAAATCTAGTTTCAACTATATGGCAATGCTTATGTTCCGCCAAGCCATTTTGTTCAGGAGTGCAGAGATCCAGAGGCCGTAAAGAAGGACTGAAGTGAGCCTGTCATATATTCTCTACCACCTTCAGATTGAACAACTTTAACATGGTCACCAAACTGATTTTTGATGCAAGTGAGAAATTCAATAAAAATAGAACTAACATCAAATTTATGTTATAGTAGAAAGTGCCATGTGAAGCGAGAACATTCATCCAAAAATATAAGATAATAGCAAAAATCGTCTATTGAGCAAACTAAGAGTAGGCCCCCCAAACATCACTATGCAAATTTGTAAAACAAACAGTAGAATAAGACATCTGCCTGTCAAATGGCAATTTAGATGTCTCACCCAATTTACATCTTATTAAAGGAGATTTAGAAGGCCGAATTTGAACATCTAAAACAAGAGATAAGTCTTTTATTGTGTGATGAGACAAGTCTTTTATTGTGTGATGAGACAGATAGCCGAAGCGTGCATGCCACACATTGCCGTCCGCTTTATTGGAAATAAATCCAGTAAGAGAGCCACCATTGCTGTGAATGGGATAGAGTCCGCCTTTCTTAGGTGTGATCAATAACGTTCTCCCGGACTGCACATCCTTAATAACAAAGCCCCAAGGATAAAAGATGAAACAACATTGATTGTCTTTAGTAAATTGGGAGACACTCAATAAATTTTTTTTTCAATTGGGGTACAAGAAATACACGCTCAAGACGAAGAGAAGATGATATATTAATGCGCCCAGTTTGCGAAATGGATAATCCAGACCCATTACCAATATAAATTTTATCATTGTCATGATGAGGAATAATAGATTTTAACTTGATATGCATGTTTGTGGCACCCGTATCTGGATACCACACAATGTCATGCTGATTAGCAGGAAGCATAGTAGCAAGGGAGTGGACTACATTAGCAGTGTCAGCGGTTGAAGCTTTGTAATTATTCGCCATGTGGTTGGGGTAACCACATTTGTAGCAGTAGAGGGACGACTTGTCACTAGTAATAAGGACTGCACGAGGGCGGCCTCGAGAGGACTGTCCTTTGCCACGAGGGGCATAGCTGTGAGAGGAAGCTTCGCGTCCAGCAGGTTGCGTCCCACGCCCATGAGAGTGACGGCCAGCATGGCGATAATTGTTGGAGGAGCCACGACCCTTAGATTTTGTGGGCACCATGCAACAGAAACATTAGGGGAGGAGTGAGTACCTTCAAGACAAAGTTCAAAATCCATGAGTAAGGCGGTCACTTCTTCAATAGAGTGAGGATGACGAGATACATCCAAGGCCAAACATAAGGGATTGTAGTCAGAGCCCAATTCTTTGAGAAGTCACATGATGAAATCATTATCGTCAATGGGTTTGCCGGCATTAGCAAGGACGTGAGCAATGCCTCTAGCGTTGTTGATGTAATCAGCCATGGACCCTTGGAAATGGATTGCAACTCAAGCTTTAACTGCTACATCTGAGGCCGAGTTAATGTGCCATATAGTCCTTCGAGAACATGCCAGATTTCCATTGTAGATTCACAATGGATAACTTGATAAAGTATAACTTTAGATAGCAATCCAAGCAAGGACCATTTGGTCCAGGCGTAGCCACTGAGAAACAAGGGCCGATATATCATCACCCGTAGGTTGAGGCAAAGTGCTAAGAACTAGGCCAAGGAGCCCATGACAGCGTATGACAGGATGACTTATAAATTCTAGAGAAAATAGTTGGAGGATGTCAATTTAACAGAGATATCTTGGGTAATCGCCTTCACAACCAGGAGCGTGGACGACCCATCAGGAAGGGTTCGTGGAAGAGGAAGCAGTCTCAGAGATGGTGGACGCCATGAAAAACTAAGGAGGAAGAAGACAGATCAATGATATCATGTAAGATAACCAAGTTTTCCAAAAGCTTGAGCTATTAGGAAATGGAAAACTTTAGTCATTTATTGTATATTCTAACAATTATTCAAGATTGATTGTTGTGGTCTTTTATCTGAAAATAATGTCTCACTTTTCACATCTGATTTCATAATTACAGTTAGTTTAATTTGCAAAAATGCGGTTTTGGTTTATTTAGTTTGTAGTTGTACGGAATGTAAGATGCCCTATGGCTACAAATGCTTGTTATTTTCTGAAACCCTAATTTTTTATTTGGGTGTGTGCGTGTGTGTGGAATTGGGGGAAGGCCTTTGAGCCATCTGTGTAAGGCTGAACTGCCTGTTTAGATGGCTTGATGCATTAGCAATCTCTTTTATTTGTTATTTCCTTCATCTTGTCCTTCAACGAATGATTATTGTGGAATCGTTGCAGTCACAAGATATGTGTTTTGCTTAGGACTTTTGTTAGATCATGACTGAGGATAACAAGTGAATAGTAATCTTACTACCCATCGTCATTATCATCTACACCACCCGACTATCTGGGTGGGCGAATAATTTTATGAGCTTTATGTTTATAAATTCCCTCCATTCCAAATTCATAGTTCATTTTTGTTTTTAAAAAATGAGTCAGAATTAGTTCATTTTTAGAAAACAAAATCAATTATTAAGGTGGGACAAAATTATTAAGAATTTGCTGCGACTTGTATTCAGCAAAACTTGCTTGAGCATTCTTGCAGTTCCGCGAGCCAAACTCGACGGCTCCCACCCCCCGGGAGAATGATTCAATCATCACATAGAAGATTGTTAATTTTAGAAGTTTCCTAGTTTAATTATGAGTTTTATATGGTAATTGCTTTTGTAGAGAATTCTAGTTAGAATAAGATTTTATTTCCGTTTTTTATTTTAGGCAAATTTTAAGTTGGTTTTATATTTCCTTCTTGAAGTAGAACTCTCTTTGTAATAAACATATTTAAAGGCCTTAGCATCAAGAAAAATAGAATGCGATGATTTGAATGATTTAGAGAAAAAACTCTACTTAGTTTTCTGTTGATTGAGACTCTTTGTTCGGTGATGATGTTGAACAACCATGGTGCCGATGCCATGGTCCATCATCCGGTGTTGATTCTGCGGTAATATCTGGTGGTGATTCCAGAGACATTTATCCTTTTTACCCCTCTTTCCCTCCGTTTCTCCTCCTTCACGTGTTGTCCACTATCAGGTGATAACCAACATTTTGGTGTATGCACTCTTAAAGCTTCACTTGGTGGAGCCAAAAACGTGACAGGTGGATCATATATATTTCTTGTTTATTTGGCTTTTATTATCTATTTTTTCATATAAGACTCTAATTTAGATGTGCCTTTGTCTTGTCTTCTTAGAGTGAGGTAGAATGGGAGGCGGTAAAGATGAGCACCATGATGGTTCCGACACAAGCGACAAAGGGCTTTTTTCAAACCTTGCACACGGGCTATCCAGTGGGTATGGTCATCATGGTGGATACCCATACCCACCTGGGGCATACCCTCCTCCGCATGGTTATCCTCCACAAGGCTATCCCCCTCAGGGCTATCCTCCTCAACCTCATGGGTATCCCCCTCAACCTCATGGGTATCCCCCAGCTGGGTATCCACCTGCAGGGTACCCTCATGCTCCTCATGGATATCCCCCTTCAGGCTATCCTGGCCCCCATCATGGTATGTCTGTTAAAAGCTTTTGTATCCATTGTGTAAATGTATAAATATGTCTGCTGTTGTGCTAAAAATTTATTTCTAAAATTTTGATATAGTTTTGTCTGACTCGCATGATCATATCTTCATAGGTGGACATGGATCTGGATCTGGCATGGGAGCGATGCTAGCTGGAGGAGCTGCTGCTGCAGCTGCTGCCTATGGGGCTCACCATCTTGCCCACGGCGGTTTCCATGGTGGCTACCATGGCCACAAATTTAAGCACCATGGCAAGTTCAAACATGGCAAGTTTGGAAGGCATGGGATGTTCGGGGGAAAACACAGGATGTTTGGTGGGAAGCATGGTGGTTTCATGAAGTTCAAGAAATGGAAGTGATTACTTGTTTGGCTTTGCCAATTTGACGTATGCGAATTTGATGCTGATACTTGTATTACACTAGTTATTGCTTTTGCTATGGTTTCTCTCTGGCTGATTGTTCTTGGATACAATTCATATATTGTTTTGGCCATTAGCTAGCCAGTTTGTTCAATTGGCATTTAATGTACATAAACCTAGTAGTATTCTGGAATTGGAAGGGGTGACGGGCTTTATATATTGTATATGCCCACTGAAATGGCTTAGGGTCATACGAAAGCATGGTTTCATGGATTTTGCTGCATTCTTGTGAAATTTTTCGATAATACTGAACTTTTGTATGTTGGATGTAGATGTCTCTGCTAGCATTGATTCGTTAAATGGCCGATCCCAGCTATTACGTTTGTTGCCAGCTTGGGACTTTTAGATCTTACATTGCGTTTCTGCTAATTTTATAATCAATTGTTCTTTATAATCTTTTAGTCAATTCTGCACAAGATAGTCTTCATCCTCTGTGCCTTGTCTTCTCTTTTGTTATAAAATGCGAATTATTTTCCTGATCATTCAGCTTGTTCCATATTAACATGGCAGAAATGAATATGTTCCGGGATATGCAGTGAGCTGCATTGCGAGCCATCAGATCGAAATTTCATAGCAAGTGTACTTAGCATGGGCGGGTGCATTATTAAAATCTTCCTGCCCCTGGATTACGTAGGCCACACAAACATGCTGTGAACTTACTAGCATTTCCATTGCTTTGTTTCTTTCTTTACCTGTAATTTTTTGTTAAAAAATTTTACCTGTTTTTTTTTTGAACATTTCTTTACCCGTATTTGGTACATGAGTTGGAGCATGAAATGCTTGAATGAGCCTTGCCAGTCTAGGCTACATTGAAGAGGGCGGAGCTGATGGATCTTTAGCTGATATTATGGGTATTGGAGAGGCCAAATAACTTCTTTCTGTAGTTACAAATTCAATCTAAGGCTATCAATGTTAGAATATGTAATAAATGAATAAAGATTTTCGTTTCCTAACAACTTGAGCTTTTGGAGAAATTTGGTTATCTTACATGGTATCAGGGTTCCAGGTTGTGGAAGGTCCTGGGTTCTAGTCTTGCTGGAGGCATTTATATCTTAATTATGTTCCACGTGCCGCGCTTGGTGGACGCTTGCACGTGAGAGGGATGTTAGAATATATAATAAATGAATAAAGATTTTCATTTCTTAACAGTTCGAGCTTTTGGAAAATTTGGTTATCTTACAAATGCTAGTCCATCCTATGTATATTGGGTTGGGAAAATACTTTAACCTATTCAATTGACCATAATAGACGGTGGATATCCGCCGACCGTATAAAGGGGCGGGCTTGCTAAAACTTGTGGTAGTAAACTAATCATCCGGGAAGGAAGAGGGAGGAGAGGTAAATGAACAAAGGGCATTTTCCTCATTTAAAAATAACTCAATAATTTTGTCAATAGCAAGGGTTTTATATGCAACTTCTGAAACAACAGGGGTATAACTAAAATTTACCCCAAAATAGAGTGACGTGGGGTCTTTTTGCCATTGCATCCGTCAGATCTGTGTTACCCACTTCAGAACACACATCTCAGCCGTTCACTCAGATCCTATCTGCCCTATAAAGGTCACGGATAGGTCGCCGGCCCGCTGGATGCACGAGCAATTGCGAGCATTTGTCCGAGCTAGGGTTTTGGCTCTCCTTTCGCTTCGACGCAGGTGAGCTTGGCTGATGATCCGTCTCTCTACTGTCATCTGGATTTTAATAAAATGCATTTGTTCAATGATCGATCTGTTTGTTCTCGAAAGTACGAAAAGAATCGATTTGATTTTACCTTGTTTTGGGTTTGGATCCTGTTACGTTTAATTCGTTTGATTTTTGTTGTTCCCTGATGTTAATGCTATTCTATATCCGTTTAGATGACGTAAAGTTGATAGCTTGGGTTGTAATTATTGTTCTTTTGCTTTGTTAGGCTGCAAAGTTTTGGATTTTTATCGTGAATTTGATGTGATGTTTGACAGTGGAAGATGTTTAAAATTGGGACTTGTTTATGCTATTATTGGCATTTTTTTTTGTTTTTGGAATGGTTTGCTGTAGTGGGTTTGGCCGAGTTAAGTATGCATTTTGGGGTGCTGAGTCGTTTACTTACCAGTTAGTGCAGAAAATGCCTCGTTATGATGACCGCTATGGCAACACACGCCTCTACGTTGGCCGATTGGGCTCTCGCACGCGGTCTCGCGATTTGGAGGACCTGTTCAGCAGATACGGAAGGTAACCAATTTATGCCTGTGATACAGTAGAGAATGTTGATGAGTATAGTTTTTTGGTTTTCGTGTTAGTATGTGGAATATTTTGTGTCAATATCTATCTGGTGGCGATTCTCTCCCCATTATGCTATGTTTCGGTTATGCGAGTCATTTCTTGACGAAACATTTTCATTTGACAAAGAACTTTTCATTTGAATAGTTGTAAATATTGTGGTCGCAAGCGAAGTTAGTGGAAAGGGTCATTTGCCTTATACCTGTTCCAATGAGGTTTTTTAAGTCTGGCTAGAATTACTCTTCGCATTGTTTCCCCTATTGGTGTTTTTTTGAGTTGATCTAGTAATTGCTCCACTCTGTTACTAGAGTGCTTTACCATTGTGGTTCCGGGAGACATTTAGATCTTCATAAATCAGTTCAGTGGACTGGTTTTGTCTATTTTATTGTATCTGCAAGAAGGTTTCACCACCAAGTGTCCTATATTTTAACTAAATGATCTTATTGAAGGTTCCTGGGCTTTTGCCCAACCTGGAGGTCTGTGGTGAGAGGGTGGTTCCCTGGGTGGAATTGGTGGCAATACTTGCAGAATTTTGTAGGAGACTATGGCGATTCTTTCTGTAGTTATATGCGTGTTTTTATGGAATGGCGTCAATGACAAAGTGGTGTTTAGTTCATCTGCTGATGGGCGAAGTATCACATCCTTCGGTACTTAAAAATCTTGATGGCCTTATTGTTTTGGAAACCGTTTCCGCAGAGTACGTGATGTGGATATGAAGCACGATTACGCCTTTGTTGTATGTCATCTCTGCTCTCTCTGCCACTGGCCTGCTTCATTATTTTATTTTTAGTTGTCATATATTTTCCCCTCTTGGTTTTGCCTGCCTTGTTATACAGGAATTTAGTGATCCTCGAGATGCAGATGATGCAAGGCACAGCTTAAATGGCCGCGATTTTGATGGAAGTCGCATCATTGTGGAGTTTGCTAAAGGGGTAACTTGTCAGTTCGACTCATGTTTACTTTAACTAAGTTCTTTACTCTAATAGCAGATACATAGTGTGTTGAGCTGAGTGAATTATTTAGAAACATTTTATGAGTTGTTTGTTTTCACCATGGCAATGGAGGGTAATAAATTTATGAGAAATTGCTAAATGTAACTCACCTCTTATAGTGGTGCAACTGCCTTTGTGCTTTATGGTGTGGTGTGTATAAGTGTTGAAATTATAGCAGATCATGGCTGAAACATTAATATCTACTTGTTTTGAAGCATAATAGTATAATTTGATTGATGGATGCAGGGCCCACGAGGCTCAGGAGGTTCAAGAGAGCATTCAGGAAGAGGTGCTCCTCCTGGATCTGGTCGCTGCTTTAATTGTGGTCTTGATGGTCATTGGGCTCGAGACTGCAAAGCTGGTGACTGGAAAAACAAGTGTTACCGATGTGGGGAACGAGGTCATATAGAAAGAAACTGCCAGAATAGTCCAAAGAGTCTCAAGTAGTTTTTCTTTTCCTCGTTTATTATTTATCTTTTTTTTTGTTTTATTATGATCATATGAAGAATGTTAAAACTTTTTTTGTTTTCACTGCAGACGTGGAAAAAGTTACTCGAGGTCACCATCTCCTCGCCGTGGTAGGAGTCGTAGTTATAGCAGGAGCCGAAGTTACAGGTTTGTTAGGCTTTTATGGCGTTATATATATTACTGATGATTGATTGTTCATATTGACTTTTGCTCATGAAAATGATTTCTCATGATTATTTTGGATTATGAATAGTATAGCCGGTATTTTTCAATCTGTTGATATATTTTTGTTCTGACCATTCCAGTCGATCAAGATCTCCTCCAAGGAGAGATGAGAAAAGGAGATCTAGGAGCTATAGTAAGAGCCCAGAACCAAGGAAAGGCTCACCTCCTCAATCCAAAGGTCGGAAGCGTAGTCCTACCCCTCTAGACAGAAGCCCGTCCCAGGATAGGGCCAGTCCCTCTCCTAGAGATAGAGAACGGAAGCAAGCTGCACAGCATAATGGGTCTGATTACAGTGGCAGTCCTAGGGACAATGGTTTGAGTCCGGCGAGCCCTGAGAGGGGAGGCAGCCCTAGCGGCCAAGGGTATGGTGAGGCTAATGGCCGCAGCCCCAGTCCTGCAAATAATCGCAGCCTCAGTCCTGCAAATAATCGCAGCCCAGCCCATGATGATGACAACCGTGATGGTTCTGCTGGAGGAAGTAGGTCTCCATCCAGTGCGTAGTGCTGAAGTGAGACTTGTATGATGAAAGCACTTTTTAAGTTGAGCTTATATTAGATTTAGATTATTGATGGGTATGCGGTTATTCTGGAGCTTTACTTGTAGTGTGAAGCTATGCGTTATTTTGTGGATTTTTTTCCTGTTTTAGAGGCGTTATACTGTTTATTCAGGGATTTATGCGAGAAAGAATATCTCGAGTGGCCTCAAGATTATATTGGGTATGGTGATGGTGACTGGTTTCTATTTCCCTGCATCAACGTTTGAATTTTGCCATAGTAAATGTTGAATTACTGTTATTAATAGTTGGAAATCTGCATTGTGTCAAAACCTTGAGTTAGATCTTTCAGCTTCGTGTGGGGATGTGTAGTGTACCACCTTATTTAGCTCCCATTAACATGGACGGTGGCTAGTCTCTGTCCGTGGTATATCCGGATGGTGGATGTTCAGTTTGTGTATACTGGAGGAGTTATAAACTGTCTGAATGTGTTGAATGTTATGCCATCTAACCCGAAGAAAGAGTAAAGTTAATTGAGAGACTGATGTCAATTTGTGATGATAAATGATTGTAAAGAGAAAAAGCCAGAGAGCTTCTCTTTGCATCCCATAGTTATCCTCTTGCATAATTAAATGAATTCAAGAGTTACTTATATCTTTGTGCAAGGCTGGGGCTAAATCACATAAGCAGTATTTATCTGGCAACAAAGTCTTATATTAGACTTTAGAGAAAACCGTGCGGGTGGATATGATTAAACCACGTACAAGAAAAATTATCCAATACATAGTTGGCGAGAGTATCAACAACCTGGTTGACCTCTCTATACATATGGCCCGCATGTATAACCGTAAAGGACTCAAGGAGCCTCAGAATGCAAGCAACTATATTGTGTATCCTCCATGGGGTGGACTCTTTCTTCTTTAAGATAGAAATAGTATGTACTGGAGTCCCCTTGGATGACTATAGTAGTGAGTTAAGGCCTTGACAAGTAGAAGGGCATGTAAACAGGCTTCGGCCTCGGTACATAAAGCATTAGAAACAAAGACCTGATAGGCCGTGGCTGCCATAAAAAGTCCCATAAGCATTGCGTATAATTACTGCAATTGCGGCTTGATTGGAAGCGACTCTGAATGCACCATCAAAGTTGACATCCAGTCTTTGGGCCTGTCAACTTGGTGTTAAATTGCCTCTTGAATAGACAGGCTGAGGTGAATTACTCGGTCGCGAACACCTTGATAGGCAAACCGAGAATGCTGAAATATTTTCTTGTTGCGTGTCCCATAAGATGTATATAAGAATCATATAGAGGAGCAACGGCGAATCGAGGTCTTGTAGCGGTCTGTAATTGCCTCGTAAAATTGCATTGTAGGAAAAGATGATCCATCGTTTCTTCAGAATCTTGACAGAAAATGCAGGGAAGGTAGACCTATGCAAATTGCAAACGACTGGTGAGCAGGTCGGCTGTAGCAATACCATTATTACAAACCTTCCACACAAAATGCTGGATTCGGGGCGAGGGTTTGAGATGCCAGATGCGTAGCCCCAGTGATGATGGAGTATGGTCTAGTAGGTGCCGATAAGCCGAACTAATATTGAATTGGGCACCTGCTGTGAACTTCCAGATTGGGGTATCTGACTTGAGAGGGTCAAGCAACAAGGGCGAAATGCTGGTAACACTAGAAACAGGTTAATATTCCATAAGCTTTTAAATGGACAACTGCCTGGTACATCGGGTCAAGGAGATTTGCAACCTTTCATTCCGGAGGAATAGGGTGTAAAGGTGGGGTATGTTGACAGTCGAGGGGGAGCCAAGATGAGTCACCTGCTAGCTGCTACAATAGATTCACCATTGCTAATTATCAATGCTAGGCCAGAATGAAAGTGAGGTAATTAGCCTTGTTAGACAGTCTGACGAGTTTGTTTAATTATATATGAAAAAACACAGAATTTTGTTTAGATGTAAAGGGCTCTCCGCCATTTCTTCCGCAAGTTAACTTAGGCCACAGCAGTCAGCAGCCTTGGGCATTGTCCCTACAATTTTTAGAGATGGCGTACTTAGAGGGCCCTTGCTGAAACAATTGAATCACACCTTACGTTGCAAGTTTTGCTATTCTTTTAGATAGCAAAAGAATCACACACAACTGGCACAACTTTGATGGCTCCCAATACAGGAAATAGAAGATTACCATATATCGAGAAGGATGCAAACTGTGGCAAATGTACATGCAGCTCTTTCCCAGAAGAATGAAGAGAACGATGATTTACACGATATATAAATCAGTGTACCCAGCAAGTGGGCGTCCTAAAAAAAGATCACGACAATAAACTTTCAAAATTCTAGTATATCACATGCCAAGACCAAGTTCGTCTTCAATGTCATCACCCTCTTCAAACAGCTTTAAAAATCGTGCCTGGTCGTGTTCCCTCTTCCTCTTTTGCCAGTATTTGTACCCAACCACGATCCCAGCAACAGTTACTACAGAAACCAGTGCACTCACCACAATCGCCAAAGCTATATGCATTCCTCTTCCACCAGAATCATCCTTTGATTTTGTATGCACTAAACGTATATTAGACGGAGAGATAAGTTCAACAAATTGGAATAAATAAGAATAATTATAGAAATACTCTGCAGACATTGGATCAAATAAGAATAACTGAAAGTAGAGATATTGCAACTCACCCGTTTTACACTCAGGGCAGGAAAATGTAGCATTAAATTCCTTCTCCTTAAAGTGCACATATTTGCCATCAGAACCTACAAAATCGTCCGGACATAGCTCCCACTCGTCGAATACATCATCGGATTTTAAAGTATCTTTCTCATAAAATCCACATCTCTTGCATTTATTGCCAGAGAGCTCTGTCAGGGGCTGCAGAAGAGATTCCAGTACGACCATTATTATTCAGTAAACCTTGATAAAGAAAGTAGAGATTCCTCTTTAACAGTAGCTTCCCGAAACATGAAGCAGAAATTAATCATTCTCGGAACAAGCCATCCCATAAACGAGAAATCCTCAAACAACAGATTGTTACCCTCTTATCCATCTAGAAAAAGGAACAGAACTTTTTCTTGCAATAGTAAAAAGATGAATGTAACCCTGTAATAATCTTCAGAAGTCATGAGCTTATTTAATGGTTTTACATCTGGAAAATATAACGTCATACAATTGTTCAGCAAAATTTATCAGAAAATCAAAATTTCTCAGAGGCTCATTTTTTTATTCGACTAATTATGTCAAATACAAGTGATGATGACTGAAAAAACTTCATAGAAGATCTGAGGATTCTTTCATTTATTGCAACTCTGAAGATGAATTCAATGCTTAAACAGATAAAATTTGGAGTATATAACAAATCCGCCTTTTCCAAACTGAGTCATGTGCAATAAAAAACTAAAATGTGATTTACGAGACTTTTTGCAATCTCTATCTCAAGCAAAACATCAAGTATAAATAAGAGAAAAATAGGCTTCCACAAATATAGAGTAAAAGTTAACGCATCCGGTTGTCCAGAGGCATGAAGAGGGAACAAACCTGCCAAGATTCTGCATCTTTAAAAGTGTATACAACGTTTGTTTTCTTAACGTCAGGTAAAACAGTATCTTTCTCATCTTGACAATGAAAATAGACTATAGGCTTGTTATCCAGCCACTCATGAGAGGTGAAAAGCTCAATTGAGTCGAGTGTAACAATTTGTGATGAGAAAGCTCCTGCACAAATGCATATTAACAGTTCCTTAGCATTTGCATTCTTGATCTTAAAACTATAGCCGCTAACATGAAGCGAAAACTAATTGAAGGGAAAACAATTACATATATTTTGGCTTTTTACAAGCATCCTAAGCCTGCATTTCATGTCGCTCATATAAGTGGCTTTCATCCAATAGCCATTAGTGCAGATAAACCCCATCTAAATGCAGAAACAGCCGATGGCTTAAACAAAAGTTGCGCGAGTCATGGACAATACAATAAACAAGAAATCTGAAGACCCCAGCACCCTGGAATTCGCTGGTGTTTCCGTGTGAGCTAAGAATATTGTTTGTTTTTCCTTTTTCTTAAAAATTTAGCTTTCTACTTGTAACATCAAACATGGCAAAAAAGCCCATGAGCCCTGAAATAGGCGCCGTGCTACTTAACATTTCGGTTATCATGAATTCCAAAACAGTTAATCAAATTTTATCTTTATAAAATAATGAACCTTCACACCTTGACTACGAAAAGATATCCTTTTTAGATTCACAGGTCACAACCAATTCACTTTCAGAGAAGAATATACATCGCACATTCTTGTATTACCCTAAAAAGCAAAGTTTTGCATTGAAAAGACTACTCATTGTAAACTATTACAGGAAAAATTAAACAAAACATGCACAACTTTTTCAGATATTTCTTACATATTTGGTCCAGTAAAGAAAAGGAACAACAAAAAGTGGGAATATAAAGAATTATAAAAAAAAGTCAAAATATAAAGCCCCCGAACAATTTGTTCCCAATACTTTAGATCTACAGATCATTGTTTTCCAACTACAACCTACTTTCTCTAAGCCGACTGATGGGGTCAACACTTAACCTCTAGCTTGGTAGATGACCTAATAATACAAACTGGTTTTAAGAAAAAAATATCCCTACAATACATATCTGCAACTTTTAAGGCCGTAACACAGCACCCAAACCAAAACGATTCACATACTAGAAGTATAGGTTTCAGTAGCTAGTTGTTATAGTTAATACTGTCATAAGAAAACATCTAGGCCCATTACATAGCTGACTGGTTTTGTCTGTTACCAGCTTTGTTACTAAATATAACCAAATCAATAATTCATGTGCAACCATCATCTCATGAAGACAATCCACGTAATTGAAAGGCTTATGAAAAGGATGATTATGTTGATTCTTCATCTCATTGTCCCCCCTCAAGAAGGGCATCCGTAGTCGTCACTATGTTTCTTTCCGTGGGTTTTGTATCAGTACTTTGATTCTCATAAGATCCTTGTTGCCGACCTCAACTGCTAGAATAAATGTGCAATAATGAACCATGCAACTGGACCTGAGAATATTTGTAGACTACATTACCAGAATTGCAGGTAGCAATCCCAAATGCGAGGGTTCCGGTCTGCCAGATGTGTTTTGTCAAATTTGAGTTTCATTTTTCTTTGCTACGTAAATTTGGATTTACTCACCAAAAGGTAGAGATTACTAAGCAACAAAGATTTAATTTTGTTTCCTTTCTCATCATTTTCTTCCCAAGAAAAAAGGAAGCTAGCAATATGAAAGCAGAACCTCTACAAAATCGAATATTCAATCTCACACTGTAACGTCAAGAAACATTCATGACAGATGAACACAGATAAGAAGCTCCACAGAAATCATTCGTTTTCATTGCATTTTTTTATATCAAGAAGTGGGAAGAAGGGAGAGATAGGGGTTGTCCATGATTACTATAGTAGCTTGGCAACAAAAGCACAACCTTTATGAAAATAGATAATAAAATGGAAGGCTTGTTATTCAGATATTGCACCTTCAGTAAAACAAAAATAATCAATTTAGTGTTTTACACACGCCTCTTAAATTGAATGATTTTTCTCAATATTAGTGAAAACTAAACGTACTAAACTGCTTATTGTAATAACTAGACTTTATTATCCCACATAAACAGGTCGCAGCGACACTTTCCAAATTGCAAATCATCATCATCATACACCTTATCCCAGCTATCTAAGGCCAGCAACACTGATCCTATACCGAGATTGACCCCTTATCCATAATCAAAACGACAACACGAAAACACCCCAATACATTGAATTTCATACAATTAATCCGATGGCCAGTGAAACTCGATCAACATACCTAGGGTACTAAACTCGCCCATTTTCGCATAACTATACCGGCGGGAAAAACATGATCATTGAGCTGCAATTATCCCGAACTGTTTTTAGCTCTTCTAGCAAAACCCATTTGAGTTCAAACAATTGCAAGCAGTCTGAAAACGTTACATGACTGGAAATTACTGTGTAAAAGATCAAAAGAAAGAAAGAGTACCTGGAAGGGAGGAGACGAAGATGATGTAGAGCAGAAAATGGGCAAGAGGCCAAGCTCCCTGACGCCGGGCTTGCTGCCTCCTCCTCATACCCTAATCACAGTACTTCCCAATCTCCAAAACTTGCAGAGAGAGAGAGAGAGAGAGAGGTATTGGATGAAAAAGGAAGGGCAAATTTTGGGGTTGGATTTGAGTTGGTTGAATGCTATTGCTGATGATTTTAGTAAAAGAAAAGGATTTGATTCGCCTGCTTGCACAAGATCATAGGCCTTTAATTACAATCTTTCACAACCACCAAAAAAACCCTGAAAATGCAAACGTATGCCTTCCTTCCCCTTTCCTAGCCAATGTGGGACTATTTAAATGAGTCAGGCTAACTTCCGCTGCCGTCAGATCAGTGAGGCCCACATCATCTGACAGCTGCTGCTCTATTAAAATTTCCGTACGTCACAGGGCTGGTGGGTTTAAATCGTATCTGCCGTCAGATTAAAGTCCGGCGGCTCAAGCTGACTTTGGCTCATCCGGTCTCATGTAAATTGGTATCAATCTTTGGCCCGGCCGTATTTATTTCCGGCTTTGAAATATGAAGCCCTAACCCGCACTCTTTGCGTAAAAGTTGCACCCACCTTGGGGGTAGATTTAGCAATGAGGGGGTTCCACAATGTATCAAAAAAAAAAAAAAAAAAACGCACCACTGGTGTCTACTAGGGGACAATCGGATCCGCCAACAGCACCCATTTTTGCTGCCTGGTTCTAATAAGGAAGTGGCCACTTCTTTAAAGCAAGTTTTTGTTTTGATACTTTTATAATCAGATTCATGTTCTAGGATTTTTTTAAAACAAATGTTCTTGGATTAATAGTTCGTAGTTCTATTAACTTCTTTATTAACCCTCTTATGTATGAGCTATTTTTCCAATGGACAATTAAAGTTAAGATAAGAAACGAAAAGTAGCTTAGTTATTCCTTTCCCTTGTTATTAATCTACATATTTCTTCCCTTTCAACAATGAACATTGTTGCAAATGATCGGGCCTTCCTTGATAGACAAGTTGTCCTTCGTGACAGAATCTGTACTACCACAATAAATGGCTCCGACAATTGAGTAACGTCACTGTGCTCATTGCAAAATATAGAGATTTATACGAACAAGCAGCGAAGGGAAACACCATGCCTGAATACGGAACACTAGCGGATATATGTTGGAATATAACATAAAAAAAATATATCTTTGTTTCAAGTCGTATTGGAGGCAATTGTACCCCAATTTTGTTCTATGCCACTCTTGATGTATAGCTCGAGCATTTATGAAACTTGGTATCTCACAATCCACTCCGAGGAATAAACGCCATGTCGCTATGTAGCAGATAACAAGATATATGACGAAGAATGCTTGTGACATCACGAGAGTCAACCATGCGAACTAGAAGATGAGCCCAGCCACAGAAGAGCCAGAGGAAAATCCGTTCCAAAGCAGCCACCACCAAAGAAGAGAAACACATGGTGAAGAGCAATTGGCCTGAGCACCACGACAGCATTGTGTTCCAGTGCCAGTGAATCATTCCTCCATTAGTAGAGTAACGAAAAGATAAATATACCTATTATGGAGGAGGATGACAGTGCCCAATCTATATAGCACATATCCTTGAAAGAAAAAAACAGAGCTAATGTTCATGATATTAGATCAAGCTTATTGAAGTTAGATCACTGCAGGTAACTCAAGCAGTTCAAGAATAAGATCTCCTCACTTACTGGCTACTAGAAGCTCATACTATAGTACTGTACAGATGTTTCAGAATCCAGATGGAGTCGGATCCTTCTTTAAGACATTGGTTCGACTGCATAGTTGTTGCTACAATACTAAAATCAAATGGGCATACATTTTCTACTCCGCAAAGACCACGTACTCCAGCTGGTAAGCTTTAGTGAAGAAGGCTGGCCAGCAGAGATAGGTTGAAAATATGCTACTGACAGTTGATGCCCCGATGAGCATGTTCATGACAACAATCTGGAGCTGAATTGCTTCCAATGGGGAGGCACCTCCCATGATGAGGCCAGTCATCGCACCAGGAAGAGATATCAGACCCACTGTCTTTGCATTGTCTATCACGGGCGAGAGCGCTATCACTAGAGCTCGCTTCACCTGCTGAAGTGTAGCTTGGCGAGGTGTCGCTCCCAATGCTAGTGCTGTTTCTACCTGAAAACATAGGCAGACAATGTGGAATAGGTTCAGAAGATTTATGCAATATGTTGATGTGTTATAGATTAGTATTCTAGTTTAATAGAGTTTAATATATGGTGATTAAAGGATATTTAAAATACAACTTTTTGAAGGCTCAGCCACGGACATATTATCACTAAAATAGCTCCATCAGGCATATGCTGCATATGAGCATGCCGCAATCAACAGAGACAGTTCGCTTACAACCGTACAGAATACAGTTTAGAAACTACATCAAAGCACAAAATAGTGAAGGAATTAAGAGCCAACCAGATTTTGTTGAGATTTGATATCATCTCGAAGCCTCTTCATGGTGACTCCAGTGACTGTCATCGCATTGCCAACCATCATTCCAGCAACAGGGATGATGTACCGTGGAGTAAAAGGGAAAACATTTAGAAGCACAAGCAAGAACATGGTCACCGCAGTCCCTGCCAAAATTGATCCTCCTGCAACAAGCTTCCCTCTTGGGACATGTTTGGCTCGTTGCCCTGCTGTATATCCAGCAACAGTAACCTGATAAAATGGTAAAATAAAAGCATTGAGTTATTCGTCTCCCCCACACGTAGAATGATTAGGATGATTGTACCAACTCATGTTGGATTAAACTCTTCTAGTAAAACTTGAAAGCATCTATAATTGATAGTAATAACTTTATCCTTGAAATCATTACATTGTCTTTTAATGTTGTACGTGGTGAAAAAATGTATACAACATTCAGATGTCCAAAGTGAGGGAATATCAGGTGTTCTCATAGTGGGACAGATTGATGATTAAGTTCAAGAGCTTATTTATTAAGTTCACGAGCTTAAGTTACAGCATGGTAGAAGAAGAAAACAACGGGAATATCAGGTGTCTTTCATCACTGAAACCTGATTCCTGCCAATGATGCCTGCTGTACCTTAAGTTCAAGAGCTTGAGATTTACAGTAAAAGAAGAGCTATTTGGGTTATAAACTGCATGATTCGAATTTGTGGCGTTGGGTGACATAAAAAGGGAAGTGACATTGTGGCATTGGGTGACATCGAAAAAGAAGTTACAGTATGTAATGAGAGACCTTAGACAGCAAATGTAGTCATAGAAACCACCAACTTGTTGTCATGAGCACAAGATTAAAGTGGGTGTCACTCTCTTTGTAAAGATTTGTTTATGCAGAAAAAACAGTATAGAAAAGTTTCTCAGAATTCACATAAAAAAACTGTTCAAGATGGTCGAATGCCGAAACAGTTGGAGATGATGCCTATGCTTCCAATGCATTTAAAAGAAGCATTTTAAAGCATGTATTTCTAACAGCAATGCACATTTCTTGATCCATGAAATGTGGAAATAGATTATATGACATTCTAAAAGACCTAATTTGCAAATATGAAGTTTTCTCGGACCAGTTAGATCCTGAAATGAACGTTAATACTATTCCAAATAATTTAGAAAACAAATTAAGGTATCTATATTCAAATCTATCATCGAAACTAGAACCATATAATATGAAAATAGCAAACACATAACACGTGGTAGATAGAAAATTCAGATAATCCTTTAGTAAGCAGAATAATAACCAACAAATGACAAATGCATACATTTTCCCAAAGTTGAATCACTTTCATTTCTTTGCAAACTAATTTTTAGTAATCATCAACATATAAGAATGTTCTCTTCCCAAATACATAAAACTTGTCGCTTACTAGTTTATATGTACTCATCTTACATTTGTACTTAACTAAGTCTATCACCCCTTTCATTATCCACTTGACATCAATCATCGGATAGCTCGCAATGTAAATTTACTACCGTCAATAATATACTGCTCATAACAATCAACAAGCCAATTCAAAGGGATGTGATATGATCAATTAAAATGGCTTGCCAACTGAAGCAACAATAAAAACTCAGTCCATCAAACAGAATTTAAATTTTCAAGCACCACCTAAAATATCACAAGGCAACATAATAACTGTCATCCGCATTTTTTTAACCAATATGAAGTCCATTACTCTTAATTAAACTTCTCCATTACTCTTAATTATCATAAGGCCACATAATAATGGACTTCTCCATTATGAAGTCCCTGGACATAATCCGCAACTTTTTCATCCAGCAAAACAGAAAAGCCACAAAGCTACAGTATAATTGTATGAAACCAAGATAAGAAATTCAATATTAATCATATACCAAAATGGATTGTACAAAAGACATGGAATTCAGAACAGAGAGGAGCAGAGGAACAAACCATGAACAAGTAAGCGAGAACGATCCAGCCACCGTTCTTCTGAGTGAAGATGAACTGAAGAACAAACCCAATAACGGAGAGCTGAAGAAAAGCTCGAAAAGTAGCGTAGATCATCTCCCTCTCCAGGCCCAGGTGCTGGAAGAAGGAGAGAAGCACTGCCATCAATACCACAGCAGTGGCAGCCAGAGGCTTGAGCATTCCCTTCAGGAATTCCTTCCACATGTTGGCATCCATTGTCAGAGCCATGAATCTCAATTCTCAAGTCTCAGCAGTTTTGGGAAGGAGCCACCACTTCCCTCTCTGGTTGGGATCGTTTTGTACACATTACAGAGTTCAGGGGAAGGTGGTCAACAGGGAGCTGGCTATCTGGGGAAGGCTTTTGTCACTGACAAGAGGCCTCGTGTTGTCCTCATTCTGTATTTAGACTTCAACCCCTTGTCATACCAATTGTAATAATGCCCTCCTTATGTGGTTTGGTATTTACGGTTAATCCTCAAAAAGTTTAGACTGAGCCTTTGACCCATTACTGCCTCCGTCCAAAAAAAACCTGGCAGTTTTTGAAAATGCGTTAAATTTATTGGCCTACACATTTCAAGCCTCAACTTACCCCTGCATGTGCACGTTTATGATGATCTATTAGCCTATAGAAAAAAATCCGGTCATTTAATTTTGGATCAGCAGCTTTTCAAATGCAGTCCGGTCTTTTGAACCGAGGGCGCCTAATTGATGGAAATAAGGAGTATGTTGTAGCCTACATTAACTTAATTGCACCACAAGCATAGGACTACTCTAGCCAGACCTGACCTTCGAGATCATTTTAAATTGTTGGTTGTAGGCCATTGCAGGCAGCCTCCCCGGGTTCATAATTTATAGCCACTACGACCATATGGATAGGGGTGCAACTTTTGCGGGCCAGGCCGCAAGTCCGACCCTACCCAACCCATAAAACTGTGGGTATGGGCTAAAATTTTAAGGCATAGGGTCAGGCCAGGCTGCAAAATTTTAAACCCGCTAAACTTAGGGTCGGGTAAGGGCCTAAATAAAAAAATTGCTTAAGCCCGCAAGATCGTAGGCCCAATAAACAATGAACATAAACTAAATTTTTATATTTCGGCCTTAGTGTTTATCCCAGCCCAGAAAAGTTGCTGCCAAGAACACGAAGCTCACCAGGTGGAAAATCTGCCATGGGCCAACTTATAGTAAAAGCCCTTGGTCCCCCTCCAAATCTATTCCATCTTTCTTTCAGTCGCCTTCCTAGTTCCTCCTCTGCTGCCGCTGCTTCAAGGACCCGCCACGCCACTTTTGAATGACTCTCTTGCCCGACGTCTCCACTTCCACTATACTTTGAATTCCTGACTTGGAAATGAGACTCCTCCTCCTTCTTTCTTCCCTAGAATTTGTTGACCTGACATTAATTTTGCTATTTATACGTTGCTTCTAATGGATACATGTCACGCCCAGGATTTCTAACCTCGATTGGAGTGCAAAAGCCTTCAAAGATACAACATCTCGAGGCCGAGACCCCAGGCACGCAACCGATCAGTCGTAAAACTACCAATTACAACATCACAAAAGGATGTGTAATTAGTTATCCCAAAATTCAGTGTATGCAGTGTCCAAAACATCATTAATAAATATGAAATGAATCTTTTTAGTCTTATCACAACAAATAGATTAACAAAGTCAATAAAATAAAATCCCAAGTTTATGGCACACATCGGCCAACACTACATAAGGTAGTAAATCAAGTAAATCAAGTAAATGAATAATAGAAAATATTCTCTAATGTCTTCTAATCACCAGCAACGCCTTCCTGCTACTACAACGTCCTGATTTAGTTCTCTTTCACGCCTGTATCAGAGGATGCATGAGTACTTGATAAAAATACTCAGTAGGATGTAAAAAACCCACCGAAATAAATCAACAGGATGAAGAGAAATATATGACAAATGAATAAGTTGATACTCAATGATATCTGGATTGAACCTAAGGTTTACTTACCTAAACGAAAAGTTCAGTCAACAACGGTTCCCAACTCACAAGTATTGGGAAAGAATAATAAATAATCAGACTCCGAACAATCAGTGTAAGGAGAAAATAATTATAATCAAGACTCTGAACAATCACACGTGTACGGAGAAGATAAATGATCATAATACCTCCAGGCATCTAAAGTGCAAAAAGATTCAATTTCTGCTCGCTAAATATGCCAACCATGTGGATACTTACCATAACCATATTAGAGGTTCTCCCTTCGGAACCCGGCCATGCGACTAGGATGCTGACCCCATTAGTGCTTATGGATACAATGGGCGAAGACTACAAACCTTTCGTAATATCATACAGTCTAAACGTACGTATATGCCTCCCTTCGGGCAAGAAAATCATGTTTCATAAATATCAGAGATCACCGCAGATCTAACAATGGCTTGTGAGCATACTATGATTCCACCTCGGAGAGATCTTCATCAGAACTCTTAGTGGAGAAACAAATTCAAGATTAAACTCAACAATGTTTTTAACAACGATAGAGGTCTCAACTTTCTAAGAATCAGGGTAACTTTTACCACTAGAAGACTCACTCAGGGAGTATGAATAGAGCATCAAAGTCTGTCATCAGAATCTGACTCACTTCAGGAGTAACATGGAAATTCACATATTTCGAATAACAAAGGACTCACTATAGGAGTATAGAACAACATTCCACTACCTTTGACACATACTTTCATGCATAACCCTAGATAGAAACATTCCATAAATATTTGGACTTATAATATATGTATCCAAAGTCAATAATAAGAATAGATTCTTGATGATTTGATTTCCAAGTAGAACTTCAAACCGACACTGAACGCTTGTCTGAAAATAGAAATTATGATTCACTCGGTCACTTAGAATTACCCCCATATTATTAATCTTTTCACTTAATCAACCTCACTGTGATAATCCATATTTAGTAGTGTAATGAATAGTAATGACACTTTAATTCTTCTCATATAATATCACATAGTGTTATTTAGGTATTAGTGTTTTAAATCTAGTTACAACACACTGTCACATGCATAACAATCCTTTTTCTACTCTTCCCGTAGTCTGTACAGTAAGCCTTATACCATGAAATTTTTATTGATATTAGCCTTATGAGTCTAGTTCTAACCTCACTGACGGTTTATTTTTTTGTTCTTTCTATAATTAGTTATGATTTAATTAATACTGACCATCAACGCAAAAATAGAACTGACCAATATGATAATTCTTAATCATACTTAAGCATTTCGTATAACCACACTTAATTACTCCCCTCCTAGGTTCATTACATATCCTAAAATATTATGGAATTACTTAATTGCCCACTTTTATTATGTTTCTTATCATACATAGCAGTCATATGTAACTAACCCCTTGTCATAAGGACTTTTAATTCAAGACAATAATTGTGACCACTTGAAACAACGAGATTAAGGAATAATATAACAAGTTTAGAACTTTTGACATCAATATGGTCAATAGGTGTCAAACATGGATAATATCTTCATCTATAGACTAGCATGAAAGCATTAGATGTCACATCACAATATGAATAACATATGGAATCATGTATTATCAAGTTCTAATTGAAGCAACGCAATATATGTAATAACAATATGAAGATCAACACTCATATATGATAAATAGAAGAGAAGAGAGAAGGGAAAAACTATCTTACTCTTTGTTTACACGTGTCTCGCCCTTTATTGCATAGTTTGCCTCCTTTGCTTCGCAACCACGCCTCCGTTCAAAGCTCTTGAAGAAAACTCACATAAAGAAGAGACTTAAAATGAGGGTGAACGTGGGTAGGAGAAAATAAAAAGCACAAACCGTCTCAAACTAGGGTTTTTGCATGAATAGCACAAATCGTCCCCTCTCATGTGTTTATATAGATTTTTAGGGTTTCTCCCCTTATGCAAATCCTTATCATGATCTCATTCTCCTATAGGAATTCTCCAAAATCTAAATATGGACGTCCACTCCAAGTTTGGTTAGGATTTGGTATCCTTTTCCCAAGAAAATCCTAATAAAATACGCAACTTCCGTTTTTGAGTTTTGTCGATATCGATCGTTGCTTCCTTTTGCGCGATCACAATATTTACGATCGATCGTTCCTAGCTGCGATCGATCGCTGCATGCATTACGCCAAATTATAGTGCTTACGATCGATTGTTCATGATGGCAATTGATCGTTCCTGGCAGCGATCGATTGCTGCACGCGTTACACTAAATTACAGTACTTACGATCGATCGTTCCCAAGGGCGATCGATCGCTTCTGCCCTGCTCTTGGTTTTGAATCTGGCCCGATTGATAGCGTATCCCTGGGATCGATCGAGCTCAAATTGTCAAATGCTCATATCTTTCTACTCCGAACTCAAAATTGCAAACAATCTATGGTGTTGGAAAGCTCTCTTCGTGCACTTTATCATCAGATTGCGAAACACAATAAAAACAATCTAAATAGGCTTCAAAATTTCTTATTTTAGATCAATTCCTAAAATATTAAATTTAGTAAACATACCGATTTTTTTCAGGTGTTACAATCCGTGAGTTATCCAAAATGGGTTCACAATCGCATGGCCTAACCACCAGAGATCTCATCTGCAATGTCATCGCTGGCGCTGGCGCAGGTTTGTGTATTTGTTCTCACACTCCTTCCCTCCATCTTCGCTTCCTCATTCGATTTGGAGTGGCTGGTTTAGAGTGTGATGTTTGTCGTTTCTTGTTTTCAGTCTAGGTTTTATTTATGTAGTCTGATTGAGCGATTGATCTAGAAACAGGAGCCATTGCAGCCACATTTGTAAGGCATGAAAGGTTTCTTGATATGCCAATTAAAAGGCATGAAAGCCCACAGCCCGACCCGAAGCCCGCTTAGGGATAGGGCCGGGCTGGAATTTTGGAATTGTCTTAGGGCTAGCGCCGAGGTTCTAGCAATTAGGGCTTGATCTATATATGAAATATACATTTTATTATCTCCTAAACTTATATTTATGTTAGTGTTTGATTAGAATTAGTGCTACTTTAATGTAGTTTTCGGTTTTTTGTAGGAAACAAGAGTAAGATACAGAAATAAGGTAAAAATAGACTTTAATGGTTAAATCATCATAACTCCGTGTGCATATATCTGATTGAACTGATTCAAGCTTCATATTAAAGTTCAAGAAGTCAGCTTTCCAACGCCACTAACCAAGCATAATTTGGAGTTCGGAGCAGAAAGTTATAGTTATTTAAAAATTATAAACAACAACTATGATAGATCGGCATTTCATGCACGATCGATCGCTAGAGTCGTAAAACAGTGTTATTGAAGGAAACGATCGACCAACATCAAAACGATCGATCGTAATTTTTGGTTTCGTGCAATACAGTAAACACGATTGATCGGCATAAAAATGATCGATCGCTGACAAATGAAACAGACGATCGGCGCGTTAATGCAGGATTTTGTGAAGAAAAGTGATCGATCGGCGGACGATCGATCGGCAATACGAAGCGATCGATCACCGTATGCGAAAAAACCTAAATCAAGCTTATTTCGACTCGGATTTGGAAGAGGACTTCAAGGTTTCTCTTCAAACATATAAATAGGCCTTAAGGGAGAACGTTTTGAAGGATCTTGAGCTATATTGGAGGCTAGAGAGGAGAAGGAGGAGTCTTGTGGAGCCAAAGAAGAAGAAGAGATCAATGCCAATGGAACAATCAAAACAGGTTTTTCTTTTCTCTTTCTCTATGCGTAACTAAATTCTTTGTCAAGGCTAGATGAAGCCCTAGATGTGTATTGCTACTCTTGATAGTTTAATTTTATAAAGTTGATTATGAGTCATGCTTAATGCGATTTCATGAGTATTCTTTTGAGTGCTTGACCATATACTTGATTGATTATGAATGAAATTAGATATTGTGTTGATTCTATGCCCAACCAAGGATATAATTAATTACATTATAATAGGTATGTGATTGATTTTATGCCCGACCAATGATAGAATTAATTATATGATAGCGGATGAACTTTCGTGTCTGACCAAGAACGTGAGTGAATTCATTGTGATTTGTGTGTCTAACCATGAACACAAGTTACCATATCATATTAACTTATGCCTAATAATAATTGAGAATAGTAATTGCATGTCTAATGGTAAATTCATTGCTTTGATACTTCTCCATATTGATTAAATCTCAGTTAGATTAGTTAAAGTTCATTGCTTTCTTTAGAATTAATTAAACTACATCTTTTCTTCTATTGAATTTGGTAAAATATTTAACCGTCCATGAGGTTCGACAATCCTTAATTACTCACCGTAGTACAATTACCTTGTGCACTTGCAAGAGTTTATATTTTAAACGATTAGGGCTCGGGTAGGGCCAACCTCCGGCCCGCAATAGCCCAACCCGCTTACACCCCTTCATACGGATACAATAAAATCCATATCTACCAACAAGAAAAGGTAAGAAAAAGATGATGTAATCCTTAATCTTTTTACGTCGGCATATATTTCTTTTTTGGGGGTTATTAAAATGATACATACAAAAAGAAACTCTCAAATAAAACTTAGGATGGCCTCTTTTATGAATTGATGGAAGTCTGAGGAGGAGGTACATGGAAAAGGCTTGTATTCTCATGGTAATGGAGTTGGTGCAAGATGGAATAAATCTACTTGTTTGGCTTTGTCCCTTTTTATCTTTTTATTTGGGGACAATTTACATACAGGTTGCAGTACGATGTAGGGGCTGTTTGGGGTGTGATAAAAAATAAAACATCTAGAGTGGATGTTTCACTTTCATTATTTATTTCTTATCTTTTTCACTTTCAGCTGAAACACCTCATTATGTGTTCCATACATCTACAGTGAAAAATCTGGAAATAAATAGTGAAAGTGGATTGTAATGTGCCTAATGTAACACCAAGACAAAAAGAGTCACCTCATAAACCACCGTGAAGTAAAGAATTCGTTAACATGGAAGTGATAAATTATCTAATGGACATTGGCTCTCGTTAACCAAATTATCTAGCAATGCCTTAGTTAAGGTTTTGGCTTAAGAAAAAGCTAGCCTGAGCTATATAGATTGTGCCCCAAAGTTCTACACCATTCTCCACACTAGCGGGCGGGCCAGTCTGCTGCCCTAGAACCCCACAAAAGCCAAGCGCACCGGGCCGGCGTTGTTCATCAGTCATTACCTTTTTCACTTCCAGCACGCCAATCTGATACACCACCTTCATCATCCTTCCTGTAATTGAAAATGCAGAAGCTGAAATTGGCCTCAAATCTGCTCAAATCCAAATGCTCATTGCCCAATCCCTACAAGTCGCTTCCGCCGCCTCTCCAATTTGCCCGGCGGAGCTTCTCCACCGAAACGGAGGAGCAGACCACATCCGTAGACCCCTTCCTTCAGCCACCTCCCAAAGGTTCGATCTTTTTTCTGGAAGTTCTGTTTTTTATCCGTTTCTGCTTCATAACGTACGATAATAAGTATGGATTTTTATCGCGAATTTTGTAAATGTGGTTTGTTGGATTGCATTGGCGTAGTTTGGAAGTAGCACAAGAGAAACCGAGTGAAAAATCAGCTTGTTTTCCAGTTGGGTACTTGGGTTTAGGAAAAGGAGATACTTTCAGTGAAAAAGTGAAAACTTTCAGAGGTTTGATCATTTTCCAGAAAGTTCTGTTTTTTATCCGTTTCTGCTTCATATCTTACGAAAACGAGTATGCTTTTTTATCCTGAATTTTGGAAGTATGATTTATTGGATTGCATTGGCGTAATTTGGAAGTTACATAAGAGAAAACTAAGTGAAAGCAGCTTATTTTGCAATTGGGCTTAGGAAAAGAGAAACTTTCAGTGAGAAGAAATAGCTTTGGGAATTAGAAGAAGGGAGATTAGACCTGAATGGTTTTAAGATGAAGTGAATGAATGGTGTAGAGTCTTTGAAAATCTGTAGGCCATATTATTAAAACTGCTGAGGAAAGGCAGCTTCTGTAGTTGGGAATTATCCCAAAATCTTGCTGTCAATGCTCAAAAGTTCTGCATGTTTTCAGGTTTAATCTATGGACGGCTAGGTGGTGCTGGTAGGTTCACTTTGAAAACCGATATCCTTCATTTTCTTGAAGGATGCAATTTGACTACTGGGGATATCAGAGTTAATTACACACGAGTATATGAACCATTTGGCTGGTATGATTGTTTTCTTTAGAATTCCATTGTTTAGTAATTTAACTATACAAGAAGCTTCATGTAAATAATTTACTGTAGAGCTTATTTGCTTGGCAACTTGTAATTGTTTATATCATCATCCATCGGTGTGAAGAATAGTGTTCACTCAATATTTCTTAATTAGTAGCTCTAACTTTTTTAGTAAAACCTAAGGCTTCTGCTTCGCATTTCAAGGTTTATATAGTTATCAATGATGGCAAGGAATGGTTACATATTTAACAGATATCTTTATCTCTTGTAACCAGGATACTACAATTTCCTTCACGATCTTCCTTTGATAGTGCATTAAGGCTGATTGTAAGGAAAGGTCGTCTTTATAAATTGGAGAAGGTTATGTATTGGACTGCATGTTTTGATGTATTCTTAGTGGTGCTATTTGTTAGTTTAGTTGATATTTTTCTTGTGGAATTATTAAAGTCATTTTTACTAATTACATATTTACTGGATTTCAGGTAGATCGTGGCCAATGGGACAACCTAACATCCTATGATGGAAAAGTTGTAAGTTTTCAATTCGATATACATCTTTTTTTGTTGCATGGATGCTTCTATTTGTAGTCTTTATTCTTCCACATGCTATAAATATTAGTTCTTGTTGGGATTTCTTTTGTTTTATTTTCTGTTGCCAACCTATAACGCGTCTACAAATACAGTTATTCTCTTATAAGCTCTGTGAGGCAAGAATGAGATATATGCCAATAATGGGGATATGTACTGTTGGGGCACACAAGTAGATCACAGGAACAACTAGGCGAGAAGGCGAAACTAGATGAAAGGGGAAAACAAGGGAAGAAGAGGGTGATAGTGGACAAAGGAAGAGATTAGGTTAAGCACTTCTCATTGCATAATCAAGAGAGGGCATAACACTTACAGTTAAATAAGAGACTTGACGGGCCTACTAACAAATCCTTAAAGCTCATTAAAGCTAATTAAATAACAGTTATTACCGGCTGCGTACCTAACTATACCCTTATTGCTTAATAACATACTCCAAGCCCAATCAAAGTTAACCAATGGTGGACCCGCCTCTTAGGCCGGAAAATAACATTGGGTGTCTTAGTGCATATGACCCAAGGGTCACTGTATCCGTCATCCTATCCCCTCGAGCATGTACAATGCCCTCACATCTTTTGCAGTGGTTTAAGTCGGGATATAATCACTTTTGGTGGGCAATGGAGTAGCCATTGGAATTCTGGGCCTCAGCTTTCTGAAGCGTGATTCTGGCCATAAGATATACGTCAGGATCCAACAGGGTTGCATTAGTCCTAAGGATCAACTAAAAGGGTCACTGAATCCTGCCTCCAATCTTCTCTACAACACCCAGATGTCGCTTTCACTTGATAAGTTGGGATATAATTCCTGTGGGTGGAGTGGGTCTTCGTACTCAGGACCCGCTTTTTGAGGTGTTGTTCTGGCCTTCCCACCAGCAGTCAGTTGGGTTAATATGTCTGCTGGTTAGTCTTCTGAATTGCTGAAGATTGTTTTCTTAAAAATTGTGGATTTTTTTTTAACTTCATTATCTGTCCTTTAGGTCCTGCTGCAAGGAATTCCTCGTAATGCCCTTCCTGAGGATGTTGAGCGTTTCCTATCTGGATGTGATTATGATGCTTCGAGCTTGCTGATGTTCGTAAGGTTAACTTCTAGCTAGCATTTTTGCTCATACTAGTTTCAGTATATTGGGAAAGTCAGCTCTGCAAAGCTGCGGTATGGGTGGTTGTACTTGTTGATTACGTGAATTTCATTTTCTTTCAGGCCAGGATTTCCTGAACCTTTGAGAATGGCCCTTGTCCACTTCCCTTCACAGACAGCAGCAGCAACTGCCGTAAGTGTGAAAAACAGAGGATTCTGTCTCAATAACCAGATATCAATGCGCCTTCTCCAGTAAGAGCAGAACTCCGTATACCTTGAAGATATTTGTCCTGGCTTTGCTGAACCGGGCATTCACCTGTCATGTTGTCATTTATCTTTATGGTTCTTTCGCAGAATTTCAGAAGTAGTATACATCATATTATTTTTCATTATTTGCACAACAGTAGTTTTTTAGTTTGGACAAACGATACTAGCCATGATTAATTAGAGGGAATCACTTTTTCCATGTAGCTGCAGTCGGTTGTTCTCTAATTCTTATTGTTGGAGACCTCATCCGACAAGCGGATGTCCTACTGCAAGTCTGCAAGCTTAAAAGTGTAAAAGCTAAAGAAGAGAGCGAATCATAAACTTTGATGTAAATTAACGACGGTTATGGTGGAAGCAATCTCTTTTCCATTAAGGGATAAGGCTGGGCATGCTTTGCCTCTAGCTAAAAGCTTAACGCGTTTGAACATTCCTTCTGCGTAGCATATTTTCGAGGGAATCAAGGCACGAGTCTTTTATTTTTCCCTATATTAAGTGAAGACTTGCACACCATCATCATCCAAGAGAGAAGGATGGAAATAAGCATTTTCATTTTTATGATCTTGGCCATTGCCCATTTTATGACTACTGCCTCTGCAGACATGAATGTGCCATCAACGTATGCCATGTCTCATTGCAACCGCTTCTACACAATTGAAATCGAGACCACATGCATACCATCTACAGGAACAACTGATGCAGTCGGCATCTGGTTTGGCGATTCAAGCGCGAGCTCCATGCTCATCAAGCACCTCAAGAATCCTAAGCATCTGTATGATCCAAAGGAAAAGAGAAAGCAAGGGGACAGCAATGGTGGGTTTGAACCATGTATGATAAGCCTCTTTGACGCCAATGGTACATGCATGAGCAGGAGTGAGTGTTATCTTTAAGGGCAGTGATAACCCTACAGCAGATTCCTACACATTTCCATACACAGCTGATGTGTATGGAAATGAGTGGGTCAGCTGATGTGACCCCACATCAGTTCACCCACTTATTTTCATACACATCAGCTGTGTATGGAAAATGTGTAGGAATCTGCTGTACAAATATCATTTCCCTATCTTTAATATCCATAGTTCATTGTACCCTTTAGGTATTTTAATACCGTGCTCACAACTTGCCAATGGTAGTAACTAGGATTATATAGTATATCTATTTAGTGTACCCACTGCAAAAGTAATATCCAGCCTTGTACATATCATAACATACATTAAATTGCTAATTACTCTTGCATATTCAAGTTGCAACACACTTCTACTAGTATTGGGTAATAATTTAACATGTAATTCAAATGGTGTCCTAACCGGTGTGCACTCAAAATATTTAAATTTTTTTGGTATCGTCTCAATATAATGACTTTGACATAGTACTAGTTTGTTATCTTGCTTGGAGATTCTTATCTCCAAGATATCATCTGCAACACCTATATCTTTCATTTAAAAGTTAGATGAAACAAAAAATATTTTGTATTTTTAATGCTTTCTAAATCAGTCCAAAGAATCAACATGTCATCTACATATAAATATATAATCACACATTTACCATCATGTGTTTTATTATACAAATATTTATCCAATTCATGAATTTTGAATCCATTGGCTACCACAACTTTGTCAAAAAATTTATGCCATTGTTTTGAAGCTTGTTTTAATCCGTACAGAGACTTAATTAACTTATGCACTTTGTATTCTCGTCCCTTAACGAGTCCTTCCGGTTGATTCATGTATACTTCATCATCCAAATCATCATTAAGGAAGCCATTTTCACATCCATTTGATGTATCTCAAAGTTATAAATAGAGATCAAGACCATTAAGACCCTTATTGTTGATATTCTAGCTACTGGGCATATATATCAATATAGTTAATATCTTCATTTTGGGTCAAAACCTTTGCCACAAATCTAGCTTTAAACTTATCAATGGTTTCATCAATCTTCATTTCTTTTTGGAGATCCACTTCTATTTTATTGTCTTTGAACCTGGGGGTAAATCAACAAGTTTCCATGTTTTGTTACCCATTATGGAATCTATTTCATTATTTATTGCCTCTTTCCAAAATGTTACATCTTGAGATTTCATAGCTTTATCAAAAGTGAGGAGATCAACCTCAACCGACAAAACAATTTCATACTTTGAGATGTTTATTTTCTTATTCTTTGTACCAAGTAGATTATAAAATCTAGATCAGAAGTCGTAGGTGTTACCGTCCTTTTTGTCCTCTTTGGTTCTACTTGTTCACTAGTCTCCTCTAGAGTTCTAATTGGTTAAACATCCGTAGACACATTTTTTGATGTTTGACCAATTTCATTAGAATAATCCTAAGAATAGTATCAAATCTATTTTCGTAGAACACTGCGTCTCTTGACTCAAGGATAGTATTAAGCTCCATAGATTCACTTGGATCAATCACAAAAAATCTATAAGCTTTAGTATGTTGTGCACATCCTAAGAAGATGCATTCAATGCTTTATTACCTAGTTTCTTCCTCTTCGGTACGGGCAATCAAACAATAGCTCTACAACCTCAAACCCTCAACTAATTTAGGTTAGGTTTTCTTTTCTTCCAAATTTCATATGGAGTTTCTTTTGAGTTATTTGTAGGAACTCCATTCAATATATGACAAACCATTAATAAGGTTTCTCCCTAAAATCATTTACTCAAACCTAAATATGATAACATATAGTTAACCATTTCACACAATGTCTTATTATTTCTTTCAACCATTACATTTTGTTGTGGAGTATATAGTGCAAACTTTTTATGTATTATGCCATATTTTCACAAAAGTCTGAAAAGTGATATTCACCTCCCCTATCCAAATGGAGACATTTAATCTTGGAACTACATAAATTCTCTACTTCCGCTTTGTACATCTTAAACATATTAAGAACATCATCTTTACCATTCAATAAGTATACATAGCAAAATCTATAATAATCATTAATAAATGTGACAAAATATTTTTTACCATACCTTATGGGAAAAACATGAATGTCACACATATCGCTATGCATTAACTCAAGCAAAAATGTATTCTTTCAACTCTAGCAAATGGCTTTCTACTTATTTTAGATTGTATACAAATTGTACATTTCTCATGAATATCATCATCACATCTAGGAATCAAATTTAACTTTTTCATGTCATGTATTCTTTTAGTGTTAACATGTCCTGATCTACAATGCCATAAAGATAAAACATTCACAATATAAATATAAATCATTTCATTAATGTGCCAGCATACAAATATCCTTTCCCAATAAACACTCCACCGTTGAACACAAATTTATTTGCCTCAAATATAAGTTTAAAACCAAACTTATTCAACAACCCTCTCGATACAAGATTCTTCTGAATTTTCGGAACGTGGTACACATTAGTAAAAGTCAAAATATTCCTGGATGTGATTTCAAGATCCACATTTCACTTTCTTTTAACCGGATCTGTGGAATTATTTCCCATGTAGAGAACGATGTCATCTTCCACAAGCTCATAAGTGGCAAGCATATTTTTGTCTTTGTACCCATGATGTGTTGCACCAGAATCAATCTACCAAGAAATGTCCTCCTCAAGGGTATTAACCTTGGAGATTGCCACCACCATTTTCTCTTTTCTTTTAGATGTTGATGCACCTTGTTTATTAAGAAAGTAATGACATTCAGCTGTTTGGTGATTGAGTTTCTTACAATAAAACATGCACCATTCTTCTTTTTGCTTGGGCTGAGATGCTATTGTTATTGTTATTGTTGGTGGAAAACTTCCTCTTAAATCCAGAGGTGTTTGGCTTCTCTCATTCATGTTAATTTAGTACACTAGATTCATTTTCATGTTCTTCCTTGTCCTCAGAAACTCTTGTCCCTTCCTCTAGATGGAGATTGGCAGCCAACTCCTCTATAGTTAATTTTTCTTTATTGTGCTTTAGTGTCTTTTTGAAATCATTCCAAGAAGGTAGAATTTTTTCTATTATGGTCGAAACTACAATAGAATAATCCATTGCCATCTCTTTTTGCTTGAATTGGGAAAGAATATGCAGAAAATCTAGGAATTGATTTACAACAAACTTGCTATCTTACATCTTAAAATTCAAAAATTGGCCAACAAAAAATTCTTACTTGTAGCATCTTTCGAAAGATACTTAGCCTCAAGTATATCACAAAGTTTCTTGGCTGTCTCAACATTTTGATAAATGTCGAATAGTGGATCCGTCATGGCATTGAGAATGTGTCCTCTGTAGAGATAATCATCTTGTTCCCACTTGTTTCGTCGATGGGCTTGTTCAAGTGTTTCATCTTCGACTTCAACAAGCTGATCAAATTTGACGAAACTTTCGGTCATGTGCATCAAGGACTTTGTTGTAGTTGAATCCTCTATTCTTCTCCACAAAATATTATTTTTAAATTCTTATATGTGAGGAATGGAGATTGAGAATTCTAAGATTGTTGCAGGCAAATACACTACAACCTGTTCTTCAAAGCGTGATAAAATTATCCTCCTAAAGACGATATTTGCCCTCAACACTTTTTGAATGTGGTGTGCAATTGGGAACAATGTTGTGCCAAAACTGACCAAAAGATCTTCAATAGTTTAACACAAAAGAAAACTATGGAAGGGCTTTGCAAAAAACCCTATAAGTGTATATGGTTCATCCTCTAATGGAAGCTATATGTAGAAGAGAGGTTAAGGGGTGAAAAGGGGAGTGAAAAGTTGCACTTTTATGTCCCAACAGTTAAACAACATTCATTTGTTGGGTTTTGGGTATGGGTTGAGGGACCATCTTAAGCCCATAATATTTGAGATTGATTGAACTAGGATTAATGTTTAGTTATGTGCTAAATTTGGAGAGAAAGAGAAAAACCCTTAGAGTAAGGTTTTATTTTAGTCCCACATAGGAAACACACATGAGTGTGTTAAGGTATATAAGAGGAAGAAATCTTCCTCTTGATGTATCTTATTAGTGTGGTGACTCTCCCCAATTGTTAGTGCACAAATTCATGGGTGCACCTAAAGGTGCATACATGCACACGTGGCATGGGCGAATGGGCGCACTGAGGTGCTTTAGAGGCATACTTAGCACTTTGCACTAAGCACTAGGCACTTGTCACTTGGCATCTAGAGCCTTTGATTTTTGATCAAACAGTTATTTAATTTTAAAGATTACGCACCGATCGATCGCGTAAATTAACGCGATCGGACTTGCAAGCGATCGATCGTATCTACTGTAATCTTGAAATTTCGTGAAACGCTTAAGCGATCGATCGGATTGATTACGTGAACAAAAGTGATCGATCGCTAAGTGATCGATCAGACTCAAAACCGATCGATCGTATCTACTGTGAAAACAATAATAATCTGTAGCGCCTGAGGCGATCGATCGCCCCCGGCAGTTACTGTGCGGTTTTTTGGGTTTTTCTTCTAAAAGTTGCGTCTTTTCTTTCCAGAAAGAACTAAACTGAGTATTATATATAATATGAATGAGAAAAACACAGAAAAATATACAAGATACAGAAAAAAAATAAAACTTTTCTGGATTTCTCTCTTCTCCAAAAGTGATCTTCTTCCCAAAGACAACAATTTTCTGATTATCTGAGTTCGAGTTTGACGAGGAGAAGTGCACATCTTGTCATTCTGGTCCGTTGTATCTTTGAATAGATTCCCAGAAAAAAAACTCGTGCACAAGAGGGTGACAATATCTGTTTCAAAGTCAGCAGTTCATTGTGCCTCGGACAATTGAATTTTCATTTACAGTATCAGGTTCTATTTGATTACTATTCAATACGAACGGGTAAAGTACAATTCTTCTTGACTACTACAGTATTTTCCAACATCATTAGCGGTTGATCGATGCTTCTACCGGTCGACCGGACCAGGATCTCTAAATTTTAGAGGATTATAGTGTCCCTACCGATCAACTAGACATGCTATTGTCCAGAAACCAAAATCACATGAGTGCTACCGGTCGACCGGACATGTTGCTGTCCGGTTTTGAAAATCCGAACGCTTTGCCCCTGAAATGGATTTGATTTGTCATTTGTGAACTCTACGTCTGAGTAAAGGAGATATGGTGGGGAAGTAAGAGTGGAAATTTATGGCACCACCCACCAGCTGAAGTCAACTTGCTCGAGTTGGGCATGTTTGGGCGTTTCGTATCAATTATCCAAAAAATGTCTGGCCGTTTTGCCTTCATAAAAAGTCTCATCACGAGATATTTTTGCTTTCCGCGTAACTCTCCTTCTCAGGAGATTCAGACGAAAAGTGTTTGTAAACAAAGCCAGTAAGCCACTGTAGTAACCCAAACGCACCCTTGTCTGCCTAAGCCCCTTACTCCCAATATTTATTTTACTTTACTTTGATGAGTAGGAAAAGCTAAGCTACATAATGCTTGTGTCTACCTCTATTGCACCATGTTTTTGATCTTGTTGATCTTTACGCCATCTTAAAATAACAGGTATTATGCCATAAACTGTGACCATTTAGTTATCTTCGCCTTGCTTAACAAAAGGTGGCATTCGTGAAATACTGATAGCAAGTCGAAGAGATAGAGATGGCTGGTCAATGGTATAAGGGGATTGCACTAGAACAACACCGGTAGAGCTTCAATATACATTGGTAAAAATGAGACGTCCAAGTGTTTCTTAGTTGGTACAGTAGCTGGTATAACTGAGAGCTCTGTTGATGAGCATATGTAGGCAGTGGGATGTGAATGCCTCACCGGACAGATCACCTTCTTCCAACAAGCCATATCTATGACCAACAACAATCACTGCAAAAGATTGATTACAACTTGCTTTCATTTTTTTCCGACACTACCACCTCCTTTCATATTAGAGTCTCCTTGCTCAAGCTCGTGAATGTGTCTGGACACCATGGACCGCTTGATTTCGATTTGGAGGCTCATGTTAATACACGGGGTAGGCAGGTTTGAATCAAACGGCCGATCCATGCACACCATTGGCTCTCGATCCAATGGCGTGCGCCGCACCTGCACCACACCAAAGCATTAAGCACATGTTAACCTATTCCTTCATATTAATGACGTACCTGACCAAAATCCTGTTAATTATTGAGCACTTAATTTTTTTGCTTTCACATCATAAATAAGATATATTGCTTTCCGAACCATTACTAACTTCAACGCCATAAAGTCTCTTTTTTTGGTAAATTTCACCATGAAGTGTCAGATCAGCGTACATGTATCCATTTAGGCCCTAATATAAACTCCTCAATAAATACTGGCCTATGTCTTTATCAAAAAAACGAAAAGGAAAACCAAGCACTGCCCTATGAAAATATTCTCCCATGCATGAAACTACTTTTCCTGATATGATAGGTGCGTATTAATCGTATGATTTGTATACCAGGAAGGGTTAAATCCATTTGACACATTGAGAAAAGACTCATCTCCTATGAAAATGGTTAGTTTACTCCAATAACGAACTGGTTGAACTGAATAAATAAAATAGATATCAAAGTAGTTCATTACTTCATTTGTCCTTTGTCCTTAAAGAAAGTATGGATGTATGATCAACTTCTTCCAAACGACTTCGGGGCCGTTTGGGGCGTGATAAAAACCAAATATCCACGTGGATAATCCACTTTCAGGTGGATTTTTTGAAATTATCCACTATCCAGCTGAAACACCTCAGGAGATTTCAACGGATCAAGACCCTGGCTCCAATACCAGTTTTACTGACCAGTTTTCTAATAACTTAAGTAGGTCCTAGAAAATGAACTAGTATTGAGCAAAAGTCCAAACCCCACTCATTGGTTACCCATTGAGTATTATATCCTGATTTACTCAGTGCTTGTACATTCCCGAGGGGATTTGTGGTGGGATACCATGCTCGAGGAGGCTAGTCGCCCTTCCCTTTGTAGTGTGGTCCTCAGGAGTCGGGCACCCCTCATAAAAAAAAAACTAATATTAGCATCTTCTTTAGATATCTATTAGGCTATTTAGTCGTGCCCCTACTAGTTGTGGAGCCATAGTAACATGAAAGAATTAGCATCTAATATGATCAAATTTTATCTCTTTTTCACTCTCAAAGGAAAGTGATAGCGCTACACCCGGTGCAAACATACACCGGTAGCATCGCGGGTGTCCGTTGGACAGTGAGAAGTGTCAAAGTGGGCCTTGTATGGTCCACTTTTTCACTCTCCAACAAAGACCTGCCATGCCACCTGTGCACCCCAGTGTACAGTAATGAAAATTCCGTGTGGAAATCACCAATGGAAGAATAAGCATGGTCTTTTTAGACGAGTATTGCCAACAGAAAAAGGCTGGCCATCTAATGATTAGCAGACGCGAAGAGAAATTTTGTCTGATTTCATCTGTTTCAGGAAATTTTCATCTGTTTCATTTGCTTTGGATATTAATGCATCAACAGTTGGATGATATCTTTGCCTGACAAGATTCACACGCTTCTGTACCTAGAATTTCAATTACAGTTCGGAATCCAATTGAAAATGGCCGATGCATGTAATGCAAGAAATTGAAGAGCCATCTAACTTATTTATAGAAACTAAATGAAAGCAGTGCAGGAGACAGACATTCAATTGACACAGATTTGAATAGTCGGCTTCTCCCAAACTTAATTGAATAGTTACAACTACTATTTTTATGAACCTATTTTTCACCTGTAAACCAGAGTGGACATTTGGGCCTGCCAATTAATCTCTACGTCAATCTTTTTTTTATATAATTGAAACTCTCTACGTCATTCTTGGTAGATATGCCTCTATGTAGATTTTTCTTCATTGATAAATTGTTTTTCCATTTTTAGAAACTCCTTTTTCTATTAAGGAGCATGTCCGGTCCTTAAGCCCGATTATCCCTCTACTAAATACCAGTCTCCTTGTGCATGTAAAAGGCTCATAGATCATTGCACCGGATATGTGGGTGACCAATCGAGTGGGGTTCAAACCAAGAACTTCCATCTGGCTATTTATTTTTTCGGAGGGATATCAAGTTTGGGTCCTTTAAGATCAGACTAGAAGGGGATGGCAGTCAACCTCTTAGAGTACTGTATCCAGCCACCAATGCCCTACAACAATCGTATTGGTTGCGCTCAATTACAAGACTTGTTCATTGGGTAATACGTAAATCTAACCGCGCATATATTTTAGAGGGAGTGGATGCATATAAGTGGGTTTGCAATATTGAGCATGGGGCTATTATATATCTAAAGCTCAAGTGTTTCTTTTTTTCTTTATTTATTTATTATTATTATGGGATGGGGGGTCAGACAAAGCTCAAATGTCGACGAGACAAATTTGAAAATGTAACGTCACCATGTGACAAAATGTTGAGTGTTCAGCAGACACTTTAAAAGCTAGCAGAATAACCAATCCTGTTTCTCTTCATGTTACTATCCATTTTGAATGTGAAAAGAAAATATAATATTCCATTCCCTGCTACTAAGGCAAAGGAAATTAGGGTTCAAGGTAGCAGCGGGAGCTGGTGCTAGGTTTATGGCGTGCTGCCACCTCCATGAAGGGAGTCCACAGTCTATTCATTCAATGTGTCAACTACGTCGACCTCCCCATACATGCGTCCATCATTATAAGTATCAGGCCTCAGCTGGTCTCTCAATCAGTGTCCCTTCACCACCACCGCCATCTCTCTAGCTTACTCTCTTTCTAGGTCTCTCAGCATGGCTCAGGTAGGTTCAAGCAGATGGTACCCGACGGCAGAGCAGGTGACTATCCTGAGAGAAATGTACAGAGGAGGAGTGAGAACACTGAGCGGCTTACAGATACAAGAGATAGCTGCACATCTCTCCCTTTACGGCAGAATCGAAGCAAAGAATGTGTTTTACTGGTTCCAGAACCGTAAGGCCAGAGACAGGCAGAAGCTCCGGCGGAGACTGACTAGACAAAACAAAACAGCTCCAATCCAACAGCATTACATTGTTCACCCACAAGTCCAGACCTGGTTTGTTGCACCAGCTGCTCCTCATCAATACCCACCTCATGATTCTCTCTTGCAATATGTACGTATATCTTTCATACTGAGTAATAGTATACTCATTACATTCCATGCATGTCCTCGTACTTTTTACCTGTTTTGATTTTTGTATTTCTTTGTTTTAGAGAGGAATGGAGGAAACGACACCATTCATGACGAATCTCGTGTGCAAGGTGGGGACTTCAGCAGAAACGGGAGGGGAGAAGCCTAAAGACCATGATTGGATAAGGATTATGAATTTGGAGACAACCAGTAGACCTCTAGAGACGTTAGAGCTATTCCCCACAAGGAGTAATGGTGAGCTTAAGTAAGAGCTGATAGGATCCAAAGTCTGAATAGAGCCCCCCTGTCAGTTGGTACTAAACAAGCAAAACAAGGGCTGCATGGGGTCCATTCGGTCCTTGTTTCCTCTTTTTTAGAGGGGTTCCTTAAGTTGTTTCCCCACTTTGTACTTTACGCAGTGTTAAGTTGGTGTCCGTGATGTATCAAAAAAGAGTTGGTGTCCGTATGTTTGTCCGGCGGCATAATTACTGCACTTCATATTGGTAGGTTTGGAATAATAATTAACTAATGCCAAAAACACAATCTCATATGCAGCAGGATGGATATTCTTCGAAAAGTGGTCTTCACAGTATGGGGACACATGATACAGTTAATTAATCTTGAGCAAAAAAATGATACAGTTAATTCATACAACCAGGAAGATGTACAGATCAAGTGCATGCAAAGTTTCCGCGAGCTGGTCTTTCAATATTTTGGAAGACCGGACGCGGATGTCGGCCAGGATATCCTCCATCACTGGGAGCCATAGATCATCAGTATATCTACAGCGCCCACGCATACTTGTCCTGTGCGCACACAGGAGAAGTGTGTGCATCGTCAATCGTAATGATTCAAGGCTCCTTATTAATGGAGGATATTTTGGCATACATTAGCGGACCAAAAATGCTTCTCAAAATTTTACTCTTTCACTGCGCTAATTACTTTTAATTATCATCCTTTATGAGTTTCTGCTGTTAATTTTTGTTTGCTTGGTTGCTGTTAATTTTAACATAACGGATAATTCTACGAGTAAATTGTAAATCATGTGTTACGTGGTTTCTTTCTTAAACATGTGTTATATACTGATTCTAAAATATGTCTGGCATCACTTGCGTCGTCTTTATTGCATATGGTGGTTGTCAATGGCCATGGCAACATATATTTTTTTCCGGAGGAAAAGCTTTCCATTAATCCAGATAAAAGCACACAAAAAGTGCTCACTACATCAAAAGGTTGGAAGCCGAACATAGATAATTAAGGTTTTCCTATCACAATAACTGTGATAAGACAAAGGAAAGACAAAAGACTATATCACATCCATAACATTAAATCTAGTAACAAAATCAGAAATGTGGATCCTTCCCTGAATACATATAGGAGTACATAGGTCATAGCTTGTGTGTTCTATCCGCGTTGCCAAATGCACTTCTTATGGATTTACCTATTCGCGAGTTCAATAAACAAAGGTTATAGTTATACCACTTCCAGTGATGCTCCGTTGCTCCAAGAAATATTGTGGAAGATGAGCAGCATGAATTCAATGCAAATTATAGGAGTGTTGCTTATTTCCACGATTGGCAGATGCTTACCGGCTCGTAGACATTATTTTAAATGCATTGGCAAGCATTTCAATGCTCACTGGTCACTTTTAATAAATACAGTTTTCTTTAATATATACAGTTTTCTTCAATTTTCTTCAAATGCACTAAAAATTTGGTTCATGAAAACTGTATCTATTAAAGAAAAATGTATTTATTAGAAGTGACCGGAGGGAGTGGTTGATTAAGTTGTCCTATAACAATCAAATAAATATTCAGTTGATGACTCTAAGTAAGGACATTTTGGACAAAGTGGCGAAGTAATATGAAAGTCTTTAAGTGTCAATTAATATGGTTACTTAAAGGTGCGCATCTAATTGTCTGATAATCATATATTCCAAGAACAATGGAGTAGAGGTGATCAACTGGCTTGCTCAAATTAGAACCTTCATTAACAAGTGATCAGATGAGACCTTTACATTGAATTACATACATAAACTTTATAATCACACAGAATTAGGCAACATGAGAATCAAAATCAACAAAGGGACTCGTGTAAAACTGCAACATTGGAGATTAATCAAGGGGCATGCTTGCTAGGAGCAAACACCTTCCTGGTATACTTGATACCAAAAGGTGTGACCTCTGTGTCACATGTGTCTGAGCCGTGCCACACGTGCTGAGGAAGAAACCGGCGGAAATAGAAGGACTTGGAGGAGAGATGATGGGCCTCCTGCACAAGTACCTGGGCCAAACCGGGCCTCCACCTATCCTTTCCATTCTGCTTGAGGTACAAATAGCAAACGTGTGACTTTACACACGTGCCTGTCACATGAAACTGGTCCACGCTGCATGCTTGAAATGGCACTCGTGGCGCATCGTCCACATCGTATGTATTCGTGGCATCAATCCTTCTTACATGGCTAGCATGCAAGTGGTGAGCGAGAATGTTGGTCCCTTTGGCATCGCCAAATCGCACGCTGATGTGGTCGGATGTGCCTGCATCCTTGGCACATGTGGTCTCAACTAGGAGTGTATAAGTGCAGTTCTGCGAGCAAAGGTTGAATGTAGCCATAACTTTTGTTCACAGCGCACACAAAAGAAAAAGGCCATATAAAGCAACATTGAAACAAATACTCCATCCATAAAGAAGTGTCTGCATTAGAAAACCAACATGATTTTAGTTCGTTTTGATTTTCTAGTGCAATCACATCTTTTTGTGACAGGGTGAGTGGTTTAGCGGAAAAAATTGAACTACGGAACTAACATAGCTAAAGCATAGAAAAATGAAATAGATACTCGTTCCATCCACTCTTCATTTGAAAATGAGTTAAATTTATTGGGCTCTAAAGTTTGTACTGAAAAATAAAATTCTCCCCACCCTCTCCTTTGTTTTTAGTAGTGAGGGAACAAAGTCAGCCATGAACGATTTTTTTTCAAATGCAAACAAGCTTTATTCGATGGGGAAGTAGTATAAGTATATTATTATATTAACAAAAAAATACTAAATACCGTATTTTATAGCAAAAATCTTTCAAGTCCTTTGTAGCAGGGAGAGTTGCACTGGATATGTAATGCAGAAACATATATGCAAGCAGTAATGGGCCCATCTTTTGTTCCACTATGCTTGTCTTATGTTTAGCATTTTGTAAATGTATCTATCTATAAAAGAAGGGAAACGATATTTGTACATTAGATTTTCTACACATTTCCATACACATCAGCTGTGTAGGGAAATGTGTAGGAATCTGATGTAGGATTATCACTCCCCCAAAAAAAGAAGTTACAGTAGCTTTTAATAGTAAAAAAACAGAGTTGCTTTTTAATTTTGGAGGAAATATACTCCCTTTGTTCACTTTTAATTGACATTATTACATAATTAGTCAATTTTATTGAGATATAGGGTCCACAGCAAAAGCCTAAGTTTTCCGATTAAGCACGTCACCTTTCATCGTTGAGGTTTGGGGACCTCGAGTTAGGGCCGCGCGGTTAGAAAACAGTATCATCTAATTTTGATGCGCTATTTTTACCGATTATCTCAATTAAAATTAAAAGTAACCGGAGAGAGTACACGATCCGATACCATACCTGCTTATCTAGCGGGTTAGAGGCGCGAACTCCGTCGGCCAGCTCAAGCGCGAGGAAGAGCAAGACCGCAGCGACGACGTTGGCTCTCATCTTAATTCGCAGCCCAAAAGGAAGAAGAGACTTGAGTGGTGCATTTCGTCGAGCACCATCCGAGCCCTTTATAAGCTGTCTCTCGATCTTCACTTTATTCTTCCTTCCTTTCTTCCCAGAAGCGAAAACAGATAGATTCCCTACTAAAGTAAGTAGCTTTTTCATCAAAGATCACTTGTGTCTCACTTATTCCTTGTCTAATCACTTTGATTAAGCAAATGGATTTGGATTTGGAATATGGGTTGTTTGTTTAGGGCCTTTCATTATGCTATGTAATTACAGGAAGTTTGCTTGGTTTGGAAGTTGGCATAGCATCTGTTTCTTGAGTTTGCACTCTTTATATATTGTGAGACACATCTTCGCATGCACTTCAGTGGGATGGTTCACTTCAATGTTGGCCTGAAAGTCGTCAGCTTGATGCTTGATCGTGCCTGCCGGTGGTTCTTCTGCTTGTATATTGAGTTTGTTTTTTCTACTCGTGTAGTCCAGCTGGGTTTTTGATTTGGGTAGGATTGAAGGATTTAGCACTAAGCTGTTTTAGTATAAAAAAGAAAGGACTGAGCTGTTCTTGTCAAAGAGTTTGCTTTCTTGTGTTTCCTTTTTGGTTTCTTGAATCTTGTTGCTAGAATATAATCTAGAATTGGGATTTTGAATACTGAAATTGTGTCTGGGGAGGAGAAAGTGGCGTGCTGGGTTTTACTCCCTCCGTCCGAAAAAGATAGATACAATGTGGAGTTTTGAATTTTAAACCCACAAGTGGGGAATAAGCCTAACTGTACATACTTTTTTCGGACATAGGAAAAAGGGAACTGTACTAGTGTTTTTTCGGACGGAGTATTATGAACTATCGAGGTTATTAACTTATTGTTCTGGTGGTCGTGTTAGTGAGCTGCTTTTGAGTAGTACCTTTTGTTTTTCCAAATTTCTTTCGTTTGGATGTGATTCTATGTTTTATTGGCTGTTGCATAGGTTGAAATGCTGGTTTACTTACCATGATATAAGTTGTCTCATCTTGGATTCTATGTTTCATCTGCCATTTCTGGAGGGCGAAGGATATCGGTCTCTAACTGATTTATTGTGTTAAGTGATGGGTGGTTGAGTAAAAAGATCAAGGGTTACACAGTTCCTTCCAAGAGGATGAATCAAGATTTATATATGTTAAAACCTCCTGTGGCTCTATATTTAGTCTAATATGGGAAGGCAGATGCTTAGGAAATTCTGAAGGCTCCAATACCAAAGTCTCATTCCTATAATCCGTCGTAGGTAGATCAGGGTTTGGGAAGACACCCGTTTCACAGTTCCATCTTCGTCGGCAGGATCAAGCTGCTGGGTTTGACTTGGAGAGTGCTCCTCATGTTTAAGACTTGCTTTTTAGATGGTGATGTTGAGGATGATGGTGGTGATGATGATGCAGAACATTTTTAGGGGATGAGTTCTGCAAAGAACAAGGACAGGTGAAGTTGTTGAAGCCAGGAAAGAAGGAGTAGGCCGAACACTACACGGATTACCTTTGGTCTGCTTCATCTGGTGGCTTTGATTATCGCGATCAAGAGAGGACCAGAAAATTTAAGCAATCAGACAAGCTTCAGAAATATAGGACAGATAAGTGGGCATAGTACAGCTAAAGTGAAAAGAAATCAAAGTGAGTGGCCAATGACAAGTCAACACGTTCAGCAAGGTCACATACAAGATGATGGCCTCTCCATGGATCCTTATGTTAGTTATAAAGACCAGACTGATAGAAGCAGAAAGTGGAAGTCGGTGGAGGATTTTAAGTTTTGTAAGAGCGCAATAGCCTCTGATATAAAATCAAAGGTGTACAAATCATTTTCACCTCAAGTGAGTGATTCTTATTTCTCATCTGGCCGCAAAACCAAAAGTTCACAATGTAAGATTGCAAGAAAGTATATAGAAAATGGTGGACAGAGCATGGAACACTTTAGATGCCCTGACAATGTTGCACCAAGTGAGGAAACTGAGTTCAATTCCTTTAAGCAGGTCAGTGAAGATGCAGATTTTGATATTTCTAATAAGAAGTCAATACATTCAAGGGAAAGTCACTCCATTAAGTCAAAATTAGGTAGTGATGAGAAGGTTGGTAAATCACGGAGGAAAGATAATTTGGCCTTTGAGGTTCAGCTGCATCTACCTGAAATAGAAATTTACACTTCAATGGGAAAACGGAAAGGTCAGATTAACGAGCCTAGTTATCATGCATATTCTTATTTGGATGAAAAATTGTATCGCAATTCAGCAGATTTTGAAGTTGATAACAATTGTTCTCGTAAATTAGGAAAAGTCAGCCAAATGCATGATGATCCCACTCAAAGGCTTTACCCATCCTTTGCTAAATCATACTCACGAAATAAGAGGAAAGGAAAGGCTTTTTGGGACTATTATCCGCCTCTTCTAAGTTATATGGAAGAGAATGATATGGAAGGAACAAATATTTTATTTGATGGGCCTTTGCGGATTAAAAGACCGGGCAAAAATATTAGGAGTGCAGATGCAAGTACTAATCGGTTTGAGCGATATGATAATGTAAATGCACCTTTGATTACGTGCAACTCAATGCTATGGAAGCTGAAGGGGAAAGCAGATGTTCCTTTTATGGATAGCCCGGAGGAATTGGATCATCTTCCTTCCAAATCACAGTTCGTGTTGGAAGATAGCGGTTCTGCCAAGAAGAAAGGAAAAAGGAAAGGAGGTGTTGAAACTGTTGCTGCTGCTTCACTGACTCCAGATGTGCATCCTTCAGAAATGCAAGCAAGAGACATTGACCAAAAAGCAATAACGCAGCAAAAGTCATCTACTTTGATCACTCCTACTGTTAATACTGATTTTTCCTTCTCGATTATACATCTATTGTCAGCTGTTCGATTGGCAATGATTGCTTCCACTTCTGAAGATATTGGGGAGAAAGTTGATATGGGACAGAAGCCCAAACTAGAAACTGTTAATGGGCTGGTGTCCTTTGGCGATCACTTACAATCAATTACTGATGCTGCTGAACAAGAAGCAGGGCCAAGGAGTTTGCCGTCTCTCACTATTCAAAAGATTGTTGACCGCATAAAATTAAACCCTGGTGACCCTTGTATCCTTGAGACACAGGAGCCACATCAGGATTTGGTCAGAGGAGTGCTACGGATTTTTTCATCGAAAACAGCTCCTTTAGGAGCAAAAGGCTGGAAACCACTTGTATCTTATGAGAAAGCTACCAAAAGTTGGACTTGGGTGGGGCCTGTTGCTTCTTTGTTAGTAGAAAATGATCCTGTTGAGGAGGAGACATCTGCCAGTGCGTGGGCTATTCCGCATAAGCTGCTGGTGAAATTGGTTGATGCTTTTGCTAATTGGCTAAAAAATTGCCAGGAGATACTTCAGCAGATTGGAAGCCTTCCCGACCCGCCTACGATGTTTATGCCACATATAGATGAGAAGGAGAGGTTTAGGGACCTGAGGGCCCAGAAAAGCCTGACCACAATCAACCCCAGTTCTGATGTGATGAGGGCATACTTTCGCAAGGAGGAATACCTGAGATATATGGTTCCAGACAGAGCCTTTTCTTACACAGCTTTTGATGGTAGAAAATCTATGGTTGCCTCCTTGAGAAGGTGTGGAGGTAAGCCCTTTTCTAAAGCCCGAGATCATTTCATGCTGAAGTCTGGCAGGCCTGCACATGTCACTATACTCTGCCTTGTGAGGGATGCTGCTTCAAGATTGCCTGGCAGTATTGGAACTAGGGCAGATGTCTGTACCCTTATTAGGGATTCACAATATGTTGTGGAGGATGTATCAGATGCGCAAGTTAACCAAGTTGTTAGTGGAGCACTTGATCGCTTGCACTATGAACGGGACCCTTGTGTACATTTTGATGCTGAAAGAAAGCTATGGGTTTATTTGCACAGAGATCGACTCGAGGAAGATTTTGAGGATGATGGGACTTCCTCTACAAAAAATTTAAAAAGGCCACGCAAGGGATCTGCAGAGCAGATTGAGTCAAGGCATGTGAATAATTTCGTAGCTTGTCAGGGAAGCAGTGATCAAGTTACAGTTGGGTCTGGCAATGAATATGAGTTGGGCCCTGAGTTCATCCCAGAGCCTCCAATCTATGAACTAGATAAATCAGAGCTTGTGTTTAATAACTTGCGGCCTACAGAGCATGCAGTAGCTAATTAATTAGTTAATCAGATGGTGACTTTTGACGCACCCTATGGGTTGGGAGTTCCTTCAATCAGATGCTTGACAGAAAGCAAAATGCTATGCCAAAACAACTTCACAAATGAAGACTTTGATGATGAAGGTTTGGCATGGAAAGATCAGTGAGAGTTCTCAGTGCTGGAGTAATCTGACAAATAGTTGATTACAGGTGGAGTTCGTCGTGTAGATGGCATTGGCTCAGGTATCATATGGGAGATGATCTGATTCTATACGGAGTCTTCCTCCAAGTGAAATCCGTGAGATCAATTTGGATGGTTTTTTGTTCTCTCAAAAATCTTATTCAGGTGCAGGAAGATGTGTTAGATAATGGTATCATAGAGGCCAGTGGCTTGCCATTGCAGCAAGTACTTACGGTTTCTGAAGCTAATTTATAGAGATATAACTTACCGTTTCTGTAGAAAACTGCAAGAGCAGTCCGCTTTGCTACTGATAATGGTTTTTGAAGCTTCCAGGAAAGACAAATCATTCGCCAGGTTTTGGGATACGTGCTTAGCAGACTTTTGATCTATTACATAATTTGAAGATTCTCTTTCAACCATGTTCGAGTGAAGGCTAATGGTGTGCCTTATTGTCTGGCTACAAATGTTAAATCTCTATTTGTTTACCATACATGGGAAGGAGGATTTTCTTATTTTGCTAAGCTTGCTGTTTTGTATGATATATCTGATGCTTCTGTTTGAATGAAATTATGCCTTCCATAGAGAAAAAGCAATTGAATTTCTCATTTTGAGGGTTGCAGAAGATTGATATGGTAGGGATAGAAGTATTATCATAAAAATTGATTTTATAGTCTGTTTTGGATAAGTGATTCATACTTCATAGTACTTTGTTAACCCAAAACGTAATTTTGTCAATTTGACCACTTCTAATGTTTTTCATCTCTATTTTATAGCAACTCATTAGTACCAAAAATAGATATAGCAACTTATGCATTCATATGTACCCTATTTGTTATGAAATTAACTAGGTGTTCTGGAGAATGCTGCATGAACTCGGCGTCATGGTCGCTAGCTGCACTTGAGCTACCATGAAAAGCATAGAGCCTCCGTATGGGCATCGGGAGTGTGCATAATGCCGTGTGAGGCAAGTGTACCTAGGCTCAACTGCTCAAGTGTATGTAGCATTACTTATCTTTTCAATTAGGATTGGGTAGGATTCAATATAACTCAACCCATTGTGTACCCACTCATTGATGGTAAATACCCATGATTGCATTCTCCAACCAAAAAAAACAATGTTGGAAGAAGAAAGGAAAATGATCTTTTGTTTTAGGAGTTGGATAAGAGACTCTTAAGCTCTCTAGGCTTTAAAAAAAAGGTCATATGAGGTGGAACCCCTTGTGGCAAGACAGTAGACGTACAAATTAGGGTACCATGCCATTTGATTATAAGTATAAACTTCGCAAAATTAACATAAAAGATTATTTGAAGGAGTATTTTTTTAATGCATAAAAAAAAGTCAATTGGAGCAATAGTGAGCCACCGCAGCCCCTGCACTAAGGTTGCCGTCCGCCACTGGCGTGATGATGGCAATGTAGGGGGGTAAAAAAATTAAACTGAACTTCGAAGGATGGCTGAAGATACAAAATTTTGTAACTTCAGTCATGTTAAAGGAAAAGGAGGGAATTGTTTTTTCGGGGAAATTATATAAAAAATTATGAATTATTTTTTTCCATAAATGATACACTGTAGCAATTATTTCCCAAAATTGTGTTCTGACAAGCCACGTGGGCGCTTGCATGACTTTTTTTTTTAAACCAAACCGACGCCTCTCAGGTTAAAAGGAACTTTTTTACTACCTTAACATTTTTCGTCCCATTTTAAACGGGTAGTTACTTTAACGATACATATCTCTCTCATTTCTAATCCATTTTTACTTTTTTTTTCATTCTTCCTTATTTTTAGTGCTCTTTCTAGTCATTATGATATCACATCACATACCATTTATCGTAGTTTTTTTGATATTTTTTCGATAAATAGTATGCGATATATCAACATCTTTGTGATATCATTATGATCAGAAAGAGAATTAAAAATAAATAAGAATGAAAAAAAAGGGTAAAAATGGATTAGAAATGAGAGAGATATGCATCGTTGAAATTTGTCCCACTAAAATAAATTTGTCCCATTTTAAAGGGGTGATAACTTTAATGATGCATATCTCTCTCATTCTTTATCCATTTTTGCTCATTTTTTTCACTATTCCTTATTTTTAGTGTTCTTTCTGGTCATAATGATATCACAAAGATGTTGATCCATCGCATGCTATTTATCGAAAAAATACTATAAAAACTACGATAAATAGTATGTGATGGCTCAACATCTTTGTGATATCATAACGACTAGAAAGGGCATTAAAAATAAGGAAGAATGAAAAAAATTAGTAAAAATAGATTAAAAATAAGAGAGATATGTATCGTTAAAGTGACTGCCCGTTTAAAATGGGACGAAAAACGTTAAAGGCACTAAAAGGCGTTGGTGGCGTGGGTTCAACCTAGGCCTTTTTCCTTTAACATGAGAGGTGTCGGTTCAATCGATGCCTTTCGGTTTGGTTTTAAAAGAAAAGCCATGCAAGCACCCACACCACGTGAGTGCCTGCGTGGCTTGTCAGAACACCATTTTGGGAAATAATTACTACAGTGCGTCATTTTGGGAAAAAAATTTCATGATTTTTTATACGGGAAAAGTTTAAATGAGATCGCTCTCATATTGCTTATATGAGGCCACTTTGAATCATAGCCGTTGGATCTTGATCTGACAGCTACAAATATCTATAATGATCTCACCCACTCTCTGATGTGACACACTCACCTACCTACTGATTTGATATCCACCCTCCGATCAGAATCTAACGGCAATAAAGATTGGCCTCATGCTCCTTATATGAGAACGATCTCACGTAAACTCATCTCTTTTTATATAATGTCCCCTTGTTTTTTCAATAAATAATGTTCAGTAAGGTTTGCAAATGAAAAAAGCCTGAACTCACCGTGCACCAATGTTTGCCACGGCACTGCGAGCTGTCCGATTGAGATCCGATTCCCCACACTAATTGACCGAGCACGTGGATAATTCCGTTTTCTTGATCAGAATCCAACGATCCATAAGCCACCAGCGCCAGCCATGGTGCATGTAGACCACGCTCTTTTGGTATTTTTTTGTTGAAGAACAATGAAAAAGGAGGGAAAGTGATCAGAATAGAAAGTCACATCAGCTGCTTAAATGTGGGACCCATGCTTGGGCCCGAAGCAGGTAGAGCCCACAGTTGTGAAGCAGATAGGATCCATGCTAAGAATAATGTTAACACACGCCCGGACTCATGTTCACCAATCTTCGCCATTGCACTGCAAGCTGTCTGATCGAGGTCCAATGGTACATTCTAATTGGGGGGAGCAAGCATATATTTCTTTTGTTTTTCACCCGCCATACCCTGTATTAGCCTAAAACACTGGATCAGAATCCAACGACCCACAAGCCAACACATGTGATCCAAGGCGCATATAAACAATATTTTTTTCAAATTTTTTCCAAGAACTACTGTATAAAAAAGGGAAAGCATTTTTATCCTCCTAAAAAATATGTTTTTTGGCCGAACACACAAGTGATGCACGTCCGATGTCAATCGATTAAACCGGTGATAAACACACATGGAGTAGTTCCACAACAGAGGCAATGGTAAGAACAAAAACCGTGGGACCCACACTTGGGCCCACATTTGTGAAACAGGTGGGGCCCACTCGGGAGTAGAGAGTCAGGATCCGAATGGGACCCGCTCTAGGCCCGATTACAGCATCGCCGTCTCCTTCCCTTCCCTCCTTCCTCCCTCAGCATCCCCCGGCTGGTCTCTCCACACTGGTTAGGTCTTCCTTCCCCCGTCTCTCTCCTCTTTGTCCTTTTTCGTCTTTTTCTCACCCCTTCTCCCTCTCCCTCTCCCCCACCCATCGACGGCCCACATTCCTCCACGTCCCCGTCGTCGTCGTCTTCCTCCCTTCTCGTCTCCTTCTCCCAATATTTATCCCTCTTTTCCCAACTTTCTCTTTATTTATAGACTTTCCGTCTCCGCCGCACGACCACCCCCCTCGGCCTCAATCGCCGCCCCTTGCCTGAAATCCGGCTGATTGCCGCCTGATGCCGGTGCTCCAATTTGGTGAGTTCCGCTGCTGGTTTCTTGAATTCGTGGTTCTGTCCGGATTGTTGGCTGTTCTTCTTGCTTTCCGTGGTTCTGTATTTTGATGGTGTTGTAGGATCCAGGACTGATGAGTTGTTTTTGTCAAAGAGTTTGCTTGGTATGATTCGTTTGATTTGTGAATTTTGATGGATTGTATTGAAATAAGGTGTTTTTAACTGTGAATTTTCTGTTGGGGACTTGGGGGAGGGGGAGAGACGAGCTTGCTGGGTTTTACTGTGCGGTTGCTCTTCTGGTGATCTCCTCTCGTGTCCCTTCTTTTCTTTGGTTTATATTTTATAATTTATGTCGTTTTGATGTAATTCAATGTTTATATGGTTGTTGGATATTTTGAAATTCTGGTTGAGATTGAAGGATTGTTTGGAGTATAGTCTTATTATGATTTTTTTTTAATTTCCAGGTGTTTAAACAAGTTTTGCCATAAGTATTTGTGGGTGTGGCAGAGGTGAAAGTGGGGAATTGCTGTTTATTGATGCTTTGTTTGAATAGTTGCCACTTCTGATTTAATGGCCATCACGAAGAGCAACAATTTCCGGGTTTCCCGTTTGGAGAGTGAATGTTCACCTCCGAGTAGAGATTATGTATGGAGTGATGACGAAGATGAGGTCAACATTCATTTCTCTGCATCAGATTCTGACTCGGACTCCGACTCTGAATGTGATGTGGATTCTGGTGCTGGTTCGGATGATTTTGACTTATCAGAGTTGGGCGAAGTGGGGGCTGAGTTCTGCCAGTTGGGTTCCCAGAACTTCTCTATGCCATTTGATCTCTATGATCTGCCAGATTTGCGCGAGATTCTATCATTAGATACGTGGAACAACTGCCTTACAGAGGATGAGCGGTTTAGCCTGGCCGAGTACCTCCCTGACATGGATCAGGAGACTTTTGCGCGTACACTCAAGGAGCTTTTTTCCTGTGAGAATTTTCATTTTGGGAGCCCACTCAATGAGCTATTTATTCGGCTGAAAGGTGGCCTTTGTGAGCCAAGAGTCGCTCTTTATCAGCAGGGTTTGAATTTCTTGGAGAAGCGCAAACACTACCATTTACTGCATAAGTATCAGAATTCTATGGTTAACAGTCTTACCCAGATGAAAGGTGTTTGGGAGAAATATGCAGGATATAGTATTGACGAGCGCCTTCAAATCTTGAGTGTAATGAAAAGCCGGAAAGGTCTCATGTTTGGCGATGCCGAAGGATCCGGGTCTGAAACTGATTTGTCGAGCGATGGGTGGTTGAGTAAGAAGATTAAAAATCATACAGTTTCCTCCAAGAGGATGAATCAAGGTTTACATGCCTCAAAACCTCCCGTAGCCCTAGATCTAGTTCAATATGGGAAAGCAAACCCTAAGGGAGTTTTGAAGGTTGCAAAACCAAAGTCTCATACTAAGAATGTGTCATATGTAGACAAGGGTTTTCTGAAAACAAAAAGGACATCCATTTCACAGTTTGACTTCCCTCAGCAGGAGCAAGCTGTTGGGTTTAAGAGTTGCTTTATAGATGATGATGTTGAGGATGATGGTGATGATGATGATGCGGAATATGTTTATGGAATGCATTCTGCAAAGAACAGGAGGGATAGGGTGAAGATGTTGAAGCCAGGAAAGAAGCAGGAGCAAGCTGAACACTACATGGATTATCCTTTCTCTGCTAAGAACAAGTACTCGTATTCTCATGGTAAGGGTGTAAATGGTAAGCCAATGATGCCCATTGATGATGGTAGTTTTGATTATCACCATCAAGAAGGAACCAGAAAAATCAAGCGGCCGGACAAACTTCAAAAATATAAGCCAGATAAGTGGAGTTATCCTCCTAAAGTAAAAAGAAATTCAAGTGAGTGGTCAATGACAAGCCAGCCAGATCAGCAAGATCATATGCAAGAGGATGAACTTTCGATGGATCCTTATGTTAAATATGAGGACCATGCTGTTAAAAGCAGAAAGTGGAAATCGGTGGAGGATTTTAAGTCTAGTAAGAGCACAGTGGCTTCTGGTCCAAAATTGAAGGTCCACAAATCATTTTCACCTCAACTGAGTGACTCGTGCTTCCCATCTGGCCACAAAACCAAAAAGTCAAAAGAGAAGATTGCCACAAAGTATACAGAAAATGGTGGACGAAACATGGAACATTTTAGATACCCTGACAATGTTGCTCCAAGTGAGGAAACTGAGTCCGATTCCTGCGAGCAGGTCAGTGAAGATGCAGATTTTACTATTTCGAAGAAGTCAATACATTCAAGGAATCACACGACTAAGTCAAAATTGGGACGTGATGATAAGAAGCTTGGTAAATTACAGAGGAAAGACAATAAATTGGCCTTTGATGAGCAGCTGCATCTGCCTGAAATAGAAATCTACACATCAAAGGGGAAACAGAAAGGGAGGAATAAGGATCCTAGTTATATTGCAAATGATAATTCAGTGGATTTCCATGGGGAAAGCAACCGTCCTCGTAAATTAGGAAAAATCAGCCGAACGCATGATGATCTCTCTTCAAGGCCTTACTCATCCTTTGCTAAATCATACTCAGAGAATAAGGGGAAACAAAAGGTTGATTTGAACTATTCTTCACCTCATTCAAGTTATATGGAAGAGGATGAAATTCAAGGAACAGATAATTTAGTTGATGAGCCGGTACGGACTAAAAAACTGGGGAAGAAACTTAGGAGTGTGGAAACAAGTACTACGCAGTTCGAGCAACATGATGATGTAAATGCACCTTTGGTTGCATGCAACTCTTTGCCAAAGAAGCGAAAGGGTAAGGCAGATGGGTCGTTTTTGGATAAATCAGAGGAATTGAGTCATCTTCCAAAATCGCAGTTGGTGTTGGAAGATACTGGTTCTGCCAAGAAGAAAGGCAAAAAGAAAAGAGGTGTTGAAACCGTTCCCATCGCATCAATGACTGCAGAGGTGAATTCATCAGAAGTGCAAGCAGGTGACATTGACCAAGAGGCAAGAATGCAGAAGAAGTCATTTACTTTGATCACTCCCACTGTTCATACTGGCTTTTCATTCTCAATTATCCATCTATTATCAGCTGTTCGAGTGGCAATGACTGCTTCAACTTCGGAAGATATTGTAGAGAAGATTGATATAGGACAGAAGCTTAAACTTGAATCTGTTAATGGGCTTGTTTCCTCTGGTGATTACTTGCAAGAAATTACTGATACTGCTGAACAAGCGGGGTCAATGAGTTTGCCGTCTGTCACTGTTCAAGAAATTGTGGAGCGGGTAAAATCAAACCCTGGTGATCCCTGTATTCTTGAGACACAGGAGCCGCTTCAGGATTTGGTCAGAGGAGTGCTACGTATATTTGCATCGAAAACAGCTCCTTTAGGTGCAAAAGGCTGGAAGGCACTTGTATCTTATGAGAAAGCTGCTAAAAGTTGGACGTGGGTGGGGCCTGTTTCTTCTTTCTCAGAGAATGACCCCATTGAGGAGGTTACTTCTGCCAGTGCATGGGGTATTCCGCATAAGATGCTGGTGAAGTTGGTTGATGCTTTTGCTAATTGGCTAAAGAATGGCCAGGAGACACTTCAGCAGATTGGGAGCCTTCCTGACCCTCCTGTGATGTTCATGCCACATATGGATGAGAAGGAAAGGTTTAGGGACCTGAGGGCCCAAAAAAGCCTGACCACTATCTCCCCAAGTTCTGATGAAGTGAGGGCATATTTTCGCAAGGAGGAATATCTTAGATATATGGTTCCAGACAGGGCCTTTTCTTACACAGCTGTTGATGGTAAAAAATCTATTGTTGCCCCATTGAGAAGGTGTGGAGGAAAGCCCACTTCCAAAGCTCGGGATCATTTCATGCTCAAGCCTGACAGGCCCCCTCATGTCACCATACTCTGCCTTGTGAGGGATGCTGCTTCAAGATTGCCTAGCAGTATTGGAACTAGAGCAGATGTCTGTACCCTCATTAGGGATTCACAATACGTTGTGGAGGACGTATCAGATGCACAAGTTAACCAAGTTGTTAGTGGAGCACTTGATCGCTTGCACTATGAACGGGATCCTTGTGTACAGTTTGATTCTGAAAGAAAGCTGTGGGTTTATTTGCACAGAGATCGGGAAGAAGAAGATTTTGAGGATGATGGCACTTCCTCTACAAAGAAATGGAAAAGGCCACGAAAGGAAGCTGCAGAGCAGAATGAGCCAGGTCCGGAGAATGATGTAGCTTTTCAGGGAAGAGGTGATCAAGTTACAGGTGGATCTGGTGGTGAATATGAGGTGGGCCCTAAGTTCATCCCAGAGCCTCCCGTCTATGAACAAGATAAAGTAGAACTTGTATACAATAACCTGCAGCCTACAATGGAGAGCCTGGATCCGTTCATTGGTTCATCAGATGGTGGAATGCGGCAGGGTCACCCTATGGGTTGGGAGGTTCTTGAATCAAACCGCTTGAGAGAGAGCAAGAACAATATGCTTTGCCAAGAGAACTTGACGAATGAAGACTTTGATGATGACGGATTTGGCAGGGAAAGATCAGTGAGGGTTCTCAGTGCAGGATTAATCTGATATATAGTTGATTGAAGGTGGACTTTTTCATGGTTGATGGCATTGGCTCAGGTACCATATTGAATACTACATTTTCACGCGTTGATATTCTGCATAAAGTATACAAGTTTTTTTTTTTATATAAAATGAGTTAATAGAATAATGTGGCTTTTGTTGTTTGATTTTCATTTGCTCTTGAGAGAAAATTTGGAGTGGCCAAAATGTTTGTTTTTTTGCTACACAAAATGTTCTGTTATGGTCGTAAATGAATAGAGCTTCATTCATATCTGCATTTTCAGTATCATCAATTGATTATGCCGGAATTTTCTATCTAGGAATCTAACTTTTAGGATGTTGGATGTAAGTTTTGCAGGGCTTTTCGTGTTTTGCAAAAGTCAAAACGTGTACTTGATCATTGTGGTCTGAACACATGCCAACATTTGAATGACAGGTGGTTTCTTATGTAAATGAGTCATTCCGTGTATTTTTTTTAGATCAATTTTTTACATGCGAAATTGTAAAGAAAGTGTATTTTTGAGGTTAGAAGTTTTCTTATTTTTACCTAAGCTGATAATTCATCAATGCTTTTGCGACTCATGCTTTGAATTTTTTGCCCCTCTTGATAATATTTGTACCTTCTAGTATAAAGATATTATATCTTATAATTACTAGCGCACACCACATATGTCCTTGGTTCCTCCTGACAGTGTCCTGTTAATCAAAACTGCTCAAGTTAAAGAGGGACAATACTCGTTTGGTTTATGGACGTATATACATATTTGTGCTGTTTGACTCACTTGGTATAAGATGCGGGGGTCGCCTTCTGGTGTCAAACATGTCTCCCATTCTGATGCTGGGATTCCCCTCTAATTGAGGGAGGTGTAGCTGCTGAAGCTGATCATTTCTGCATACCCAGGTGCCCTCTCAGCTCAAGCTCCAACTTGGCTTGTCAAGCCAAGATGGACCTCTATCTGGCTCTATTCGACTATTCGACTACTATGAGACTTGAATTTGCAGTATTTGAATGAGGCTGAGGACCAATTAGAGAATGAATGAGGCGATTGGTCCCTTGTAGGGATGCCACTTGCGAGTCCTATTGGCCCTGTTCTGGGGATTCTGGGTATGGGTTTTAAATTAGACCCGGTCGGGGTGGGTTCGGGGCCAAGAAAGATCCGACCAGACCCTGTATATATACTCCTAGGTCCGAAGAAACCCCAAGTCCTTTTCTCTTTCCCTCAAAATCAGTCAACTCCCGTGCTTCCATATAGCCCTGCCTCTGCGATGCCTCACATCCTGTCCAGGCCCTCCACCCAGCTCTACCTCCCTTCAAGTCCCTCCTCTGTCCACATCTCCCGTTGAACCCCTCCTTCGCCACCTCCCATCCAATCCCTCCTCTGCCCAACTCTACCTCCCTTTGAGCCCCTTTTCCTCCCATACCTCTCGTCTCGTTGCTGCCAACCCCTCCGTCATCACCCGTCAACCTTTGTAGGGGCAGTTTCAGGTCCAAAAAGCTCAATCCCTTCAGTCGAGACAACGATCGCTTGTAACCTCAAGGAGTCATCTCGTATCCATAGTTTGAAAACGAGCTTGCAGGTTGCTTCCCTTTTTTAATTTGAAATTTTTTTTTATCTTTTCACTTTAGTGTTTGATAGAATTTTAGAACTAGTTTGTTAATTGAAGTTTAAACATTTTCTTTGTTTTTGGTTAAACAATGAAGTTTTTGTTGGAGAGTGTAATGTTTGAACAAGCTTATGAGCTGATGTGATTATTTTCTATAAGAACGAATCCATATTATTGGTGAATCTCTACTGTTGAATTTTAAGCATGCTCCCCTATTTTTTGTGGGGTAAAATTAATGTTTTATTTAGAGCTTGTGATGGACTAGGAGTGTTTTTTATTAGCCTTGGGCTTTGTGATGACAAAGGTGAGAAATTTTCATGCTGATATGTTGGTATTTCTAGCTTCAATGAATTGGTTAAGGATTGGAAGTTGGGTGTTATGTTTGAGTGTATGATTAAGACCATACATGATGTTTTTATGCAAATATGGTTTGATGTATCATCATGTGTATAAGTGTTAGATGTTCGAGCTACTGCCACATTTGGATATTTAATTTTGATTACTACCTCAAATGCTAATTGGATAACATCAATCTAATCTTGTACATATGTTAAAATGCCACATTTGGATATTTAATTTTGATTACTACCTCAAATGCTAATTGGATAACATCAATCTAATCTTGTACATATGTTAAAATAGATAGGTTTTTTTATATAAAAAATGAATAAACCGGGGTGAGGCGGCGCGGGGCGGGGCAGTTCTAAGTTTAAATTTCTGGTACTGGGGTGGTTTTGGGTCCATAGCGGGTCTAGTGAGGTTATGGGTTTGAAGATTTAAAATAGTTCTGAGGCCGGGTTTGTCAAACCCTCCCCAAACCCACCCCGGTGGCATCCCTAATTCCCAATTATCCTTTTCAAGTAGGGGTGGGTGGTGGCACAGAAGAAGGGAAGCTATAGATTATAAAAATCGGCAAACCGAGGAGCCTGAATTTCTTCAATTACATTGATTTAGAGCTTTGTTGGACTTTAGCTCTCATTCTAGCATGGGAGATTAACTGGGTTTTTTTCCATGTTACCTGGCGCCACTACCCATTTTTCTATATTATATGGATTTTTGATTGAAATGCCATATCACCTGGAAATAAGACCTGAACTTTCCAAAATACCCCTCTTCCCAAAATGTAACATAAGTCTCAAAATTAGCAATTTACGGGAGCATCCAGTTAGGAAAGAAGACATTCTGGCAAAGCTCCATCCATCATCGCGTTTCAAATCACCGCCGGCGACGTCCAACCAGAAAAAATAAAATTTTATGTCGCAAAACAGCAAAATCAGCAAAAAAGACGAGAAAAAATCTGTAATGAAGGATTTTGATGTAAGAGCAGCGGAGAAGCCCGCCTAACTAAAAAAATTGAGATCTACATGAAAGAAACATATATAAAAGCCATCCATTGGTGTTCGACCGCTCATGAATATCAAATAAGTCTTTGTTTCTTCCATATGACATGGAAACTACCGAAAATACCACCCGGGAAAGTCCATCTTCGCCCCCAAATGCAGGAAAACGAGCAGGAAAGACCGGGAAAGAGGTCTGTACGCAAGTATCGTACAACAATAACAGTACATCAAGTTTAAATTCTACGATTTTGATAATGAAAATTGGTTCTAGAGAAGAAAGTTAAAAACTTTGCAAGTTTTTCACTTTGTAAAATAGTGTGTATGCGTGCACACGACTGTAATTATAGTCCTGTGCTCATAGACACGACTCATAAACGATGGTTTTCACTCATATACGGTTGAAAACTTTATATTTTTTTAATTATTTCGGTATTGTAATGTTAGGTAGTTATGGACAAGATACCTATGTGCTTACACTACGATGGAGTGTTCACAAATTATGATGGGTACGTGGGCGGAAAATGGAAGCTCGTGCCTGTATATACACAGGTAAAGTACCTCAAACTCTTGCAGCAAGTCGAAGAAAGATTACCGTTGAAGTCTGCATCTGATACATTATCTTTGTCAGATCGTGTTGATTCTGGATGCCCAAACGTCAAGACGATAAAGACCTATAGTCAATATTTCTCGTTCACAAGAACAATCAAGGCACAATTGGACTACTCGACTTATACGTGGAGTGGACTTCTACTGGCAATAACATAGAGACTTCCACTGGCAATAAGGAAATGAATTCCAGTGCAAATAAGGAGAGGATACTAGAAGCAGAAGTGAGGCCAACTAGTAAGACACCGCAGGAGAGGTCTTCCAACCCAAACAATAAGACACCCGCATCAATAGTTGAAGGAGTAAGAGATGAAGGTTATTCACTCGAAGCTGTGAGGTAAAGATTTGAACTTCGCACACGCTAATTGTACAAGTCGTGTTCGCGAAGACACGACCTGACTTCAAGTCGTGTTCTCAAAGACACTACCTTTATTCAAACCGTGTTCTCGAAGACACGACCTGACTTCCAGTCATGTACATGAGTTGGGATATTATGCAGTTCATTCATACAATTTGTTTTAGTAGATTGGGAGATGGGAATGAAATTCTGAAGGATGCATTTCCTACTGAAGACGATGACCAATTTCATCTCAATGAATTAAATGGGGAAGAAGGTGAAAATGAAGATGAAGATGTAGATGAAGAAGAGTTCTTCGATGACGAAGAATTACCGTGGTCTGAAGATGAGTGGGATGAGCCTCTTACACTACCAGATTTTCGCCAACCAGATCCCATGGGAAGACACGATATAGAACTCCAACATGCAGCGAAAGCATCCACTTCTACGGTTCCCACGGGAGGAGACACATGTAAAGGGAATTCTGTCTTGTTCGATAAGCAAGAAATAGAGGACGATGAGTTCCTTCATATTGAAAGTAATAGTGGTTGGGATTGGGGCACCTATTTTGCTTTTACCTGTCCTTCAAAACCTTATGAGGAAGAGACGCTCTTGAGCTGCAGTTTGCAACCAGACGACTATGAGGCACACCTTGCCTTAGGGGCTAGGTTTGAAAGCATCAAGCAGTTTAAGATGGTTGTTACAGATTTGTCAATAAAGAGGAAGTTCATGTTCAAAGTGGTAGATGAGAACAAGGACACATTTTGCTGCAACGTGCAAGGTTACAGGGTGTAAGTGGTACATACGGGTTTCGAATAGACTTGACGGAGTAAGCATGACAGGAGGGAAGGAATGCATACATGTGACACAAAGATAAGTTCGAAAGATCATCATTTGGTTTCACACATGTGGATTGCAAGGAAGTGTCATGGCCTCCATAAAGATTCAAATTCCATCAAAACGAAAAATATCCAACAGTACATTGAGAAACATTGGGGCATCAAAATCAACTATAAAAGGGCATTGAGGGTAAAAGAGGAATTGATCCGATTGATCGATGGCAACCCTGAAGACGCATATCGCATTTTGCCACATTACGGGAGGGAATTAGAGCGGTCTAATCAAGGTACATATGTGGTGATAGAAAGATCTTGTGATATACCTGAAATCGAGGTAGGACGATACGACTTCAGACGTGTGTTTTGGATGTTCGGCCTGGTCGCAAGAGCATTCCGAAGATCACTGAGGCCGTTGCTCACTGTCAATGGAACATTCCTAAAAGGAAAGTACCATGGAGTTTTATTGGTTGCTACAGCCGTCGACGAAAATCAACAATTAATGTGTGTTGCATATGCAGTTGTCGAGAAAGAGACCATACAAACATGGTCGTGTATAGAAAGACACGACTTCATGAGTAGTCGTGTGTTCGAGCATAAGACTTCATGAGTAGTCATGTTTCGAGAACACGACTACTCATGAAGTCATGTTTTTGTATGCATGACCTTCTACTTTGGTAAAAAACAAGACAGAGAAGTCCATTATATGCTTTGACTCTCAGTTGTGACTTGCAGGGCGTGGTTCCTTGGCTTACTAAAATCTTTTCTCTCTACGGACCCGCCAGCCACTTTGGACATAATTGTTTCCGATAGACAGAAGGGACTTCTAAGAGCAGTCGTTGATGTCTTTCCCGAGGCTCACAATGGGTTTTGGCTTAGGCATATGGCAGCTAATATTCTTAGTCAGTGGAATGACAAGTACTTGAAGGAGCTGCTATTCCGAGTTGCTGCATGCTTCATGAGACCAGCATTTGACGAGATCATGGAGAAAATGAAAGAACACAATGAGGAGGCCTAGAAATATGTTGACAAGATTGATAAAAGATATTGAGCTAACGTGGAATATCCCAGGAAAAGATATGGCACTCTCACATCAAGCAGGTCAGAAATTGCAAATAATATGCTTCTCAAGGCTAGGTTTTGGCCAATAACTCGGTTGATCGAGCAAACGCGTGCGCGACAACCTCCCATTTTCAGAGACGCCGAGTAGAAGCAGAAGGGCTAACAACTCTGTTAACAAAATATGCACAGAATCATATCAATGAAATGAGAATAAGAGTGTTGGAACAGTTCGAGTGCAACCGCTATCATTACGATAGTTTGAAGTGACATCTTTATATCATATGATAAGGTCGTTTTAAGGATGAGTATTCGTGTCTTCGAAGACATGCCTTGATGAGTATTTGTGTGTTCGAACACACGACTATAACGGTAGTGTATCGAAACAGAAGGCTTCTTTCCGGAATAGTCGTGTCTTCAAAGACACGACTAATCATCAAGGTGTGTATTCGTAAACACGACTGTTCGTCAAACACACAACATTATAACGGTCAATCATTATCTTTTTTTTTCAGGATGTTGTCAACCTTATGAAGAGAACCTGTACATGTGGCTTCTTCCAGAGCATGGGACTTTCGTGCAAGCGCCATAGCATGTATTGATGAGAGGAGTTTGGACCCGGTAGAATATTGTGAGAAGTGGTACTACACAAGTAAGCACCGCACAACGTACGAAGAAGTAGTCTTACCAACTTTAGACAGAAGTCAATGGGGAGATTACAAGGTTTTATTTACATGCGGAGAAGTAAGGACTGCCTTTGCTTGAAGCTCCAACGAAGGGCAGAAAAGAATAAAGAGAATTGAGTCACAACCTGAGCCACTAGAAACGTCGAAGAAATGTGGCAATTGTCGGCAAGTTGGTCACAACAAAAAAATGTGCACTAACCCAACGGTTGTGAAAGAACAAAGGAAGCACAGGAATCAAAGACTCCCGCAACAAGGCAAACTTACTACAAACGAGACATCGCATATATATCGCTCCAGCTTGCCTAAGCCCCCACCATTCTTCACGTAGATCGTATGAAACTTTAATTGAAGAATTTGAATTTTTATTGATAGAAATGTATGTACAGGAAGAATGAGTATATGAAATGTATGTACAAAAAAAAATTAGAAATGCAAAAATATGTGTATTAGTCTTCATCTGGTATCCTAAAAAAATCCGTAACTGTGATTTCTTGATTTTCGTCTTTAATTGAGTCGTCGTCGAACTTGTAGTGAATCTCCCTGTGAATCATACTCGCAGCAATGATTGGGTGCCACAAACATGTCATTTTGTCCTGATCAAACTCGGGTGGGTTGACATTGGATGCCAAGTGCACCACGTACATCATGATGAATATGCCACAATCTTTTGAGTTTGATTGCCACGGCGCTTTCGCGATCTGACTTATCTTCTAGTCCAAGCAGCCCATCCACCTCAGCGTGTGTGCCATCACAACATTCATGAACTTCGTGAGTTTATCTGTTGCAGCCTTGTGATGTGGGTACAGCTGGAGTTTGCTGGAGAGCGGGTTGTAGAAGCGCTATACACAGTTGGGGAAATGAACGTAGAGGAGGCAGAAGTGAGAGCCGATGCGGATTGGGAAAAAACATAGAACATGTTCTTGTTCAATCCGTTCAATATCCTTCCAAGCTTACGTATCAACTTTGTATTATCGCCATCCTCTTTGTGTTCCTGCAAAACCAAGCTATGACATGTAGATTAGCATTGGTAAAGGGGTGAGTCAAGGTATCGCTGTCGAAGATCTCTTTGAATGCATAGGATCCAAAAAACAGAAGGGATACTTCATCGTCTCTTTCATTGCGCTGCTGCAAGAGACTCAGAAATTCATCTATAACTTGTACATAACCACAACATAATATGTAAGGACCCTCATCTTGAACCGGTTTATTTTAATATTAATTATCGGTTATCGTGTGGTTTAAGCATCTTCTATTTTAATTTAGTGGTTTTTCAAAAATAAATGGGGTTTATAAAGGTTTTAATCAAAACCAACTTCACAATCATGAGTTTTGAGTTATTTTGGATCAAACCTGAATTTTTTGGGATTTTTCTAATTTTTTCACCAATTTTCCGAAAATTAGGCTTTGGGGGGACCCCTGTGGGCCCCATTGATGAAATTAGGTTTTTGTGACCAAAATGCCCCAGACATCAAAGGAAGATACTGTAAAAAATTTTAGAATTTTTTTGGACCTAATTTTGGATTAAATTGCCAAATTTTCCAATTTTAGTCAAAAACTCTATTTCTACCCCACATTTCACTTAAATTTACCCCATCCCTTTCTATAAAAGGAAAATGTTGTGCCATTTCCCAAATTGGGAATAGGCTTGGCAAGGAGATTTAGAGCTTATTCCCCATTAGCCCAAAAAGGAAAGGATTAGATGTGAGTTCTAGTTTAATCCTTATTTCTTCTTAAGTTTTCTTAAACCCTTCTTAATCTTAACTTCTATTATTGTTTCAATCCATTTTGAAAATATACAATCACTGTTTTACCTCTCTTTTCCAAGCCCTAATCTTCAAAATTTTATTTTTATACTTCTAAAGCTCTAGATTTAGGGTTTACTTTTGATTTTCAAAGCTAAATCGAGATTAGTTGTATATTAACACAAAAATCATGTTTTTGGAAGGTGTTGGAGGAGGTTGAATGTTTATTCTCAACAAGGAAGGTAATGGGTTCTTCAATCTCAACTTTGGGTTGAAAAAGGGTTTGTTTTCATAATTTTATTTGAATGGTATATGCTTGCTAGTACTCTAATGGTGGGTTTAATAAATGTTAATCTCTTGCCGTGATTTCTTAGGGTTCTATCTTAGCATAGTATAAATTAGTGTTATGGAAGGTTTGATGGCTTTTTTATAGTGTTTGAGACAATGTATGAAGCTTTCAAGTTGTATTAATGGAGTCTCGTTTTTTTTTAAATTTCGAAAGGAAGAAGAAGCCTGGCGATCGATCGCGTATTTTGGCAGATCGATCGTGCATTTTTGGCCGATCGATTGTCTTCTCAGGAAAATTTGAAAATTTTATTGTTTTCACTCCATTTAATGATTATAATGATTATGGAAGGTGTTATGTTGAAATTTAGTTACTGGAAGTGTGGAATTGATGATGAAAGTTTATGGATTAAGCTAAGTGTTGTATGTGGTATTGTAATACATGTTGATAATGATGAATGTTGATATTGAATTACTTTGTGATAGAATTCTTGTGATTAAACCATATTTCCAGCAATGATATTATATGGTAGACGATGAATTGTGTCCTCTTACATTGAGTATGGTTTATTGGAAATTGATGTGATCATGCTATGGCTTAATATATAGAAGAGAATCATGCTTGTATAAGTGAGTCTTCGACTTCACATGGTTGGATTTAAGTTTTATGATGGAATTTGCTTTGATTTCAATTGGGGATGATGGTTTTAAATGTGTTTAATCATGTGTATATGGTTCTATGAGTTTATGTTAAAGCATTGGCCATTTGATTAGAATATGCATGAATACACACATATGTGGGGAGTTTATTATGAAATTGTAGTTAATTTATACGTTGGTTATGATGCATGAGGGGACTGATTGGGAGCACGCTCCATGTGTTGGAAACCCACCTAGGTATTGCTCATGGATGTATCATGATATTATGCATCATGTATCGTACTTCATGGATGAAATTTTATCGTTGTTTAACCGGAATTGATCGATTGTATGCAATGTTTGAAATTACGTGCTGGATTAATCGATCGATGGATGAATTGAAACTTGGTTGGTCCAAAAGGACATGTTTTTGATTTCCTTCCTATGTGAAACATGTATACTCTCCGGGTTGAGTCTAACACGTTGAGACATATGGGGGCGAGTTGTGTACTTGCCTTACGGATGAGATTATTGAGATTATCATATGGACCAGCTACCAGCTACCACGTGTTCTAGGGTTCCCTATGTGGGAATTCGGGCTCTCTCCCACCGTAGGAGATGTCCCTGGACGAACACATCTGCTCTCGGTTGTTTGTGTAAGAATTGGACATCTTTGGTCAGGATCGTCCAGGGCGAGCAGCTTTAGGGGCCGATATCCCGACCTTCTTACGAAAACCGGACCATAATACGCCTTCATGGCCCTAACTGTGTCCCGATACGCCTTCGTGGGCTTCACTGTATTCCGCTTATGTGGCGATGATTGTGTTTATTCCTTGATGGAGGCATTCACTATTTGTGTTGATACATGTGTATTATGACTATTATGCATGATTGTACTATGTGTTAGATACATTTGTTGTGTAGGATTATGTGTTATTAATGCATGATGAGAAAATATGTGATTGAGATATTATTATGCAAGATTATATATTATGAATGCATGTGACATCAAGATAAGCTAATATAGTAGTGCAATCACATGTCTAGGAAAAGACAGCTTAACATATAAGCTACCTATGCAGTATGTACTTGCCTGGTGAAAATGGTGATACAGGTGGATGAAAAAGAAGATGAAGAGGACGACCCTTGCAACCTGGATCAATTAGCCCACGTTCAAAGAAACAGTAAGCTCTAAACGCCAAGCTTCTGCCCAACTTCCATATGAACTTCACTCGTGAAAGGACAATCTTGACAAAACAATATGAAGAGAAAAATGACCATACCAGCCAACCCAGGAACAAAGCTATACCGTTGTAGACATAAAGCTTTGAATTCTTTTGTCCAGTTACATCCAAATACCTGAATTGTATGATTTTCATTAGTTAAGCTTACAAGCCACACATATCAAATCATATACAACTCCAGGTCATTAGAAACTCACCACCTCAGATTTACAAAAGGAGTGGTTATCTCTGAGAATATAACCATTAGTATGTAGATTTGTCCTTGGCCACTTACAATGGAGAGAAAGATGGAATACATGGACAGTCCATGATGTTTGAGCTAAAAAGAGAAGTAATCAACTCAATTTAGGCATTTACTTGCATCACACAAAGGAGTAAATGAGCTTACAATTCAGATTAACTAAATCAAAGACCCGCTCATTTGGCCATTGGCAATAAAGAAGGGCTCAGTGGGGGGAATGATCAATCTCTATTTGGACCATCTTCTTTTCTTTTCTCCCTTAGGGACATGATCACATGAAGCAGAAGGCCCTTTAAGTAGATATTATTAACTACCTATTACTAGCAAGTAAGAGAGTTCTCCAAGTGCATGGGATTCAAGGCATTCTTCGGTTTCTAAGAGGCCCACTACCAGAGAGTTATTTAGGAAGTCAAGCAATCCGGTTCCATTCAAAGGTGCAGACTTAATTTATCTAATCATTGCAGTAATTTTAGGTCTATGTTGACACTCAAACTGATTAGACAGAAGTCATAATACAAAATGTGACACGACTATGTGGGACCCAATCGGCACTCTTTCCAGTTCCCCAAATCTCTGATGTTAAAATTCAGTTTAGGCTCCACAAATGGGTGGACAGCATGGAACTTCCACGCAGTCTGCTAGGAGAAGATTTCGTGCAAGCATGTCTCGCTAGTTACATACTCTACCACCTAGAGCTGGAAAATGCCACAAAAGCATAGCCAAGTCCGTAAGAAAATACCCAATTGATCCCTGTACAATATAAAAACAACCACCGTAAGAAAGACAGTGCTAGAGATAAGGTGAGGGACATACATAACTTTGTTATGAAGGATGATACTAAACTTAAATTTGGAGTTTACCTTTATGCTATTACTCTCTGAATCCCTTAAAACTCAACAAGATTATCCCACTTAATAGGTCAAAGATATAAAATGCATGATTAAATTTTAATCTTAGAGTAGTATGATAGGGTGATGGGTGTAAGACAATCTCAGCAAAGATATGATGAAGAAAAATTTGGCAGATAAGTTGTGAGAACCTCGGATATCCTACGCAATTCAAGAGATCTATCCATTGAACTTCTTCGCTACATGACGACTCTAGTCTAGAGACTAAAGTAAGAAAAGTGACAAGTCCTTGTAAAGATCTGAAGCTGCGCGTTATAAATCCGTCATTTCATGGTCTGCACTGTGCATGAAACTATTTTACCTTACTGTCACTCAATTTTGTGGTTTATATATACGACCTACAAGGACAGTCCGATAAGGAGAAGAAGATAGAGCAAACCCATTTGTTCCCCTTGAATGTCTCGAGTTAAATGGCATGTATTGGTCAGGAAAAAGAGTCTCATCTAATTCTTTCCCAACGGAGTAGAAGCTTAAATGCGTGATTGGAGTTTCTGTAAGTGGTCACTGGTATAATACGGGCATAACTTATGTCATGTTTTCATTATTGACATGTGGATACATAAAAATCATCTGTAGTAACTGCACATGTAACAAAATTGTATCCTTATGTGGTTAGAAATTAAGAGTGAGAAAAATTTGGAGCCATGTATTTCATGTTGGATAAACTGAAACAATTACTGCTGACACGAACCACACCGAGATACAAGTTTGGAGCAGTTCCAATACTGGTCTCATTCAATCTGTGGGTTGAGTTCTGAGCAAGACTAGATAAAACAAATGCTAGCTATTTGCATTCTCTATTTATAAAGAGGCTTTTAAAGACTTACTGATAAGATACAGTTGGATAAAACAGAGTTTCTGTTGATCATCAAATCATCGGGCTTATCATTTTTAAAAAGTACTGATAACCATAGAAGATAGAAGGAAATGGTAGCAACGATAAGCGCATGGACTGTTGAGAAAGCCCTGCATATCGCAGAAGAAGAATTAATTAATCTCGATGTACCAAGAAGAGCAAAAGTTCTCATTTTCTGCCATGTAGGTTGTAACTACCTGTTATTCCATTCAACCTTCTCTGCCTTCTTAAGCTTAATATAACATTTGAAATGTGAGCTGATCAATGCAGTTACATCATATACCTGAAATGAGAGATCCAAATGAATGCTAATGATAAAGTTGATAAATAGGGTGTTTGTGTGTGGTGGGTCTGTTCCGTATGTTTGTGTAAGCGCGTGCATGCAGTGGTCAGTAATTACACATGCACGTCTGTGATTGTGGAGCATTGTGGCACAAAAGTATTTGCATTTGGACTTACAACTTTGCACATTATTACACCAGCTAAGCCAGATAACAACCATGGAAGCTGTTTATCCTGACTCAACTTTCTGGGCATGACAAATCCAAGGGAATAGGGTAGAACGAGCATAGTGCTTGTAGATCTTTCACTGCATGAAAACTACTCAGAATCATTACAAAATGAAACAATAAACAAATTTTCTAATAGTAACTGTGAACGCACAAAACAGCAGAAAGTGAGCATTTTAGCAGGAAGACTACGTGTTCTATGTTTGAAACCACAATATGATTGAGAATATAAGAAAACAGTAAGCAAATGATGCTTATGCCAATAGTTTGAGGCAAAGCACGCAACGATCAGGAAGTATATGAATGAGATATTGTTATGCAGGTTTATGAGATTTGAATGAATGATCAGAACATGGTGCATCATGTTGATTTTGGATCTAATGTGCTATGTTGTGATGCCGTAATGAACCCTGTTTTTTGCCGAATGTATTAAAACCATTACTGAGTTTTATACTCATCCCTCTTTTCTTGTTTTATTTTGGGGCTGCGTGGCGTGACACGTAGATGGACAGGATCCTCCGTATGAGGAACGGTCAGGGAGAGCATAGGATTAGGCGTGGAGAGCTTTGGACTTTATCTTGTTATGTTTTTCAGTTTTACTCTGTTTGAGTATGGCACATTATCTATGTTGGCACTTGTTTCGACTTGTGTTTATCTTACGTGTTTAGACCTATTCTAAATCTTGTTGTCGAGCCCTGTGTGTTGGCTCAGGATTATTAGTATGTGGGTTTGAGACTTGTGGATTTAATTTAGAGACAAACTCCACTTTTATTTTACTTATTTATTTTTGCTCAAAGTAGTTGCGCCACTCTATTAGATAAATCGCCCGTTGTTGGGGTATAAGTCTTCCGCTATCTCTTTTATACTGTTACCCCCGTGCGTTGGTTCTGCTCTTGGACAGGATTTGGATCATGTCGGGCAGTTCCGGGGCGTGACATAATAAAAAATTCTTCTATTGCATTTTAAAATGGAAACAATAGGAAACAGGTAACTTGTGTATACGAAAACATGACTTAAGGAGTAGTCGTGTATGGAAGCACATGACTAGTCGTGAAGTCGTGTCTTCGATGACATGTTCTGAATCTTTTCTGTGAAATATATAGGAAAAAATAAAACATCCCATGTATACTTACATTTGTGTTTATTTCTGTAGTTTGCATGAGGGATATGTAGTCTTCATCGCATAGCGTGGGGATTGGATAAGGCTTTTTCGGATTGGTAATCCACCAATCGATTGCCACTCTATCCCTTTCTAACAACACTCCCATCTCGAAGCACAACTCTAAATTAGCATATTGTTCTGGGAGTTCAATTGGAGCCCGTCGAGGCGTTTGGAGGCAATCAACGTCAACTGCTAGGATGAGGTTGAGCCTGTAGCCTCCTTCTTGAAGTCTGATTCCTTCTTCTCATCCTCGTCATCCTTCTTCTCCTCATCCTCCTGCTCCTCCTCCGCCTCTTTGCCTGTCCTGATATCCGCCTCCTTCAAGGAAGATATCACCTCATTAATGATATCGGTTGTTTGGCGATCCGAGACGGTCTCCTCGGAGTTTGATTTCTTATCTGCTGCCAAATTCCTCTACGCTTGCTCCAATGCCATTCTCCTTATGTGCTCATCCTTCCGTAGCTTATGCAATTCCTTCTCAGGATAGTCCTCCTACTCCTCCTTACCACAGAACATGGGAGAATAGATTCCGACTGTACTTCTGACGCTTTTCCACTTCTGCACGCTCCATATCTTCATCAAAGTGTGGTTGGAGCTTCTTTAGGAACATCTTCGCGGAGCCTCTCTTTGTGGCTCGTTCTACCTTCTCTTTATCGTGCGATCGCTTCCTTGGAGGTACATTGAAATATTAAATAGTCATGTCAGTGGAAGCACGAAATGAAACAATCGTGTATAACGTGACATGATAATTAACAAGTCGTGCAAAAAAAGAAAAAATTTTGTATTCATGTGTCTTACTTACCCTTACACCATTTGAAGGAGTCATCGATTGTCTTGTGCGCCAGCTCCTTTCTCCGAAGTGCGCCGGAGTCTTCTTCTCCTCCTCCTTGTCATCGGTTTTCTTCTTGGGCTCCTCCTTCTATTGCATTGATAACTTCTTCATCCTCTCCTTCTTCAACTCCTCAATCTTCTCCTCCTTCAGCTCTTCAATGTTCTCGCCCTCCAACAGCAGTGACGCTATGGCGGTAGATGCCACTCTCGCGAGGTCCCACATTGATTCCCATCTTGTCATATGAAGACAAAGCGATCTGAATTAATGACTTTATGTCTTGGAGAGAACCATCCAATTGCCCCGTTGTGTTGGACTGAGCGGGTGTCCTCGAGGAAGAGGGGGAACCATGAATGGGGGTCCTCTTGATTTCCTGCATCTCTGTCTTTTGTTGTCGCGGAGGAGGGGCCACAGTGGGAGATGAAATGAGCACTGCCTCTTCTGGCAGTGGGCTAATGACGTCGATGACTTCTACCCATATGTCGAGATGATCAAACACCCTCTTCCAGTAATCTGTCATACGGTGCTTCTTATGTGCGCCCCGCTTCACCTCGGTAATTAGGGCGCCTGATCCTGGCCACCTTCTAACCCTCGGACTGGTAGGGCCCATGACAGCGTGGAAGATTATGGTGTGCTCAAAAAACCATATCTGCATAGTGAGTAGAACAAAACATTAGTAAAATGAGTGTATAACAACACAACACAATATAGGCAACTCGTGTATACGAAGACATGACCCAATATGGAGTCGTGTTATACATGACTCCATATTGGGTCGTGTCTTCGACTACACGACTACCAACTGAGCGTCGTGTCATACATACCCCACTAAAAAGCTCTAAGAATGGCTTATCTGAGTGACATATGAGGCACCATTTAGGTAACCACCACTCCCTGACTCTCCTACACATCTTGCCCCTACTTGTTTACTGATGTGGGTTATACCAGAAACCAGCATTTTATGGATTGCTTGAGGCCAATTGTACGAGCTCAATCTTGAGAGGTCTTCTATGAATTGGAAAAAATAAGGTAGCAGCGCTCTAGAGCTGTGTGAAAATAGAACCGCGCAGAAGACCAGGCAAATGATCATTTTTGCCATGTCATCGTTTGCCATCTTCATTGCTTCAACGTTAAGCTTCTCAATCATTTCCTCTATGTAATAAATATCAGGTTTCCTCACGGAGAAGTACTTCATAAAGAATTCCCCTTGGGGTGGTTGCCCTTAGTGGGAACAATGTCAACTTTTTTGCCCTTTGCAGGCAATCTAATGATAAGAGCAACTTCTTGCTCTGTGAAATTTAGCGACTTCCCCTTTATGTTGAAGACCTTGGCCGATTCATCCCAATACCTCACCAAATGGTCAAGGAGGTTCCTATAAACTATGACCTTCTAAGCTTCGAAAATCACGGCAAAACATGCTTCTTTAATTAGTTCAGCACATCTTTCGTGACGTTGTAGGAGGGCCGCAAACTTTTTCAGCACTCTGGGTTGACAAAATGTCCTAATAATCGGTCGCTCTTTGTAAGTTCTCTTTACACATGTCTCTATAGGAGCCTTCCTCTTCCTGCCTCTCTGTTTTTGCTCTCGCTGTGCAAAAAGAAATTCCTGATCCTCCTCCCCTTCCCTTGGTATTTGCTCCATTGAGTCATCTCTTTCTGTATCCATCTGCAAGGAGATAGGTACAAAAAAATTTTAAAAAACGTATTAGAAAGACACGAAAATAGAAAAGTCGTGTCTATGCATACACAACTTAGTATCATATCATGTACACAAAAACACGAAGACAATAAAGTCGTGATTTTGCATACATGACTTAATCCAAATTAACAAATCAAAAAGTTGGAGCTTCTCAAAGAAAAATCAGTATGGATTGTACCTTGTCGATAATTTTATGCTATTCTCCGGGTGTATTTCACTAACGATGAGGCGGTGTTGCCTAGAAAAATCTTCATGATGATTTCCCTCTGCTCGCCGGCGACACAAGGACGATTTCCTCTGGCCAGCCACCAAAAAACTAGCCCGCTAAAAAGCCTAGCCTGAAAACGCTCCAAACGCGTGTAATCTCTTGTATTCGGTCATTCCGCCAGTTGCATGGAGCCTCGGGAGGGCGTCAATAAGGGCGCCGGTCGAAATCACCGTAGGGAGCTGCTCGAAATCGCCGCCTTTGCTTTCTAAAACCGAGTCGAGGTGATCGTGTCGTTTTCAACACGACCCTTCGGATGCCCAAGACACAACCCACCTCAAAGAATGGCATTTTTGGTACTCTAGGTGTCAATTCCAGGCTATATAGGATTTCACTGGAAAAACCAAGAAATATGGAAAAAGGAAGAGTGGCGCCAGTTAATATTGGAAAAGCCCGCTTCAATACAACTTCCATTTATCCATTCTTTGAAAATTAGAGAAAGGCCTTCTTATGTCACATGGATATCATTGTAATACCTCACGGGTCATCTGCAACCGTTGTGGAATACGGATTCAAACTCCCATTTTGGAACTTTGTCTCCCTCCACGGATTGAAATGCCCCTGCCTGGTGTTCTCTTGTCCGAGTTCTTCCTGATGGCTAGGTCTGACCGGTGTATGAGCAGTAGCGAGCATGAACCCTCGAAGTTTTTGAGGGCCATGATGGGCAATTCAACGTGCCAAATGGCTTAATCTGGGAATTTGGATGGGTCTTCCAGAAATGGAAATGGTCTCGTGGTCCCGAATAGATAACTATTGGGACTAGTCATTTCTTTTTCGGACATAGGATTACTGTACATGGAATTTGATGATGGTATGCTACATTAATCATGAAGTAATTTTATAAAAGAAAAATAATCCTCAAGCAAGGCAACTGTATGATAAACTGATATCCGGGGTATACCCAAAAAAAAAACCTTCGTGATAATCAGGCTGTATTAGATCTATGTATGCTTGAATCTATTTCAATAAGGCTGTAGGAGAGATGATATGGGTCCTCCTCGGCTCCTCTACATCTGTCGTTGCTGTTTGCACTCGTGTGTACTATGTGAAAGCTAAAAGGCCCATATGCAATCTACATAAGTAGAGCAGGCAGCAAAAGCTGGGCTGAGGATAGAAAGCAAAGATATTTTCGTTTTAAGTTTTATATTTCACCTGATTATATCTCCTTTATTTTTAATCCTTATTTTTAATGTTCTTTTTTATCATCATGATATCCTAATGATTTTGATATCGTATCAAAAAAATACCACAAAATCTACGTAAATAGCATACAGTGATTCAACATCTTTATCATATCATCATTGTAAGAAATAACACTAAAAATAAGGAAGAGTGAAAAAAATTGTCAAAAACAGATCAAAAATAAGATGAGGGCCGCTAGCCTCCGGGCGACCGGAGAGAAGCTCTCTCCAATCGCTTTGATTTTCATCTGTCGGATGAGATCCGACAGATGAAAATCACCCCCCCAAAAAAACCATACCCCCCCACTCCACCCCCGAACCTCCCTCACTCCCTCCCCACTCCCCGCCGCCCCATCCTCACTCTGTCGTCGCTCGCCGCTCGGCCGCCCTTCTCATCGAAGCAAGGTATCATCTTTTTCCTTTATTGCTTTTAATTTTAGAAAAAATTACTTCTTTTTTAATTTCAGAAACACTTGCTTCACACTTCAGATTAATATGGAGACTCTTATGAGTCATCCACTACTATCCATACATGCATTTTCCTCCCTTATAAGTTGTCTAAAATTCGTGTCTAATTACAGAGCCTGCAGCAAGTGCTGATCTAGCTGTGGTTTTAATGCAAGAAGGCCTTGCAAATATATTTTTGGTTGGAAAAAGGTATATTCTTATCTAATTTTGGATATTTTTTAAATTATTTAGAGAACAAACAGTTTATTATCTAATCATTTAGCAATGAGATAATATCCTGGGTGTTTATTTGCTAAACAAGCATTTGAGTTCTTTGCCCTGCTTTTTTTCTACTTAATGCATTTCTTATTTTTTGGCTCTGTGTTTAGTGTTACAACAACTTGTTCACAAATAAGATCTTCGATACCGCGCAAACATGGATCTGCTCTGGTCGTTACGAGCTATGTGACCAGAAACGCGTATAAAACGGGTTTTATGCGTTTCAGCCACTCAGCCGTAAAACTCCGCGTTTAAAACGGAAAACATGTTTTTTCCGCAATAAACGTGTTTTATCTCGATAAACGCGTTTAAACACGTAAAACACGATTTTTATTTAAAGTGCAACTCCTTTTTTAAATGCGCAACTTTGCAATATGTTATTCTTCAACATTTATACATACTATATTAATTTTTTATTTTTATCATTTTCCCATTTTTTTCACGTTATTTTCCCGTATATTCCGTTTTCTGCCGTTTTGTTCCGTACGCTTACCTCGCCATTTTATTGCCATACCCGTACTTTGTCACTTAGGTTACGAGAAGTTTTGGTTGTTCTTTTCTTTAATCCTTCTTTTTCTTGGAGGGGGGAGGGTCTTTGGCCTAGCTTAGTAGATCCTGTGGTTTTTTAACTATGATTTTTAAATTTTGGTGTTGAATGGCCTTCGTTGGGCCTCTTACAATGATATGCCCCACGGATTGACAAATAGTAACTGAAGCTTTCACTAAGGCCAACTAATTTCCTCTGACAATATGGATTTATTTTGATATGTTCTGACATATTTCACTCTAATAATCAGCCTTTGAATAAGTTCTTCGAGAAAGTCGTGCAAGTGAGTATAAATTTTATATACTAGGCATATCTTATAGATTGTACAGATTAGCCTTCCTAGAATATATGTCTACATGACACATTGCATACATATTTCCTTTTCTATTAACAAGGGGTGTCCGAGTCCATACATAAATCTTCCTGACAAGTGTGTCTCCTTCTAACAGGCTTTTATGAGGAACATTGACTGATGCTGTTCGTTGTGTCGTAATTGCAAGTGAGTATAAATTTTGAAAATGTATCTTTCAAAACATTTTCTTTTAGTGGTGGCTACGAAATTTCCTGATGTACTATTTTTTTATTATTTGCTGTGTCATCTTTATATTTGCTAACTATTGATCTGCATTATTTTAATAATATTCAGAAATGGATGCATCTAGTAGTAATAGCATGAGAGTGGGGGAACTATGCCCTCATACTGATGAAAATCCTGGAAGGCCTTTTTTGAAATGTCAGAATCGCTATGTAAGTTATTACAAACCTCAGTTCGTCCTAGTGTTATATGTATATGTATATTTATACTTTATTTGGTATTGGCAGGGGGAGGCAGGGTGCGGGTACTTCAAGTGGTTGAACAAGCCGCCAAAACTTCCAACTGGTACGAGAGTTCATCCACAAGTTCCTTCCAACATACCTAGTCAACAAAGAAATCGAACGTCCGTGGTGGAAGAATAACATAGTGGAAGTGGTGGTGGACCACTATGTTATTTATATTTTTGATAATATGCTTGATGTTAGTTATATTTACAGGGTGATGGGTGAGAAGAATGTAATACTTAGATTTTGTTACGTAGATTTTGTTCATCCTGTATGTGCATTCGTGAAGTGCTTGAACTAGACACAAGTTTGTAGAGACTTATTAAACAACCCCTTTGTATCAAGATGTTTGAAGAAGTTTGTAGAGACTTGTGGTCTAAATGATGGTAGCATGGCTTGCTGATCTAAATGATGGTAGTTTGTTTGAAGAATTTGTGAAGTGCTTGAAATGCTGATCTAAATGATGGTAGTTTGTTTGAAGAATTTGTGAAGTGCTTGAAATGCATTTTATGGGTTCCTCATGGGAGTCTTTCATTTTTTTTTATAGCATAAGTTCCTCCTGGAAGTTGCGAGAGCTCGGTTATTTGTGCCTTTCCTTTTTCCTTTTTGCTACTTGTACCCATTGATCATCAGAACCTTCAGCCATGTTCTTTTCCTCTTCTAGGTGCATGGACGAAAGGTCATCTTTCATCCGTCACTATTTAACTCAAAATATAGATCCGAAAAAAAAAACAGAAATTCAAAAAAGGCAGCAAAAAAGGTGGGGCTGCAATGAATAAAGGGGAGGCAGACCACGCATTCCCAAATGCATGTATCAGCGATAGCAGTAATGGCTTGGTTAGTATAAAAAAAGGAATAATGGCTTGGTTTGGTAAGTTACTAATTTGCAAACTTTGCATTTGTTTTTTATGAAAGAGTGCAACAACTCTTTTTCTTGGGGTGGATGCAACCATCGTGGGAACGAAGACCTTATTGAATGCTCCCATGGCTGTCAATTTAATGCTTTCAATGCTACTTCAATTTTTATCATCTATCTGACTAACCATTCCAGAAGCGAAGTAAGCTGTATTTTCACAAGTTTCTCTTTACTTTGGCGTCAGGTTTTTGTCAGTCACAAGAAGAATTTTCATAAAACCCAGTTGATGGTGCCCAGTTGTATCTAATTTGAAATACTTCATGATTCCCCAAGATAGCAAGAAGTTAAATTGAAATAGAGATGATGCACTTTCAAAGAAAAAAATTAATTTGCTCCCCAACTCTTCTTAAATTTATAACTGAATCCCCATCCAATTCAATTAAACATAACATGCCAATTTCCCAATGCCAAACAGAGTATTCGTCAAATCAACTTTTGAGAAAAAAGCTGCATCTTGAAAGCTAGCAGGAGCACACTTCAACAATTGGGACCGCCAATAAATACTTTTGGCGAAAATATGAGATGGTTCAAAAGGTTTCTGAATCACACCCACTTTCACATTGTTTCTTCCATTTTTGCTCTTTCCTCTTTCGTAGCCTTAAGCAGGTGAACCTTCTGTTGCAGTTCGACTAGCACATAAGACAAGAAGGATGTGTTCAAACTTGAAAATTTAATAATAAGATCTACTAACTTTAATATTTGAAGCCAACTACTTGGGGTGCTACCTACAACGTGGATAAAGTTAAGTGTGTGAAGCATTACATCTATGTAAGAGAACTCACAAGACCCCTTAAGCCTTCCTCCATTGCTATCTTCTCAAGAACAGGAAAAACACCATTGTTATAATAGGTGCTGATTCATCTTCCCACAATATGGATGAGTACTTATTATCCAAAGGTTTACGCAAGCCATAATCTGAAAGTTTCACATGACCATCTTTATCCAGCAAGAAGTTGTCTGGCTTTATGTCCCTGTGGAAAAAAAGTGCTCAGTATTTCAGCAATTTCAAATCCAGTATATAAGGTTTACTCACATGCACAATCAATTCCGGCCCTTATATTGGAACAATGATAAAGATGCAAGATTAGTATTTAAATATTTAAAGGAACTCACAAAAAAACAAAACTTCACTTTGGACCTCAGTACCGGGTTGAGCTAGAATTGCGACAGGTTCTCCCCCTGTAATTGTAAATAGGAATTAAAATGCGAGCATTATATCATACAACAAGCTTCTACAAACAAATCATATTGTTAACCATTTAAATCACCTGAAAGAACATTTCGTCAACACTTTGCTCCACATGATCCTCCCGAGATTGCTCACCATGATTTGCACAAGAATTATCTCTCTGCATTGCAAGTTCACAGAACAGTTCAAGTAATAATGTACAAATGTCCAATAGAGAGATTAAAGTGTGTACCTTATTTTGTGGACTAGTACTCGTGTAATGGCCTATTTGTTGACAACTTCTGCACTTCCTCTTCTTTGATTGAGATGGGATGTTTTATTCTATTCCAGCTTTTATCCTCCCGATTTTTTTTTGCAGCCCTTGGTTTTAATCTTAGATGAATCTCTTACTGTGATTGTTGGCATGTATAGTTCTCGGTTGGCACTTGCTTCTGATTGACTTGGAATAGTGTCTTCCATTTGAATGGCAGATGATGCTCCCACATTTCCTAGTTTATGGAAGAGCATCTTAAGTGTAGGCATGGTTTCATTCCACAAATCTAAAGAAGTCAATCCCAAATCTCTAATCTTATATAAGATATCATGCATGCAATATACCACATATGGCGTGACTGTGGATCTCCTAGATGATGAGTCCTTGCCGTTCATGGTTGTAGAAGTTGAATACTTAGTAGCAATTCTCCAACGGAACAATATATATTTATTGGGAAGTTCTTGTACATTATTTTGGAAAAAAAACCCGAAGTATGTGCCTGCACAAAATACCTTTCGACTCAAACATTTTACAGCTACATTTTCCACAAATTTCTGGCTGACTTTGGAATGTCACAATGTGAGCTCTTCCTTCTACATCCTTGTTCACCTTATAGATAAAAGTTTCTCCTTCGCATTGAAGTGTAGTACACATGTAAGTTAATCCTTGCTTGAATTGTTCTTGAAATAAGCTAAATAAATTCCTTGTGTACAATTTGCTTGCTTGTTTCTCCCATCCGTGGCCCAAAAATAGTGTTGGGTTGGTATGCATTGACTTATGGTCTTCAGAAGCCTCCTCTTCTCGTCGAGATGCAACAGCATTATCATATTGATGGACAAACTCACTTAATAGAGTTTGTGCACTCACAAATCCATTAAAAAATGAATTAATGCTTTCACTTCTTTGACTTGAAGTCATCCCAGCAAAGAAATAATCCTTAAGGTAGGCTTGAATGCAATGATGACGATAATTGTACATGGTTTGCAATCAATTGTTATTTGGAATTTTATATTTTTCTTTCAAGCTTGCCCATTGAACTTCACATTCATTAGTGTTATCACCGTATACCAATTTGTCATAATCATCATTGAACTCCATGTATTTGAATTTCAATTGATTTAGATGTATAAGTGCATTCCTTCCAATGTGCCATGAACAAAATCGATGCACACAACTAGGGAAAACTGTTGCAATTACCTTTCTCATTGCCACATCTTGGTCTGTGATGATCCTCTGTGGCATCTTATCCCACATATATTTTAAGAATGTTTCAAACACCTACGTGAATGTCTCCTCTGTTTCATCTGCAAGTAAGGCACACCCAAACAAAGTAGATTGTCGATGATGATTAACCCCAACTATTGGTGCAAATAGCATATTGAAAGAGTTTGTCCTATATGTCACATCAAATACAATAACGTCCCCAAACTGCATATAGGCCTACCTTGATCTATAATCCGCCCAAAAAATACTTCTCAATTGATTATTCTCATCAACCTCCATTGCAGAAAAGAAACCATCTTCAACAGCTTGCTTACATTGGAAATATTCCACAACCCTCATGCACTGTTGGCCAACATTATTCTTACGTGCTTTCCTTAAATGATTTCTACAATCTTGAGAGGAGATGCACATGTTATCCACACTACCACCTGTAACATTCAATACCCTTGCAATACTCGAAGGGCCAATATCGCATTCATGAAATGCACTAATCAACCCTTTTGAAGTTGACGTAAGTTTCTTATTCGATCGGATCATTCCTACTTTGGATGGAGTTGCAAGTGCATGTGAATGTATGTCATGAAAATGCACCACTACCCATTTTCCCTTTCTATTTGTTTTAATAACCATACGGGCCTTACATTGCTGTCGACTATCAGCACGACGTTTGGCCTCTTTTTCTGCTTGCCGACAATCATTTGTTCTCTTAGATCCTTCTTTTTCACACACAAATGCCTTTTTGAAAATTGATCCAGTTTTTTTAGATTTAACTGAAGAGTCTTTTGTAATGCCAAAACCTCTTACTTTTGCAAATGCATTATAAAATCCATATGCCTCCTCCATAGAAGAAAACTCCATCCCCTCACATGGTACCATCCTCATATTAGTGTGGTCCTCACCCATACTAATGTCATTACTCTCATGAAATGTATTTTCTTCATTGCCATCTAAACCCATTCTAGATTCTTCACATCTATTTACAGCTTCCATTTCACACCCGAGCAAACAAACCTTCACCATAAGGACAATTTTTAATGCACAACTTTTCAGTACTAGATTGAATCATCAAGCAAAAATATCAAATCCAGAACAAGACAAGGACTTCTTATCATAAGACCAAAGAAGGAGATAAAAAATGTAATGAAAAATCTACGGTAAAAAAGCTCTATATATGTAAATTAATTTAAACTGCGACTGCCCCTCCTAAACTAAGCCGCATCATTTCGCCGGAGCCTACAAAAGTTTTTTCCTTCCAATAAACCAGACAAACATGACCTGAGTATTATCCACTACAAACATTTTTTCCTTCTCATAAATTTGCATAATAGGTAGAACCTAACTGTATAAATTTGCACTCCTCATTTTTTAGTGGATAAACACAAATGAAGATGCAGGAAACCAATGAAGGCGTATATTCTTATCATAAGATCCCAACAATGGCTATCTCACTACATTACAGCATATCATAAGCACCATAAACAGACTATCCATAACAGCATATCATAAGCACAAAAAGAAGTAATTTTTTCTGAAATTCAAAGCAATCAAAGAAAAAGATGATACCTTGCTTCGATGAGAAGAGGTGGCCCTTGGTTAGCGGCGAGCGGCGACGGGGTTCGGGGGGCGGCAACGAGCGGCGAGCGGGACCGGGAGTGAGGTTCGGTGGGCGGCGACAAGCGGGGAGGGAGAGAGGGAGGGAGTGGGGGGGTGATTTTCATTCGTCGGATGATCCGACGAATGAAAATCACCCCCAAAAAAAACCCTACCCCCCCCCCCCCCACTCCCTCCCGATCCCTCTCATCCGACGGATGAAAATCAAAGCGACCAGAGAGAGCTTCTCTCCGGTCGCCTGGACATTATCTTTCTCCAAATAAGATAGGTATGCATCGCTGAAGTTTGTTCCACTAAAAGCTATCGATTACATGATAGCACAGTAAATGCTATCTAAATAGTTTTTACATTTCAACGAATCATATCTCCTTCATTTCTAATCTGTTTTCGTTTTTTTTTTGTTCTTCCTTATTTTTAATACTATTTCTTATCATCATGATATTCTAATGATCTTGATATCGTATCGAAAAAATACCACAAAATCCACGATAAATATCATGCAGTTGCTCAACATGTTTATGATATCATTATATATTATAAGAAAGAGCATTAAAAATAAGGAAGAATAAAAGAATAGATTAAAATGAGAGAGATATGCATAGTTGAAGTTTGTCCCACTAAAAGCTATCTATCGTGTAATCACAGTAAATATGGATAAACTTCAACTAATCATATTTCCTTCATTTTTAGTCTGTTTTTGTCATTTTTTTATTCTTTCTTATTTTGGTGCTCTTTTTTAGAATGATGATATCATAAAGATGTTGAGTCACCGCATGCTATTTATCGTGGATTTTGTGGTATTTTTTCGATACGATATCAAGATCAATAGGATATCATGATGATAAAAAAGAGCATTAAAAATAAGAAAAAATAAAAAAAGGGCAAAATGGACTAGAAACGAAGGATATATGATTCGTTGAAGTGTAAAAATAATTTACACATAATAGCATTGTCTATCGTGTATTCGATTACACGATAGCTTTTAGTGGGACAAACTTCAACAATACATATCTCTATCATTTTTTATCAGTTTTTACCAATTTTTTTATTTTTTTTATTTTTAGTGCTCTTTATTATAATGATGATATCATAAAGATGTTGAGCCACCACATGCTATTTATCATAGATTTTGTGATATTTTTTTGATACAATATCAAGATCATTAGGATATCATGATGATAAAAAGGAACATTAAAAATAAAGAAAAAAGAGGGCGAAAACGGACTAGAATGAAGTAGATATGATTAGTTGAAATGTAAAAACTATTTACTGTGATTACACGAAAGATACCTTTTAGTAGGACAAACTTCAACGATGCATATGTCTCTCATTTCTGATCTGTTTTTTCATATATATTTTTTCATTCTTCTTTATTCTTAGTGCTCTTTTTATAATGATGATATCATAAAGATGTTGAACCACCGCATGTTATTTATCGTGGATTTTGTGATATTTTTTTCGATACGATATCAAGATCATTAGGATATCATGATTATTAGAAGAATATTAAAAATAAGGAAGAAAAAAATATGGGCAAAAATAGACTAAAAATTAAGGTAATACGGAAACAGTTACAGAAGGTTTTAGGTTTAGGGTTGAGGAGGGCAAAATGGGCAAATCAGGTACCAAAACTATGTTATATGAAATGAGCCAGGAAAAACTAGGTAATATGGTAATTCGGGCTCATTAGCTAGGTAATATGGAAAAACCTCCAAACGAACAGAAAACATGCCACCAACCTGAGGCTAGGAGTATTATTATTGTGTAGTCACCTGTCAGTGAAATTGGATGTAGGCTTTGAATTATGTTTGAACGCTCTCTAGACTATGACACTATAATATTCGCTACTTACAGGCCGTTTGGGGCGTGATTATTGCAAAAATATCCAGACTGGATATTGGATATATACTGTAGCATCCATGTGGATTTTTACATCGAGCTGAAACACCTCCTGAGGTGTTTCAGCTGGATATATAAAATATCCAGATGCTAGAGTATCTGGATGTTTTGCTTTTAATCACGCCCCAAACGGCCCCTTAGTCTCACCACTATATATTACCAGCAATAATGATCGATTCGGAATGAATTAATGTAATGAGATGAGGATTACTTTGACTCCCGCCAGCTTACGAAATAGCTACAGACCAACGATTCTTTATCTTGTTTATGATAGAATGTAAAGTAGGGATTCTAATAAAGATGAGATCAGCATTTGATTTTACCCAAAAAGAGACAAAATAAATGAATGTGTGTGTGTGAGAGAGAGAGAGAGAGAGAGAGAGAGAGAGAGAGAGAGAGAGGATAAACCTTGGAATTTCTGTATGCAAGTGGACAAGACTTACCTAACCTTTGAAATGTAATTTGATTGTGCAAAGTCAATAAGACATCCCTTTGAAATGCCTTAAGTTATATATACATTTTGGTAGACAATGGGGCCAAGCAGAACCAGATAACATCTTCTGATGTTCGCTCTCATATATCCTTTCTATGGGGTCCATGTGCCAGGTATTAGTGTGTTAATAGATAAAGTTACACATGTATTAGTGTTTTAATAGATAATATATAAAGTTGTTTATAGATAATAGACAAAGTTATCTTTAGAGCTTATAAGGGAGAATTGATTGATATCGGTCTTGCATGCTGGTCCGCTGAACTTAGATTTAACCTGTGTCTGTTCCATGCAGTGCTTAATGGTGCTTGGACGTCTTAAGCTTTTAAGAAAAATGGTTAATTAGCACTTAAAAAACAATAAACCTTTGATAAAGGCCGTAAGTGCAGAAAATTGTCAAAATGTTTTTTTTTTCATATCTTAAACTCCCTCCTTACAACATTAATAATCGTATTTCACAGTCGCCATCTCCCGGATGTGGTATGAGGTCCCAGGTTCGAGTGGGCTTGTTGCACTTAGTTGGGGTGGGAGGTAAAAACATTGATCAAATTAATGGTTTATTCCTTTATAGTTCTAGTTAATCATTTTTTAAAAATTCCTATAAAAAAGTTACACATTGGAAAAATTGTTATATCAAAGGAAATCAAATTATTAGCCATTTCGTACACCATCCACTAATTACAATGAGAAGGTGTTTATCACAGGTTTGGTTTAGGAAAAAAACAAGAAAAAAGGTTTTGTGTTGAATGTTCACTCGAGCACTCTTCTAGAGAGACCAAGTCAATGGTAAAAAACCGTCGTCTCCATCTCACCAACCAATGCTCAATTTTTATTAGTAAATTTAATTATAGTCAATTTTCAGGCCCTTTTATTCTACCATTGGCTTTATTATTTCCAACTGAATCTTCCATTCTTTGAATAACTTGTTTGATCGGTTACTTCATCAGCTTCACTTTAAAAGAGTGACAATGCCACTTTCACTTCTTCATCCCATCAACCTCCACTAGCACATATAGCACTAGCAATGGCTCAAAGGTGGCACCCTGGCACTGATATCCAGCTACCTTCACTAGTTCATCTCTTTCTTTTATGTAGATATGTTGTGTGTTGGGTTTCCTGTGTCTTAAATGTTGCTTTGCCTCAATATAAGGGTACTCCTTGTTACTGTTGATCGTGGACAGTTGATCACCATTTATTCTTGTTTGTTTTTTAGCAAATTTGAAGCTGCTTTGCCTCTTGCTCTGGACTCTACATGGCCTGCTGTTCTGGACTCTACTTCCCATCCCCCTCCCATCTTTGATGGAACCACAAGGTATTCTTTAACTCTACACGGCAATTAAGCTACTAAAATTCTACTGTGATAGGCCAAGTGCTGATTACACGACGTCATATTTGGGCATGCAGTTGAATACTAAATGTTCTAGTTTTTGTCCTAGTTGTTTATTTTGATTTTGGAATGTGATAGTATTACTAGAAAGTTGAAATTGGCATACACGCCTGTTTATTTACTTAAAAAGGATATTTTATTCAGCATGTCTATCTCCATGCTTCAGTGATTGTTTTCTAATTCTTAGTATCTTCACTGAAGGTTATACCTCTTCTACGACTGCCCATTTGCCCAGCGGGCGTGGATTGCTAGAAATTACAAGGTGTTTTTTTGTTCATTTACTTTCTTAATATTACTCCATCTGATCACTTTTATATAGATACAGTTTTTTCTTTCAAATGAACTAAAGAATTAGTTCATTTGAAAGAAAAAACTGTATCTACTTAAAGTGACCGGAGAGTGTATTTCTTTATCAAGTTCGAACTCCACTATGTTGATCACCCACAGGGATTATGTTCAAACTTATTGTTCCAACTTCTATAACCTGTGTGTGTGATGTGTGGGATTAGTTCATTTGAAAGAAAAAACTGTATCTACTTAAAGTGACCGGAGAGTGTATTTCTTTATCAAGTTCGAACTCCACTATGTTGATCACCCACAGGGATTATGTTCAAACTTATTGTTCCAACTTCTATAACCTGTGTGTGTGATGTGTGGGCATTGCGTACCCCTGAAGTGGCCACAGGGCTTTAAGAGGCCAGCTGCCATTCGCCTTCTAGTTGGGTCTGAAGAATATGGACATCCATTGTTAACAAAAAAAAAGTGCCAGCTGCACAAAAACATGTCCATCATGTAACATGTATCTCAATTCATATTTATTAGGAAAAAAATAGTATAGATGAACTTAATTATTAAATTGATTTTTGTTTTATTTGGCAAATAGGGATTGCAAGATATAATAAAGTTGGTTCCTCTAGATGAGCAGGATAGGCCTTCATGGTACAAAGAGAAGGTTTACCTTCTAAACAAGGTGAATTTTGATCGATTAGTATTTCCTGCTCATAACTCAGTTGGTTTTTGTTTGGGATGAATTTTTTAAAGGATACGTCACTATATTCTGTCATACATTATCAAATAGCCAAATTTTCATTAAAGATTATCACTCAAAATCAACCGTACTTCTAGCCGCCATTATGTTCTACAGGTTCCAGCGCTGGAGCACAATAATGAAGTCAGAGGAGAGAGTTTGGACTTAGTTAAATACATTGATAACCACTTTGATGGTCCATCTCTTCTTCCTCAAGTAAGATTAAATCCTACGTTAATATACATACATACATATATATATATATATATGTATAATTTTGATAATTAAGTACCTATATATTCATTCCCATCTTTAGGTGCTGTAGTCTTAAAAGATTGTTTTACATGAATATAAATGTAGGACTCAGCCAAGAGGCAGTTTGCAGAGGAATTGCTTTCTTACGACTATGCCTTTCTAAAAAGTGTGGTCGTTTCGATCACCGGAAATCTGGATACTGAAACTGAATTTGGTAATTGCCTCTTTTCAATTTTAGCTTAACATCTCACTATAAGTAAAAATGATGCTCCATATAGTTTTCTATATCAGGTCCATCTCTGGATTACCTTGAAAGCTCTCTTTCGAAATTTAATGATGGGCCTTTTTTCCTCGGTCAATTCAGTATGGTGAGATTCCATCTTAAAATGCTCTCTTTAGCAATAATTTGGTAACAACGTGACGCCTACAATTTGTTACTACGGAAAGAAGACTTGGAGTATAACTTGAGTGATGGCTAGGTTGATATTGTGTACGTTCCATTTATTGAAAGACTCCATGATTTCTTCTTGGACATGAAGGAATATGATTTCATGGCTGGAAGGCCTAATCTGGCAACATGGCTCAAGGTACATGCAGAATAATTAGTGCATAATGATGATTAATATTAGTCATGAGGCGTCGGGGCCTCATGTATATCTAATGTCTAATGATACAATAATGTCAAATGCACCTCCAGGAGATGAACAAGATTGAGGCTTATACCTCAACTTGCTGTGATCCGAAAATGGTGATTGAACAAATGAAGATTAGATTTTCAGTAAGTTCTTCTAGTCCTTACTCAGTAATTACCATAAATGAAGAACAATTTTTATTTGCTCTTGAGATTTGTAACATTAATATATTTGATCCTTTAAACTGATGCTGATCGATATTCAAAAAACCTATGAAAGAGATAGAAGACACCGAAATAGAATGGAGTAATATTTTTCTCTAGAACTACTGGCTAATTCTGGTTATATTTTTGTATTACAGATTCAATGAAGAGGTGATTTATCCTCTGTTCTGGTGCACAGAGAGAATTGGAGTACGTTTATGGGATAATGTATACCTATAGTCTAGAGTTAAATTGTCCAGTATATCCTAATAAAATCGAATAATTGAGTGTAATATGGTGGGATGCTTAATTATGTTAAATGCCAATATGACAGCCTTTAGTATGAGTTCTTTGCCCACAAGATTCCAATTAAGATGACTTATTATAAAGCATATCACTTTTGATCTCCCCAATTTCTTATGTAACTTCTATGTTTTCTAGTGATTCATCTTTACGAGAATCCAAAAAGAAAAGAAGGGAAATGATTAGCCCTTGCCTTGTTGTTACTTCCTTGTGCCATTAAACCTTCTAGGCTCTAGCTCTTGTCCCTCGCCCCTTCACAAAAGGGAACTGAATTCACAAGAGACTATTCATTTTAGTCTCTTGTCTTCTAGCTTCTAGCTCTCAAGTCAAGGAGGTCTATCGAATTGGATATGGATGGCAGAGTTGGAGGACCCACAAGATTAAATTGATCTGTAAAGGGGCTATGTGGTGTACATGTTGATCATGCAAAATTAAGGAAGAAAATGAATGAATGAATGAGTTAATATTTTTCATATAAATAACACTACAATCTCCCTCAATTTCAGGATACCTATTTACCATTAGCTTGTTCTCTCAACTAACGAGTAATGAAGAACTTGCTCCTCTATTCGTCATCATCTCAAGTAACTTGGGTCACGTAACCAGCCATTCGATTTCTTCTTGAACATGTGCAACGTTTCAAAATTAGGATATGTTGATCATGTTCACTGTTTCAAAATTGGAATCGGCGCTTGCGTTTTCAGTGCATCAGGCCAATCTAAATGTGTTTTTCAACAGAATAACAAAATATCAATAAAAATCAGACAATAGTTGGAATCATTATCTGACAACCGGCATATGTAATTCAATAGGTCAAATTTTAAAACCATAATCCTGAGCCACATTGATAGTGATCATAGGCCATACAATCAAAAGTAATCATTCTTTCATTGTACTAATATATGATGATGGTCAGTTTGCACCAGAGCGAATAGAACTGTAGTATTTAAATTTTTTACTGCTAAATGTCTTCATGGATATGGCATAAGTTGATGGAGCATTATCAAAGTGTCAATTACACTCCTACTAAAACCTTTTTTTCTTGACATACTCTTACTAAAACCTTTAAGCTTGTTTTTACTCTGATATACTCCATCTGCGGCTCTGCCCGTAATTGGTAGATACATTTGGTTTTCCAAATGAACTGAACTGATTTTACTTCATTTTGGAAAACCAAATGTATCTACTAATTCTTGACGAAGGGAGTATTAGTTAACCACTTTTCTAAGCCAGGTGGCATGCGTGAGAGGGGACAGGAGCTATCATATTTATATCAGACGTTTTCAATCTCCGCCTCTTTGCACTCACCGGCAGACTGAATCCCCACCGGAATTTGTCGCCACCTCCAGAAAATCACCAACGACGCACCTCTAGTTGTGCGTGATACATTTCTTACAAATACATTAACATACATGAATGCATTAACATGTTTCTTCCCAAACATTCCGATCTTTATTACAGATATGTGGCATAACGAGAAGCATTTTCGAATACATAATCCAACTCTTAAATCTCACCGTATTTTCTTCGATAACCAGTCAGCCTTGCTTACATTAAAGTCTTCTCATTTTGAACATCCGACCATCCCCGTTCCACGGTCTAACCATGCACTCCCTATTCTTCCAACTAAACTTTACTAGTCAATTCTTATCCCTTCCCCTCCTCTCTGGAAATTTTACTTTAAGACCAATGAAAACAACAGCTTATAATTTAAAATCAGTTGATGAAAATAATCCTCCGCCAATAAAAATCTTCTAAATGGCTTTGTTAATTGTACATTAAGCAATTAATTCTTTGTTCTTTCAATGGATCATTCATCATATCCATTGACTGGTCTTCTCTATTTATCTATAGAAATTGCTTTACTGTTATGTCCCTCCAATAAAGAAGTGAAATACAGGACAGAACTCAGAACTTTATGGGTGAATCGGTAACTCGAGTCAATTGCTTCCAGAAAGTCATCTTTGAACACAGGATGTGAAGGTGTCCAAGTTCAACATCCCTCCTGTCATCCCACTTCAATAGTTTGCAGTCCACTGTTCTTGATCAATGCTCAAGATATTATAATTATATACTCCACAAAAAGTCAATTAAACTGTTTAATGTGATTCAATATTACGTGACTTGGCATAGTTGTATGATTTATAGAAATCAGTACGGTACTCGTTTCCAATCCATTTGGAGGCTATGAGAAATTATTAGGTACGCGCGTACGGAAAACTCATGCTCACCACCAAAGGGCAATTGAGACGACCTCCTGTTAACTGATGGCCAACAAATTGGATTTCGTGTCAATCACCAATTGGTAAAGAGCATGAAATCCAGGTACGCGTCGCGTACCTAAACTTCTCGGAGGCTAGATTCTTTTCTGAAGTGGATGCTCTTCCATTGTGTTTCGTCATTTCTGACGTCTCATCAACGACTTTAAGGGTGCAATCCAATATATATTTGGGAAGGCCAAGACTCTTGGCCTCCTCAGTCACTAGTTGATCGATTTCCCAAATTCAACGGAGCCATTTTTCTTGAGTTACATCGTTACAGCATGTCTAAGGGGTAATGGATTTAATGATTCTCTTCTGATTTATCTGTCTTTTTTTTTGGAGTTTTGGCATCTGGGTTTCTTGAATTTACCTTTGTGATCTTGTCTTGATGGGCTATCAATTCCATGTTCAGAAAGTTTGAGCTTGTTCGGCCAGCTCCTCTTGATTCCACCTCTGAACCTCCTGCTTTGTTTGATGGAACGACAAGGTCTGTCAGTTTATATGTCCTTTTTAATTAATTGATTTTGATTAGATTGTTTTAGTTTTTTTCTTTTGCTTATCTTTTATTCATGATTTTTGAAGATTGTACATATTCTATGAATGCCCATTTGCCCAGCGTACATGGGTCGCTCGAAATTATAAGGTTTGCCTATTCCCTGTGCATTTGGTGTACTTAGACTCTTAACGTGCCATATTAGGGGCTTTGCATTTGCATTTGCCTAACCTACTTGCTCTTGGACCAGGGTTTGCAAGATACCATAAAGTTGGTTCCTCTTAATATGCAAGACAGGCCTGCTTGGTACAAGGAGAAGGTTTACTCTGAAAACAAGGTGACATCTCTTTACAGTTCATGGAAGTTTACTTGTGAATCTTCTCTTGGGGATATCAAATCGTGTTGAAGCCTTAACCTGTCTGCTTCAACTTCTTGTTGCGAGTTACATATTGATGCATCTGTGGAAAGAAATGTCTACGGAATCATTGTGCTATTCTGATTGACACCATTTAACTTTCTTCCCCCATCTGAAAGATATGTTCACTAGATTGAAGAAGCAAAATGCAAAAAAAACCCAAAGAGGAAAGAAATTGATTCATGTCCAGTATATGAAAGTGGAAGAGAGAGTAAAAAAGAATCATAATCTTTCTGTTATAATCAAGTTACTAGCTGAAAGTAGAGTGGAATAACCCTTTATTCTTTTGATTTTAATGTCCATGTTTCAGTTTTTATTTGGTTCTGCCCCTGGTTAAACTGGTGCTTTCAATCCCTCTTTGTTCCTTCCATGAGTTTCCAGTCAACTCATATATGATTTTGTGAACTATTGATGATATCCATCACATCTTAATTATTAATGCGTTGTACAGGTCCCAGCGTTGGAGCACAACAACGAAGTTAGGGGAGAGAGTTTGGATTTGCTCAAATACATTGACAGCCATTTCGAGGGTCCATCATTACTACCTGATGTAAGAGGAAGAGACAGATCTATGTTCCTTGCTCTATATTTTTAGCCAATATTAACAACAACAGAATATGAAAGAGCATGTGGAAGATATCACATCAATCGAAATATTCAAAATTTATGTTTTTGTTGAATGCAAATATACAGGACCCAGCCAAGAAAGAATTTGCAGAAGAATTGATTGCTTACAGTGACACTTTTCTTAAAGCTGTTTTTGGTGCATTTGCATCAAAAGGCGACGTGGAAACAGATGTTGGTAAGTCCAAAAATTGGAAATTCATTCTTTTCTTCTTCCAAATGTTGTCTTTGGAGAATGATACCTAATGACATTTATTAATTATTTGCAACAGGTTCAACTTTGAATTACCTAGAAAGCTCTCTTTCAAAATATGAAGATGGACCCTTTTTCCTCGGCCAATTTAGTATGGTAAGAAAGCCACTTCTGTGCTAGATTTTGCAGTTAACAATTTCTTTAAAAGTGAAAAAAAAAGGAACTACTATAGCTTGATGATTGATTGACTACTCGAGACTAAATTTTTGCAAGAATTTTATCAAACAAAATGCATTATTAATTTTATCAAGCACTATCACATGAAAAAATGCCATCTTCGTTGTAGGAATAACAAACAGAATGCTTGCAATATGTTTTTAGATCTCAGATGATTGTGATGTATAATAACCAGGTCGATATTGCCTATGTTCCATTCATTGAGAGAGCTCATGCCTTCATTTTGGATGTGAAGAAATATGACATTTTCAATGGAAGACCTAAGCTGGCAAATTGGTTTGAGGTATAGAGAAAATATAACTTTGAATTTTTTTAGGAATGATCTCTATGCACTCTTTGAATCACAGAAGAATGCATGTGAAACCATCGTAATTTCTTATGTGATATATACTTCAGGAAATGAATAAAATTGATGCCTATACTGAAACCCGAGGTGATCCAGAAAAGATGGTTGAAATGCTTAAGAAAAGATTCTTGGTGAGTCTATTTTTGCCTGCATATTTATAACCTTTCACGGAGTGAATATGTACGACTGCATCAACATAATTAGATTCTACCTTATTATGCTACTGAGGCTCTTCATATTTGCCACATATATCTATCTCATTCGACACTGATAAACTTTCTATAGAAATGCTTCTTTGGGTTAATCTATCTGCTTATTCTCCATTTGTTTTGGCAGGCCCACTGAAGAAAAAATCCAAGATGTCTATTTCTTCAGCTCGAATCTATTAGTATTTACATGCTGTTAGATGGATGTCTGGTGCTTCGACTGATTGGCAGTGATTAGCAGAGGCGTAGGAATAAACTAGAGAACATGTTGTATACTGTCCTCTATTTCCCAAGCTTGTATCATGTATTGCTACAAGTTGTCATGCTATGTCAATAAAATGTTCTCCATCCTTTTCATTCAAAGTGGTTATGCTTGCATGATCTGATACTCGGTACCTCAATCCGTCGCAGTCCAAAAAGGTGATTGAACAAATGAAGAATAGTAATGGAAGCATGATTGTAGATGGAAATCAGTCGCATGCGTTTTGTCGGAGTATCACTTTTAATGTGCTCAGAATAACTTAGCCACATGTTTCAAAATCCAACAAAATGCGAGTGAGCGATTTCTATTCACATTCATGTTTCCTTGATTAGCCAATTTACAATCAAGTTTAGCCAATTTTTATTTACAATCGTGTTTCCTTTGCTAATGACCTGAAAAGAAGAATGTATTAGAAGATTTGCAAGTGAGTCTTCTTTTCAGGTTGTTGGTAAACCTATTTTCCAATTGCTTTGAAATGCCTGGCGGGAAGTGGTGAGACTTCCAACCGTCAGTGTCGCCTTCGAATTGTGAGTATAATGAGAAGTCGGAAATGTCTGGCGTTGGTGGACAGCAAAGGATCTGTGTCTAAAATTGATTCTGTGATAGAGGGAGTTAAGTGATGGGTAATTGAGTAATAGTATAAGGATTATACAGTTTCTTCAAGAGGATGAAATAGGTTTACATGTCTCGAAACAACCTCTGGCTACATCCAGTCCTATATAGGAAGTCAAACCGTAAGGGAGTTTTGATGGTTGCAAAACCAAAGTCTCATTCCAAGATTGTCTTATGTAGACCAGGGTTTTCCGAAGACAGAATTAAGGATATCCATTTTGCAGTTTGACCTTTCTCGGGGGGATTAAGCTGTTGGATTTGATTGGGTGAATGCTCTCTAGCTCAAGACGCTTTATAAAAGAATGTTGATGATGCAGGACATGTTAATGGAATGCTTTTTTCAACGAACAGGAAGGACAGGATTAGTTGTTGAAGCCAGAAAAGAAGCAGGAGCAAGCTGCCCACCACATGGATTATCCTTTCTCTGCTAAGAACAAGAATTCGTACTTTCATGGTTTAGGCATAAATGCAAAACGATGATGCCAATTATTGATGGTAATTTTGATTATTGCCATTGAGAAGGGACCAGAAAAACCAAGCAATCAGACTAAGTTTAGAAATATCAGACAGAAAAGTGGAGTAATTCTTCTAAACTGAAAATAAGTCGAAGATGTTAGAATATATAATAAACGAATAAAGATTTCCGATCCCAAAAGCTTGAAACATGATTATCCCATATGGTATCAGAGTTCCAGATTATGGAAGGTCTTATACTCTTATACTTCAATTATGTTATATGTGCCTCGTTTGATGGATGGTTACACGTAAGAGGAGCTGTTAAAATATATAATAAATGAATAAAGATTTCTTTTTCCCAAAGGCTCTAGCTTTTAGGAAATATGGCTATCTTATATCAGAGTGTGTTCAATGACAAGTCAGCCATTCATCAAGGACATATATAAGAGGTTGATCTCTCTATGGATCCATCATCCATATATTAGATACAAGGACCATGTTGTTAGAAGCAGAAAGTGGAAATCGGTGAAGGATGGCCGTTTGGGGCGTAATTAAAAGCAAAACATCCACTACACTGTAGCATTCATATTTTTTCTATATCCAACTGATATTTGCTTATAGTCACGCCTCAAACGGCCCTTAAGTTTAAAAATATCAGACAGAAAAGTGGAGTAATCGGGCGTGATAAACCCAAAATATCCGGTGTGGATTTTGGATGTCCACTGTAGCATCCATGTTTTTTCCACGCTGGATATGGAAAAAACATAGATGCTACAGTGTAGCAAAACATCCACTGCTTTTAATCACACCCCAAACGGCTTAAGTCGAAGTGAATGATTATTCTCAACCCAAGTGAATGATTATTGCTTCCCATCTCGCCACAAAACAAAAAACTCACAAGATAAGTTTGCAAGAAAGCATTCACGGACTGCTGGACGAAACATGGAACACTCTAGATACCCTGACAATGTTGCATCGAGTGAAGAAATGGAGACCGTTTCCTCTGACCGGGTCAGTGAAGATGCGATTGTAATTTTTCTAATAAAAAGACTGTACATTTAAGGAAAGGTCACTCAATTAAGGGGCTGTTTGTTTACCCTTATTAAGTGGCTGAAAAGCCCAGCTTTTTTGAGCTTTTCAGCCCATTTATTTGAGTGTCCCATCTGAATTTTCTGAAAAATGTGATCTTAAAAGCCCGCATTTTAATATAAAAGAGAATTTTTTGAATTTTGGGGGGCGATGACCAGTGAGCCCGCCAGGCGGGTGGACCACAGCCGGGCGATGTCGTTGACGACGATGAGTTCGGAGTCGAGGTAGATGACCCGGGAGACGATGCAGGTGGGGATGGTGTCGACGAGGTAGGTCCGGGCGTATTTGACCGGGTTCTCGAGGGTGTCCCGGACGGAGGAGGAGATGAGAGACCGGACGGGGAAGGTGGAGCGGACGAGGCTGGTGAGGTGGCGATCGCCATCGCCGGAAGAGGAGAGGAAGTGGAAGAACAGATTCTCCGGGTAGGCTCAACGAATAAGAACCCAACACGCCTCTCTGCTCTTCAGCACCCAGCACGCCCGGGTAAGCACCTGTCTCTCTGCTCTTCTGATTCTACGATATTATCATTCAAATTTCAGCTAATTGGCTTGATACTTGTAGGCTGCGAGAGAGGGGTTCTGCAAGCATATACGAGCATCGCCATCAATCGACGTATCGACCACGCCTAGGCCGCGCTCAACATTGCGGCTGAGGATGATGCTCTGGTGTACCACCCTTCGGTCCCCCTTCCTGTGGATGCCTTCGTCGAACGCTTGGACGACCTTGCCATGGGCTTCTTCCCTCACTATGTTCCCCCCTTCCCTCGAAATGTGTTGAAGACCCACCAGGCAAACAGTAACAGTGGAACAAGAGTAAAAGGAGAATGATTGATAGGTAGAGAGATCTCGATCTTTCATGATTTTGAGGAAGACATGACATTGAAGAGTGGCGGTAGCTTTTCCTCTCCTCTTTGCATTCACCGTCGTCCTCCATGCGTTGTTGAGTATTCTTTGGGCTATTTCAGATTTAGGATTTTAGATTTAGGATTTCAGATTTTAAGATTTCAGATTAGATATTAAAAATTTCAGATTAATAGTTTTTTAGAATTTTCAGATGGCTTTTCAGAATCACGTTCTGATCAAATAAATGAGCCCTAAGTCAAAATTGGGACATGATGTTAAGAAGGTCAGTAAACTACAGAGGAAAGACAAGAAGGTGGCCTTTGAGGAGCAGCTACATCTGCCTGAAATAGAAATTTTCACTTCATATGAGAAAAAGAAAGAGAGGAATAGTGAGCTTAGTTACTATGCTAATGATGATTTGAATGAAAAATTGTATTTCAGTTCAGCAGATTTTGAAGTTGAAAGCAATGGTCCTTGTGAATTAGGAGGTGCCAACCAAATGCATGATGATCCAACTGCAACGCCCTGCTCATCCTTTATTAAATCATGCTCAAAGAACAATGGGAAACGAAAGGTTGATTTGGACTATTCATCACCTCATTCAAGTTATGTGCAAGAGGATGATATGCAAGGAACAGATAATCTAATAGATGAGCTGTTGCGGTCTGTAAGAATGGGAAAAAAACCGAGGAGATTGGAAACAAGTAATCCTCAGTCTTGGTGATATGAAGATATAAATGACCCTTTAATTGCATGCAATTCAATGCCAAAGAAACGGAAGGGGAAGGTTGATGCACTCTTTTTGGATAAGCCAGATAAATTGAGCGATATTCATTCCAAACTACAAGTCATATTGGAAAATACTGGTTCTGCCAAGAAGTTATGTAAAAAGAAAGGTGGCAACGAAACTGGTCCAGATGTGAACCTTTCAAAAGTGCAAGCCAGAAACATTGGCCAAGAGGCAAGAATGCCGAAGAATTCATTTACTTTGATCACCACTTCCATCATACTGGCTTTTCATTCTCAATTAGTTCGAGTGGCAATGACTGCTTTGTCGTCAGAAGATAATGTGGAGACGGTTGGTATAGGACAGAAACTCAAAGTTGAATCTGTTAATGGGCTTTATTCCTCTGGTGATAACTCTCAAGCAACTCCTGATACTGCTGAACTAGAAACACAGCCAATGAGTTTGCTTTCTCTCACTGTTCAAGAAATTGTTGATCGGGTAAAATCAAAGCCTGGTGATCCTTGTATTCTTGAGATACAGGAGCCAATTCAGGATTTAGTCAGAGGAGTATTACGTATATTTTCATCGAAAACAGCTCCCTTTGGAACAAAAGGCTGGAAATCACTTGCACCCTAGAGGGAAAATGTTTTGCTGACCGAGTTTGGGACCAGATTGCAGGACCCATGCCACGTTGGCATGGGCCCTGCAATTGTGCAACTCGGTCACCCTGGACGCCCTCCTATGAGAGTTACCAAAAGTTGGATTTCGATGGGACCTGGTAATTCAGGAAATAACCCTGTTGAGGAGGTCACATCTGCCGGGGCGTGGGGTATTCAGCATCGAGTGCTGGTGAAGTTGGTTGATGCTTTTGCTAATTGGCTAAAGAATTGCCAGGAGACACTTCTGCAGATTGGAAGCCTTTTCTGACCGGAGAGGCCAGAAAAGCCTAAACACAATCTTCCCCAGTTCGGATGAGGTGAGGACGTATTTTCGCAAGGAAGAACACCTGAGATATATGATTCCAGACAGGGGCTTCTCTTTCACAGCTGTTGATGGTAAAAAATCTATGGTTGCCCCAGTGGGAAGAGGTTCAGTAAGCCCACCACATTTCACTATAATCTGCCTTGTGAGAGATGCTGCTTCAAGATTGCCTAATAGTATTGGAACTAGGGAAGATGCCTGTACCCTGATAAGGGACTCACAATATGTTGAGGAAGACGTATCAGATGCACAAAGTTAATTGTTAGTGGAGCACTTGATCGTTTGCACTATGAATAGGATCCTTGTGTAAAGTTTGATGCTGAAAGAAAGCTCTGATTTATTTGCACAGAGATCATGAAGAAGAAGATTTTGACGAAGAGGTGTTATCATTCTTGAGGCTACGACACCCTTGCGAATAGTGCACCCTTGCCTCCGTTAATGGCCTGTTTGGCAGCTCAAAAGAGGCTAGATTTTAGAAGAATCAGCTTCTTTTAAAATTTTTAAAAGAATTTAACTTTCACTTCCTTCACTTTTTTCAATGACAGTTTTTATAATTTAAAAATAAAACAGAGGCAATTAATAAAAAAACGTGGTTTCATGATTGAAACCACATTTTTTTCTTATTAAATGCTTTTGTTTTTCATATTTATTTATAAAACATGTCATCGAGCCTTAAATTATTTCTTAAAAGTTACTTTTTCCCAACCAAACACTCAGATTCTTTTTCCAACTTCTTTCCTAAAATCCAAATTTTTCGCTCATAAAATTTCTAACCAAACCGACCCTAACATTCCTCAAATAGATTTTTTCTTACCTACTTTTAGTTCCATCAGGGTGCAAATTTTGAGGGTGGAGTGGGGTGTGTTTGGATAATGGATACCCATTTTAGAGGCCATTTTAGGTGAATTTTACAAAATTTTGTTCGCGGGCACTTTTTGCACGAAATGGAAGCTTTTATGTAAAATGGCATTGTGAATCCTCTTCGTCCAGTCTCTTCTCAAAATAATTTTGACAAAACCACATGTGCTATAGGACTTATTGTAGCATTTTAGAAAATCATGTGACAAAGTGTTACACACTTTTTTTTATGCCCGGGTTTCCAGGCCAGCTTGCACACACCTCAACTAATCCCGGGGGTGAGTAGCAGTAGCACAACAACCCACCGCCATGATCCCCCACTTAAATTATAGGATGGACCATGGGGGATTCAAACATGGGACCTCCCGAAGCCCCAAGTCTCCCCCTCCCCCTACCACTGGGCCATCCCTGGGTGTGTTACACACGTACACCCTGTGTGGCATCAATTTTTGTTACTAAGCGTTTTTGTCCCCAAGTAGTAGTGCATTTAACTTTTCATCCAAGTCTCCCCCTCCCCCTACCACTGGGCCATCCCTGGGTGTGTTACACACTTACACCCTGTGTGGCATCAATTTTTGTTACTAACCGTTTTTGTCCCCAAGTAGTAGTGCATTTAACTTTTCATACTTATTTCTGAAACTTGAAACGCATAAGTTTCAAGTTTTGACCTGTTCGGCGGAATTGCGCTAATATTTGAAAAGCCTGAAACGCCTGTTTGCACTAATCCAACCTCCCACGAAAATCATCAAAAAGATACTGGGAGGTGTCGATCTCTACAGACATAATGATAGAAAAAATTGATGTTGCAGTTAGATTATGCACGGTTGCTATTTAATAATTTACTACTATTGCAATGAACAATGTGAAAACTGAAAAGGAATTTAGTTGAAGGTGAACTTTTTTGGTGCCAAAATATATTGAAGCTGAGCATTAAATTGTTTTCGAAACCCAATAGCGTGGTGGTTTGGATCTCTCCCCAACAAGAGTTCCACACTTGGATCTGGGCCTCATTATTTGGTAGGCATATAAAATTGGGGTGGGAGGGTGTTATTCCTCTGGTTTAAATGAAAGTCAAAAGAAAAAAGTCAAAAGTCATTGCCTAAAATTTGGAAGGCTGTCATCCATTGGAAAAAATAAGTTGGGCCAATTGCACTCACACCCCCCTGATCTGGATCTGTGTCAAGATCATGGTTGGCCGTCTCAGATCTCGACCTCATCTTGGTTAGGATCTCATAGAGATCATGTAAAATGATCTCTACCGTTTACTTGATCATAAACAAAATTAATTGATAACACGTACTTAACCTGGATGGTCAAGATCTGAAAATGACAACGGTAATGCATCACAAAATTTGAAAATGAATGGCTAGACAAGAAGATCGAGATCCTTAAATGAAAACAGCCTTTACTTGGATGTCTGTTTACTTGGTCATATATTTAAATGTTTTTTATCCCTTTCTAAAGAACTTGGGATCTCAGAGATCAAGGAAGAATCTCGCCGAGACCTCGCTGAGAAAATGTAAAACAGAGTTTACACCATCTCGAGTCTCGGAGAAGGGCCAGAGGCAGAGATCTCGCCGTGAACCATGGTCAAGATAGCACTTATACCCCTTGACCTCTTAAAAACTGCACATGCACTCCCTGCCGTTAAGAAAACTGTTAAGAATCGTTGAAAAAACAATGAAAATAACCAAATCACTTAAAAGTTAACTGGGTCGTAGAGGGCCAGAACAGATGGAAATGTGACAAGCGGACACCCCCTCTTCTACCTGTTCCACCATGCTCCCCACCAAATAGCTTCTTACTGGTTAACAGATTAGGAGCATACGTATCATCTAGAAATATCAACTAACAATTTTGTTAATGACAGTGGTTGTATGTGCAGTTTTTGAAATGTCTAGGGATGTAAACATTATTTTGGGACAGGTCAGGGGGTGTAAGTGCAATTTACCAGAAAGTCTTCTTTCACATTCCGGATTGCCATCCCAAATTTTAATTTGTAATGTACACTTGATTTGGTATCTTTTTTCATACGTGTTTGGTATGTGTATCACTTTTGATTCTAATCGCATTGATGATAATCAGATTGCAATAATACAAATAGCATAAGTCCTCCTTACTTGCATTTTAGAATAGAACTCTCAGCAATCGTCAGACAACCCTCAGGTCGTCCTGCCGTTTCCCTGTAAGTCCCTTCCCTTTTCTCTCCTGTATCTGTATATTGTATGCTACTTATGTAAATATTTTATTTCCTATTGTGAATGCATTTTTTGTGACGCGTCTGGTTGGAGCAGCCAAACAGTCGATCACTGATCCGACGAAAATAACCGTCAAGTGAACTTACATGGCCGACCACCATGTAACCCAGGCCAAAGCCATCATGACGGAAGAATTCATCCTCCTAGTTATATCCTCCCTTGTGTACTCCACGTATAAGAAGCTTCCACATCACCTACATGGAAAAGGGAGCACTTAGGGGCCGTTTGGGCCATGATTATAAGTAAATATCTAGAGTGGATTTTCAACATCCACTGTAGCAACCAGGTTTTTTTCACTTTCAGGCTGAAACACGTCCTGAGGTGTTTCAGCTGAAAGTGGAAAAAACCTGGATGCTACAGTGTAGCAAAACATCCAATATGGCCCCTTAAACTGAGAAAAAGCAGAAACCATCTGTTGCTCCCATTTCCACGTGTGACGAGGAGGCATTTCATAGGTTGAGTACATGAAGGAGGATATAACTGGGAGTATGAAAAATCATAGTTTTAAAAACCCTGGCCGATTCGACTGGAGCCGGTAGGATTTTTGAGCCGGGTCGTCCGTGATGCAAAACAACACATTTTTTGAAAAGGAAAATATTGGAAATTGAAAGGTGTCTGCATCAGTCTGGGTCGGCCAGGTCGATTGACCCTGTCGAACCCGTTTAACCCCCTTAGTTGAACTAGGTCGAATTGGCCTAATCAGACCGATTTTTAAAACCATGACCCAAACCCATGTTGGGTCGGGTTTATATTCTTTTCCTTTTTTTTTCTTTCAATATCAATCTTGGTAGAATCTCCTACCACATATTCTTTTTTTAATGTCTTAAAAAAATATTCATTTTTTTTATTTAAGAATTTTACTTTTTGTAATATGGTTGTTTTATACTACACAAAGAATATTAGACTATGCACAGTTTTTATATCATATAAAGTTTTAGGAAGGGTGTCTTTTTTTCTATTTTTTTATTGATGATGTCAACAATTGGGTCAACCCTGGTTGACCCTATATTTTTTTTTGTATTAATGACATCAGTAGTCGAGTCAACCCTGGTGGGCCCTCAATTGGACTTACTCCCCAAGAATTTCATGTCGATGATCAGTTTGGTTTGACTCCCGATTGAACCTACTCTACAAAAATTCCAGGTCGATGACCAGTTCTATTTTTAAAATCATATGTAAAATTCTTCCATCATGGCAAGATAGACCGGGAACGTTTTGGTGACAATTATTGTGGCAGTTGATTGGGCCACCCATATTCGACATATAGTTCCTCTATTTTTTTTGTAATCTTTTTTGCTGTAAACTTGCAATGCACAATCCTAGTTTTTCAATTTATTCCTTTTTTTTATATTGAACGAAAAAAAGGTCATATAAAAGGTGCTAGCTAAATATGATAGGGTCGCAAGAAGCCATACATACATACAATTACCCCTAACAGATCGGAGGGATTAATATTTTTACTTATTTTATTTTGGCCAAAAATAATTATTTGGCGACTTGAATACAAAAGCATGCCCAATAAATAGCCTAGGGCTGTGTTTGGTAACACAAATTTAGATTTGGGAGGCCAAAATCCAAATCCAGTGTTTGGTTCTTCTTTTATTTAGGATTTTGGACTTTCACCTATGGAATGTTGTCTTGTCGATATATCGCCGATATATCGGTATCGGCCCCCACCCGATACATCGATACGAGTAAATCTCGTTTTTCAGTTTTTTTTTCTTCTAAATATCGGCGATATATCGCCCATATATCGGTTTCGGACCGATATCGGCCGATATATTGCTATTTTTAAAAAAAAATAATTTTTTTTTATTTTCCTGTTTGTTTTCCATCATAATATGCGTTTTTATGCATATTTTGAAACCTATGCTTTGTCTAAATGAGTATAACTCATTTTAGAAGTTAGATTGTGAAAATATATGGTAAAAACTAGTTTTGGACAAAGCATATTTAATTTAAACATAAAAGTGCATATTTAGAAATTCAGACATGAAAGTGCATATTTAGAAATGACAAGTAAGAGGCGTCATTTAGAAATTCTATTGGGGCTTGAGAGAGTCGGGAGTGGTCACCTGTGTCCCCAAATCAAATCTCCTCCGATGCTCCCTCTACACGGGTTGTCCTTTTGGACTGTCCTTCTCCAATCCTCTCCCTCTCCCACATCAGATCCTCCTCCCTCCGGTGCCATGTAGCCGGAGCTCGGTCGTCAGTCCACCCTCCTCCTCTTTGGTAGCCATTGCTTCCCGGCATTGACATGAAAGACTTCCGTTTTATATTTTTTTTCTTCAGCTAGGAGTTTCTGAACCCCTCTCCTATTGGTTACAAAAAAATTGCCCCAGATGAAGACGAAATCTACAAATCTACAGTTGTAACCTTTTTAGTTGCCAACCAAGTACCAACAGATTTTAAAATATAACTCTTTCTTTTCTGCAAATTTAGAAATCTGTGAATGGTAGAACTTCTCTATCTAAGGGGCCGTTTGGGGCGTGATTATTGCAAAACATCCAGACTAGATTCTAGATATCTACTGTAGCATCCAGGTGGATTTTTACATCCAGCTGAAACACGTCCTGAGGTGTTTCAGCTGGATATATAAAATATCCAGATACTACAGTGTAGCAAAACATCCCATCTGGATGTTTTGCTTTTAATCACGCCCCAAAGGGCCCCTAAATATGCGTTACCAAACGCAGCCTAGCTGAAATCTGAAATTCCTTGATAAATAATACAACCAGCTATCCTGTACCCAGGCAGGTTGCAGGGGCCCTCTCACACCTTTTTCTCTTATTAACCTTTACTTGGGCACCCTTTTTGGAGTAATAAACAACATCTGTTTAATTAATTTGTTGGGTCACCTTCTTCCTCGAGTAAGCTTCCAAAACCGGTTCATGGATTGTTAATTCTCCCTTCATCATTGAGGCTCATGCCTTAAGATATTCATGTTAAATCACAATAGTGCATCATGATCCCTTACAGTTTGTATGATAAGTACAAATCATTCAGCTCGAGTCTCGTGGCTCATGCCTATTACAAAGCCTTCATTTGAGACGATTATGATAGGTTAGGCCAGATCTTTCCTTGGAGAGTATTGGGAATTTTAATTTTCAGATTTAGGAAACGGGAAGCAGTCAATCTTCCCATACAAAGATGTCCCCTGGCCTGATAGCCTTCGCCCCTACAAAACATGGGTCCGTAGTTTGTCTCCCACAACATCGAACATTGATCTTGATTTTCCTCCCATGCCACCCACCAATCTTTATTGTCCTAGCCCTGACCCTCTTGGCTCTTGGACATTGTCTGATGCCGTTCGCTTGCCGGCCCGTCCCATAGCGCTGAACAACCGAGCCTACTGCCGGCCAGCCAAATTCTGAAGAAAGTGGTGTGACTCTGATTGACCCCCATAAAACCACTCTATTGGGTGAACCCTAAAAGACAACTACATCCATGGGCGGTATATCGCTGATATATCGATATCGGCCTTCAACCAACCGGTAAAACGATACACTTTAATATCGATTTTTTTTTTAAATATCGATGATATATCGGTTTCGGTTCGATATATCGATATTTTAAAAAAATAAAATATTTTTAAAAAATTAAAAAAATAACTTTTTTTTAAATCAACTTTACTATTTGTTTCCCATCCTATGCTAAGTGGAAGGATATGAGTTTAAAATGCAAACACATATTTTGAATTATATACATATTTTTAATATATATTTTAAAATTTATGCTTGTTTAAATAAGTATCACTCATTTTAAAAGTTATATTATAAAAATATATAATAAAAACTAATTTTAGACCACGGATATTTTTTTACATAATGTCTCCGATATTTTATCTCTTTGGTTATACAACATTCCGTAATTACATTAGAACGTTGGCCCAGTAGAAAAAAGCAATTTTTCTTGAAACTCACCAAAAAGATGGAACAAAATGGGGGTCCGTACCACTTACCGCATGTAAGGATACGTGGCGAATAAGGTTGGTATTATATGGAAGATAAGATGTTGCCACACTAAGGAAAAACTTGCCAAATAGCCCACTGTCCAGAAGGTCCCACAAACAATTTTTTTTTCTCAACGGACTTTGATATTTATTTTCCTTTCTCTAATCTTTCCCTTATTATGGTTCTACGTGTTCAATCTAAATTTTATTTTGCTTCTTACGTAATTGTTCAACTTATTTAATAACATGAAATCACATTGTCGCTATCCAGTAAGAGATCAGTTTACATCAGACAGGTCTCATGAAAGCTGCCAACCTGCCATCAGATCAAAATCCAACGACTCGAGGTGATTGGCTCATGCTGATTGCTTGAGATCTGTCTCATGTAAACTTTTCCCATCCGGTAAACTATAGTTCTAAAGTGTGCTTTGTACGTCTTAATTGAAGTCCTTAAAATTATGTAGATAAAGAGGATATGAGGCTACAAATACTCTTTTTCCTCTCTCTTGCAATCAACATCTATGGAAAGCATGCCAAAAAACTGCCCTGGAAGGAAAATTGGGAGCTGGAGACGCAATTGGAAATACTTAACAAACCTCCACTAATGACCATAAAGGTAAAGATATTATTTTTTTCAGTTCGTAAGACATGTGTTTATTATAATTGCTCATTTAGAAGATGGTAGTGAGTAAGGTAAAAATTAATTATTGATGTCTTTTTGGTACATAGAATGAGCGCGGAGAAATATTTGATTGTGTTGACATATATAAGCAACCTGCATTCACAAATCCACTCTTAAAGGATCACAAACTTCAAGTATGTTTTCTCTTCCTCTTTCTTTAATTGTATATATTTATAGTTGCATTTGAAGGCACTTGACATATACCCATGAATGTGTACCAAAGTGCTTTGAGCTGGTTAATAATTCAACGAACAATACTTATAATAAAGGGGCAGGCACGACTTTTATATCCCATCTCTCCTTCAATGCGCACAGCATTTTATCAAAATCTTGCTTATGCTAGAACATTAGTTATTCTAGGGAATTGTTTTAGTCATATAGTATCAATTTTTTGGGCTTTTATCTTAATTATTTGGTAAAATGAATCTCTTGATGATATTCGCAAAAAAAAAGAGGAAAATTTGTTTTATAGGGCAATTCGTCCGATATGATATCTCCTATTTGCTTTTCAAAATGAACTAAAATCAGTTCATTTCAACGGACCAAATAGGACTATTAATGAGGGAGTGAGGGAGTATATAGCAATTATTCCTTTGAAGGTTAATAACATATACTACTAATTTTGTATCAAGTATCATAATTACTGCATATGCCATTGCTTTCGAGTAGCTTTTTTTATTTATATAGGTCAAACCAAGCTTCAAGACAATGGGTCCAAGTGATAAGATACCATTAGAGGGCTCATTGATAGATCTTGCCCTAAAAGGAGGAGAATGTCCAATCGGGACGGTACTCATCAAAAGGACTACCAAACAAGACTTGATGAGAGCCAAATATGCAGCAGCTCATTTGTCCAACAGTGACTCATCTGTTTATCATGTAAGTAGGTTTTGATACTACAATACAAAGGTTTGAATTGCTCCTTTGAGTTGGTCATATAGAATGATATTTAGGTACATAATATTTGCAATATCCTCTAGTAGTGAATAATGCTAAGTAAATAGGTTTGAAAGCGCTTTGACTTAACCAATCCCAAATGATAAGCTAAATTAAAGAGTTAAATTTTATGACAATTTGGTTTTTTTAAGATCTTTTAAAAATACGAACATTAGAATTACATATACACTTTTGCATCTCGTTCTCATTGAATTTGATGCCAAATATACCTGTGATTCAGATTGCAGGATATGCGACCTCCGAAGGCACCTATTATGGATCACAAGCTCGATTGAACATATGGAATTCAAAACTTGAAAGTTATCAATATACACAGACAAAAATTCATATTGAGTCGTGGGCTCATAATAAGGACTACTTAACCACAGTGCACTATGTAGAAGCTGGATGGATGGTCAGTAACACTTGTACCATGCATCTCTTTAAGTTTTTTTTTTGTTTGTTTGCATATATCAATCTAAAGTATGGTATGCATATCCAGATCAACCCTACCCTGTTTGGAGACTTGGAAACACACTTGTTTGGGGCGTGGACAGTAAGCCCAAATGCCTTTCCCTTTCTCAAGAGAGAAAATCATTACGAATTGGTTATGATCTTTCTCATATACATTTTCGTCTCCTCATTGTACCAACAGGCTGATAATGCAAACAAAACTGGTTGCTACAACACACTTTGTCCAGGATTTGTACAAACTAGCCAATCAACGACTCTTGGAACCATTTTAAAACCATATTCAGAATTCAACAAGACACAAACAGAGATAATACTCCATATTATTAAGGTAAATTCAAATTTCAAGCTTTCCTTTTATCTATTGTTTATCAATTTTCATTTTCCTTTACATGACGCATGTTTTGAAGGACTATGAGAGCCATAATTGGTGGTTATTGCATGGCCCAAACTACACTGCCATTGGGTACTGGCCAAAGGAGCTCTTCACCAACTTATCAGTCTCAGCTAAACAACTTGTTTGGTGTGGCGAGGCTGGCACGCTTCCTGGTCATCCTTTTCCTCCAATGGGTAGTGGCCACTTTCCTAATGACGCCATGGGCATGGCAACCTATATAGGCCAAATTCAATTAATTAGTGATGACCATCGTCTACGAGATGTGGTGGATAACGAGGTTTCTGGGCTAACAGATGGGCCCAAATATTACAATGCCGGCCCAGCTCTTGAAGAGGATCACGTGCCTGGTGGGGGATATGGCATCTTCATTGGCGGGCCTGGTGGTAAGGATTGTGGCCATTGAATGTACTTGTACCATGCACTACTTTACGAGATGGTAAAATCTTCTTAGAATGTGTCACCCTCAAGAATAAGAAAGAAGTTAAAACTTAAAAGACTTATGGATTTTTTTATACTTTTTTACTTTTTTCAATCATCCCTTTTTTCCGCACTGGTGCTTCCCTCGAGCCACAACTAAGGGTGCTCATGAGCCGAGTCAGCTCGCGAGTTTTTCCGGCTCGACTCGAATTTTAGCTCGACTCGAGCCCAGCTCGACTCGAGCTCGACTTTGCTCGAGCTCGAGCTCGAGCCACCCCGTAACTTGATTCGGCTCCACTCGAGAAAACTCGACTCGATCAACTCGAGAATCAGCTCGAAAAACAGTTCGAGCTCGAGCTCGACTCGAGACTCAGCTCGAAAAATAAAGCAAAATCATAAATTTTCCATACAAGAAATCGTCGCCGTCGATCTCGCCGTGAGCTCGAGTCCATGGCCGCCGTCAGCCTCGCCGCACCAGTTGCCGCCTCCGATCGTGAGCTCGAGCCCCGGCGATCGCCTGTCAGGCTCGCCCGTCGCCGCTTCCGTCACCGTTGCCTCGCCTCGCCGTGAGCTCGAGCCCCGGCGATCGTGAGCCCGGATCCTGGAGCCCGTCGCCTCGCTGATCGAGTCGAGTCGAACCCCGCTGTAATCGTCGCCGTGTTCTGATCCTCGCTGATCGAGTCGAGCCGAGCCGTCGCCGTGGTCATCGAGCCCCGCCATCGGTCACCGCCTGTCGTCGAGCCCCGCCATCACCGTGGTCGTCGAGCCCCGCCATCGGTCGCTGCCTATCCCCTCGCCATCGGTCGCCGCCTGTCGCCTCGCCGTCGCCAGTCGACTCCAGAAGCTTCTAACCTCTGGCCGTCGCCGTCGCCTCTTGCCTCGCCGACGCCGTGGTCGTCGAGCCTCTGGGTAAAACACCCGAGCCGAAAAGCTCGGGTTTTGTTTTTTTTTTTGTTTTTTTTATTGGGTTAAGAGTTAAGACCCGTTGTATCAACTTCATCCGCCAGATCTAATCTGAATGACTCTTCATTTAAAATAAAAACCCATGGTCTTCTGGGAAGTAAATCAGCGACTTAAATCTTTTTAGCGTGTGATCTCAATATTTTAAATAAATTAGGCTCAAAACCTGTCCGTGTATTCAAATGAGTTATTAGATTTTCCCTTATGTATTTTTTCTATATTTTTTATTATTATATTATGTTGTAAGGAAAATGTTTAGATGACCGATTTTCAATACCAGATTAAATGACCTCAGACCACGTGGGTTTGGGACCTACCAATTTAGCCCAGTTATTTAATTTGGTATTGAAAATTGGTCATGTTAGACGAGCTCATGTTGTAAATGCAAAGGTCCCTGGGAACTGGATTGACTCGGTGTTTAATATTATGAGGCAACATTAGTGGAGTTAATCAATGGGGTGTTTGTGTGATTAATAGAACACGTTTCCTTTGAGCGGAGGTTGCCCAATTGCTGGGCCCCATGCCCACGTGGGCCGAAGTCATTTAATATGGTATTGGAAATCAGTCACGTTAGACAAAATCATGTTGTAAATGTGGAGATCCCCGAGAACTGGTTTAACTCGGGGTTTGATATTAAGAGGCAACATTAGTAAAGTTGATCAATGAGGTGTTTGTGTGATGAATAGAACATGTTTCCTTTGAGCGGAGGTTGCCCAATTGCTGGGCCCCATGCCCACATGGGTTGAGGTCATTTAATATGGTATTGGAAATCGGTCACATTAGACGAGCTCATGTTGTAAATGTGGAGGTCCCCGATAACTGATTTGACCTGGGGTTTGATATTAAGAGGCGACATTAGTGAAGTTGATCAATGTGGTGTTTGTGTGATGAATAGAACACACTTCCTGATTTATCCAATGCATATGATGGGTGAGCCTTATATGCACCCAAGGAGATTGGCGGCGGGATATAGTGCTCTAAGAGATCAATTTCCTTGCCCCTTCTAGTCGGGTCCTATTGGATACCCGTTGTTATAAAAGAAAAAATATCAAGGAAGCCCACTTCGAATATGTAATAAAGATTTATTTTGTACAAAAGAAGTATAAAAAAATTATAGCTCAAATGGTTAAGGTGTAGGTTGTGGTGCTTTATGTTTGGGTTCGAATCACACCAATGGCAAAAAAATTGTTTTTGCCACTCGAGCTCAAGTTCTGGCTCGAGCTCCGGCTTGCGAGCTCGAGTCGAGCTGCCGAATCTTGGGCTCGCCTCGAGCTGAGCCGAGCTCGACCCCGAATTCTAAATATCGAGCTCGAGTCGAGCTGAGCCAAAACTCGACTCGACTCGGCTCGTGAGCAGCCCTAGCCACAACATTGTTATTGTAACGTTTCTCCTGAATTTCTACGGTGAGACCACGCACACACAGTCTTGAAAGCTCCTGACTTGACTCCACCTAGGGGTGTAAACGGACGGATACAGACGCAGATAAGCTAGGTCCAAAGCCGTCCGCTTACATTAAAAATAAGTGTCCATCTGTCCGCCATCCATATGGACACCCCTAGGTGTCCGTCCACATGTGTCCGTGACGGATACAAAGGGACACAGACACCAGATCCCGGTCTATGCTCAGCAGCTTCCATAGTTGGACACCATGGAGAGGAGGAGGGCCTGGGAGGTGCCCTTGGCATCGGTGAGGGAGACGTTTACGCGGTTCCCCCAGACGCAGATGGCAATAGAGGAGGTAGGCTCGGGGGTGACTCGGATGTTGCAGTCATCAGTCTGGCCGCCGGAGGAGGTGGCAGAGGAGGACCGGTTGGAGACGTGGACAGTCGGGGCGGAGGCGGTGGCCCTGGTGGAGCGAGTGGAGCTGCCGTGTTGGCGGGGCTGGAGAGTGCGGAGGTGGGTGGCGGCGAGGGGGATATACTTGATGATCTCGTCGAGGATAGCCGACTGCTCCTTGCGGACGGTGTGGGCGTGGGGGAGGAGCGCATGGAGGGAGAGGAAGAGCTCCCTCATCGACTTGCGCCGCTCCCGCTCCGCCAGGCTCCCTCGCATCAATGCCGCAGACCTTGCCGTCCGCCCCGACTCCGTCCCACTCCTCCACCCACTCCGTCGACATCCTTGTCTACTTACAGGGCTGTGAATGGTGGTGAAAAAAGTCATCACCCGCTCAATTCAGTGGCATTGCAGTTGCATTTATAGAGAAAGGGATGGGCGGTGGGTCTCCCAGTCTATGCTTGTAACATCCGGTTTTGTAAAATACTTTGTGACATTGATCAAATGCTATTACCCATTGGGTTTTAAGATATCCTTATGTAAATTCGATAGATTTCATGCTCTTAACTTTGTTAGGTGTTAGTATGTGCTGAGTTTTGTTAAGTAGTAAGCCTTTTTGAGATGGAAACCTATATTAAAAATCAGTTCAGTTTTAAATGAACTAACTTGGTTTCTAATGTGGTAACTAGCCGTACATCTTACTCATGGCTTATCTCTTAATCTAGAGGGACTATAAGGCTGATATTTTAAGACTAGATAGAGGACAAATAGATATTCGAAATGGTACCAAGTTCAAGTAATTCGGAGTTGAGGAACCTAAGTTATGACCTTATGCAATGAAGGGGTTTAAAATGGATCCGGGCATCCGGGTAGCTGGGTATGGACTGAAAACCCATAAAACCCTACCCATCTTCTTCCCCTTCATTTCCTCTCCCATTGTAGCTGCGTCTAGACCAGAACCTTTTTGGTGGAAACTCTAGGGTTTGGATCTAAAGAGGAAAATTTGGAAGGGAGCTAAACCAAGTGCTGCAATTCTCTCCTCCAGCTAATCTAAGGTGAGCTCAACCCTAAATCTCTCCCCTATTTCTTGTTTTCTGTTTCTGTACTTCTCATCTAAAAACCTCCATGAAACCTTCAAGGGGGGCATGGGGGGAACGTGATCAGCAAGGGCTTTCGAGATTTTGATCTTGGGTTAGGTGATTAGAGCTGAAATCACCACGATCAAAGAGGTAGAAGTGCAAAAAGGCAGAAAGTTGAGATCTTGCTGCTACAAAACCAAGGTAGGGAGTTTTCTATCCTTTCTTGTAGCATGAATGTTGCATGGATAGTACTGTTATAAGGTATTTCTAAATAGTATATTGTATTATCACATATTAGAGAGTAGATTGGCATTGATAGTTGTAAAAATGCCTGCTTTACTGATTTGTAAAATGGATGATGCTATGTTCTGGAAAAAGGATTTCAAACAGTGATAGTTTCATGCTAGAACGTGGTTTAAATGGATTTGATATCAATTTGATCCATTTTTTTTGAAAGGGCCTATTTTGAAACGAAAATTTCTGTTTTGATGAGTCGTGAGACTTTTATGGCGGATGTCTGACATCGGGCACTCATCGGAGCCTTGCCAAGGGGTAAGTTCCAGCAAGGATGCAAGAGTCATCTAGGTACCAATGGTAGCTCCGCCCCTAACGAAGGGCAATTACTACCGGATCAGCCTTCCGCCCCTAATGAAGGGCCACTCAAGGGAGTAAGGTTGATGCTTTCTGCTATAAAACCATTGCAAGTGCACAAGGCAATTATACTACTGCGAGTATAAAAAGGGTTGTCGAACCTCAGGGACGGATTAATATTTTACCAAATTCAAGAGGAAATAGCAGTGTTGATTCTAGACTAAGAAAGTAATGAACTTTTAACTAATCTAAGTGAAAATTAATCAATATGGAGAATATCAAGGCAAAGAATTCACCACTAGACATGCAATTACTACTCTCAATTATTATTAAGCATACATTGACATGATATGGTAATTTGTGTTCTTGATCAGACACACAAATTACTAATGAATTCACTAACGTTCTTGATCGGACACGAAAGTTCATCCACTATTGTGTAATCAATCATATCCTTGATCGGGCATAGAATCAATCACAAGTCTATTATAATGCAATTAATCTTATCCTTGATCAGGCATAAAATCAATCACAATATCTAATTCCATTCATAATCAATCAAGTCTATAATCAAGCACTCAAAAGAATACTCATGAAATCGCATTAAGAATGAATCATAATAAATTTTATAAAATTAAACTATCAAGAGTAGCAATACACATCTAGGGCTTCATCAAGCCTTGAATAAAAGTTTAGTTACACATAGAAAGAAAGAAAGAAAAGAGAAGCATGTTTATGTAGATCCATCGTCATGAATCCTTCTTCTTCTTTGCTCCAAAAGACTCCTTCTCTTGCTCCACTCTAGCCTCCAAGGTATATTCTCTACTCTACTTTCTAATACCCAAAACGTTCCTTCATAAGGCCTATTTATAACAGTGAAGGAAAACCACGAAGTCCCCTTCTAAATCTGAGTCGAAATAGGTCAAAATCGCATTTTCTGTATATGGAGATCGATCGGCACTATTCACCGATCGATCGGTTACTGTTCATGAAAATTTTCCAGTAGATACGATCGATCATGAAAATTTCGTTTTTTTTCTCAGGCGATTGATCGCCTCATTTAGCCAATCGATCGATTACTATTCATCCTGCAGCACAATTTTCCAATGGTCATAACTTTTTCCTCTGAACTCCGAATTATACGTGGTCGGTGGCGTTGGAAAGCTAACTTATTGACTTTAGCATGAGACTTGAATCAGTCCAATCAGAGATATACAGACGAAGTTATGAAGGTTTAACCATTAAGTCTTATTTCACCATAGTTTTGCATCTTTGCTCTCATTTTCCTACAAAACCAAAAACTATATTGAAGTAGCATTAATTCTAATCAAACACTAATAGAAGCATAAGTTTAGGAGATAATAAAATGCATATTTCATGTATAGATCACACCCCCAAACCTATATTTTGCTAGTCCCTAGCAAAATAAAATAAAATAAAATCAAACAAACTAAGTGAACTAATACACAAAAGTAAACACCACTTTCGTAGGGAACACGATTGCATTGAGCGTATGCAACAAGCCGTTAAACCTCTAGGTGTCCCTAGTAGGACGAGTTTTGTCTCGTGAGGGTTTGCAGCCATGCTACCCACAAACATGTATTTATTAATCTAATTAACCTAAGTGGAAAAATAAAGCAAAAATAAAAACAATGTAAAACAAGCAAACTTATTATCCCTTCAAATGAAAACTACAATACTTAAAAGAATTAACTACACGTATTTGGTTCATAATCAACAGGAATATAGAAGCCCTCAAGTAAGTGGTTTTATTCCACACTTTCATCTTCGAAATTTCTGCTCAATATAATATAGCATGATAACAAAATAGTAAAAGTGTAGAACATTATAGCAATACATTCTAAATTTATGTTTTATACAGATCCAGTGTTACCCATTAACCAAAGAACGTCAAAATCTACATAGTCATCGTAATCTTTAGGTTCAAGATAGCACAGATTTGCCCTCCTCCTTCGGGTCCAACATTTTAGATTTGAGAGGATAATACACCATAGACTTTTTTTTTTGCTAAGACTGTGTAAGGCCCAACTTCAAGATGCTTAGGTTTAGCAATGACTCGGGTCAATGACTCCCAGCCAGTTTGGCTAGGGCATTAGGTTTTAAGAGACCGCTTCGGGCCCGACCATCAGCCTAAGTTAATCCTATAAAGTCAAGCAGCCCCTTTCTTTTCATTTTTAGCATTCATATTTTCAAGCACATCTTTATTTTATCCAGGTTGTATTATACTCTCAACCTATTTCCGGTTCCAATCCCTTGCCATAGCCAAGTAAATGGTCTATCATGATCTTTTAAGCTCAACAGATAACTACACATCATCCAATGACTCTGAATAAAGACATCCCACTGTAAATTAGCATTTAACAAACCTCTAGATAGTATTGCCTTATGTACTAGTGTGTGTGAGTGAGTTTTCTTAGTTCAAGCACTTGTTCCAAGAGGACTGTAACAGAAAGATATGCTCAGTTATGTGTATCTATCCTCCAGTATACTTACTCACACTTCCAATGTAAATTAATCTCCTAAGAATTGTAACATGCATTATTACGGGATAAACTATCAAAACCTATAAAAAAATACTAACAAACAACCTAAAAACTAATCAAATTTTTTTTCTTCTTTATTTTTTTCTGATTTTTATTTTTATGAAAGTAATATTCCCTCCCCCAAACCTATTATGAACATTGTCCTCAATGTGAACAAAATATAACATGACAATGAGCATATAACAAAGAAAATCAGATAAATGAGAGAATACACCTGAATACGTGGGTTGTCTCTCACCAAGCACTAAGTTTAACATCTTCAACCAGACTAAGCCACGGTCTTGTGCAGGGTTCGGATCCTCAAGAATTCAACCTGAATCAATTAAATGATTGCCCCACACACTCCTATCCGTGTTGCCTAAGTATGGAGCATATCGTGGAATAAAATGATGGAGTAGTGGGTAGGGAAGCTTTGGAAAGAGGGGTCCCTGCATTAACCATGAAGAAGGGTCATTAGAAAATTTTAAAATAAAGGGTTCCTCCAAATTAACCATTTTGGCCTTAGGGGCCTTTTCTAGTAACCCAATTGGGAAAGCTTCCTCAATTAGTGACTCAACTAAATAATCTATGAAACAGTCTAAGTTACTTTCAATAAATAAAGGGTTAGATTGGTCAAGACATGGTATGAATGGTGTTTCAGGAATAGAAGGTTCTGTTGATTGTGCCGTAGAATGTGACTCCTCAAATATAGAAGAAGGTTTAAAATTGGGTTCTATTAATGCATTCACTTCTTCTTTAATTTCAACACCCTCTTGATCATTATGTGAAACCCACTCAAGCTCATTTTCAAATCTTTGGGCACGCTGAAGGGATGTAACATCATGGTCAGGAGAAAAACATATCCCTTCGTCAGAAAATTGGCCCATCGGATATTGGGGTTGGACAGGTAAAGTGCATTCTTCTTTCATATCCATGGCTTGGGCCAATTGTTCTAATTGCGTTTCTATATTGGCAAGGACCTGTGTATGAGAATGGATAATCTGGGCCTGGGTACTTAGCTCTGCTCTCATCTCCTTCTGTTCAGTTTTAATCTCGGTTAAGTGTGAGAGGAGCATTTGGCTCATTTGGCTCATCTGGTCTTCCAAGGAAGGTCTCTTGTTGCTTTGGCCAAATAGAACTAAAGCCGACTGGTAAGGTTATTGGTGGCTTAAGAAATCTTGTCTAGGGGCCTGATGAAGAGTGGGCCCAGGGTTAGGTTGCTCCCAAGGGGAAATAGGATGATCCTCCCACCTATAAAGACTTTGGGCCTCATTTACATACTTAAGTATAAAATCTGGGTACTCATAGGCCAAAGGACACTCTACTGGGGTATGAATAGGACTTAAACAGAGGGCACATTGTTACGACATATAAGGAGTTGAGTATTGTAGGGAAGATGTGTCACTCCCAAAATTAGAGTGATTACCCCACCCACGGTTGTAAGTATCAGTATATAAGGGTCGTGGGTGGTAGGGCACTTCATAGGGAGGGGGATTAGGTATGCGTGAAGAACAATAATCATTAAAGCTCCTATATGGGTTCTCATGGCTAAATACATAAAAAGTGAAGACATTTCCTCACCATGCATTCATCAACACCCGAACCTTAATATCACACATCCACAAATAAGAAAACCAACCCTAGATATCCACAACTAGCAATCATCAGTCCTAGATATCAACAACTAGCAGTCCTAATAGCCACAACTAGCACAATATGCAGTCACAGAAAGAAAATAAAAACACCAAACACACAAATTAATCTAAAAAAGGAAGGATAAGAGAATGCAAACAAGGGGAAGGATGGCCCTTCCACGTTGGCAAGAATTCCACGTCTTCTCTTAATCCTATACAAAAAGGCAAAACACAAATTAAGCTACTGACAAATAATCTAAGTTAAGACTCACTAAACTAAGTTACGTTAAGAATTTGGCAAATTATTGGCTTCCGTCCCCGGCAACGGTGCCAAAAACTTGATCGTTTAAATATAAAACCCTTGTAAGTGCACAAGGCAATTATACTACGGCGAGTATAAAAAGGGTTGTCGAACCTCAGGGACGGATTAATATTTTACCAAATTCAAGAGGAAATAGCAGTGTTGATTCTAGATTAAGAAAGCAATGAACTTTTAACTAATCTAAGTGAAAATTAATTAATATGGAGAATATCAAGGCAAAGAATTCACCACTAGACATGCAATTACTACTCTCAATTATTATTAAGCATACATTGACATGATATGGTAATTCGTGAATACATGTCAATTCGTGAATACATGACTAAGTTCAACCAGTTACAGCTCTTTGCGCTTGGCTCATGTGCCTCAGAGTCATCCCGTGCAAAGAGATTTGTCAATGGATTGACTCCTGGGCTGAGAGCAAGGGTGGTGATATTGTAACCAACCACACTTCGTCGGGCGGTTGAGGTTTCCCAAATTGCTGAGAAAGACCATCAGCGAGCAGTGGCTGAGAGGAAAGATGTTGGACAAAGTAGTGGATCCAAGAGCCATGACTTCAAGAAGGGCTCCACTAGTGGTGGTGGTCAGCAGCAAGGGTCTAAGAAGAGGCCATACCCACAACAGCAAAGCAAGAAAGGAGCACCTTGCCCAACTTACAGGCACTTTCATCCAAATCAGCCTTGTAAGAAGGGTTCAAGGGCATGATACAATTGTGGAGTGGAAGGGCACTTTGCTAGAGAATGCCCAAAGAAGCAAGTGAAAGAGGAGACACTATCTGAGCTAAGGCCAAAGACTCAAGGGCGTGCCTTTGTAATTTCTAATGAGGAGGCTCGTGCTTCAAATGCCATGGTGGAAGGTACTATTCTGGTCTCCCACAAATTGGCTAAAACTTTGATAGATCCAGACTCTACACATTCTTTCATATCTTGTGAATTTGCTTTGAGTTTGGAAAAGTCAGTTTCCCAGTTAGCTTTTGTATTAGAGGTGGCTACCCCTATGGGCGACTCAGTGATTGCACAAGAGTTTCTTGGGGATGTGTTGGTACACATTGGTAGGGCTGAGATGAGTGCTGACCTTAAGATGGTAGACTTTGACGTCATTTTGGGTATGGATTGGCTGGCTTCTTATAGAGCCTTAGTTGACTGCCACAAGAAGAAGGTGATTTTTAAGATGCCAGGTGGGGAAGACATCATCTTTCAAGGGATTAAAGGTCACGCTGACTCGAGCATCATTTCAGCCATTAAAGCTCACAAATTGTTGGGCAAGGGCTGCCAAGCATTCCTTGCTAGTGTGATAGCTAGGTGAGCATAGGGAGGCAAAACTTGAGGAGATAAATGTTGTTCGGGAATTCCCTAATGTATTCCCTGATGAGTTGCCCGGTTTACCACCAAGGAGAGAAGTGTAGTTTTGCATTGAGCTGATTCCAGGAACTGCTCCCATCTCCAAAGCACCTTATAGAATGGCCCCGGCTGAATTGGTAGAGTTGAAGGAACAACTCGAGGACATGCTAGAGAAGCATTTCATCAGACCTAGTGTTTCTCCTTGGGGTGCACCGGTTCTCTTTGTCAAGAAGAAGGACGGATCGTTGAGGCTATGCATTGACTACCGTATGCTGAATGCTATACACATTTATATGCCTTATTTACCTATTTGCTAGTGTAGTTTTTGTGATAAAACATGAATAAATCGGGTTATTTGTGATTAGGGTAGTAATTAGGGGTTTAACAATTAATTTACTCTAATTAACTATTTTAGATGCATTATTGAATTTAATGAATCATATTTTTATTATGCTTCTAATTTTAGTTTGGTTTTTTATTTTTGTAGGTTTGAAATTGCAGATTGCAGATCACTAGCAGACGTGCGCATTAGACGTGTATTGAAGCATCTGAACCGTTGATAAGCTACACTTTAGAAAAGACGAGCGCGAAATTTAAATACGGACGTGCAGATTTGAATTGGCGGCTGAGATCCTTTCGGCGGGTTTTATTAAAGAAAAAGAAAAAAAAAAAGGAAAATGAACTAAACCGTCCGGTCTGGTCCGGTTCGGTTTAGAAATAAAGAAAAAAGAAAATAACCCGAGCCATCGGGCTCGGGTGTTCCAGACGAAGAATGGCGCTCGAGCTTCTGCTCGAGTGCCGGCCGGGGTGAAAGAGGATGGTTTTCCGGCAACTACAGAGCCGACCGCAGCAGCAACGGGCGACGGCGAATGGGCAGGACCTGGCGGTGAGCTTGCTGATCAGAGCTGACGGCGGAGTTGGACGACGACCGGCAGTTGGGCGGCGATTGAAAAAAAAACAGAGCAGAACAGCGGCGGTAATGGCGATGGGTTGAGCTCGAGATGGCGGCTACGGAGACGATCGGTGGAGCTGGATTTAACGCCGGCCGAGTTGAAAGAGGAGCTGATGGCGGTGAAGCGATCAGAACGGCAATCGTGGTGGCAATCGAAACTGAAACAAAAAAAAAAAAAGACAGAGTCGTGCTTGCTCTGTTCGGACGACCGGTGTCGTGCTGACGGCCGGCAAGGAGCTTCGCGGCGGCCACAATGGCGCGAGGAGGAGCCAAATGGTAAGTGCTGGATTTGGAAGGTCGACTTGGGCAAATTGAGAAAAGAGAGTAAGGAAAGTTCGGATTTTCTTTACACATTTGAACGAAATCTATATGGAAACTCTCTGGGTTTAGGACGGATTGCTGGCCTCAATTGGGGCTCGGGAATTGCTATAAAAACAGGAGGAAGAGAACTGATTTGAGGACTGTTTTTCGACGAATAGGAGGACTGCGCTGGGGCTGGGTGGACGCTGTTTTTGACGAAACAGAGGGTGTCGAAGAGAGCCCTTGCGGCTGATTTGAGTCGTATTCCTTGCTGTGATTTCAGTCGGGAATTAGAGGAACAGAAGAGGAATCGAGAGGAGAAGGAGAAGAGAGGAAAAAGTCAGGTTTTTGGCTTCGGTGAACAGTGTTTCTGCAACTGCTACAGTAACCGGGCATATGAAGGAGACGATGAACAGTGCTGCTACAGTGAATCTGCTACAGTACCTGTGAACAGTAACCCGTGAATAGTGTTTCCCCGATGCAATTTATTTCAATTCTAAATCTGATTTTTCTCATGAATATGAATAGCTAAATCTTTTGTCAAAGCTAAAGGTGACGTTATTTGATTAGTATTTTTACGTCTAAAGTGTTTAATGCTTATTTGATTGAATGCGATATTTTGATAAAGTCACAATCTATATAATTATTTGATTTGTCGTTAACGTAAGGTACGGCGAATGCTTATGATTCCCTGTGATTAGTAGACTGAGCTTGTTAATTATAAATATTCGATCAATATTTTTATGTTAATGGATATGATGAATGTGAATGAAATATCATCCGATTAGGTCAAATCATTATTTGATTCTAATTGAGTAATTGAATAGACGTAGAATATTAATTAAATAATTGATCCTTGAAGCTTTGATATCTCTCATCGATTATCTTTGCCTGTCTTTAGTTAGTTTTAATTAAATCTTTAATCATCATTTTAGTAGTTAGTTAAATTACAATTTCTCTACATAATTTCCAGATAAGAATCTTAATTTGCTAAGCTAAGTAGTGTTTAAATTAGTTAGAATAGAATAATCCTACATCATTCCCTGTGGTTCGACCTCGGATTCACCGAGTATATATTACAATTTGTCAACCTTCTCTTGGGTTCGATCAAATTTTGGCGCCGTTGCCGGGGAGTGAAGTTTAGGATTAATCTTCCAATTAGTTTATTTCTCCTAGTGTAGTTTAGTGAATTTCAATTATTCCTAGTTTAATTTAGCTTGTTTATTTTGCAGGAATTTGGAGTCGTATCTGGAACAAAAAGGCTTTTCATTGGATTTTTCATCAAATTTGGTAAACTCGTTCCATCTCCCTTTGAAATTTCTGTTTCTTGTGCATGCACTCGTGGAATAGAGATACCAGTGGACGATTAGTTAGAAGTAATTCTGATATTTTGATTGAGAATCCCACATTTGAATTTTCTGTTCCATCACACGCACCTAATCAAATGGCTGATCAAGGTAGTAACCATGATCTTAATGAAAATGAGAGTGAACATGATGCACCAATGCGGCCCTTGCGTGATTATCTGCAACCTGCACGCACTAGCACACCTTCCTGCATTATATTGCCTCTACAAGCTCATCAATTTACTTTTAAGCCTGGAATGATAAACTTGCTTCCCAAATTCCATGGTCTAAATTCTGAAAATCCTTATTTGCATTTAAAGGAATTTGAGGAAGTATGTGCAACTTTTGAGCAAGCTTGTAGTGAAGACATTATCAGGCTAAAATTGTTTCCTTTCTCTTTGAAGGACAAAGCCAAGACTTGGCTGAATTCCCTTAAGCCTAGATCTGTAGGAACTTGGAAAGAACTACAAACTGAATTCCTTAAAAAGTTTTTTCCAGTCCATAGGACAAATGCTCTGAAAAGGCAAATAACAAATTTTGCCCAAAAACAAAATGAATCATTTTATCAATGTTGGGAGCGTTATAAAGATTTGTTAAATTCTTGTCCACATCATGGGTATGAGAAGTGGCGCACCATCAGTTTCTTCTATGATGGGATGACGCCTTCAATGAAACAATTTGTTCAAACCATGTGTAATGGGGAATTCTTTGATAAAGACCCTAATGAAGCTCTTGATTTTCTAGATCAAATAGCTGAAGACTCAGATTCTTGGGATCCCACCGATCCCTCTGATGTTTCTAATAAGTCGAAGTCTTCAACTACTAGTGGGGGTCTGCATTATCTTAGGGAGGAGGATAATTTGAGTGCTAGGCTAGCCTCTTTGGCTAGGAAGGTGGAGGCTATGGAAGTAGGGAAAGTTAATGCTGTTAAGCTTGTTGCTACAGAAGAGGCCTGTGGAATTTGTGATGTCATGGGACACCCTACTAATGAGTGCCCTACCATTCCTGCTTTCAAGGAGGTGTTGCATGACCAAGCAAATTCCATGACCCCTTTCAAGAGGCAATCTCCTTATGGAGACACTTACAATCCAGGATGGAGGAATCACCCCAACTTTAGTTGGAGGAATGACAATGCTGCACACACACCACCTCCTCAAGCATCTTCCAATTATACTCCATATGTTCCACCTCACAGGAAGACACTTGAGGAGACACTGCAAACTTTCATGCAAGGGCAAGCTACTATTAATCAACAAACCTCGCAAGCCATTAATGATATAAAGAGCTCTCTCACTAAATTGACATCTTCTCTTGCTGTTCAAGAGAAAGGTAGGTTTCCTGCTCAACCCCAACCCAACCCACAGGGGCAAGTTAACATGATGGACACACAATCTTCTGATTCACAATTGGAACATGCTAAGTCTATTACCACTCTTCGTAGTGGAAAAGAAATTGACAAAACAATTCCTCTTAAGGCCCAAAAATCTTCTGAGAATGATGAGTCAAAACATGATAATGAGGAAATTGATAAGTCTGGGTCAGGTGAAGATGTGAGATGTCCTATTCCAGCTCCTTTTCCACAGAGGTTGAAACCACCTCAAAAGTTGAACCAAAATGCTGAAATTTTTGAACTTTTTAAGCAGGTGAAAATAAACATTCCCTTGTTAGATGCAATCAAACAGGTACCTTCTTATGCTAAGTTCTTGAAAGATTTGTGTACTATTAAGCGTAAGTTGAATGTGCAGAAAAAAGCATTTTTGACTGAACAGGTAAGTTCTATAATTCAACACAAAAGCCCACCCAAATATAAGGATCCCGGATGTCCAACTATTTCATGTGTGATCGGGAACTTTAGGGTAGACCAAGCCTTGCTTGATCTTGGGGCTAGTGTTAATCTTTTGCCTTATTCAGTATACACTCAGTTAGGTCTTCGGGAACTTAAACCCACCACCATTACTCTCCAACTTGCTGATCGTTCTATTAAAATTCCAAGGGGAGTGGTGGAAGATGTGCTTGTTCAAGTAGATAAATTTTACTTTCCTGTTGATTTTATTGTGTTGGACACACATCCCGTTATAAATGCAAGTGCAAATATTCCTGTCATATTAGGCCGTCCATTTCTTGCTACTTCAAATGCTTTGATTAATTGTAGAAATGGTGTGATGAAACTTTCATTTGGCAATATGACTTTGGAATTGAATATATTCAATGTCTGCAAACAACCAGGGGATGATATTGATGTTCAAGAAATGAATTGGGTTGATACCGTTGTTAGAGATCAATTTCATGTTTCATATCTTTCTGATCCATTAGAATCTTGCTTAGTTAATTCTTTATATGATGAATCTAAAGTGAATTGTGAAGAGGCTGAGATTTGTTCTTTACTGAATTCTCTACAGGTATTGCAAGTGAATGGATGGAAACCCAAGTTTGAGGAGCTACCATTGAGTGACAAATTGCCTACACCATCAAGCATTCAAGCACCCAAATTGGAGTTGAAAAAGTTACCAACTGACCTCAAATATGCATTTTTGGGTGATGGTGAAACTCTTCCGGTGGTAATATCGTCTCATCTTAATCTTATCGAAGAGGGTAAGTTGCTTGATATTTTGAGAAAGCATAAAGGTGCAATAGGATGGACAATTGCTGATTTAAAAGGAATAAGCCCTTTAATATGCACTCATCGGATCTATTTGGAGGACAATGCCAAACCGTCTAGGGAGATGCAACGTAGGTTAAATCCAAATATGAAAGAGGCGGTTAGAGCTGAAGTTCTTAAGCTCTTGGATGCGGAGATCATCTACCCCATTTCTGACAGCAAGTGGGTGAGTCCTACCCAGGTAGTGCCTAAGAAATCTGGTGTAACAGTTGTCAAGAATGATAAGAATGAATTAATACCCACTAGAGTTACATCTGGATGGAGAATGTGCATTGATTACAGGAAGCTGAACGCAGTTACTAGAAAAGACCATTTTCCATTGCCATTTCTAGATCAGGTTCTGGAGAGAGTAGCTGGCCACACATATTACTGTTTCTTAGATGGCTACTCTGGTTACAATCAAATTGAAATTGCATTAGAAGACCAGGAGAAAACCACATTCACATGTCCTTTTGGCACATTTGCATATAGAAGAATGCCTTTTGGTTTATGCAACGCACCTGCAACATTTCAAAGATGCATGCTGAGTATTTTTAGTGATATGGTTGAACGCTATCTTGAAGTGTTTATGGATGACTTTTCTGTATTTGGTGATTCATTTGATGACTGTTTGTCTAATTTGCAGAAAGTTTTGAGCAGGTGTGAAGAGAAGAACCTTGTGCTTAATTGGGAAAAATGTCATTTCATGGTCTCTAAAGGAATTGTTTTGGGTCATATTGTTTCCTCTAAGGGAATTGAAGTTGATAAATCAAAAATTGATTTAATTACTCATTTGCCTACACCCAAGACTGTTAAAGATATTAGATCATTTTTGGGTCATGCAGGGTTCTATAGGAGATTCATCAAGGATTTTAGTTCTATTTCTAGACCATTATGCAATCTCCTATCTAAAGATACTGTTTTTGAATGGAATGCTGATTGTGAAAAAGCTTTTGTTAAACTGAAGGGAATGCTTACTTCAGCCCCTATTATGCAACCCCCAGATTGGACTTTACCATTTGAGATAATGTGTGATGCTAGTGACTTTGCTGTGGGGGCTGTTTTGGGTCAAAGGAAGGATAAGAAGCCTTATGTTATTTACTATGCAAGTAAGACCTTAGACAATGCTCAGATGAATTATTCAACAACAGAAAAGGAATTACTTGCTATAGTATTTGCTTTGGATAAATTTAGGGCTTACTTGACCGGATATCCTATTGTTATCTTTACTGATCATGCTGCCTTGAAATATCTTCTATCAAAGAAAGATGCAAAACCTAGGTTGATTCGCTGGATACTCCTACTGCAAGAATTTGATATTACAATTAAGGATAAGAAAGGAGTAGAAAATGTGGTGGCCGATCATTTATCTAGGTTGACTGTGGATGATTCCAATGAGGCTGCCCCAATTAAAGACACCTTCCCAGATGAGCAACTTTTTATTGTTTCTGATTTACCATGGTTTGCTGATATTGTTAATTTTCTTGTCACAGGTCAAACTCCTTCTCATTGGACAACACAAGACAAGAAGAAATTCATGGTGGAGGTAAGACATTTCTTTTGGGATGATCCTTATCTTTTCAAATATTGTCCGGATCAAATTATTAGGAGATGTGTACCAAATGATGAAATTCATAGTGTCATTTCCTTCTGCCATTCAGAAGCTTGTGGTGGTCATTTTTCTGCTAGAAAAACTGCTGCTAAAAATTTACAATGTGGATTTTATTGGCCTACTCTATTTAAAGATACTCATGATTATTGTCGTACTTGTGGACGTTGTCAACAGCTTGGTGGAATAACCCGTAGGAATATGATGCCTTTAAACCCCATTTTAGTGATTGAAATATTTGATTGTTGGGGTATTGATTTCATGGGCCCATTTCCACCATCTTTTGGCTATTTGTACATCTTAGTGGCTGTTGACTATGTTTCCAAGTGGGTAGAGGCCATCCCTTGTAGAAATAATGACCATAAAACTGTTATACGCTTTCTGAAGGAAAATGTTCTGTCACGGTTTGGTATACCTCGTGCAATCATAAGTGATGGGGGTTCTCATTTCTGTAATAAACCTTTTGAGGCATTAATGAAGAAATATGGAATTACTCATAAGGTGGCTACCCCTTATCACCCACAAACAAGTGGGCAAGCTGAACTTGCCAACAGAGAGATTAAACACATTTTAGAGAAAACGGTTAACCCAAATCGCAAAGATTGGTCTCTGCGGTTAACAGATGCACTTTGGGCATACCGTACAGCTTTTAAATCTCCTATTGGTATGTCCCCTTATAGACTTGTTTATGGAAAAGCTTGCCACTTGCCTGTGGAGTTGGAGCATAAGGCCTATTGGGCTATAAAGATGTTTAATTTCAGTTTGGATGATGCCAGTTCTGTGCGTAAGCTCCAAATAAATGAATTAGAAGAAATCAGGAATGATGCATATATGAATTCAAAAATTTACAAAGAACGTATGAAGGTTTTGCATGATCAACACATTCATCGAAAAACCTTTGAACCTTCACAAAAAGTTCTTTTGTATAACTCTAGATTGCATTTATTTCCTGGTAAGCTCCGTTCTAGATGGACTGGTCCATTTATTGTTAAAACTGTTTATCCTCATGGAGCTGTTGAAATTGAAAATCCATTGAATGGCAATGTGTTTAAAGTAAATGGTCAAAGACTTAAGCCATTCCTGGACTTGATTCCATCAGAAGTGGAGAGTATTCCTCTGTCTGATCCCACTTATCCTGATTGAACACTCTTACACTCAGTCTGGCTGAAGACAGGAAACTTAGCGCTCCTGGGAGGCAGCCCAGCTTTTAATTTGTTTTTTAGGATACTTATTAGTTAGATGATGTTTTCTGGTTGGATATTGTGATTGCTCTCATCTTTTTATTTGTTGATGCTTTTCACTCGCATGGGATTTTAGCAATTTGCAGTTCTCCAGGTAACATCTATCCTTTATTTTATTTATTTATTTATTTTATCCTTCATTTCATTCTTAACATTGAGGACAATGTTTAGTTTAGGTTTGGGGGTATATAGGAATAACATGGTTTATTGATAAAATAAAAATTTTAAAAAAATTTAAAAAAAAAACGAAAAAATTTTTTTTTTGATTAGTTTTAGGTTGTTTGTTAGTATTTTTATAGGTTTTGATAGTTTATCCCTTCTTGATGTATACTTCAATTTTTAAGAGATTAATTTACATTGGAAGTGTGAGTAAGTATACTGGAGGATAGAAACACTTAACTGAGCATATCTTTCTGTTACAGTCCTCTTGGATAATGTGCTTGAGCTAATAAAACTCACTCACACACACTAGTACATAAAGTAATACCCTCTAGAAATTTGTTGAATACTAATCTTCAGTGGGATGTCTTTAGTCAAAGTCATTGGATGATATGTGGTTGTCGGTTGAGCTTAAAAGATCATGATAGACCATTTACTTGGCTATGGCAAGGGCTTGGAACCGGAAATAGGTTGAGAGTATAATACAACCTGGACACAATAAAGATGTGCTGAAAATATGAATGATGAAAATGAAAATATGAAGAAAATGAAAACAAAAAGTAAGAAAGGGGCTGCTTGACTTTATAGGATTAACTTAGGCTGATGCTCGGGCCCGAAGCGGTATCTTAAAACCTAATGCCCTAAGCCAACTGTGCTGGGAGTCATTGGCCTGAGTCATTGCTAAACCTAAGCATCTTGAAGTTAGGCCTTACACAGTCCTGCTGGAAAATAGAAAAGAAAAAAAAAGAAAAAAAAAAGTCTATGGTGTATTATCCTCTCAAATCTAGAATGTTGGACCCGAAGGAGGCGCGCAGATTTGTGCTATCATGAACCTAAAGATTACGATGACTATGTAGATTCTGATTTTCTTTGGTTAATGGGTAACACTGGATATGTGTAAAACAGAAATTTAGGGTGTATTGCTACAATGTTCTACACTTTTACTATTTATATTATCATTTCATATCATATTGAGCAGAAATTTCCAAGATGAAGGTGTAGAATAAAACCACTTACTTGAGGGCTTCTATATTCCCGTTGATTATGAACCAAGTACATGTGGTTGATTTTCTTAAACATTGTGGTTTGCATTTGAAGGGATAATAGGTTTGATTGTTTTGAAGTGTTTATTTTATTTTTGCACTTAGATTAATAAGGTTAATTGCATAAGTACATGTTTGTGGGTAACATGGCTGTAAACCCTCACGAGACAAAACTCGTCCTACTAGGGACACCTAGAGGTTTAACGGCTTGTTGCATACGCTCAATGCAATCGTGTTCCCTACGAAAGTGGCATTTATTTTCATAGCTTAATTTGCTTTAGTTTTATTTTGTGTGATTTTGTTTTATTTGTTTTGCTCGGGGACTAGCAAAATATAGGTTTGGGGGTATTTGATAAGCATAAAATATACACATTTATATGCCTTATTTACCTATTTGCTAGTGTAGTTTTTGTGATAAAACATGAATAAATCGGGTTATTTGTGATTAGGGTAGTAATTAGGGGTTTAACAATTAATTTACTCTAATTAACTATTTTAGATGCATTATTGAATTTAATGAATCATATTTTTATTATGCTTCTAATTTTAGTTTGGTTTTTTATTTTTGTAGGTTTGAAATTGCAGATTGCAGATCACTAGCAGACGTGCGCATTAGACGTGTATTGAAGCATCTGAACCGTTGATAAGCTACACTTTAGAAAAGACGAGCGCGAAATTTAAATACGGACGTGCAGATTTGAATTGGCGGCTGAGATCCTTTCGGCGGGTTTTATTAAAGAAAAAGAAAAAAAAAAGGAAAATGAACTAAACCGTCCGGTTTGGTCCGGTTCGGTTTAGAAATAAAGAAAAAAGAAAATAACCCGAGCCATCGGGCTCGGGTGTTCCAGACGAAGAATGGCGCTCGAGCTTCTGCTCGAGTGCCGGCCGGGGTGAAAGAGGATGGTTTTCCGGCAACTACAGAGCCGATCGCAGCAGCAACGGGCGACGGCGAATGGGCAGGACCTGGCGGTGAGCTTGCTGATCAGAGCTGACGGCGGAGTTGGACGACGACCGGCAGTTGGGCGGCGATTGAAAAAAAAACAGAGCAGAACAGCGGCGGTAATGGCGATGGGTTGAGCTCGAGATGGCGGCTACGGAGACGATCGGTGGAGCTGGATTTAACGCCGGCCGAGTTGAAAGAGGAGCTGATGGCGGTGAAGCGATCAGAACGGCAATCGTGGTGGCAATCGAAACTGAAACAAAAAAAAAAAAAGACAGAGTCGTGCTTGCTCTGTTCGGACGACCGGTGTCGTGCTGACGGCCGGCAAGGAGCTTCGCGGCGGCCACAATGGCGCGAGGAGGAGCCAAATGGTAAGTGCTGGATTTGGAAGGTCGACTTGGGCAAATTGAGAAAAGAGAGTAAGGAAAGTTCGGATTTTCTTTACACATTTGAACGAAATCTATATGGAAACTCTCTGGGTTTAGGACGGATTGCTGGCCTCAATTGGGGCTCGGGAATTGCTATAAAAACAGGAGGAAGAGAACTGATTTGAGGACTGTTTTTCGACGAATAGGAGGACTGCGCTGGTGCTGGGTGGACGCTGTTTTTGACGAAACAGAGGGTGTCGAAGAGAGCCCTTGCGGCTGATTTGAGTCGTATTCCTTGCTGTGATTTCAGTCGGGAATTAGAGGAACAGAAGAGGAATCGAGAGGAGAAGGAGAAGAGAGGAAAAAGTCAGGTTTTTGGCTTCGGTGAACAGTGTTTCTGCAACTGCTACAGTAACCGGGCATATGAAGGAGACGATGAACAGTGCTGCTACAGTGAATCTGCTACAGTACCTGTGAACAGTAACCCGTGAATAGTGTTTCCCCGATGCAATTTATTTCAATTCTAAATCTGATTTTTCTCATGAATATGAATAGCTAAATCTTTTGTCAAAGCTAAAGGTGACGTTATTTGATTAGTATTTTTACGTCTAAAGTGTTTAATGCTTATTTGATTGAATGCGATATTTTGATAAAGTCACAATCTATATAATTATTTGATTTGTCGTTAACGTAAGGTACGGCGAATGCTTATGATTCCCTGTGATTAGTAGACTGAGCTTGTTAATTATAAATATTCGATCAATATTTTTATGTTAATGGATATGATGAATGTGAATGAAATATCATCCGATTAGGTCAAATCATTATTTGATTCTAATTGAGTAATTGAATAGACGTAGAATATTAATTAAATAATTGATCCTTGAAGCTTTGATATCTCTCATCGATTATCTTTGCCTGTCTTTAGTTAGTTTTAATTGAATCTTTAATCATCATTTTAGTAGTTAGTTAAATTACAATTTCTCTACATAATTTCCAGATAAGAATCTTAATTTGCTAAGCTAAGTAGTGTTTAAATTAGTTAGAATAGAATAATCCTACATCATTCCCTGTGGTTCGACCTCGGATTCACCGAGTATATATTACAATTTGTCAACCTTCTCTTGGGTTCGATCAACTACCGTATGCTGAATGCTGTAACAGTGAAGAACAAGTATCCACTTCCTCAAATTGATGACCTCTTTGATCAATTGCAATCAGCCAAAGTATTCTCATGAATTGACTTGAGATCAAGCTACCATCAATTGAGGGTTCGAGAGGCGGATATCCCTAAGACAGCTTTTCGAACCGGCTACGGGCATTATGAGTTCCTGGTCATGCCTTTTGGTTTGACTAATGCCCCGACTTCTTTCATGGATTTGATGAATAGAATCTTTGAGGCCTACCTGGACAGATTTGTTATCATGTTTGTGGATGACATCTTCGTCCAGATGAGCATAGAGAGCACCTCCAATTGGTGTTGGACACACTTCGTATTCACCAACTATATGCAAAGTTCAGCAAGTTTGAATTTTGGCTTGATCGAGTGAATTTTCTGGGTCATGTCATATCTAAAGATGGAGTGTCGGTAGACCCAACCAAAGTGGAGGCAGTGCTGAACTGGGAAAGGCCCAAGTCCGTGACGGAGATTCGGAGTTTCTTGGGTTTGGCGGGTTACTATAGAAGATTTATCGAGGGATTCTCAAAGATAGTCTTGCCACTAACCACTTTGACATGCAAAGATGTGAAATTTGCGTGGAGTGATGTGATATCTACGAAATATACATATTTTTATATGCCTTTCTGCCTATATGTTAGTCGTAATTTTAGTTGAAGTAAGGATAATTAATGGTTATTCATGTTAGGTGAGTAATTAGGAGATTAATAAATTAATGTGCTTAATTGATTAGTTTAGATGCGTTAATTAGGTTTAATGGATTTATAATTTATGATGTGTCTAAATTATATTTAACTTTATTTATGTAGGCGTAAGAGTTTCAAATGCAGATCGTTAAGAGTGAATGCGCGCCAAACTGTTTCTGTGCTGAGATTGAAGATCCGATGGATGAGATGGTTAAAGAAGAAAAAGAAAAAGAAAAAAAAAGAGAGAACCGGAGTTGAACCAACCGGTTCAGTGCTTCGGTTTGGTTTGAAAGAAAAGAAAAGAAAGACAGCCCGAGCCGAAGCTCGGGCGTCTGTTTCAGTCGAGCAGAGGGGCGGCTTTGTTCTGAGTATGGCAGAGCTTCACGACTGCGGAAAGAAGCACGATAGAGGCTGCAAAGAGCTTGGCGACGAGGTGTTGTGCACGTCCACAAAACACGTCTGCAGCATCCGCCATTAGGATATTTCTTTTTTATTACGTATCAGATTGTAATCAGCCCGTTTAGGCTAATTGTCAGATGACGGGTCTGGTAGAGAATAATCAGGCCCAATTTGAGGCCCATCAGCTTAGACAGATGGCGCAGCCCCTTGGGAGACGCGCCATCCTCTCCTTTTTATGGAGGTCGTCCTCCTCTTTTGAGGTTATGCAATATTACAACTCCAATTCTTCTCCTAAATCTTCTTCTTCTTCCCTTCTCGCTGACGCCGGTTCTTGTGGTCCTAGCGGATCACAACATTGGTATCAGAGCGTCGATCCACGACCGCTCATGCCTCCTCGCAAGCAACCCAACATGGTACCTGAAATTTTTTCGGAGGCCGAGGTCGCCAAGGAGGCCTCTAGCCCCAAGACCGATGCTGATTCCACTCAGACAGCCATGCTGTCGCTCCTAGCCTCGATCAAGGACGAACTACGAGAGATGAGGCTCGCACAGGCTCCCAAGCAGCCCCTCAAATCTGCCATTTTGACACCACCGCCCTCACGAGAGATGGGAGGCCCTAGCCGATAGGAAGGATCTCCGGTGCTAGGAGGCTCTCTGCTTGGCCAGGCCAGCGGTCAGCCCTTTCCTTATGGGATCCAACTGGGATCCGTCAACTTTGACGCAGACGGAGGACACCATGGCGCAGCCATGCATGGCACACAAGGTGTTCGACAAAATGTCACAATGACCAACCGTACTCGTCCCTTGCAGGATGAGATGGAAGATGTCTGGAACAAAACCCAAGAGTCTCGGGGAGGCCAGCACAGCATCGCAGAGTCTAGACTGGCTCGTCTGCAATTTTCTCGGTACAATGGAGAAGACGACCCTGTTGAATGGCTCTATAAAGCTGACAAATTTTTCTCGTACCAGGGCACCTACTCTGATGATGAGCGCTTACGGGTGGCCGCATTCCACTTGGATGGCGACGCCTCCATCTGGTTCCAGGCGTACGAAAAAGAGACCCGTTTTCCCACTTGGGTGTCCTTCTCCGATGAGCTGTGTATTCAATTTGGGCCGAACGAGTTTCAGGATTTCAATGAGATGTTGTCAACCTTGAAGCAAACAACTACGGTAAGGGCCTATTACTCCGACTTCATGAAAATTGCTAACAGACTGCCTGACTGGCCAGTCGCTGCATTAGTGGGCACATTCAAGCGCGGACTGAAGGCCGAGATAGCTGATGAAATGCGCCACTTTCCTTGTCACACGATGCGCGAAGTGGTGCGTCATGCTAGAATTGAGGAGGAGAAACTGGCCCGTCAGAAAAGAGGTAGTCGTGGGGTATGGAACCCACGACCGTCTGGCCACCCCACACCTCTGACCGGACCGACACATGGCTCTAGTTCTAATCGTCCAGCATTGCCAGGGTCCAACCCCACTCCTGTCCATCGTCTCACCCAAGCACAGATGGCCGAACGGAGGGCCAAGGGCCTATGTTTCAACTGTGACGAAAAGTATGTTCAGGGCCATCAATGCGCAGTTCGGGGTAGCCTACTCATTGTGGAGGTTGAGGACGATGAACCTCCCAAGGTTGAAGATTTCACCCCTGTTTATGACCATGTTCAGCCAGAGATATCGGTGCACGCCTATACCGGCACTTTTACCCCACGCACCATGCGAGTCCAAGGCCTGTTAAAGCGGCAGCAAGTGGCAATTCTGATTGACAGTGGCTCGACACATAACTTCATCAACGACAAGGTAGCCCAGCGGCTCAGGTGCTATGTTTCTGACGCCACCCCATTTGATGTCCTTATTGGTGATGGCAAACACTTACGAAGCTCGGGTGTGTGTGCTCAAGCGTCCTTGACCATACAAGGGCACACATTTACCACGGATCTGTTCCTCCTACCGACAAAAGGAGCGGACATGGTACTAGGCGTCCATTGGCTACAAGAGTTGGGCGACGTATTGTGGAATTTCTGTGACTTGATTATGGACTTTGAAGTCCAAGGGAAACGAGTGCGCTTACAAGGGACTCAACCTGGCACCCTGCATTCCGCTCAGGCGGTTGACTCCTTATGTCGATTTGCACCCCAAGGGATGTTTCTTCAACAGCGTGCAATCGGGGACGTGGTGCAGGGCAAACTTCCTCCGGACATGCGCCTCCTCCTGGCGGAGCATGAGGACATCTTCTCCGAGCCTACCGGCCTTCCTCCCCAGCAGCCCCATGACCATCACATTCCTCTTGTGCCAGGAGCCCAACCAACTAACATCAGACCATACCGTTACCCCCACATTCAGAAAGCAGAGATTGAGCGCCTGGTGGGAGATATGCTGAACACAGGTATTATCCGACCCAGCAACAGTTCATTTTCATCTCCTGTGTTGCTTGTGCGCAAGAAGGACGGCACCTGGCGTTTTTGTGTGGATTATCGCGCCCTGAATGCGATTACCGTCAAAGACAAATATCCCATTCTGGATTTTAAAAAGTTGCTCGATGAATTAGCTGGAGCACAAGTCTTTAGCAAGCTCGACTTGCGTTCTGGGTATCACCAAATCAGGATGCAGGCTTCGGATACGCACAAAACTGCAATTCCGGACCCACGATGGCCACTTCGAATTTTTAGTTATGCCATTTGGGCTGACCAACGCCCCCGCCACCTTCCAGAGCTTGATGAATGATATTTTTCGGCCACTTCTTCGCCAGTTTGTATTGGTCTTCTTCGACGACATTCTGATCTACAGTAACTCTTGGGAGGAGCATTTGGGGCATCTCAGGTCGGTTTTCTCGATCCTACGTGCCAATTCTTTATTTCTAAAATATTCAAAATGTTCGTTTGGCAGTTCACAGGTAGAATATCTGGGTCATATCATCTCGTGTGAAGGTGTCGCCACAGATCCTTCCAAGGTTGCAACTATGTTATCTTGGCCGACACCCAAGTGCGTCAAGGCGTTGCGCGGGTTCTTGAGGCTGACGGGCTATTATCATCGTTTTATCAGTCACTATGGAACTATTGCTGGGCCACTCACGGCCTTATTAAAAAAGGGTGCCTTCGACTGGACCAATGAGGCGCAGATGGCCTTCGACAGACTTAAGCAGGCCATGGCCCATGCGCCTGTCTTGGGGCTTCCCAACTTCAATCTTCCGTTTGTAGTGGAGACCGATGCTTCTGGTACTGGTCTTGGGGCCGTTCTCTTACAAAAGGATCGACCGATCGCATTTCTGAGCAAAGCTTTGTCGGGTCGCACTCTCTTATTGTCGGCCTATGAACGCAAGATGATGGCCATCATTCATGCAGTGACTAAGTGGCAGCCGTATCTGTTGGGCCGGCGGTTCACCATACGGACACATCATCAGCCGCTGAAGTATTTCTTGGAGCAAAGGGTGTCTACTCCGGCCCAACAAAGGTGAGTCTGCAAGCTGTTGGGTTATGATTACAAGATTACTTACAAGAAAGGCGCCGAGAACACTGTTGCAGATGCCCTATCTAGTCGACCCATGACGGATTCTTGTCTGATTTTATCCGGACCCACTTGCCCATTCATTCTAGACTTATAGCGCTCGTATGTGGAGGACCCGCCCACCAAGGAGTTGGTCCAGCGTCTCCAGGCCCAACCAGCCTCTGCGCCCTTCTATGTGTGGCGGAATGACCTGTTATTTTGGAAAGAGCGCTTGTGGGTGCCCAATTATGCTGATCTACGTCGCCGCATCCTTTCTCATTTCCACGACACCCCCATTGCCGGCCATGAAGGTCGTTTCGCACTTATAAACGGGTGAGCCAGAGTTTCTTATGGGCTGGGCTTCGTCGTGCAGTGCAGGATTATGTTGCAGCTTGTGATAATTGCCAGCGGGCCAAGTTCATGACTACGTCTCCGGCAGGCCTCCTCCAGCCACTGGCCATTCCGGCTAACATTTGGGAGGATGTTTCAATGGACTTCATCGAGGCCTTACCTCTTGTCCAAGGGAAATCCGTTATATTAGTGGTTGTCGACAGGTTGTCTAAGTACGCTCATTTCTGTGCATTGAGCCATCCCTTCACGGCTCGGACGGTTGCGGAGGTCTATGTGCGCGAGGTCGCTAAGCTCCATGGCATGCCCAAGTCCATCGTGTCGAACCGCGACCGCGTCTTTCTGTCGAACTTTTGGCGCGAATTCTTCGCTCTCCAAGGTACACAACTACATATGAGTACGGCCTACCACCCGCAGACAGATGGACAAACAGAAGTGGTGAATCGCTGTTTAGAGCAATATTTGAGGTGTTTCGTGGGCGATCAACCCCGCCGTTGGCTCAACTCCTACCATGCGCTGAATGGTCCTACAACACCACCTACCACACTCGAGTGGGCTTTACTCCATTTGAGGTTGTGTACGGTCGCCCCCCACCTACGGTTCTTTCTTATGTTCCTCATCATTCTGCTATTGCTGAAGTGGATTATATGCTTCAAACTCGCGATGAAGTGTTACGACAACTTAAGCACAACTTACAGTCGGCTCAGAACCGTATGAAACAGGTTTATGATCGCGCCCGTACAGATTGGACCTTTCAGGTGGGCGCCTTGGTATATGTGTCTCTTCTGCCCTTGCGCCAGACTTCCCTAGCACCCACTGACAACTGCAAATTGGCCCACCGTTACTATGGGCCTTATGAGGTGGTTGAGCACATTGGGCCGGTGGCGTATCGCCTGGCCTTACCGCCGGGTTCCTTGGTGCATCCGGTGTTTCATATCTCACGTCTCCGCAAGTTTGTGGGTGATCCTTCTACCGTGGCTTCCAGTGCACGTTCCCCGCTTCTTGAGCCAGCCGCTACTACTTCTGCCACACCTTCTCCTGCTTCTATTATTGATCGCCGCCGCATTCGTCGTACCGGACGTATTGTCACGGAGGTGCTAGTTGCTTGGCAGGGTCAGTCGTTAGACGATGCTACCTGGCTCCTCGAGGATGACTTTCTGGCTCGGTTTCCATCATGGACGCCTTGAGGACAAGGCGGCAGCGGAGCGTGGTGGAACGTTGTGCACGTCCACACAACACGTCTGCAGCATCCGTCAGCATCCGCCATTAGGATATTTCCTTTTTATTACGTATAAGATTGTAATCAGCCCGTTTAGGCTAATTGTTAGATGACGGGTCTGGTAGAGAATAATCAGGCCCAATTTGAGGCCCATCAGCTTAGACAGATGGTGCAGCCCCTTGGGAGACGCGCCATCCTCTCCTTTTTATGGAGGTCGTCCTCCTCTTTTGAGGTTATGCAATATTACAACTTCAATTCTTCTCCTAAATCTTCTTCTTCTTCCCTTCTCGCTGACGCCGGTTCTTGTGGTCCTAGCGGATCACAACACGAGGCTTATGATCGGCGATGCTGGCGACGAGTTGGCAGCGGAGATGAGCGGCCAGTGACAACAATTATGACCATGGCAGAGCTCAAGACGGTGGGCGGCCATGGCGATGAGATAGGCAGATGGGTCTCGAAAATGATGGTAAGCCCGACAGCGTAGGAGATGGTGAGGTTCGAGGCTAGGAACTGGCATGAGGACAGTGATAAAGATCACATTTTGAAAGCGGAATCGTGCTCAATCGGGAAACAAAAGGAGTCGTGCCGGATTTGGAAATTCGGATTTTGTGATTCGATTGGGACGCGATTGCGGATAAGAATGGATTCAGAGTCTTGCCGGTGTTTGGATTTGGGACTCTCAGGAAGTCTATAAAAATGAGAGCCTTTCACAGAGTTTTACAGAGAGCTTGAAGGAGAATTTTTGCCGGAAAAGCCAAGTGCTTTCGGCCGGATTTTGGAGTTGTTTCGTCGGGAAAGAGAGAGGGGGAGGAGCAGTAGGTTGGAGGAGAGGAAGAAAAGCTGATTTTGAGCGATAATTGCTACAGTACTGTTCTTCAACTGCTACAGTAACCGGGATTTCGAGGAGAAGATGAACAGTAACATGTGAACAGTGTTACTGCTATAGTGTTTATGTGAATAGTGCCCATGAATAGTGAACATGAATTCAACAAATCAAGCTCTTTCTTTTTCTTATTCCATGTCTAGCTAAACTCTTTATCAAGGCTAGATGAAGCCCTAAATTTGTATTTGCTACTCTTAGTTGTTTAATTTAGTAAAATTTGATATGAATATGCCTAATGCGATTTTATTGTTATTTCTCTTAAGTGCTTTGACCGAGACTTAATGAATGATTAATAGAATTTGATCTTGATATTTCCTGTGTCTAGATAATAACAGGATTATGATTGATTCTATGCCTGGCCAAGGATAGAGTTAATTGTATTAATTTATAGTGGATGAATTTTTCGTGTCTGGACAAGAACGTGTAGTTCATTCATTGGTAATTTGTGTGTCCGGCGAAGAACATAAATTACTGTATCATATCAATTTGTGGAAATACCAATTGAGAGTAGTAATTGCATGTTTAGTGGTGGATTCGACGCTTTGATATTCTAATTCATCTGATTTCTTATTAAAGTTTGCTGCTTTAGTTAATTAAAATCATAAAAATTCAATCTTTCATTAGAATTAGATTAATCATCCAAGTCCTTTGGGTTCGACCTCGTTTCCACTAGACTATACTGAGTCTCGTGCGATTGCGAGTAAAAAGAGTAAAAAAAATAATCAATCATGATGCATGTGAGGACAGCTTTCAAGAGCTAAGGAGGAGGCTCACCACTGTCCCTGTGTTAACCTTACCATCTGGTAGTGGCGGATTTGTCGTGTACAACGATGCCTCAGGTCGAAGACTTGGTTGTGTGGTAATGCAACACGGCAAAGTCATAGCTTATGCTTCAAGGCAATTGAAAAATCATGAGGTTAATTATCCCACCCATGACTTGGAGCTTGCTGTTGTGGTTTTTGCACTCAAGATTTTGAGGCATTACTTGTATGGGGAGAGCTTTGAAGTCTTCACTGACCACAAGAGCTTGAAGTATTTCTTCTCACAACCAGATTTGAATATGCGTCAAAGACGACCGATGGAGTATTTGAAAGACTATGACTTTACCATTCAGTACCATCCAGGGAAGGCCAATGTGGTGGCCGATGCACTCAGTCGAAAAACCTATGGGCAAGTGGCGCATATGATTGTAAAGGAGTGGATATTGCTCAAAGAAATCATGGAGTTTCGACCACAGTTTCGAGCTAGGTAAGGGAAATCCTTTGTGGCTAATCTAGTGGTACAATCTGTAATTGTTGAGCAAGTTTTAGAAGCTCAGAAGGTGGATGCAGAAATGCAAGCCCTGCTCAAGAAGCCTGGTTTCACCAGCGGGACTGATGGGAATGTGCGTTTCAATGGGAGGCTAGTCGTTCCTACTCCTCCTGAGTTAAGGCGGGACCTTTTGCATGAGGCGCATCACTCCAGGTACACCATTCACCCTGGAGGGATGAAGATGTACCAAGACTTGAAGAGGAATTTCTGGTGGAACGGGATGTGGGTGAGTGTGTTTCTAGATGTCTGACTTGCCAACAAGTAAAGGCAGAGCACCAGAGGCCTCCTGGGGCGTTGTAGCCCATAGAACTTCCGGAATGGAAGTGGGAACACATTACGATGGATTTTGTGTCAGGTTTGCCGAGGACGAGACTCGGGCATGAATCAATTTGGGTGATTATCGATCGACTCACAAAGTCTGCACACTTCTTGCCACTTCGAAGGAAGCAACCGTTAGATAATTTGGCACGCTTGTACATCAAGGAGATCATGAGTTTGCATGGAGTGCCCCTATCCATCATATCGGATAGAGATAGTCGGCTTACCTCTCAGTTTTGGCGGAGTTTGCAAGAGGCATTGGGTACACAACTGAAGTTTAGTACCGCATTCCATCCCCAAACGGATGGACAGTCCGAGAGGACCATTCAAATGCTTGAAGATATGTTGCGAGCTTGTGACTTGGATTGGAAAGGCAATTGGGATGAGCATTTACCCTTAGTGGAATTTGCTTACAATAATAGCTTTCACTCTAGTATCGGCATAGCACCATATGAGGCGCTTTATGGGCGACCTTGTAGGTCACCAACCTGTTGGGAGGAGGTTGGAGAGCGCAAAGTGATGAAATCTGAGTTGGTACAGCAGTGTACCGATAAAGTGAAGCTAATTAAGCAAAGATTATTGATGGCACAAAGTCAGCAAAAGAGCTATGCTGACAGGAGGCGTAGGGAACTCGAATTTGAGGCGGGTGACCATGTGTTCTTGAAGATATCGCCAACCAAAGGTGTTCTGAGGTTCGGCGTTAGAGGAAAGTTGAGCCCTCGATTTGTTGGTCCCTTTGAGATCCTAGAAAGGATTGGACCCGTGGCATATAGATTGGCCCTACCCCCTCAACTTGCGAGTGTCCACAATGTTTTCCATGTTTCAATGCTTCGTAAGTATGTGCTGGATCCTTCTCATGTGCTTGACCAGGTCCCACTTGAGCTGAGGCCAGACCTGACCTTTGAAGAGAGGCCGGTTCAAATTCTAGACCGAAGAGAGCAAGTGCTGAGAACAAAAAGAACAAAAAGAATATCTCTTGTGAAGGTCTTGTGGCGGAACCACTCCATAGAGGAGGCTACTTGGGAGGTCGAAGCCGATATGAGAGGAAAATACCTCGAGTTGTTTAATGAATGACTCGTAGATTTCGAGGACGAAATTCCAAAAAGGGGGGAAGGATGTAACATCCGATTTTATAAAACACTTTATGACATTAATCAAATGCTATCACCCCTTGGGTTTTAAGATATCATTGTGTAAATTCGATAGATTTCATGCTCTTAACTTTGTTAGCGTGTTAGTATGTGCTGATTTTCGTTAAGTAGTAAGCCTTTTTGATATGGAAACCTATATTAAAAATCAGTTCAATTTTAAATGAACTAACTTGGTTTCTAATGTGGTAACTAGCCATACGTCTTACTCATGGCTTATCTCTTAATCTAGAGGGATTATAAGGCTGATATTTTAAGACTAGATAGATGACAAATAGATCTTTGAAAAGGTACCAAGTTCAAGTAATTCGGAGTTGAGGAACCTAAGTTATGGCCTTATGCAATGAACGGGTCTGAAATGGATCCGGACATCCGGGTAGCTGGGTATGGACTGAAAACCCATAAAACCCTACCCATCTTCTTCCCCTTCATTTCCTCTCCCATTGCAGCTACGTCCAGACCAGAACCTTTTTGGTGGAAACTCTAGGGTTTGGATCTAAGGAGGAAAATTTGGAAGGGAGCTAAACCAAGTGCTGCAATTCTCTCCTCCAGCTAATCTAAGGTGAGCTCAACCCCAAATCTCTCCCCTATTTCCTGTTTTCTGTTTATGTTCTTCTCATCTAAAAACCTCCATGAAACCTTCAAGGGGGGCATCGGGGAACGTGATCAGCAAGGGCTTTTGAGATTTTAATCTTGGGTTGGGAGATTAGAGCTGAAATCACCATGATCAAAGAGGTAGAAGTGCAAAAAGGCAGAAAGTTGGGATCTTGCTGCTACAAAACCAAGGTAGGGAGTTTTCTATCCTTTCTTGTAGCATGAATGTTGCATGGATAGTACTGTTATAAGGTATTTCTAAATAATATATTGTATTATCACATATTAGAGAGTAGATTGGCATTGATAGTTGTAAAAATGCCTGCTTTACTGATTTGTAAAATGGATGATGCTCTGTTCTGGAAAAAAGGATTTCAAACAGTGATAGTTTCATGCTAGAACGTGGTTTAAATGGATTTGATATCAATTTGATCCATTTTTTTGGAAAGGGCCTATTTTGAAACGAAAATTTCTGTTTTGATGAGTTAGGAGATTTTTATGGCGGATGTCTGACATCGGGCACTCATCGGAGCCTTGCCAAGGGGTAAGTTCCAGAAGTTGGACACCATGGAAGCTGTTGAGCATTGTAACGACTCGCAATTTCATACCCCTATAAATTTGTGAAGTCGCTAAAAACAATAACCAGTCACAATGAGGTAGTACTACTAATAAAAATCCCAGGGATCCACAATCTGAGTACAAGCACATAATAAAGATTACAATCCAAAAGTGTGGCATTTAAATTCATATAGACCCAAAATCAAATTGAAAGTCTAAGGTCTATGAGTACAAATATTGATCTTCAAGTTTCCACTTGTACTCCAACAGCCCTTCAAAAGAATTTACTAAACCTTGCTGGAACCTGCAATATCTGGGGGAGGGGTGGTGGTGAGTATACAAGTATACTCAGTAGGGAGAGTTATACTAACCAGCATAATTATGCACAAATGTAGAACTAGCACGTGGTAAGTCTAAATTTAAATTGTGTAACTAGGTCTTATTAAGCCAAACAACAATGAAGCATTCTCTATTATTTCCAAAACAGTTTGAACTTCAATAGATAAAATCAACCACATAGCATCAGTATGCCTAAATTAAATGAGAACCCCTAAGTTTTAAACAAATATCTCAGACCCCTACTCCCTTGAGGTCTACCTTGCCCCCTCTTGGGGCAAATGCCTTTACTCCGTAGAGAGGCCCTTCGTTAGGGGCAGAAAGCATCAACCTTACTCCCTTGAGTGACCCTTCATTAGGGGCAGAAGGCTGATCCGGTAGTAATTGCCCTTCATTAGGGGCGGAGCTACCGTTGGTACCTGGATGACTTTGTTAGACGGATACGGATGAAACGGACGGCCCCGGAGGTGGATACAGTCTGTTAGCGGTCGGAGTCGTTTAGATGAGCGAACATGGAAAATTATCCATATCCGTGACAGACATGATTTTCTGTCTATTTAGCCTTTAAAACGGACGGATGGACGGATACGGACATCCGGACGCCATTTACACCCCTAACTCCGACGAACAAAGAGGAGCTGTTTTGAAAGCCTTTGTGCGGTCTTTTTTTGGTTGCCACGTTCGAGCGGCAATCTAGTGGCTAGGTCATGGTCTAGCGGCTATGGGCAGAAACATCATTGTAGCCATGCTAGCTATGGCAGTGGAGGAGGTGGGGTTGATAAGGGGAGCATGATGAGGCAAATTGGGAAAGCTGAGGGACCAACACCATTGCCAATGCCGGAGAAGAGAGAATGGGATGGTTAACCATGGAGTTAAAAGTTAATATACTATTGGGGTATAAGTGAGATATTTTATGTCATGCCCCGCGATTTCTAACCTCGATCGGAGTACGGAAGCCTTCAAAGATACCAACATCTCGAGGCCAAAACCCCAGGCACGTGACCGAACAGTCGAAAACACAACCAATTACGTCATCACGAAAGGATGTGTAATCGGTCATCCCAAAATTGAGTGCATAGAATATTTAAAACATCATTAATAAATATGAAATGAACCTACTTAGTATTATTACAGCAAAAAGATTTACAAAGTCAATAAAAATAAAATTCTAGATTTATGGCACACGTCGGCCAACAATTCATCAAGTTTAAAATCAAGTAAACTGATAATAGAAAAATCTCTAATCTCTTCACGGCATCATCAACATCTTCCTACTATTGCAAACATAGTGTCTCAGTCCTCTTTCGTGCCTGCATCAGAGGATGCATGAGTATTTCATAGTAGGATGTAAAAAACTCACTGAAAATAAGTCAACAGGATGAAGAGAAATATAACAAATAAACAAGCTGATATTCAATGATATCTGGACTGAACCTAAGGTTTACTTACCTGATAGAAAAGGTCAGTCAACAATGGTTCCCGACTCGCAAGTATAGGGAATGAATAATAAATAATCACACTCCGAACAATCAGTGTAAGGAGAAAATAATCATAATCAAGACTCCTAACATTGCACGTGTAAGGAGAAGATAACCAATCACAATACCTTCAGGCATTTAAAGTGCAAAAAGATTCAATTTCTGCTCGCTGAATATACCAACTATGTGGCTACTTACCAAAATCACCCTAGAGGTTCTCCCTTCGGAACCCGGCCATGCGACTAGGATGCTGGCCCCATCAGTGCTTACGGACACAATGGGCGAAGACTGCAAACCTTCTGTAATATCATACAATCTAAATGTATGTATATGCTCCTTTTGGGCAAAGAAAACTATGTTCCATAAATATCGAAGATCATATATATGGAACATGGAGTAACATGGAGTAACATGGGTGAACATAGCATATATATTTCTTTTCTTTTAACTGTGGGGAGTTATGTGTAGCTCTAACATGTCAACAATTGGCCAACTTTATATGAACCAATGTTTGAGGTGCTAAGGAAATTATACCTCATGCCCATGCCCAACCTGTCCCTAGATCGAAGAGAGAGGGAAGTTTCAACTTGCTAGAACCAAAAATCAAATCCTCCTCTGGATTGGAGTGTGCTGATACTCATGCGTATTTTTTTGGTACCTTGTTTTTTGAAGCTTTTAATTTAACAACAAACACTAGCATCTAAGGGAGGTTGATGTAGGTGATAAGGCTGGGGGAACAAGCGGGGAAGGGAAGGCCACAAATTAGGGGAAAGGACGAGTTCCTAGCCATACAAACCCTAGAAATGGACATGTGCTAGTTGACAAATGTTATTGGCTTATGCATCGGCTTCCATCCAATCATTCCCCTTCCCACTGTTGCACCTCCGTCATCACATCTTCTCCCTCAGTAGAAGTCCTGTGCGTTTTATCTAAAAAAATATTTGAGTGCTTTTGGAAAGGACAGTTATGTCCGGAATCCGCATTTAGCCGATCATCAAGTACTCCAATAATATGTGTACACCTAAATTACCAATTTCATGATCCTTTTGACAATTTTTTTCATATGCAGCTCAAAACAGTGAGCAGATTTTTTTAACAACTTCGAGTCATTTGGGAGAAAATATGAATAATGTATTTTGCAATAATCAGTAATATATCTTGATAATTCATACATTTTATCTATTCAAACATTATTTGCAATGCAAAAGAACTTTACATTCTTTGAGTTTATAATTATAGGTTCTTTATTTTTCATAATTTTAACTGTGATTTTCACAATCTCTCTAGTGACTTAGCCATTGAATTCTCAGCAAGAAAACATATAATAACTCTTTTTAATGCATGAAGTTCAGAGTCCAATGGGATTGAATTTAAAATATGGTTCTCTCAAGCTTTCTACCTTCATGATTATAAGGAGACTTAAAGGGTACATCGATAAGGTAGAAAGCTTGAGAGAACCCTTTAAGTCTCCTTATGATATCATTAAATATCAGAACATTTTTGTCCAATTATAATTATCGTGACTGGTCTAAAACTCATCCTATATAACTTTCTCAATATCACAAAAGCTCTGGTTGTCGGTCTTTACACCATGCAAGCCGTTGTAGTTATACAAAGGTAGCCAAAGTATCCCTCCCTTTTATAACTCTAATCTTAACAAGATGATGCATTATTTTCTATTTTCGCCCCCCTTGGTTAAAAAAGAATTAACAGAGTAATGACAAAATTAGTAAGATCATCCATGACCGCATTATGTACATAGTAGATAACTCAAGATTGTGAATATTAGCACCGCATTAATTTCAAGTAGGCAACGACATTGTTCGTATTCATGGTTTTGACAAAGTAATGACAAGAGAATTAGTAGAATGTGAAGATGGTACAATGAATATTTAGTACCACACACGAACACAATGTTAAGAAAATATTTAGTACCACATACTAACACAATGTTAAGAAAACATCAATGTAACGCGAAAAGATAATACGAAGTATATGTTCATATTTTCGGGATAGTTTGATAAAGTAATATCTTTGGGGCTTTTAAGAAAAAAAAATTGTTAGATTTTTCATATAGAAATTTTAAAAATTGATTAGAGCCATGCCCTCGTTTTCTTTGCCGATAAAACAATCTTTTGATTCTTGGCCTAGGAAGCATGGATACGGCAATATCGTTGTCATATTCATATTCGATACATATCGGACACGAATACGGTAGTGACACAGCTATATGCGTGTCCTGCCGTATCCAATATAAAGTATATATTTTTATTTTGCAGGCAAAGTAGCCTGAAAGGTAATTGCTTTTCAAGCAAGAGACCCGGTTTGAGTCCAGGCAAACACATATTTTTTTGTGGCATTCTTACCGGCTAGAAATTATGAACAAAAAATAAAATTTCAATCACAAGTTTGTAGTTGCAATTTTTACAAGGTTTAAAAGAAAAAATGTGGTGCTACAATTCAAAAATACGTTTAAAATTTATATAAATAATATTTTATTAGCCGTGTCGTATCCTACTTTTTGGAAAATACCATGTCCCCATATTCATATCGTGTCGCCGTATCCGTATCCGTGCTTCCTAGTTCTTGGCACAACCAAACTAACTTGACATACTGCTACCATTGCAATTAGATTCGTCAATTATCACTTTTATATGAAGGAAAAGCATCCAAAAGTTTTATCTTGAAATAATATTGGGTGTGTTTGGGAACCTTGATTTGGATTTAAAGTTGTGATTTATAAAATTACGTCTTTTTAAATCATAAATAAATGAGATTTGCATTTAGAAAATTTAAATCATAAGTAGTGTTTGGGAATAATATAATTTTATAATAAGATTCTAATATTTTAGTATTTTAGGTGTGATTGTATAAATGATAGGGTCAGACGTTTGATTTACACTCATCCTTTTTTTGTTATAAATTAAGGGCCCGTTTGGTTCGTGAAAAATCCATTTTCACTGTAGAATTCTGATAGTGAAAAATTCGAAAATTTATCGTGAAAGTGGATTTTTCACTACCAAACGGCCCTAAATGATGGAATTTAAGGTGAGATTTGAGCCAAAATCAAATCCCGCACAAAAACATGCTGCCAAAGTCGGATTTGGACCAAATGACGCAGATTTTATCAATCGCAGAGTCGAAATCCCTGTTGTCCATTTTGAAATAAAAAAGAGGGGACTTCATTAAAAAGATGGGAGTAAAAAATAAAGAAGAGGACATGTCCGTCTTTTAAAACCATGTTCACGTAGAAATTAGACATCCAAATTTTTCCTATATTAACCTGCAACGTCCTCCCCCTTGGCTCTCACTCCTCTTCCCGCTCCCGCCAAGACTCCTTCTCCTCCCTTCACATGGCCGGACACGCCGGAGATCCACATTCTCATGACTCCGTTCTCGCCGCCCTCAGCACTCTGCGCCCCGACCAATTCACCCGTCTCACCCGTTCCCTCGCCGCCGAATCTCTCCTCCGTCTCAGCCGCCTCTCCTCCCTCCTCCTCTCCCCTGCCCGCTTCCGCCGCATTCTCTGCCACATCGAGTTCTTACCACTCCACTCCAAGACCCTCCTATTAGCCCGAATTCTTCTTCGCTCCCTTCGCCTCCTCACCCTCCCTCTTTCCTCCGCCGCCGCACAACTCCCCGACGTCCCCGCCACTGATCTGGACGAGCTCGACGCCGGGATGCTCCTCCTGGGGCTCTGCCGCGTATCCGCATCCGAAGGCTCCGAGGCACTCTCTTCCAGGCCATACTGGAGGGAGGCGCTCGCGGATCACGTGGCCACCGAGTCGCTGAGACTCTCCGGCCTAGGCGACGCTGGCTACGTTGCCGTAGCGGCATTCATCGACGAGGCGATGGACTGCCGGAGGTTCATCGAAGCTGTCGGATCATGGAAAGGTTCGTGTCCGACGTCCGCCCCGGCGGCGCAGAAGGCGGTGGTGTCTCGGGCAGCCAGCGGTGGTGGGGGCGGGAGGGAGTGCGTGATTTGCAGGGAAGAGGTGGGAGGTGACACGTGTGCGCTGCCATGTTCACACGTGTTTCACTTGGCGTGCGTGCGGAGGTGGCTAATGAGGGTTAACACGTGCCCCACGTGCAGGTTCGAGCTTCCCACAGATGACGTCTTCTTCGAGATCGAACGGCTGTGGCGAGTCATCACGGCTAGGAGCAGATCGACGGACTTGTGCGCGGGTGACCAGGGCTCGGAGGGTCTCCCTAATTTCGGACCGAACTACACGGCCACCGAAATAGAGAGTTGGGACAAAAGGACCCAGTCCATATTCCAGGCGCAGTAGATCCTCTTAGAGATTTTATGTTTTGATTTGATACATCTTTCTTGTACACGATATTTGAAGTAACATGTAGATATAGCTACATTTTTGTGTAATTACTAATGCTTATTTGCTGAATTGTGTGGCTATTATAAAAATGAGGCATTGCAAAAGAATTATGCAAATGAGGTACTTATAGTCTCCAGCATGGAATGTCGTATCGGATATCGGTAAAATATCGGTCGGCCTAAGAGACGAAATATCGGAGATATATCGGAGATATATCGGAGATATTGCGTAAAAAAATATCGGTCGTCAAAAACTAGTTTTTATCATATATTTTCAAAATCTAACTTCTAAAATGAGTTATACTAATTTAAACAAAGAATAGATTTCAAAATATGCATAAAAGGATAGAAAACAAACATGAAAGTTTTTTTTTCCCAAAAAAAAAAAAAAAAAATTTTTTTTTTTTTCAAAAAAGGCCGATATATCGGTCCGAAACCGATATATCGGCGATATATCGCCGATATATCGGCGATATTTGGAAAAAATGTAAAAAACGATACTTAATGGTATCGGAGTATCGGTTTGTGTCCGATACCGATATATCGGCGATATATCGGCGAGCTGGCATTCCATGGTCTCCAGTATATTCGAGGACTATAGATAATTTGACACACTCCATAGACGCCACCATGTTACTAATCACCAAAGTGTTCATTATGTTACTAATTAATACTCCCTCCTTCCTCGAAGGTAGTAGTATTAAACACTACCCATTTTTTTAGGATGCGGCAGTTATTCCAAAACGGAGGGAGTAGTTCACTATGTTAGTATTATAAACGTGTTATTAAGTGGCAATATAATGTGTTATTTAGTAACTTTTTTAGCTTAAAGAGTTAATTTAAGGATGTAGCCGATAAACAAATTCCCACTATAGTGCATCATAGACTATGCTTTCCCTTCAAAATTTTAAAGATGATACTGAAAGGCATGAAAAAGGTTAGTGTTCAAATAGTTTCGACCACAACGTAATTATGTGGGTCAAAAAAGAAGAACGGACCCTGGGAGCTCTCCCACAACCGGAAGATGTCCAGTCAGCTCAACTAATGCCAGATTTCTTTTTCTTTTTCGGTACAAACTAAGGCTAGATTGGCTATGGTGCAATTTATATAAGCGGGATTTGGAGATCAGGCTGAGTGAAGACATAACTACAAAGGAGGATTCTAACCTATTGGCCATTTCAAATTTCATAATAATGGAATGATATATAGAGTCGATTGTATGATAATGCAGAATTACGTAACTGTACTACCTAAATGGTAATCTTTTTTGTTTTTGTGTACTTTACCTTATTTGGATTTTTCACACTCTCACTGCCTCATACTATATGCATAAACACTTACTTGAGACCATTTCTTTTTGGTAGAGATGGGCCCCTGTCCCTGAGGTGGTGGGAAAATTATTGGCTACGCGCCGCGGGGGAACAGTGTGCTCATCACCAATGGGTGATGGGCACCTCTCCCCTGCTTGTAATGATTGCCCCAAAGGGACCCACAAGCAGGGAGACGTGCTCATCACCCATTGGTGATGAGCACACTGTTACCATGCGAGGCGCGCAGGTAATAACTTCTCGAGGTGGTGCAGCATAGTGTTCCAACTCTGGTGACCCATGATGTCCATCAACGTATTAGGGGACATGCGTAGAACAGAAGGAAGAGTGCATTACCACAGAATCGCATGACCATGTGAGGTGGTGGGGCGTCTGAGATGGAAGCATCTATTTGGTTCAAGTAGTATTTGTCTTCAGAAGAATGATTCTGTGTGATGTCGGAGACGGTAAACAAGATGGACGTCAAGAAGGAACGCAAATCGGCTGCGGAGGGCCCCCCCGCAGCATTAGCCACCAATGGGACGCTGACATGTCAACTCCCCAAGCCCTCCGTCCCATTTTAGCTGCACCATTTATCCACACGTCTAGGCCTTGGGGCGGTAACATGTCAGCGTCCCAGTGGCAACTGCGTTTGTCGTGAAGTGAGACAGGCAAGGTCCTGGCATATTTGGCACTTGGCAGAACAACGCTAGGGGATGTTTGGGAGGCAATTTCCCACTTAATTTTTCATCAATTCCCGTTAAAAAGCGTTTGAGAGGCACATTTAATTTTCATTTACCTTTAGTAGGTGATTGATTGTAATGATCAATTTCATGTTTGATGTGAATGTCCTCATGAGTTTTAAAATGGGAATCTTGTGACAAACGACCATACTTACCCTTCTATCATTCATTTCTCCTTTTTGAATCCCCAAAACTCATATTTTAATCATCAAATGAAAATAAAGATTTTTTCTTTTCCTACGATCATCGTATGGCCTCCTAAACAACCCCTTAGATGCCATCTGCTCACCCATCTATTTTACAAATTATGCAATTATGATACCATTCCGGTCACTATTTTGGAATAATGCCGTTTTAACATACTTGTTTTTTATTCTCTTTATTTAGTTTCTAACTAATTAAAAGTTAACTTAATTGAGGCAACATAAGCAAAACAGAAAAAAATTAGGGTAAATTACGCTTACCCCTATCAATCACGGTGAAATCACATTTAATCCCATGACTTATGAAAATAGGCACATAACCCCAATCCAGCTTGCGCTCTTTATTTTTAAGATTATTTTACCCCTTACATCCCCAAGACACATGGCAGTCGTGGCAAGCAGCCGATCTTTTTGGACAATAGGCACCGGGAAAGCGTGGCCGATGGAGTGCAACATAGATAATCAGGAGTTGTTGACAGTGTAGTGGCAACGGCTCTGCCGTGAAGGAGGGAGGCATGGTGGAGTTAGAAAGAAATAGGTTGGTCAAGAAAGAGGAGGGGCAAAATTATCTTATTTCATAAGTCATAAGTCCTAAGGGTTAAATCATAGGGGTTAAGTGCCTATTTTGATATACCATAGGGGTTAAGTGCAATTTTACCAAATTCATAAGGTCTAAGTACAATTTACCCAAAAAATTAATACCTTTTGGTACAAAAAAGTTTACACTTCGTGATCGAGATGAATATATGTACATATACATATACTGACAATATTCAAAATAAATAGTCAGACATTAAAAACTCATGCATTTGTACTAGCATACTAAAACATAGTTTACTACCTATATTAATTAAACTAGAACAAAACGTCAGTTACCGGAATTTAGAATTCTGGGTGGTGCTGTTGACTAAAGCAGCAGGAATATCTAGTTCACTATGATGTTAAGCAAGAAGCTCACCACTTTCGGATGAAGTATTATAGAGAAAATGGTACAAATCTGACGACTTTTGCAAAATTACCCAAAATTCCAATCAATTGTAATTTGCCCCGGCTGCCAAAACTGAGTCCAGAACACTTCTCTTATATGTTTCTGAAGTTATTTGTTTCTCCCAACATTCGTTTTAAGTTTTTTGGATGATACATAGCCCAATATATTAGTGCATCATTCATTTCATATTGATGCACTAAATCAGGTATCAATGCATAAAAAACTTTATTCACATTCATTCCATAAATTTAGCATAATAGAGTCTTCTTCAGTTTGATTCTCAAACTCCTGGCAGTGAGATGTTTAGGGATTAGGGGGAAAAAATTGGTCGGGGAGTTTGATAATGGAGTGAAGATTTGTGCTATATGTTGACACTTTTCTCGTCCAATACCACCGAAGAGAGCCTTCCTCTCCCATCAACCCAACCAGGCCCTCCAAAATGGAGTGAATTTCTTTGTAATTCGAGTTTTATGTGTCACTGGCCACAAGCTCTGCAATCCATGTACTAAATGTCGATCTGGCTACAAAGGAAGCTTACTCAGTCCTCTACCCTTCATCAACTCCCTTACCTCTTCAGCCTCCTCCCATTTTTTAGCTGTTGAATATATATTTGCCATGATAATATAGTTGCCAGTACAGTCTGGTTCAATCTCAACCAACCAATCAAATGCATACTTTCCAACTTCAACATTGGACAAGATTGATTCATCATTGATTCAACACATGCATGTGCTCTAAAGCAGGTTCAAATATTTCAATACCATGATTCCCTGACATGATCTCAAAGAACAATTGAGCCTCTTTTACCATCCCAGCATGAGCACAAGCTGAAAGCAATGCAGTAAATGTAATTGGATCTGGACATGTTCCACTCTTTAGCATCTCGTCAAATAATGTCAAAGCTGCATCTGCCTCTCCCTGGGCTGCATCATGGAATGCCAGCTCGCCGATATATTGGCGATATATTGCCGATATATCGGTATCGGACACAAACCGATACACCGATACCACTAAGTATCGGATTTTCGAAATTTTCTAAATATCGCCGATATATCGATCTTTTCTTTTGGGGGGGGGGGGGGGGGGGGGGGGGGGGGTGGGAACCTTCAAGTTTGTTTTCTATCCTAATATAGATTTTTATGCACATTTTGAAATCTATTCTTTGTTTAAATTAGTATAACTCATTTTAGAAGTTAGATTGTGAAAATATATGGTAAAAACTAGTTTTTGATGACCGATATTTTTTTACACAATATCTCTGATATTTCGTCTCTTAGGCCGACCGATATTTTACCGATATCCGATACGACATTCCATGGGCTGCATAGGCAGAAACAACCGCCGTCCAAAGTATTACGCTTCTACCTGTGGTTCCCGCAAAGACTCAACCAGCTCCTTCAAGGAATCCACATTTTCCATACATGTCAATCAGTGCAGTGGCTACATAGATATTGTTGGCACAGTCAATTAATGCATAACAATGAATTTGCTTTCATCAGATTTGAATTTTTGAAAGTGTAGGTAAAACACTAGCAAGAGTAACTGAATTAGGTCTAAATCCCATAGACTGCATTTCAATAAAAAGTTCTGGAACATCAGTGTGCAAATTATGCTGAACCAGACCTGAAAGAATGGCATTCCAAGTACTCAAATTTGGTTTCCCCATCTTTGTAAAGAATTCATTCCCTTCTCAGCAAAACCATGACTCATATAAGAAGAAATCATCGCATTATAGCTCATCTCATCTTTCAGATTCATCACATCAAACAATTGTCTTGCATAATCCAAATTCCCACATTTGCCATAGAATCCAATTAAAGAATTCCTTAGGGAATTATTTATCTCAATTCCATTCTCAATCACATAGTTATGGACCTCCATCCCAAAACGCATATCCTTCAGCTGGGAACATGCCTGCAAAACTCCCACCACAGTCACTCTGTCAAGTGGCAACGTTGACACTTTCTGCATTTCCATGTAAACATCCAAACACAATATCCCACTCCCCACTCTGGGAGTACCCACAAATCATCGAGTTCCACAATACAATATCTCTCTCCATCATTTGATCAAACACTTTTCTCGCCAAACCCAAATGTCCAGCATGAGCATAAAATGCAATCAGAGCACTGGAAACAAATACGTCGGCAGCAAATCCATACCGTACGACAAAAGCGTGTACTTCTTTACCAAAACGGGTATCCAAGAGTAGCCACGGGCACGGCGACAAGGACTTTAAAAGACTCGTGACGGTAAAACCGTCGGGTCTGAGAGCCGGGTTCGAAAACACCAATGAAGAGAAGAGCCGAATCGCATCGGCATGTCAACCGCAGTGAGAATAAGCTGTTAGAAGTGGGTGTTAAAAAGGGAGTTATAACCCATATTAAAACCCACTTAGTATTAATATGAATGAGTGAATTGGGTGAAGGATGAATAGTCCCACATCTACACCAAAGAGGAGTTGTGGATGGTATATAAAGTCCAAGTTTGGCCTTAGAAGTTAGGCCCAAGGGATTTCTATAAAGCTTGGAAAAACGGATTTTTCTGGACAGTTTTTACTGCACTTCATCTTCTTCCTTCCTCCTCTCTTCTGTGAAAGCATTACATATATGTGGTTCACTGCACGTGCTGTTTGGAGTGCTCCTACAGTACGTGGTTGATCGTCTTCTCCTGGGAAGCAGACGCCCACGAGTCCTAAGCACCGTAGGGAGGGCGCATTCTGTCTTAAGGACAAAGTGCTTCGCTTGATTTGATCATAACCTTCTTCTAACGGATTTATTATCATTTTTGCAAAGGTACACAGATCTATCATCCTTAAGACAGTATCAGTAAGTAAAAATTTATAACAATCTTAAGATAGAATGAATTACTGTGCTTTACTGTAATTTTTATTTATTGTACTATACTATCATTTGTACTGTAATTACTGTGCTATTACTGAGATAATCTTCTGTGCTTTGTAAAGTTACAAAAATGGCTACTGAAAACCTCACTCCGGTACTGATTCCCACTCCAATGAATACTCTTGTTCAAGTTAAAGGGGAGAAACCAGAAAAATTCAGTGGTGTGGATTTCAAAAGATGGCAACAGAAAATGTTGTTCTATCTTACCACGCTGAATTTGGCCTGATTCCTTAAAGAGGAAGTACCTGTTCTCACTGAGGAGAAACGAGAAGATAAAACGGCTGTTGCGACAGTAGATGCATGGGAACATGCAGATTTCTTATGCCATAATTATATCCTTAACGGATTGGACAACACATTATATAATGTGTACAGTTCAATGACAAGTGCTAAGGCACTGTGGGAGTCTTTAGACAAGAAGTACAAAATTGAAGATGCTGGAATGAAGAAATTCGTGGTTGGCAAATTTTTGGACTTCAAAATGGTGGATTCTAAGACTGTGATCAATATAGCTCAAGATCTCCAAGTTATCCTACATGAAATTCATGCAGAAGACATGACTTTAAGTGAGTATTTCCAGGTGGCAGTAATAATTGAAAAACTACCACCATCCTGGAAGGATTTCAAGAACTACTTAAAGCATAAGAGAAAGGAGATGAACTTGGAAGATCTGATTGTGAGGTTAAGGATTGAAGAAGATAACTGTTCCTCTGAAAAGAAAACCGGGGGTCATGGCATGGAGGCCAAAGTCAATGTTGTGGAACAAGGGCATAAAAGCAATGGCTTCACCAACAAAAAGAGGAAGCATCCTGGGGGTCAGTCAAACAATGACTCCAACAACACCAAGTTCAAGGGCAAGTACTATGTGTGTGACAAGATGGGCCATAAGGCTAAGGATTGTTACAAACAGAAGAAACAAGATGGTTTCAAGAAGAAAAAGGCACAAGCCCATATGACCGAAGTGGAGAATCTCTCCACCAATGTGCATGACATCAACGTTTCTGCTGTGATTTCAGAAGTGAATATGGTCACTAATGATAGAGAATGGTGGGTGGATACTGAGGCTACCCGTCATGTGTGCTCAAACAGGAGGATGTTCTCCACTTATCACTCTGTGGAAAATGGTGAACAACTATTTATGGGCAACTCTTCTACTGCCAAGGTTGAAGGAATTGGAAAGGTGGTGCTCAAGATGACTTTGGGCAAGGAACTCACGCTCAACAATGTGATGCATGTGCCAGAAATTCGAAAGAATTTAGTGTCTGGGTCATTGCTAAGCAAGAATGGCTTCAAATTGGTGTTTGAGTCTGACAAATTTGTTTTGACTAAGGGTGGGATGTATGTAGGAAAAGGGTATCTGAATGAAGGGCTTTTCAAGCTCAATGTATTAAATATTGTACCTGCTACTTTTAATATGAATGAGAATGCTTCTTACTCTTATATGATTGAGTCATGTAATGTGTGGCATGGTAGATTAGGACATGTTAATTATGATGTTTTACGAAGATTGATTAATATGGAATATCTGCCTAAATTTAATATTGACTTTAATCATAAGTGTGAAACTTGTGTGGAATCTAAATTAACAAGGAAATCGTTTCAAAGTATGGAAAGATGTACTGAACCTCTTGAGTTAATTCACAGCGATGTTTGTGACTTAAAATTTGTTCAAACAAGAGGAGGTAAAAAGTACTTTATTACATTTATTAACGATTGCACTCGTTATTATTATGTGTACTTGCTGAGAAGTAAAGATGAGGCTATAAACATGTTTATATTATATAAAACAGAGGTTGAGAATCAACTTGGCAAGAAAATAAAAGTTCTAAGAAGTGATAGAGGTGGGGAATATGAATCACCTTTTGGTGAATTCTGTTCACAACATGGTGTTATACACCAAACCACGGCACCTTATTCACCACAGCAAAATGGAGTTGCTGAACGGAAAAATAGAACTTTAAAAGAAATGATGAATGACATGTTAATCAGTTCTGGGTTACCTCAGAACATGTGGGGGGAAGCTTTGCTTTCAGCCAATTATATTCTCAACAAAATACCTCATAAGAAAACCTAGCAGACACCATATGAGTTATGGAAAGGTAGAAAGCCTTCCTACAACTTCTTAAAAGTATGGGGGTGTCTAGCAAAAGTGGCGGTCCCTAATCCCAAGAGGATTAAAATTGGACCAAAGATCATTGATTGCGTATTCATTGGTTATGCCAATAATAGCAGTGCATATCGTTTTCTTGTTCATAAATCGGATATTCCTGATGTAAATATCAATACTGTGATTGAATCAAGGAATGCTTCATTTTTTTAACATATTTTTCCTTAGAATTCTACACAAAATGAAAGTTCTCTTAAAAGAACTTTGGATGTTGCAAAAGACACTAGTGATGACCAAGAGGGAGAAGATGATAAACCTAGACGTAGTAAACGTGCTAGAACATCAAAATCCTTTGGTCCAGATTTTCTAACTTATTTGTTAGAAAATGAGCCTCAAAGCTTTAAGGAAGCTATGTCCTCTCCTGAAGCACAATATTGGAAGGAGGCTGTAAATAGTGAAATTGAATCTATTATGCAAAATCACACTTGGGAGTTGGTAGATCTACCTCCAGGGAGTAAACCTCTCGGATACAAGTGGATATTCAAGAGGAAGATGAAGGCTGATGGATTAATTGACAAATATAAAGCAAGACTTGTTATCAAAGGATACAAGCAAAAGGAAGGTCAAGATTATTTTGATACATATTCACCAGTCACAAAAATAACTTCCATTAGGATGTTAATTGCTATGACTGCTTTGTATAATCTTGAAATACATCAAATGGATGTAAAAATAGCATTCTTGAATGGTGACTTGAATGAGGAAATATATATGCAACAACCTGAAGGGTTTGTTGTACTTGGTCAAGAAAACCAAGTACCTGGTCAAGAAAACTAAGTGTGCAGACTTGTTAAATCTCTTTATGGGCTTAAACAAGCACCTAAGCAATGGCATGAAAAATTTGACAAAATGATGATGTCAAATGGATTCAAAATTAATGAATGTGACAAATGTGTTTATGTCAAAGCTAGACCTGAATGCTATATTATTGTATGCCTATATGTGGATGATATGCTCATTATTGGTAGCAATGATAATATCATCAAAGCTACTAAGAGGATGTTAAACAAACAGTTTGATATGAAGGATATGGGTGTTGCAGATGTTATACTAGGGATGAAAATCACTAGAACATCTGATGGATATGCGTTATCTCAATCTCATTACATTACAAAAATCCTAGACAAATTTAATGAAAATGATAATCATCCAGCGAGAACACCTATAGATGTGACATTACATTTAAGTAAAAACACGGGTGAGAGCATATCACAACTCCAATATTCTCAAATTATTGGAAGTCTCATGTACCTCATGAATTGTACGAGACCGAACATTGCATACTCAGTAAGTAAACTGAGTAGATATAATAGCAATCCAGGGGAAAACCACTGGAAGGCTCTAGTCAGGGTTCTTAGATATCTAAGATATACCTTGGACTATGGACTGCACTATACAAGGTATCCAGCAGTACTAGAGAGTTACTGTGATGCAAATTGGATATATGATACAAGAGACTCCAAATCCACAAGTGGATATGTCTTTACTATTGGAGGTGTAACAGTGTCTTGGAAATCTTCTAAACAAATGTGCATTGCAAGATCCACAATAGAATCAAAATTCATTGCACTTGATAAAGCAGGCAAAGAGGCTGAGTGGCTTTGTCATTTTTTAGAAGATATTCCAATGTGGGGGAAACCTGTGCCACTTATATGTATCTATTGTGATAGTCAATCTGCTATAGGAAGAGCACAAAGTAACTTGTATAATGGTAAGTCTCGACATATACGTCGGAGGCATAATACCATAAAATAATTGCTCTCTAGTGGAATAATTTCCATTGAGTATGTTCGGTCAAAAGAAAATATTGCGGATCCGCTTACAAAGGGTTTGACCAAAGAACAAGTAAGCAATTCATCGAGGGGAATGGGCTTGAAGCCTATACATTAAGAATCACCATAATGGCAACCCAACCTAGTTGACTGGAGATCCTAAGATCTAGGTTCAAAAGGGACAACCGAATTGTTGGGGATTCAAGGGAAATCACTATGGAGATAAAATCTCGTTCCCATTCCTATGATGAGATAGTGATGCCTGCTGAATGAATCAGGATACACTACAAAAAAACGAGCAATAGTGACATTTTTTATAGAGACGTTTCACTAAACGTCATTAATAATAGGATAAGAGATAAACAACTGATTATCTAAAATGTCGGCAGGAGTCACATACGCACCCGCGCGCGGGAGATTGAGGAGAAAATCCCGCGCACGATATCTTCCAGTTTCCCACCCTCATCGCCTCCTCCCTCGATCGCTCCTCCCCATTCGCCCTATCCAATCCCGTGCATGATATCCCCGTTCTCGAGGGCAGGCGCCTTCTACATTCTGCTTAACGGGGCAGACGCCGCCCGCTCCCCTCCGTCCTTCTTGGAGCTCCTCTCAACTTCCGCCCGGATGCGACGAAAAGTACCGGGTGGGGAAGGAAACTGATTGCCCTAGACGCCCGCGTAGGGGACATGGCAATCTACCTTCTGCTTGAACGAGACAGATGCCGCCCGCGCCTCTCCGCCCATCGCAGCTTGCCCTAGACATCCAATCTGAACTGGGTCGTCCAATCTGAACTGGGTACAAGTATCTGAACTGGGTCGGTAAGATCTTCCCGAGATTAGTTCCACTTTCTGATCAGGAAGAGCTTCTGTCTGAGGTTGGAGGTGTTGTGGTTGGAAGAGGCAGAGCAATGGCGGGCAGTGGCTTTGTAGGTGAGGCCGACAAGAGAGCAGCCCTCTATGAAGGGTGGGTCACTGCATACTTCATCGTCTCCTGTATCGTTGCCTCCATGGGAGGTTCCCTCTTTGGATACGAGCTCGCTGTCTCAGGTACTAGCCTTTTTGCTTAATTTAGTAATCAATTTGTTTATCTTCCACCTCTGTTTCGATTTATCTTTTCATGGATGTTTAATTGTTAATCGCCTATTTGCAGTGCATTCATGAACTTATTAGAACTAACAGCCTTCATTCTTAATTAACGGAAGTTGGTGAAGAATATCTGATCATGGCATAATTGGGTTATTGGATTGCATCTTATATCAGGTAGATATCGTTACAGATGACATTGTTGATTGTTAAATTGTTCTCAAATCTTCTTCACTTTCTTCATTCCTTCGCACATTTGAATTAGGGATTGTATTGTGTAACAGATAACTATCTTCAGTTTCATAGTGTTGCATATCTTGCTTTACACTTACTTATGAGTAGTGGAGATAATGTAGGGGATTTTGTGAGAATTTATTTGTGTAGTGCTTCTTATGGTGCTACGCAATTGGTTACATGTTTGATATTGCAGGCAGTAAAAGGTGCCTGGTGGATTTTAATTTTTGTAATGATGTTTTCTCCTTAGACAGGACTGTTGGAGCCTTGAACTTTATCTCAACCCATGATGGTTTAGTTCACAATATGGATCTTATTGTGCATAAAAAATAAGTTTAGCTTTGTTCTGCAGGGACTAAACTCTATGTTATATAGTTCCTTTAAATTTCTTCTATGGCATGTGCTAATTTAATTCCCTGTCAATAATGATCAAACGACCAGAAGATACAAATTTTGTGTAAGCTTCTCAGCCCTTTATTTACTTCTTTTGTAATACTTGTTTCGATTCTCTATCAGTTGCAAGATAAAGCTATGCATAACTTACTTGGGAAGTTCATCTCTTAGATTAAAATACGGTGACTAGAATTTTTGTCATCTCCTTTTCTTTTATCTTAATGTCATAAATTAAGTATGCACTATACAGAATCCGACCCCTTTTTGTAAGACTGGGAGTGCTCATTTGCTAATTTGTCCTAATCATAGCAGGAAAGTAATCTAACAAGTCTTGGTCTAAGAAAATAATAATCACAAATCAAAAACCAAATTCACAACAAGTAGGACCTGTTAAAATAATTACCAGCACGTGCTCCTGGGTTGATTAGCATGCATTCTATTCTCTTTCTGTGGTCAAATACGAAACGGAAGCTAAAAGTGATGATGTCCAAATAACTATTTTGGAAAGAGTTCCACGAAAGCATTAAAATTTGTTAAAATAGTGGTTTGCTAGTACTGTCAATTCTGGTAATGGATCTTGTAAATAAAATAGTTTTTGGGGAGTTCACTTGAGCTAGTACTTGAAAATGTCCATTACATAACTGCTCTTCAACATTATTCAAGCTGAATGGATTTCGCCTTCTTGGCTTGTTAAGGCAATGAACAAGATCCTATTATGCACTAATAGCTGGTATAAACTTGACACCGTTTTTAATTACTAGTTTGAGAATTCTTGTTCATCAAAGGGGAGTCACTTTGAAGTTATGGCTTGTACTGATCAATTGTAGTTTTGGTATTTACTTTCTCGTAGGATATGGTGTCATTTATAAGATCTTATGTTGCACCTGAAGGACTTCGGGTGAGTGTTACACCTTCATATGTTTTCTTGGAATAGAATATGTAAAGGATACTACATAAGCTATTTTTATTTTATTAGTGTTATTGATACTTTTTGCTTTTTGGCAGCAGCTTTTTGGTGGAGCCATGAGTGCATTTACCACACAAACTTTGTTGCCGTCAGTTGCGGTATCTAGAGGTAGATCTACTGTAGGTGTTGTTGCTATCAACAATTAGATTCTTAAGGTAATCACATCCAATCCATCTTACTGCAAACGCGTTATTTAGCTAGTTATACATGCTTACTATCCTCATTTCAGCTTTGAGTGAGAAATTTGAATTGATGTGCACATTCTGGTCATAACCATGGACACGTGCCGGTTATTTCCAGAAATATGATATGCTTTTCGAGACGAATGCAAAGAGTGAGTGGGAATTTCTACCTTCAGTCTAAGGTACATGGAGCTAAAGAATGTTTAGAAGGTATTTACCACGAAGGTGAAGGGACAGGTTTACAAGATACTCGAGATAGGTTTAGTGGAAGGATGAATGTATATTTGCAATGATCTTTGTAATTTTGTTTCATTTGTAGAGGAAATAAGTGGCCATATTGGCTGAACAAAAAACAAAATCACATTTGTACACTCCGAAATGGATTTATGGCAATTGTTATTTAATACTTATATTGTATAGTTAATTGTGCACAACACTAACAATATATTAGTGCTTTCACTGTAAATAGAATGGATAAGCAGGGTATTGAATGGAGTATGAGTTTCATATAAGGTGCAAGACAATTCGGCCATCCAAAAATGTAGTGATTCAGCGACGTTTTTAAAAACGTCACAAATGTGTACATTTTTACCGGCGGTTTATAAACGTCGCTAAATCTTATTCATTCTCCTTCGAGCCGTCTAAAAAAACGTCGCTAAAAATATATTAGCAACGTTTATCCAAATGTCGCTAAATATATAACGACGTTTTGTAAACGTCACTAAGAACGTCGCCATTACTTTCCGCGACGCTGGAATTAGTGTCATTTCTATAAAACGCCGCTAATACATTTAGAGACGTTTATTCTATCTTTAGCGACGTTTAAAAAACGTCACTGAAAGTCTTTTTTTTTTGTAGTGATAAGCTTTGCTTTTAATGGTTCTCATATCTTGACTTAGTTGGAGTGGGGTATTGCAGGATGCTCTTAATAAGAATCACCTATATAAGTAGGGCTGGGAATTTCGTACCCGACCCGCAAACCCGATTCGAAAATTATCCGACCGGACCCGACCCTATTGCAAAATAGGGTCGGGTTGCGGGTTTAATCTTGATACCCGTTCGAAACGCGGGTCGGGTCGGCTAATTACCCGCGGGTTATGCGCAACCTGACCCAAGATAAAAAATAAATCTAAAAGCCCTGTCGGACCGTCAGCTGTCTAGCCGTCACTCTGCTGCTTCGGTGCTTGGCTGCTGTGATCGACTGTTCGTCTCCTTCATCTTCCTCCTCATCTGCACAGGCTCATAAATTAGTAAGCATCTTTATTTCTTTTCCCCTTCATCTTCCTCCTCCGATAGCACTAGCGATTCAGGTACGGAAATTTCTTATTTTTAAAGCTAAATAGCTCGACCCATATGGCCCCTTCTCCTCATCTGTTGTGGGTTCTGTTCGATTCCGTCCCTCTGAGCCTCATTCTATGCTCATTTAGATTGTCTTAATATGCTTCAAAGTTCAAAGTTTGAATCTTTATGGTTGTTCCTCTGAGCCACATTCAATTGAGGACAACTAAGCTATGGGACGCTCTTTGGCCTGTACAGGCCGAATAACTTGTTGAAGTGGTGCTTTTATGCAACATTAAGCTAGGAGAAGAGGGAATAAATTTATAAGTGAGGTTGAGAATGGTAGATAGAAATTCTTGGTGGATATATGAGTTTAAACTGCAAAACTGGGTTTTATATATTGAGGATAACTAATTTGGCATATCAGTAGCTCATAAACAGGAAAAGGGAAATACTTTGATATGAGTTTTGCTCTTCTTTCTAATACTGGTTCCATTTAGCTTATATGATATGATTCTTGTTCAGTAAGTCAAGTTCGAGGTTGAATTCTGACCAAATGTTTATTTTAGTTTTAAGTCAAACTTTGTACTTAATTGGATTCTTATAGGATGTATTGGTCTAATTTTTATATTAGAAGCTAGGGTTTTACTGATTTGGATAATTTCCCACCTATAATTGGACAGGCTAAGAACTATTAAGATGATGCATCTTTACTTGTAAATGAATTAACCTAGCAAAGTGATGGTTGCGATAGCATCTGTTGCCACATGGAGTATATAGCCTCTTAATCACTTAAACTTTCTTTTGTAGATCAGATCCGCATTTTCTACTACTTATTTTTGGCTTACAGATGCAAAAAGAGTTTTAGCCTTGGGCCCAAACAGGAGCATTCTTGGCACCATGATAAGACCAAATCCAGGGGCAGGTAAAAGTTATAGATTTCACCTAGCACATGCACACCACATTACTCATTTGAATTGTTGCATTGCGTTTGATTCTTTGTGTGTCAAGTTATTTTTATGGTAGCAGCACCCTAGTACATGCACCCTTTTGAATTGTCACGTTGCTTTTGATACTTTATTTGTTCGATTTCATTATTGATCAATCAAATTTTAGATATTATGTTCACAATGTATTCTTTTGCACAGGTACTTCTGTGGTGGTTCTTTTTGTTTTTTGCTTTTCTGGAGTTAAATTTGTTGCTTAGTTGTAGGTTTTTATAGCCTATGTTGACTGTTAGTGACCTGTATATGTTTTACATGTTAATTGATGATGAATATCGCTGTACGTCCATCTTGTTGGCGTGAGTGATGGGATTGCTCAAGTGCTTGGAATCTCTTTCCCTTGCAAGTCCCTCACATTCACACCATATGGTGGCTTACCCAGCAGAATTCTTGAACTTAATAAAAGGCTAGAATAGCCTAAATGGCTTGAGCGTGAGGCTGATTTAGTCACAAGGATGGAGCGTCAAACCCTTCTTCTGGCTTGTATTGTTTTCTTTCTATCCCCATGCCTAATCTAGTTGTTTGATGTATGTGATTATTCTTTCATATTGACTGTGCTGCAATTTCTATGTAGATGGATGCCACAACCCCTAAATATTCGAAGGCTTGTTATGACGAAATTGTGAAGGAAGTTTCTTCCTATTTGAAGAAGGTTGGCTACAACCCTGACAAGATTGCCCTTGTTCCCATCTCTGGGTTACAACATGATTGAGAGGTCAAACTCCAAGGATGATCCTGCAAGGGAGGAAAAAAATAATCTCCTTTTTCAAATTGTTAATGGGATGGTTGGACAGTTGGGTGTAAAATGGAATAAAAATACTTTTTTTAAAAAAAAAAGTTCTAAAAAAAGTAGGGTCGGGTCATTACCCGACCCGACCCGACCCAAGTAGGGTTAGGGTCAGCCATTCTCGACCCTAATCATGAATAGGGTCGGGTAATTACCCGACCCTATTTAGGTAGGGTAATGGTCGACCCGACCCTATTTTACCCGACCCGACCCGATTCCCAGCCCAATATATAAGTGTGAAGGGGCCACTTCTATGAGGATTTTAAGGCTAAATCTTCTAGAGCACTCATAAAACCAGGTTTGTTTGGGGCCAAAATGAACAAAGTCATGAGAACCACAATGTGTCTGAGAAGTGATTGTGTGACTTCTATTGTCTTAGTTTACACAAACGGCTGAACAGTTCAAGACATCACGTTCAATGATTAGCTAGTAAACCCAATAGTCTTCACAAGGGAAGGTTTAAAGCCGAAAGCTACCTCTCCCCCATGCATAATCTTCTCAATATTTGCTTTCACAAGTTTTTTGCATAGTTATTCAGCCAATTCTCATTCATGTGTGTTAAAGAGGGAGTTATAACCCATATTAAAACCTACTTAGTATTGATATGAATGAGTGAATTGGGTGAAGGATGAATAGTCTCACATCCACACTAAAGAGGAGTTGTGGATGGTATATAAGGTCTAAGTTTGGCCTTAGAAGTTAGGCCCCAGGGCCACCCTACTTTTGTGGGGAAGAGAGATGTTGAACCCATGCACCTAGGTGGGCTAACCCACACGCGCGCGCGCGCACTGCCGCCGCCGTCCTGCTCGATTTGGTTTGGTTCGGTTCACATGCGCGGCCGACCGGGCCGGGTCGGGTCGGGTTGGTTTGGGTTGGATTGGGTTGGGTCAACAAGATAATATTATTTTGGGACAAATTCAATAGGTTTGGTTTTTCTAATTTATTTTGGTTCAACCAAAACGGGTTCATTTTATTTTTATGACTGTTAACGGACGGACGCATCCGTTTAACGGGAAACGGTGTGTTTTCAAGGGGTTTTAACGGGATTTCTATAAAGCTTGGAAAACGGGTTTTTCTGGACAGTTTTTACTGCACTTCATCTTCCTCCTTCCTCCTCTCTTCTGTGAAAGTATTATACATCTGTGGTTCACTGCGCGTGCTGTTTGGGGTGCTCCTACAGTACGTGGTTGATCGTCTTATCCTGGGAGGCAGACGCCCACGAGTCCTAAGCACCGTAGGGAGAGCGCATTCTGTCTTAAGGACAAAGTGCTTCGCTTGATTCGATCATAACCTTCTTCTAACGGATTTATTATCATCTTTGCAAAGGTACACAGATCTATCATCCTTATGACAGTATCAGTAAGTAAAAATTTATAACATAAGCAAACAGCATCGCATTGAAGGAGAAAGTGGTCTCGTGGGAAATTTTGTCGAACATACGGTGGGCGAAACAAAGATGGCCGGCCTTGGAGCAGAAGGATAGCAGCTTGGAGCCCAGGAAGTTGTCCGGGACGATGCCGAGGAGGACGAGGCGGGTGTGGACCTGCCTTGCAGGCTGAATGAGGCGGCGGTCGGAGAGGAGCTGGATGAGGTGGCCACAGGCGAGGATGTCGACTGAGCCGTCATCGGCAGTGAGGTCGAGATGAATGTAGGCAGGGGTTGCTGAAGGGACATGGGCTCCAAATTGGCTGGGAAATGATCTCCACATCCAAACTGAAAAATCGACCACCGGAAGGCCCCTACTCTCCCGTTGAATAAGAGACTACCGGGTTACATACCTATGTACCATTTTTAGGCCTCTGTGTACCATAGTACCCCGTGTACCTTGATCGGGTCATTGACTTGCGTCCCCCCTTAATTAGAAAGTAAAAATTGTGGATTAGCTTAATTGATCTCAATTTATTAGTTAGTTCATGACCAATCTCAAGATAATTACGCCTCTGCTGCCAAAACTGAATTAAATGTACTCTAATATATTTTTGAAAATGTTTTCTCCCTCCTAGCATTGGTTTTCAGTTGTTTTGGTCCTTTTGTACAACTCATAGCCCTAGCTATTTTATGTCAATTCATATTGATACAGTAAATGAGGTACAGTGTCATAGATTAAAGAACCGACATTCTAATGCATTGATTTGGTAGAATGGAATCTACTTCATTTTGTCACACCAATTCTTGGTAAAGAGAAGTTGACTCTGGAAAAAAGAAGTTTAGCCAATGGAGTTTTCTTTCCTTTTTGCTACAGCAGCCAATGGAGTTCCATAATTGGAGCAATGAAGTGAAACGGTTGTCAACTGCCAATTGGAATATTTATGCTATTGTTATACAAAAAAGAAATATTTGTGCTATTAATATGCCTTCTTCTCGTCCTTTTTGACTGAGCAGACATGGTGGACCTAAATAACAAGGTTGATCTCCCCCGCCCTGGGCCAAATCGTCAACCACGGCTGCGAGAATTGAAAATTTGGGGCTGCTGTGCTCAATAATTCTGAAAGGACTTATTGACATTAAATCTTGAAAGCCGTAGTAGGAAAACAAGTACCAACATCAACAGACAGATCAGACGTCTGAATCAGAAGCTACAATGCGGAGACGAAAATGCAGAAGCTCTGCTTAATAAATCAACAAAATGTATCCATGGTCATATTCCTGTGTTGATCTATATATGTGGTAATACCGTAATACAGATGTTTCTTACCAAAAATGAATCACAAAGTTGATGTTACAAATAATCAATGGATAGCATTAGTTAGTACGGCTGTGGGATGACCTGTTGATGAACATCCAGTGTTCTTTATACATCCGTACCCATACACCTGCCAATCAAGTAAAGTATGGTTAGATTTAGCATCTCCATGAATGCAGTTTTTGAAATGTGGGTCTAATGGCCACTAGTGTGATGGTTGGGCATGTTCCTGTCGAGGGAGAGGTGCCCCAGGATTGAATCGGCCGGGCCTTTTGTGGGGGGGGGGCGGTTTGGTGGGGGAGTTCATTCATAGATGATTCATTCATTCATAGATGATTCATATTAGATTCATATTATATCGGATACATTATGTAAAAGCTCCCTCCCTTCCATATTAATCCTCCATTTTGAAAAACCAATTAGAATTATTAATGTGGAAATGAGCGATGGGGTATTCCGACCCATGCAAGATGGAAACCCAAGTGTATCATGTAAGAAAAAATATAATGAAAGAAAAATGTGTCACGTGTAATGAAACCTGTTACAAGCATAGAATGAAGTCCATCAAATCCCTACTGCATCTGGTTAAACCCACTTAATTGTCATATCAAAACCAAGTTGTGGTGATATTGAACCCGTTTTTGTTCTTCAATTTTTCGATATAATGTAGAGTTTATTTTTGCTTAAGCTTTTTGTTTTTGCATTATTCGTAAATCGTAATTGCTTGCACTTAAGAGGAATTTAATTATCCATTTCTCATATATAAAGACATTTGATATTACAACAACAATGATTAAAAGTTAAAATTTTGGTAATAAGACCCTTTGTTTTTGCCAGCCACTTTACATTTTTTTACGTGCACACTTTCTTATCTACTTGCATCCATGGTTATAAAAATCTGACCGGACTGGTCCGACCGAAGCCGGATCATTTTTTGGTCCGGGTCGGCCGGGTAGGTTGACCCGGCCGGTCGAACGGTAGGTCAGCCTGGGACCTACCCGGAAGGAATTCACCATCATCAAATTCTTGATCTAACAGTTGTGGATCATGTTAGTTTTTTTTTCAGTGAATAGTAGAGCCTCGTTTTGGAGGGCTTTTTACATATTACCTGGCGCCAACTATGAAATTCTCATATCACCTGGTTTTTCTTGTGACTTCTCATATGACCTGGAATCGGCACCTAGAGTACCAAAAATGCCCTTCTGTTACGTTTTTTATGCATTTTGTACCCGAAATGCTTCATTCTTCCTAAATTAGCGATTTACAAGATCATCAAGTTTGGAAAGAAGACATTCCGGCAAAGATCCGTCCATAATCGAGGTTCAAACTATCGCCGGCGTTGTCCAACCTGAAAAAAAAATTCATGCCGAAAAACTGTAAAAACAGCGCGAAAGACGAAAAAAATCTGTGATGAAAGGATTTTAATGTAAGAGCAGCGGAAAAGCCCTCCCAACTATAAAAATTAAGATCTACATGTAAAGAAACACAAATAAAGATCACCCATTAGTGTTCGACTGCTCCTGGACATTAAATAAAAGGATAAAAATGGGCAAAAATGTAAAATACTCATTGGCGAGCGACAAGTTCAATTTATATATCTTTCTGTGATCCTAATGAAGTAGAATAGGAGGAAAAATAAGGAAGAACACAAAAAATGGACAAAAATGATAAAAAAAATGAGTAAGTTATGACATTTTAAAAATTTGCATTTATCGTGTTGTCGACGACACGACTTGGATTCAAGTCGTGTCACATAGTACAAGATAAATGGGCAATTTTAAAAATGTCATAACTTGCTCATTTTTATCCATTTTTGCCCATTTTTTTCGTTCTTCCTTATTTTTCCTCTTCTTCTACCTCAATAAGATATATTAGGATGGAAAAAGAATAAAAAATAAAAAGAAAGTGAAAGCATTCCGACGTCCGGAGCTTCGTTGCATCGTCCACGCAAAAAAAAACTATTATCAAAAGATTTTGATGTAAGAGCAGCGGGGAAGCCCACCCAACTACTAAAATTGAGATTTACATGTAAAAAAACATATATAAAGGCGACCCATTAGTGCTCGAGCACTCATGGACCTCAAATAAAAGGATAAAAATGGGCAAAATTGTAAAATACTCATCGGCGAGCGACAAGTTCAATTTATATATCTTACTGTGATACTAATGAGGTGGAAGAGGAGGAAAAATGAGGAAGAACAAAAAATAAATGGGCAAAAACGGATAAAAAATGAGCGAGTTATAACATTTTGAAGATTGTCATTTTGTCGTGTTATATGCAACACGATAAATGCTCAAGTCGTGTCGTCGACAACACCATAAATAGGCAATTTTTAAAATGTCATAACTTGCTCATTTTTTTATCCGTTTTTGCCAATTTTTTCCGTTCTTCTTTATTTTTCCTCCTCTTCTACCTCAATAAGATATATTAGGATAGAAAAAAAAGAAAAAATAAGAACAAAGTGAAAGCATTCCGACGTCCGGAGCTTCGCCGCATCGCCCACAAAAAAAAAACTATTATCAAGAGATTTTGATGTAAGAGCAGCGGGGAAGCCCACCCAAGTACTAAAATTGAGATATCTATATATATATATATATATAAAAGCACATATAAAGGCCATTCATTAGTGCTCGAGCGCTCATGAACATCAAATAAAAGGATAAAAATGAGCAAAAGTGTAAAATACTCGTCGGCGAGCGACAAGTTCAATTTATATATCTTACTGTGATACTAATGAGGTGGAAGAGGAGGAAAAATGAGGAAGAAGAAAAAAAATGGGCAAAAACGGATGAAAAATGAGCGAGTTATGACATTTTGAAGATTGTCATTTTGTCGTGTTATATGCAACACGATAAATGCTTAAATCGTGTCGTCGACAACACTATAAATGGGCAATTTTCAAAATGTCATAATTTGCTCGTTTTTTTATCCATTTTTGCCCATTTTTTTTCGTTCTTCTTTATTTTTCCTCCTCTTCCACCTCATTAGTATCACAGAAAGATATATAAATTGAGCTTGTCACTCGCTGACGAGTATTTTACGCTTTTGCCCATTCTTATCCTTTTATTTGATGTCCATGAGCGCTCGAGCACTAATGGGTCGCCTTTATATGTGTTTTTTTACATATAGATATCAATTTTAGCAGTTAGGTGGGCTTCCCCGTTGCTCTTACATCAAAATCTGTTGATAATAGTTTTTGTTTGCGTGGGCGATGCGGCGAAGCTCCGGATGTCAGAATGCTTTCTGAAAGCTTTCACTTTCTTCTTATTTTTTCTTCTTTTTCCATCCTAATATATCTTATTGAGGTGGAAGAGGAGGAAAAATAAGGAAGAACGAAAAAAAAATGGGCAAAAACGGATAAAAAATGAGCAAGTTATGACATTTTTAAAATTACCTATTTATCGTATACTATGTGACACGACTTGAATCCAAGTCGTGTACTATATAACACGACTTGGATTAAGTCGTGTTACATAGTACACGACTTGGATTCAAGTCGTGTCATATAGTACACGACTTGAAATCAAGTCGTGTCATATAGTACACGACTTGAAATCAAGTCGTGTCGTCGACAACACGATAAATGCCAATTTTTAAAATGTCATAACTTACTCATTTTTTATCCGTTTTTGTCCATTTTTTTTGCGTTCTTCCTTATTTTTCCTCCTCTTCTACTTCATTAGGATCACAAAAAGATATATAAATTGAACTTGTTGCTCGCCGACGAGTATTTCACGTTTTGCCCATTTTTATCATTTTATTTCATGTCCAGGAGGGGTCGAACACTAATGGGTGATCTTTATTTGTGTTTCTTTACATGTCGATCTTAATTTTTGTAGTTGGAAGGGCTTTCCTGCTGCTCTTACATCAAAATCCCTTCATCACATATTTTTTTTCATCTTTTTCATTGTTTTTACAGTTTTTCGGCATGAAATTTTTTTTTCAGGTTGGACGGCGCTGGCGATAATTTGAACCTCGATTATGGACGGATCTTTGCCGGAATGTCTTCTTCTATAATTTGATGATCTTGTAAATCGCTAATTTTGGGAAGAATGAAGCATTTCGGGTACAAAATGCATAAAAAAACGTAACATAAGGGCATTTTTGGTACTCTAGGTGCCGATTCCAGGTCATATGAGAAGTCACGAGAAAAACCAGGTGATATGAGAATTCCATAGTTGGTGCCAGGTAATATGTAAAAAGTCACTGCCTTGCGAATGTTAGAGCACATGTGGCTGCACAATTTGTAATTATCTGCCCAAAGCATCTAACACATTTACATGGAGACTTGATAGGCATGTCGATATAAGCGGTAGCCGGGTTTAAGGGGCCGTATGGATCGTGAAAAATCTAAAACATCTACACTAAAAAATCTATTTTTACTATTTATTTATAGATTTTTCACTGTGGATGTTGAAACACCTCCTCAGCCCCTGAATCATCTGACACCTCCATCCTAACGTGAAATACCTCCATCATCTGACACCTCCTTGGCGCATACTTATATAGAAAAGTTTAAGTGAGACATGGCTTATGCACATGTACATGACTCTAATCACCTCAAGCCGTCGGATCCTGTTCTGATGGCATTAAGAGTGGGTGGTGACCCACACTCACCTGCCCTTGATTCGACACCTTTCCCCGTTGGAAATCTGACGGTTTAAGGTGATTGGATTCATGCAGCCTGCGCGAACCGTGTCTCATGTAAAGAAGAACGACAAACCGCGTACCCCTATAACCCATGCCTATTTCATGTTGATAGACAGGAGCTATCAGATGAAGTGGGTACCACATTATCTGACGACTCTAACTCCTTAACATGTACTAGACATCAGTAATAACCTCTGCAAAAGGTCGCCCGCCTCTTGCCTTTGGTTCCGCGGTTTCCCCCTTTTCTTCTCTGACACTCGAAACCAGCTCCAAAGCAAAGCTGCGATCTTTTGCAGAGAGCTCTTCAGATCTCGCTCTAGTTTCCGGCGATTCCACCGTCCGGACGACAGTGAAGCTTGGTCGGATCTGAGGGGTAGGGAGATGGACGACTACACGAGGGAGATGATGGACCTCAAAACCCTAGTGACCCGTACTCTGGAGAAGAAGGGCGTTCTTGCTAAAATTCGGGTAATTTTCTCTTCTTATGAGCTTCCTTGGCTAGTATTTGGTCTTAATTGAGTGTGTGGACATCTTTGAGAAATGGAGATAGTTGGCAGCTGAATATAGGTATATAGGTAATATAACTATATTATAGGCTTGTTGGAGTGTTTGAGCTTCTACATTCTTTCGAAATGGTGGGCATACGGATGGGTGGTAGCTAAAAGTTTCTAACTTTGGTGAACTATTGTATAATTCTGCCCTTTGGAGCTGGGTGAGGGGGATTTTGTATGCTGGATGAGGTTTTCTTTTAAGCTGTATAATCATCTGGGCTCGGTGTTGTATGGTCGGAATTTTAAGTTAATTGCAAAGAAGAAAGTGCAATTTTATACGTATGTCAATGTTTTTTCCTCGAGTCGGTATGGTGTGTTTGTGGTTGAGGAAGTGGTCTCTCTTTGTTGTGGGGTTTGACTGTTGAATTTCAGAATCTCATTTTTTACATGCTGAAGGGGTGGGGGTTAGTTTTGTTTCTCTTGTTTGCTTTTTTGAAATGAGGATTTTGGAAGTAGAGGTGTATGATGTATATGGACTTGTATATAGTGTATGTAATGTCACAATGATTTGGAGTACCAAGTATGTTTGTTTTTTATATTATAATTTTTCATAAATTTTTTTTTTCCTTGTCTGCAAAGCGATGAATGTGAACACTTATCGTTATATTTATTGTTTCTTTATATACAATCTGCTAGAGTTAATTCAATTCCTAGCTTACGTCAAACTTCTGTTTCACTAAGATATTAAAGTTCTTTAATAGTTTTTGTATCATTATTCTCGTTGCTTATTTTCAACATTTACCAACAAGCTTTGTGCAATATTTGTACGAGTGACTATAATATGCTAGATATTTAATGTTAGCAGTGGATCTTTTAAATAGGCGGAGCTAAGAGCTAGTGTTTTTGAGGCTATTGAGGACGAGGACCGTGCAGTTGAAAATGAGGATGGTGTTCCTCCTGCATTACTTGGCAGCTGCAATGATCGTGCTAAACAACTCCATGCTTCCCCTAGAGGTGTCTTTCAGTTTAGTGAAGATGTTATTGTATTTTAACATACCTATTTGTGTTTTTGTTGATGTTATCATTTCCTCTTACTTTTGTACGGTATCTGTTCTGAATTTTCTATAAGTATGGAAATGTAATGCAAATTTCGAATTAAACTAGTTTTGATTTAATCAATTTTAAAAGCCACAATGTTTGCTGCTGCTAGTGGTATTTTCCATACCATTGACGCTGGCATGTTCTGTGGTTCTAATTATGAAGTTTACTCATATTATTGTTACTAATGACTCCACAATCTTGTGTCAGTTCATTTATAACACATTAAAATTATAAAATTCTATTAGGTTATTAAGTTCAACTTTATGAGTGGACGAGTCCAAGGCC